>CM053415.1:10983284-11058284 GCA_028644305.1 Xerus rutilus | reverse complement strand
ATATGTCAATTGCCAAAAGACAAATACTATAGGATCCCACTTATGTGAGGACCCTGGAATAGCCAGATTCCTAGAGAAAGAGAGTAGAAGGGTGGGTACCAGGGGCTGAGGGAGAGATGAATGGGGAGTTAATGTTTAAAGGGGACAGAGCTTCAGTTTTGCAAGATGAAGAGTTGGGGAGATTGGTTGCACACCAACGGGTGTTTACTTAACCACTGAACTATACACTAAAAATGGTTCAGATAGCAAATATTGTATATATTTTACCTCAATTAAACAATTAAAACTATTTTTTAAAAATTGAGCTGAAATCCCAGGGCTACTGTAATCATGCCCAGCCATGCTTAGCTCCCCCTTGGCCTTTGGTGATTTCAGAGCCACACTCTGCTGATCTACATCTTGATGCCACTTTTGTTTCCTCTATCTGGAAAGTTCTTCCCATCTTTATCCTAGTTTTTCACCAAACCTGGCTCAGATGTCAACTTTCCAAAGCCTTCCTCATCTTGACCATCAAAACCAGTGTGAAGATAATCTGGTGATGGGATCTAGGATTGTGTTTGTCAGCTTTCTATTACTGTGACGAAATGCCTGAGATGGTCAATGTAAGAGAAGGAAAAGTTTATCTTGGATCATAGTTTCTGAGGTTTCAGTTGTGGTTAGTTGGCTCCATTGCTTCTGGGCCTGTGGTGAGGAGGAATATTGTGGTGGAATCACGTGTTGGAGCACAGCTGGTCACCTCATGGTAAAGCAAAGAAAGATAGGAAGAGTCTGGAGTCCTAATAGGTCCTTCAAGGAAACACCCCCAGCATCCTGATTTCTTCCCAGTAGGCCTCACTTTGTGAAGCTTCAACCACATCCCTACAGTGCCATGGGTTGGGCACCAAGCCTTCAACACATAGGATTTTGGGGGACATTCAAGATCTTCTGTAGCAAGAATGATGAGGGGTCTCGAAAATTGTACATGAGATAAACCCTGAAGAGGGTAGTAGGGGCTATACCCAGTGTGTTGGCAACCATGACACAAGAGAAACTTAAAAATATTTTTTTGTTCTTTTTATATATACAGCAAGAGTGTATTTTGACATATTATACATACATGTAGTATAACTTATTGTAATTAGGACCTCATTCTTGCGATTGTACATGATGTGGAGTTTCACTGATGGTGTATGCATACATGAACATAAGAAAATTATGTCAGATTCATTCCACTATGTTTTCTATTCCCATCTCCTCTCCTTCCCTTCATTCCCCTTTGTCTAATCCAATGAACTTCTGTTCTCCCCAACCCTTCTTATGTGTTAGCATCTGCGTATCGTAGAGAACATCTGGCCTTTAATTTTCTGGGATTGGCTAAGTTCACTTAGCATGATAATCTCCAGATCCATCCATTTACTGGCAAACGTCATAAAGTCATTCTTTTTTATGGCTGAGTTATATTCCATTTTGCATATATGCCACATTTTCTTTATCCATTCATTTGTTGAAGGGCACTCAGGTTGGTTCCATAGCTTACCTATAGTGAATTGAGCTGCAATAAACATTGATGTGGCTGTGTCACTATAGTATGCTAATTTAAAGTCCTTTGGGTATATGCTGAGGACTGGGATAGCTGGGTCAAATTGTGGTTCCATTCCAAGTGGTTCCATTCTGAGGAATCTCCATACTGCTTTCCATAGTGGTTGCAGCAATTTGCAGTCCCACCAGCAATGTATAAACGTACCCTTTCCCCTACATCCTTGGCAACATTTACTGTTACTTGTATTCTTGATAACTGCCATTCTGACTGGAGTGAGATGAAATCTCAGGGTAGTTTTAATTTGCATTTCTCTAATTGCTAGAGATGTTGACCATTTTTTCATATATTTGTTGACCATTCACATTTCTTCTGTGAAGTGCTTATTCAGTTCCTTTGCCCATGTATTGACCGAGTCATTTGTTCTGTTGATGATTTTGGAGTTCTTTATATATCCTGGAGATTAATAAAAGAGCACTTTTTTTCTGCTGCCACTCTGTTGGGGACCTTCCTCCCCTGCCCCACCCCCAGCGGGATCTTGGTCGGCCATAGTTTGAGCTCGTTCATGCATGACACAGTCCCAGCTCAGTTCCTGGGGCAGGCGCAGCCTGCAGTGAGCACTGAATGAGGCCTAACTGACGCCTGCACTCCCGGCCCAACTGACGCCTGCACTCCCAGCCCCGACACAGCAGCGCGCTTTTCCCCTTCTGGTTTGAGAGTGCTCTGAGCTGAAGCCATGGTGGGGAACGGGAGGCCTGGCGGGTTTCCAGCATTCTCTGTCCTGATTCCCCAACGAGTGGACTGTAACAGGAGAGAGGAGGGAGAGAACAGGCAGGTGCTGTGAGTCACTCCAGCCTCAGGGCAGGTGACGGAAAGTCTCTCTCTCTGCCTCCCTCCTTCCCTCTCTCCCCACTTCAGAGCCCAGCCATAGGGCCATCTGAGCCCAGCCACTGCAGGAGAAAGTAGACCAACTCTAAACTGCAGCCATGAAGGAGGTCTGGTCTTCTCATCACCCTCTCTAGCAGTGTGGCCTGAGGAACACCCTAGATGTCTCTGGTCCTCTGCCTCAGTAAGCACGGGAGGTCTCAGTACTGGGTTTGAGCAAGTGGGAGGCTGATTGAAGAAAAAGATAGGACCACAAGGTGGCAGTAGAAGCGGGTGTTTCATTGGGTTGAAACTTTGACAAATTTGCAGGCAGGCAGGTCCCTCACAGCATGGAACTTCCAGAAGCTTTGGGTATGGAGCCACCACCCAGCAAGTGAGAAGGTCCAGGGCACTCGGAGGGAGTGGAGGTCAGAGATGGCTCTGATGGGTCTGGTTGTTGTGGTCCAGCACCCCTGAGGGGGGCCTCTGGGAAGAGTAGCTTTGGCTCTCTGGGTCAGAGCAGCTTGTTCTCTTCCTTGTTGCCGACTTTCCTTAGCTATGGCTAGCACATGTTGGGCACAGGCTTTTTTTGGTTTTTGTTTTTTTAAAGAAACTAAAACCCACAAGAAGCAAAGAACAAAGTCATCCATAATCACAAGCCATCTACCCATTTGATGAGTCCTTCCAGGCCTTGTGTGTGTGTGCACAGACACAACGAAGCATCTTTCCCCACAACTGAGATCACCACACCTTTTCACATGCTCTGAATATTTACCAACTCAAAATATCTTGTTAAACAGCCAGGTATGGTGGTGCACACCTGTAATCCCAGAGGCTCGGGAGGCGGAGGCAGGAAGATTGTGAGTTCAAAGCTAGCCTCCGCGAAAGCCAGGTGCTAAGCAACTCAGTGAGACCCTGTCTCTAAAGAAAATGTGAGATAGGACTGGGGATGTGGCTCAGTGGTTGAGTGCCCTAGTTCAATACCTGGTACTCACCCCCTCCAAAAAAAAAATCTTGGGAAACAGATTCTAAAACAAGTAGTATAATAATCCAGCCACTGTGGAATCTAGGAAGGAACACAATTTTAGTGATCCCAGAGTCCACCAGGGGCAAGGACATTTTAATGGGATGGTTTGTAGAAAGATGGTCTTCACTTTCCCACTGGATTTGATCTGGGAATCCAGGCATGTGGAGCTCTTACCACTGTGTGTTGCCTGGAGAAAGATCAACAAAGAGGAGAGGAAAGTTGACAGGACATAAGGACAGATGGGGTCCTGTGGATGCCAGGTAACTACCCTGCATCCACAGAGGATGTCTGCTGCCCGACAGAGATCTGAACTTCTCAGTCACAGGAGAAGAAAAAGTCATTTGTGTACACCACACATAATCATGTGACCTGTAACCAGCCATCAGTGTGGCAAGAGTTCCTTTAACTATGTTGTCCCGGGAGGGTCACACAGTAGTACCCTACTTGGGGTAGACCCTACACTCCACTGTTATATAAAGGAGCCAAAGATGTCGCTGCCTATTGGACCCTGTGCTATTTATTTCTTTAGGGCAGGATGGGACCCATTAGCTCAAAAGACCACCAGTGCCATGTTTATAGCAGCTAAATACACAAGAGCCACATCATGGAACCAGCCCAGATGTCCACTAGTGGATGAGTGGACACAGAGAATGTGGTACGTAGACACGACTGAATTTTATTCAGCTATAAAGAAGAATAAAATTGTAGGAAAATGGAACTTGAGAGCATGTAGGCAAAATAAGCCAAACTTAGAAAGTCAAGGGTCATGGGGCACATGTTTTCTCTCCTACGTGGAAGCCAGAGAGGAGAAAAGAGAAAAAAAACTGGAGGGGGCTCTCGTGAAAACAGGAGGGAGGCCAGTACAACAGGAAGGAAGGGCTTGGGCGAGGGAGGAGGGAGGGAAAGGTAAAGTCATGGGGAACAGAATTATCCCAACGAGGTAGTTACGTGGTGTGCACATACAAATGGGTAATAACGAATTTTACTATTATGGATAATTATAATGCACTAATAAAAAATCCCCATAAAAGGCCACTAATACCAGATTTAATTGTTTTTACACAGGCAGTTGTTTTAACCATAGTGTAAATAGGCATATTTTTAGCCATTTAGGGCTTACCTGCTTTGCATACCTCTCAATTTATGCAAAAGGTCTCATTTCATGCTTTATTTCTTGTCTTTTGAAGAGCAATGATTTGGTAGTTTTATTGTTTTTCCTCCCATAGTTTGAGATTGAGTAGTTATACACCCATTTCTATTTTTCTAGTAATTGCCCTTTAAAGTTTTTTTCTTTTTTACAAATTAAACAGTATTTTTATTTTTTCCTAAAGACAAGAATATTGGCACTGAACTCCCCCCATTTCCTATCAGTCTTCCTTCTTCTTATCCCACTAACCTCCCCATTCCAAGTCAAAATCTTTCAAAATGGTTTTCATTTTCTTTCTTTTTTGGATGGACACCTTCTAATCGCACGTGCTTGTGGGATACAACGTGACGTTTTGATTCATGTATACACTCTGAGTTTTTAATAACAAGTGAAAATATTATGCATCAAGAATTATTTAGACATGTATTTTTCTCCTCTGTGTTTAAATTTCCTGCATGTGAAACTCATGAGCTGACCATTAGGGGTTTGATTTCATGGTTTGTTTTTTCCCCTTCACTAAGGTTACTTGTATTTTATCACTTCTAATTTCTTAAATTTCTTAAATTTTTGTTTGTCTTATTAGAATAAATCCCTAACTAATCTGTCCAAAGAAGATTTTTGAATGACAAACTCTGTGAGCTTCTGTATGTCTGAAGGTATCTTTAGTTTGATATCACACTTAAATATTAGCATTTGACTGTGTACTAATCACCAAGTTCAAAATAGGTTTTATCTTCAGATTTTTGAGGGTTTTTGTCCTTTTGTCTTGGTGATCACTGTGGCCAACGAGAAGGCAGAGCCCAGTTAGATTTTTGTTTCTTTGTAGGCATGTTTTTCTCTCATTCTCATTCTTTCATTTTTCTTGTTTGTTTTTGTTTTGGGGGGTGGGGTGGGGGGTACCAGGGATTGAATTCAGGGACACTCGACCATTGAGCCACATGCCCAGCCCTATTTTGTATTTTATTTAGGGACAAGGGCTCACTGAGTTGCTTAGTGCCTGGCTTTTCTGAGGCTGGCTTTGAACTTGCAATCCTCCTGACTCAGCCTCCCCAGCCCCTGGATTACAGGAGTGCGCCACCGCGCCTGGCTTCATTTTTCCTGTTCTCCTTTTAGGATTTCTTCTTCCCTGTTGTTTTGAAATTTCCCAAAGGTACCTTTAGGTGTTGCCGTGATTTTGGATGAGTGTCCCCCGAAGTCCATATACAAAGTCTTGGTCCTCAGGGTGGTGCTATTGGGAGGTGCTGTGGATCTTTAAGAGGCAGGGCCTAATGAGAGGTGGTTGGGTCCTTGAGTGTGTGCCCTGGAGCAGAAGTGTTGGACCTGCCCATCTGTCTCTGCTTTCTGGCTGGAGATATGCCTGCCTCCTCTGACACACACACCTGTTAACTATCATCAGCTGCCCTCACAGAGAACAAACCAGTGGGCAACCCCCCTGCAAGAGCTGGGGCTCCCAGCCTCCATGACCATGAGCTGAATAAACCTTTCTTGACTTCATCAGTAGCTTGTCTCAGGTACTTTGTTGCAGCAACGCAAAGCTCACTAATATAGGTGCTGATCTATTTCACTGGGATCAGTGATCTGTGAACTCATTCAACACAAATACTGTGTCTTTATTTAGCTCTGGGAAATTCTATTTTATTATTAATTTATTCTGTCCTTTTTGCTCTTGTTTCTCCACATGAGAAATTTTTATAAAATGGCTTTTAGGGTGAGTTTATTATATGGGCAATAATTTTTTTCACTTGCATTGATCTACATTCACTTCATCTACTGAGTTTTACATTTGGATTATCAGATTTTTATTTTCTAAGACTCCTAATTGGTATTTTTTCTCCAGTCATGCTTTCCCCACCCCCATAAGTTCACCAGGCATTGTTTTATCGGTGGTGGTAAAATACTTCAAAAAAGAACACACCTCCTCACGGTGGTCAGCTCTCTGCATCCGTGGGCTCCATGCCCTCAGATTCAACTGACCAAAGATTGAAAATATTTGGAAAAAATTTGCATCAGAACTGAACAAGTACACATGTTTTCCTTTTCTTCATTCCTTACACAATATAGTATAATCACTATTTACATGGAATTTACATTTTATTGGGTATTATATGTAATTTGGAGATGATTTTAAGTATACCAGTGGATGAGTGCAGGTTTTATGTAAGTACTATGTATTTTTTTTAAAGAAGAGACTTGAGCATTTGTGGATTTTAGTATGTATGTGTGGTGGGGAGGTCTGGAACCAATCCCCCCAAGGATACTTAGGGACCACGGTATTACTCTGTATTTTAAGTAGCTTGACAATTATGCATTCATGGCTGACCTTAACCTTGGCCAGGTGCGATAAGATCTGCAGAAAGTAAAAGAAACATGCTACTATTAAAAAAAAATTCCTGCAAGGGTACACTTGGCCATCCTGAAGTTCCCTTTAAACTGAAGCAACATGAGACTTAGTGTATCCCACAAAGAGAGACAAATCAACTAAATAGACTTTGTTTCCAAAATGCTTTCAGAACTCTGCCGGTGCTGCTCTGACTTGTCACACAGCTTTGCCAGTGGACCTAAATTTAGATCGTTCCTTGTTATGAAACCGGGACGTTCCATTTTTGTTCAAAAAGAAATGGCACACAAGAGTATTCAGTTGCTTCATAAAACATTTAAATTTAGCTGAGGCAATAAAGACGTTAATTGCAGTGTTATTTATAGTAGCAGAAATTGGAAACAATATAAGTGGTCAAAAGGAGAGAAGAAAATGAATCATGGTCTATTCAATCAAAGAATATTATGTAGACATTAAAAAGGAGAGCAATCAAGCCTCCAGGGGGAAGACTTATATAGGGTCAAAGGAAAACAGGGCGTAAATTGCTTGCATACCATGATTACAATTATGCATACATAAAATACATGTGAAAACAAGAAATACTAATAAAATGGTTTTTTTTTAGGTGTGATGATGGATTATGATACTTTTTATTGGGAATTTTTTTGTTTGGTCTTTAAGGCCTAAATTTTACAACATGAGATAACTTTATTTTTTTGGTCCTGGAGATTGAACTCTGGGGCACTCAACCACTGAGCCACATCCCCAGCCCTATTTTGTGTTTTATGTAGAGACAGGGTCTCACTGAGTTGCTTAGCGCCTCGCCGTTGCTGAGGCTGGCTTTGAACTCGTGATCCTCCTGTCTCAGCCTCCCAAAATGCTGTGATTACAGGTGTGCACCACTGTGCCTGGCTTGAGATAACTTTTAAAGTGTTATTTGGGAAAATATTTAGCAGAAATGGAGAAAGTGGTGGAGAACCCAGGGCACAGAGCTGGGAGTCCTGAGTTTCAATCTCAGCTCTGTTCTGGGCAGCTTCTGCATGTGGTATGTGGTCTTGCCCCACACCCTAGATCAAATCTGGTGTGATAACTGGCATCGACCCTGAGTGCCTCGCACCTTATTGAACTCTAGATAGCGGAGACGTGGCAAGCGTGATGATTTTGCCGCTTGGAGTCTCTGGACTCCCAAAGGGCGGGAGCTTCTGCCAGGAGGTCCCCTTTGGGGTTTTGGCTTATGATTCAGACACAGCTACTAGACTCAAATGCTTTTGCAAAGTAGCTATTAGCTTGCTTCTGAGCCCTTGTTGACATGGAATGTCGGGTGCTCTTTTACTATTTCCCAAAACATCTTCCAAATTTCAGGTCTAGTACTATTGTGGATTTTTTTCCTCTTTAAAATGAGATTTTCTGCCATTTTATGGATTTAGAGACAGAAGGAAAGGATGCTCACTTAGTACAGACCCTCCTAGGAATGCTAGGGAAGGGCTTGGGAACAGCTGACTGGACTGTGGGGTCATTTGGGTGACAGTCCCCACACCATTGCCTGTTAGGCGGAGGGGCCGGGAGGTGGGTGTGGGATGGAAAAACCTAGTCCACGTGGTGCTTTGGATTTTTCTCTCTCTTCTGGGTCAAAGGACAGCATCACTTGTCCTAGCACTGCGAGAAGGCTTTGGTGGCGGCGGGCTGAGTGGTTGCTGTGTGCAGCTGGGTGTGAATGAGTCTCGCTTACTGGCTCAGAAACACCTTCCTCCCATCCCGTTCCTTTCTTTCTTTTCTTTTCTTTTTTCTTTTTTTGGTACCGGGGATTGAATTCAGGGACACTCGACCACTGAGCCACATCCTCAGCCCTACTTTGTGTTTTATGTAGAGACAGGGTCTCACTGAGTTGCTTAGCGCCTCGCCGTTGCTGAGGCTGGCTTTGAACTCGTGATTCTCAGCCTCCCAAAGTGCTGGACTTACAGGCATGTGCCACCATGCCCTGTTGCTTTGTTGCCCCTCTGCCCTGGCCTCAGAAGTTTTAGGGATTCAAAGTGGAGGCTGGGGGTTCCCTGTCCTCAAGGACATGATCGACTGCACTGTGGAGAACTCCTGGAAGCAGAGATTCCAGGTCCTATTGCTCTGTTGGAGACAGGTGCCCAAGGCCCGGTCCCATGTGGGGACATTGAGTCAAAGAAAGAGCACCTGAGCTCTGGCACTGCACTCTTCAGAGGCTGGGAGGTGCCCTGAGGCAGAGGAGGAGTAAAGCCTGGGAACCAGAGATGTGAAAACCCCCTCCTTCTCGCTCAGTCTTAGCCTCCACTGTCCACCCAGGCCCATGGGCTGGAGCAAGTCACATCTGGTAGCTGGTGTAGCCCCGACAAGCAGGTGTGAAGGCCTGTGATCCCATAGACGAGAAAGAGGGATAAGGAAAGAGAGGGGAAGCCACAGAGGGAGGCAAATGTAATCCATAGCATTTGAGCCAAGGTTGTCATTGATTTAAAAAGTCAAGGTGACCTATTGGGTGTGGCCTTTGGGCCAATTCAATGCAGAGTTCTTATTGCTTCTCCATCTGCATGTGTCGCTAAAGTCAATGTGCATGTACTTTCCTGTCTCTTCTTGACCTGGGAAAACTGCTTGCAGACAAGTAGAGAGGGACAAACTCCCCATCACTCGTGACCACTAGATGGATCACATCGAGCCTGAGCGCCTCACACCTTATCGAACTCTTTGGATAGCGGAGACGTGACAAGCATGATGATTTTGCCTCTTGGAGCCTTTGGGCTCCAAAGGGTGGCAGCTCCTGCCAGGAGGTCCCCTTTGGGGTTTTGGATTGTGATTGGGATGCAGCTACTAGATTCAAATACTTTTGCAAAGTAGTGATCAGCTTGCCAGAGCCCTTGTTGAAGTGGAATGCCTGACCCATAGCGGCCTGGCCGGTATCCCTAGTTTTAGGGGTCAGTCAACTCAATTCTATGGCAATAGAAGGTCCCCGATGCCTCACTTGTCCAATAAACATGGAGCATTGAAGATCACAGTCAGCCTGGCCTCAGAGCTGTCTAGGCATCATGTCAGAGTGGCAGCCATCCCAGTGGGGGAGCTTTCTCCCCCTCTCTGTTGCCTGAAGAAGAGCTCAGTTGCTGGCTCTCATGGGGTCCTTTATTCAGTTTCCCTCAAATGCCTGTGGCTGAACTGAAAGCTGATGGTGTCCACGGGGGCCGTCCAGCCTCAGCAGCAGCCATGCACACCCAAGAGCAGACCCTGCCGTTCCACCTGAATGGGACTCAGGCTCTTGCACTGTGGTCAATCAAAGATACCCTCTTGGGGGCCGTGAGCTGTTGAAGCAGAATGTGGTTGCTGATTGAACTGACAGGGTCCCTGCTGCAGATGGCCAAGGCACAGGCTGTGACCGGAAAGGGTCAGGGATCCCATGGTGTGTAATGAGGGCTGTGTTCACTGAGCGCTTGCTGTGTTCTCTGATGAGGCCCAAGGGAAGCCACCGGCGACGGGGCCTGGGACTTGTTCTCAGTTCTCTATCCACAGAGCCGCTGTGACCATCCAGGCACTGGCCTCCTTGTGCTCCACTGTGACTCCAGTGTGGAGTCAGAGAGGCCGACTCTTGGATCCAAGGGTAGGACAACTTCATGCATTTTACAGATGCCAGTAAAAGGCCTTCCAAAGCAGGTTGTAAGTGCTCCCATTTTTCTGTACTGTTAAACACAGGGCTTCAAATATTTTGCTAAAAGACGCGGCATCTGACTTAGGTTGCGCAGTGCCATGCTGTTTATGTTAAAGCTGGTTTTTCCTAACACCTCACGCCTTGCGTCACGCCAACATCTGTGGGCTCCCGATCTGCTCCAGGCACTGTGCTGAAACCCAGGCGGAAGCAGACAAAGTCCATCCTTGGGAGCTTCTGTGGAAATGACCAAGATAGTGGCAGAGAGGACAGCGAGGAGGGATGGTAGGGGTGGAGACGTGAGGAGACACAGCCCAGAATGAGGGTGGAGAGTGGCGCTGGAGAGGGAATGTGACCTTCAGATGGTAAGGAGACTCTTCAGGGCAGACACAGGGCAACAAAGACCAGGAGAAGAGGTCGATATCAGAGGAGCCATAAATGTGGACTAAGTGAATTTGTGTTGTAGATAACAATCTGCCCTGTGAGGACACCTGTCTGGGACACGGGACAGCTGTGTTTGTTCTGTCATCTGGTCAGTAGCTGCTGATAGAGGACCATGCACTTGGACTGACCCCAGATCCTACAGGACCAGACTGAAGGCATTTTCCAGACCAGTGAACAATGGGATTGTGTTCACTGGTCTGCAGGCTCCTCTGAGCTCGTGTGTTCTCTCTACGACACTCGTGGTCAGTCTTTGATGGGCACGACCACCAGGGTCCTGCCCGCCAAGAATTTAAACCTCACCCTGAGGCTCATTGCATTTTTCAGGGGTATGTGCTCCTTGGCTTGCATCTCACGTGTCTCATTGCATTTTTTTATTTTAAGTTTCTGGTAGGCTTTACTGATTCCTTCACAGCATCCATTGTGATCTAAATAAAACCATAGAGTCCAAGATATAAAAAGCCCCCAGGTAGTTTTAATATGTCTGTAAAGCCTCTCATGTGTGAGGATGAGTTTAGTTTTGGTTTATGGGTCTTTTGCAGACTCACCCTTATTGTTGCTGATCCCACTGAAGTGTGGCACCCAAGACACACCCACACCTGAGCTGCCTGTCACCATGAGGGGGTGCCATGAAACTGACCCCAGAAGGTTCTCTGAATACCTCATCATCACAGAGGAGGGCCAGGGAAAAGCTGCTTGGAAGTTCAGGAAACAAGGCAAACGTTCCTTTCTGTAGCAAATGAACTGCTAGAGATTTGGACACCCTTTGGACCTCTTTTAGTTTCTAAGGAATGTTATTGTGCTGCTGACAAAGTTTGCAGTTCTAACACTCAGTGAATGGAATGTATGAAATTAAGAGCAGAGTCGTCACTCAACAACTATAGAATATGTCACTCAAGGCACATATTTTAAGAATCTATACTATCACATTAATGCAATTTAGTAAACATCATTTCATAAAAATTGCTGCCTGGAGTACTTTGAAGTGGAATCTATATGATATAATATAATACAACGTATAATTCATATATCAGATTAGTGTAATATATATAATTAATGTAATAAAGCATACATTATGTTGTGTACATTAATGTATATAATTTATACAGTATATAACAAGCAATTAACATTGCACTAACATGTTAATTATATATGATTATGTTGTATCATGTCATATATGATATCATTGTGCACTGTATTAGAGTTACAGTGCGATTTGCTGGTTTGATCATCTCAGTTCTTAGAAGTGCAGCTTCAGGTCAGATTAGATGAGCAGAAACCTAATTTGATTGTTAGGGTAGATGGGGTTTAATCCATCCTAACTTTGCTCATTCATTAGGCTCAACTGTGCCTCTGGAGCTTTGATGTGCATGTGAATCCCATGAGGATCCTGTTAAAATGCAGGTGCTGATCAGAAGGTCCTGGGCAGGATCTGAGAACCTGCATTTCTATCTCACTCTCAGGGATGCAGGCAGCAGGCACCCTGAGGAGCGGTGACTGTCCTAAGTGCTGGGCTTGGAGACACAGGCATGCCAAGTGGGGCCTGGAGCTAGAGGCCTGTGTCTATAGTCAAGCAAGGCCTGTCTGTGTGGCTGTGTCTCTGGGCTGCAATAGCTCCTGTTTTCACTCCAGTGACTGGATTTTTGTGCCTGTGCCATACTGGGTTAAGCACTGGCCTTGCCTTTGTGGACTCCAGACAGTCTGTGTCTGCTGGAGTTCTTTAACTTCAGGGGATAGAAAAATAATGCTGAATGACTCCAGAAAAAAAAGGAGATTTACTGGTTCATGTATCTGGGAAGTCCAGGAACAGGCCTGGCTTCGGCATTCAAATGATGTCACTCCCACTCTGATTTTTCCTCTATGGTCTCTTGGTTCTGCTTGCTTGTGGGTGGCGGCTGGCTGCCTATAGTTTCACATTCTCAGACTCCTATTCTCCCCTGACTCCAGCTAGGGTGCTGCTGGAGCTCAGGGGTGGTGGGCCACCCCCAGGGCTTCTGATTCAGTGGGTCTGGGATGAAGTGGGAGGACCTATTTGTGTCCCAAACAAGTCCTTAGGTGATGTTGCTGAGGCCAGTCTGAGACCCAATGCACTGAGAAGTCCTTCCTGGACCACCCTGCGGCCAAGCCTCCCCCTCCTGTCTCTAGATCTTTCCATTTACTCTAACATATTGTCAGTTGGAGGGTCCTGTTTTCCTCTAGTTTCAGCTGCATGTGAGCCCCTGGAAGTTGAGAACACCCCTCCTTATTTAGAATGCAATAGACTCAGAAATTGCCACTTAATGCCTGGATTTTGGAGAACAGAAGCTGAAAGCCTCTGGGTAGTTTGTCAGTCACTGAAGGCTACAGGAGAGCCTTTCACCCAGCCTCCTCTCCCCTCCACATCCCTCCTATGATTCACATTTATCTACACATGGCGCCACCATCCCTGGGAACCCAGCTCAATAGACCACCTTAGAGAGCACAACGGCACATGCTTTTCTTAGAAATGTAGAGGAAAGGTCATCTGTGTAAATGCTGCTGCTGCTGGGCAGCGGGCAGGAAGCACGAATGCCCCTCCCCCCATGGTGCCAATTGTTACAGCAATGAACGGGGCCCCATTCACCCTGCTGCACCAGCCACCGCTGTGTGTCTTTTTTTTTTGGTACTGGGGACTGAACTCAGGGGCACTCAACCACTGAGCCACATCCCCAGCCCTATTTTGTGTTTTATTTAGAGACAGGATCTCACTGAGTTGCTTAGCACCTCGCCGTTGCTGAGTCTGGCTTTGAACTCACGATTCTCCTGACTCAGCCTCCCCAGCCGCTGGGATTACAGGCATGCGCCACCGTGCTGGGCTCTCTTCTTGAATTGTGGTGAAGTGGATGCAGAGCACACCTATCTCATGTTCTTTTCCCATCCTGGCAATGTCATGGCCAAGAGAGGAAAATCTATGGTTGCCCTAAATTTGAGAGAGCATCTCTTTTCCAAAGAACCTTCTAGAGAAGAGCTGGCATTCATTTTCTCATAAAGGATATGCTGTTTACTGTACCAGTCTGGCTTTTGCTTCAGCAGAGGTGTGTATGGAGAAGTGTCTTGGAGATGTACTTGGGGATCAGTCTTGTCTGAATTTCCACGGTTCATTTCCTGGAGTTAGGCACTCATGTCCCCACGTGGCATTCTCTCCAACAGTGTAAATAGCATTTCATTTCATTCATAATAGCTCAGTGTGAAGAAGCTGAGGTTATGTGAGAACGGTGGGTGACTTGGTGAGAGAGAAGGCGGTGACCGCAGGGGTGCTCTAGGTTAAATCCCTGTCTTCCTATCACATACCTTTGTTAGGATCCTACAAAGGTGACCCTGTTTTCCTGCTTTACTGATGTAGAACATTTGCTTTGGCCACAAGGATGTTGGTAGACACTGCATGAGCAGAGGTTTGAAGTGTGCTCTTGCCCATTCATCATTGATGTGAGTAGAATTCCCCTGAATGGCTTCTGCCCCTGCAACCTGGATCCCCCTCATAAACACATGGAGCAGGGTGGATCCAAATCCTGGGGGTGGAAGTGGGGGAAGCCAACCAGACTTGTAGCTTGAAGAAGCAGATGAGCCCAGTTTTAGTGAACACGTGCGATTTTTCTTCATTACTGAGATTTTGTGGTTTGTTATGCAGCAATAGCTGACTGATACAGAGGGGAAAACAACAGGTGGAAATGTTGGAAATGCAAAAAAAGATTTTATAACCTTTTCAAATTTGCCTAGAAAGGTCCTAATTCCACACTAAAGACCACAGGTCCATTCCAGACTTTTCTAAAAGCCTGATTTGTTTTTGCCTCCCTCTTTGTGAATTGCAGGATAATGATGTCATTAAGCAGCTTGTAAAATTTCACATTAGATAAGCGATGGGACTGAAACCAACACTTTGGCAAGATTTCAAAACTGAAGGGGAGGGGCTGGGATTATGGCGCAGTGGTGGCGTGCTCGCCTAGCATGCGGGAGGCCCTGGGTTCGATCCTCAGCACCACATAAAAATAAAATAAAGATATTGTGTCCACCTACAACTAAAAAATAAATATTTAAAAAAAAAAAAAAAAAAAAAAAAAAAAAACTGAAGGGGATTGGGGAGGCAGGTTCATTTATATAAAATGTAAAAACTTGAATGTTTTAGTTTTCAATTACTAAGGCTCTAGTGCCAAAGGCCAGTCATGCAATTTAGTTATTAGCTATTTTGGATAATATCTTCTCACTACTTGACATCTAAATACCCAGTCAATCAACAGCCATTATGGAATTCTTATTACGTGTAGTGTGGCATATTCTCAGATCTTCTTGTATGTGCAATGGTCTGCTTGTGGTCTTAAGACAAATTCCTATGGGTGCAATTTCTAGACAAAAGCCATGCTATTTGTATAAAGCATTTGATACACATGGGTAAATGAACTCCCAAAGGTTCTATTTTAAATGTCTTCTCTAAAGAATTAATTTCTTTAGATGGTCATAGCACCATTGAAACCTGCAATGAATCTGACTCTCTTGATGTCAAAGCCTATCCTTTTCAAATTTGTAGGTTCCAAAAGCCTAATGTACTTGCAACTCAATCACAAGCTTGCAATTTTGGTCCTTTCAACTCAGTAAGTTCCATCTTTCCCTGTATTGACCTCTAGCCCACAAAAGGAATATCTATACTGTGTCAGCGCAGAGCAAACAAGACGACAGAAGAATATTGCATCCCCCTGAGATGTGGACTCACAATTCACTTTGCAAACCTTCTGTATCACCCCTCCCTCCAGCCCACGATCCCCACGACAGTAATGGTTTTTGATAAATCAGCTGCTGATCTGCATCACCAGACACTTCACAACTGCTGGGAAATTCTACAAGGTTGAAAGCTGGTAGCCTGTACATGGGACAGGTACCACCCTGTGCTAGAAATTCTCCACTCTTCCCTCATGATCGAGACTGGATGTGCCACCCATACCCTTTCCCTGTTGCTTCTATGGGCCTGTGAGTTTTGTTGTAAATTAATCTTCTTCTGAATTAGAAGATAGGGGTATTGCAGGCTTATTTGTAAGGTAACTCAGATATTGCTTTGGTTGGATATGGTTAATCTCCCAAAGGTTCGTGTTGGAAGCTGGTCCTCACTGTGGCTATGTTAAGAGGTGGTGGACCTTTATGAGCTGGTGTCTAGGGGGAAGTCATTAGGCTGTTGGGGGTGCTGCCCTTGGAAGATATTAAGATAGATCTCATGAGACCCCTAGTTAATCCTTATAATAAGATTATTATAAAAGAGCACGCTTGTCTTCATGCCAGTCTCTGGCTTCCTGTCTCTCTCCTGCATGTGCTCCTACCTTGACACTATCTGCTATATGATGATCCAGCCAAAATGACTTTCACCAGGGCTTGAATCAATGGAGGTTTCTGATTCTTGGACTTTCAGCCTCCAAAAGTGTGAGCCAAATAAGCCTCTTTGTAATGTACCCAGCTTTGGGTATTTTGTTATAGCAACAGAAATTGGACTAATACAGATGCAGACTCTATTTCATACAACTTTGTTGAATTAATGGATCCAGGAATTTGCCTTGATAGGGTGGCTTTACCCTAGGTCTCTCAGGCCTTCCATTTCCAGTAGGATCCCTCAATGCATGGGCCCCAACTCCTGTGTCTGACCTTGTGGAAAGTGAAGTAATTAAAATAAAGATGAAATACAGCCTAAGAAAAGGAGACGGGGGAACTGAGGGTGGCTGCAGTTTCTACACTTTGTGTGACAAATGAATTCCTCAGGATCTTCCAAATGAAGCTCACTCTGCCCCATCTGGCTTCCCTGATCCCATCAGGGGAACCATAAGGTGGGGGTCCATATGCAGGAAATGAACCCCTTCCTTAAACTGAAGCCACATCTATAGAAGCCAGTGATTTTATAGTTCCCTCTGGGGAGTATGAAGATGGCTACGCATTTCTGTTTTTTGTTGCTATCTCTTGATTCAAAGATGTGAAATCAGAAGCTGAAAAGAAAAGGATGGAAGAAAAGTCCCATCAGGCATCTACTACCAAAAATCCTGCTCTACTGAGATAAATAGTAGACAAAATAGACTTTAAGACAAAAAGCATCATGGGGCATGGAGCTGGTCTCTTCATGACATTGGCAGGTTCCATTTAGCAAGAAGAGGCAGCTGCCCAAACACGAACACATGGAATAAGATGGTCCTAAATAGATGAAGCTGAAAACAGAGCATCAGGGAAAATTGAAAAATCTACCCGCACCATTCTTCCAATCATTGATAAGCTAATCAGACAAAAAATGAGCAAGATTATTGGAGATGTGGACAAATCACAAGATGACCTAACAGGTCTCCATGGAATTCTGCATTCAGTGCCAGAGATGTTGAAAACACAGAGAACCACAAGCATTAATTATGTAGTTTCTGGACTACACAGTAGCCTCAATAGATCTTATAGGTTTTATAAAGCCCTTGTTCTCTGATCACATTGCTATTAAGTTAGAAGTTAATACAGTAAGACAAGTTTAAAAATGCTCACAGGTTGGGCATTTAAGAATCCTGTGAAATCACTTGTTAGAGTAGAACTGTTAATGGAAGGTTAGAGCCAAAAGGTGTGCAATAGGAGCCCCTTTGAACTGGACCCTTGTCCTTTTGCACTGACTATCTTAAACTTCAACAAAGACCTTGATTTTTGAGCAAGAACAAAATGTGCTAGGCTAGCTGGGTGTGGTGGTGCATGCCAGTAATCCCAGCAGCTCAGGAGGCTTAGACAGGAGGATCGTGAGTTCCAAGCCAGCCTCAGCAAAAGCGAGGCACTAAGCAACTCAGTGAGACCCTGTCTCTAAATAAAATACAAAATGGGGCTGGGGATGTGGCTCAGTGCTCAAGTGACCCTGAGTTCAATCCCTGGTAACCCTTCCAAATATCCTAGGCTTATTGTGAGTCCTTCTGCCCCAGACTGTGGATCAATCATTTCTCCAAGGGATGCTGGTTCCTGTTAGAGGCAAAAGGTATTTAGATATTAAAATACAGATGCACAGAGTGCTTAGTTCCCCCAGAGCTAAGGGGACATTGTAGAAAGTCTTTGCTTCTATATCTTTCAGTGGAAACACACCTTTTCTAAGATAATTGTTTTGTGATTCAAGTTTAAATTAAATATTAAATGTTTAAAAATAAAAATCTAAGAAATTTGCTTAACTTTCTAAATTTTATTTTTATTATTTTATTTTATGTTTTGGTACCAGGGATTGAACTCAGGGGCACTCGACCACTGAGCCACATCCCCAGCCCTATTTTGTGTTTTATGTAGAGACAGGGTCTCACTGAGTTGCTTAGCGCCTCGCCGTTGCTGAGGCTGGCTTTGAACTCGTGATTCTCCTGTGTCAGCTTAAGTGCTGGGATTACATGTGCCATTGCGCCCAGTTTAAATTATAAATTTGTATTTCTTCTTTTGTAGTTGAAAAGTCTTGTTTCATTTATAATACATATCAATTTCTTTCAAGTTAAAATCAATATTACTAATCTACCAGGCAAATTCAATGTGGTTGAAGATTTCTTAGCAATTTTATTTTATTTTTTGCTCCCAGAATACATCTCACTAAATGGTAGGGTTGAAGCACTTGTTCTAAATTTGTGTGAAATAATTCTTTTCTTTATTTCCTGATTTTTATCAATTCTGTACACAGTTATGCCCATTTATTTCAGTTTGTTTTAAAATTTTAAGGACTTTCTGATTTTTTTAAATATACTTAAATATATTTAAATGAATTACAGGCTTCTAATGTCAAAACTCTAACAAAATACATTCAGGGAAGTTGGGATTCCATTCCTGTTCCCTTTACCTGTCCCTAATGGCACCCCATAAGTAGCTACTTATAACTGATTTCTGGTTTAAAATATACGGGGTTGTGTGAGTGTGCACCTGTGTTTGTATGCTGGAGGGAGGAACAAAAAGAAGGAGAAAGACAGACACCCACCTTCCTCCTTTCTTCACTCAAAATCTAACATATTGTGTTAATCAGGACAGACTGATTAACTGATTGTCTTGGTCCATTTTTATTTATTTATTTTTTGCTGCTATAACTGAACACCACAGACTGGCTCATTTATAAAGAAAAAAGTTTTGTTTAACTCACAGTTCTAGAAGTCAAGAGTATAGAGCACACATCTGGTGGGCATTTGTTAAAGGACTTTTTTTTTTGGTACTAGGGATTGAACTCAGGGGCACTTGACCAATGAGCCACATCCCCAGCTCTATTTTCTATTTTATTTAGAGACAAGGTCTCACTAAGTTGCTTAACACCTTGCTTTTGCTTAGGCTGGTTTTCAACTCGCTATCTTCCTGCCTCAGCCTCCCGAGCCGCTGGGATTTCAGGCGTGCACCCTTGCGCCTGGCCAGAAGGACTTTTGCTGGTGGGGATCTGCAGAATCTTGGGCAGCACAGGACATTGCCTGGCAAGTTTTGGTTTGGATCTCTCTTTTTCTTCTTATAAAGCCACTACTAATTGCATCATGGGTCCCTACCTTCATGACCTCAAGAAATTCTAATTACTTCTCAAAGGCCCCACATTCAAATACCATTAACATGTGACTTGGGGGATTAGATTTCCAACACATGAAATTTGGGGGATGCATTCAAACCATAGCTGCACCATGAATAATGTAACAGACCCAATCTCAGGTGCTTAAGCCAACAACAGTTCATTTCTCACCCATACTGCGTGTCCACGGAGCGTCGGCAGGAGGTACCTTCACACCACCAGGAGCCCAAGCTGACAGAGGCTGCCGTCTTGCAGTCGCACCATCTGGAACACATCCCCTCTCATTTCTGTGACAGGGGAAGTGAAAACAGCTGTGATCATTGGCAGCCGTTTCCAAATTTCCTGAACTGGTACCAGCTGTCCTTGTGTTCGGTCCCTCTTCCCTCCCTCTTCCTCTTCTCTGCTACTATTGCAAGTCTATCATTTTTTTTGTATTAAATTCTTTCATCGAAGTTAGTTTCTATTTTCCTGCTTAAACGTTTGATGGCTACAGTAAGACTCTACCTCTTATGTCCTCATTTGGCATCTTACAAATTTCCACTCTTACAGAGAAGGGGTGGAGGAACTCCTCGGATTGGGGGGGTCACCTCTGATTTTGCAGACTTGAGGACAAAGGAGAATTAGCCTTTGCAAATACTCAAGCATATTACAGAGCCACTCTCGTGAAAATGATGAGGGCCCTGGTACAGGGATGGAAAGATCAAGGGACTCAGTGAAAATAGAGAAACAGGCCCAAGTCCCCATGGGAAGGAAGTAAAGGAGAGCATGGCATTGACTTTCAAATCAGAGGTAAAAAGCTGGATCATTTAACATACCATGTTGGGCAAATTGATGAGCTACTTTAAAAAAAAATAGTATCAATTGGATTGTGACTACATTCCTTTTATCAAAACAAATTCCATTGCTTGTGTATAGATCACGTTTTCTTTATCCAGTCATCTGAGTCCATATCTTGGCTGTTGTGGATAGCGATACAATGAACACGCGAGTGCAGATATCTCTTTGATGTAATTATTTTACTTCCTTTGGATACATAGACTATTATTATTCAGCCTTAAGGAAAGAAAGAACTCCTGTCATGTGGGAGAATCTGGATGAACCCAGAGGACCATACCCTAAATGAAATATGCTAGGCACAGAAAGGCAAATGCTGTATGATCTCAATTATATGTGAAACCTAAAAATGTCAAACTCAGAAACATAGAGCAGAATTGTTGCTGGAGAATGGGCGGGGGCTGGGAGGGGACGGCTGAAAGGTACAAAGTCACAGTTAGGCAAGATGAATAAATTCTGGAGATCTAACACACAGTACGGTGACAATAGCTAGCAGTGCCTTATGCATTTGAAAATGACTCAGAATGGATCCTAAATGTTCTCAACACACACACATACACACAAAGTACGTGAAGGGATGGGCATGTTAACTAATGTCATTTAATCATTTCACAATGCATACTTATGGCGACATGTATTGTGCACCATAAAGAGATACAATTTTCTACTTATTATTTATGCCTTAATAAAGCTTGGGAAAACTAAAATACAGAAATAGAGAAAAGAACTTCAGATAGAAATTTTATATGTAAAAATAAAAGTATCTCCTCAGAAGAGAGATTGCTGCCTCATGTAATAGTCATAGTTTTAATTTCTTTAGGAATTTCCATACTTTCATTATAAGTATTTGTCAGGGAATGAATGGATAAAAAATGTGGTATCTATAATGGATTATTATTTATACCTAAAAATGTGGATGATCCTGCCATTTGTCACAATGTGGATGAACCTGGAGAACATAATGCTAAGTGAAATTAGCCAAATGCAGAATGACAAATGCCAATATTGTATGCTCTTATTTATATGTGGATTTTTTTAAAAAAAAGATCAAATTGACAATAGTTACTGGGGCCAAGAGGCAAGGAGTTGGGAATGAAAGAAAGGGAGATGGAGATAAAAGAAAATAAGTACAAAGTAGCAGATATGTAGGAAGAACATTCTAGAGATCTAAAGTACATGAGTGCTACAGTTAATAATATCATATTGTTAGGAATTTTTTAAATAAATAGGTTTTATCTGCTTCTATTATACAAAAAGAAAATGCATGCGATGATAGATATGTTAATTTGCTTCATAATAGTAACCATTTTACTATCTACATATATCCCCAAACATCACAAGCTATCCTCTCAAAAAATACAATAAACTTTATTTAAATATTTTTTTTTAAGTTAAAGAAATCATTGGTGAGGATTTTAAAAAATCATGTTAACACTGAGAAGTTTTGAGGAAGGTGGAAAAGATGTAGATTCATCGAACTATCAGCAAGGTATAGCCCATGGTGCTCATTGCGTTGCTGCCTAGTTTTTAAAATTAAGTTTTATTAGAACATGGTTGTGGCCACTTGCACTACAGTGACTGAATGAAATAGTCCCAACAGAAAGCCTATAGCTCTCAGAGTTTGAAGTATTTACCATCAGACTTAAAAGACTGTTGACTGTTGGGCAAAACCAAACACAGAAAGAAGAAAAAGATTGGCACATCAGATATCACAAGGATTAAAATCTATAAGGTAGCAAACCTCATTTAAAAATAAACAGTTGCAACACAAAGAGCTCTTCTCCCTAAAATACAGAGTTTTTAAAAACCTGAACATGGCAGACCGACCCCTGCCTGATGCACAGAGGAGGCAGAGCAGACCAACCCCGGCCGCCCATGCTGAGGAGGAGACCAACCATGCTGCAGCCCCCTATCTACCAATAGATGGCTGTCCCAGCCTACTTCCATCTAGAGACAACAGGATTAGGAAGACCATCCCCAAGGTCCCTGCAGGCCCAGTTACACCAGAGGTGAGGTATTGGCAACCTGCAGGGACACTACAAGATTACAGGATAGAAAATGTAATACCTCAGATCGGCACTGCCAGAGAGGAAGACACATGAACAACATGAAAACACAAGGGAAGAAAATGCCCCAATCAAACCAAGATGCTATAATAATAGAATCTATTAGAAAATGTCAGAGAAAGAGTTCAGAATGTACATAATTCAAATGAGCCGTAAAGCACATTACAGATTATATTAAAGATTATATTAATAATATAAGAATAATATAAGAAAGGAATTACAGGCAACCATTGATCAATCCAACAAAGAGATAAGAGAGCAAATACAGGGAGCAAAATATTACTTCAAGAAAGAGATAGAGACTGAAAAAAAAGGGCAGAAATCCTTGAAATGAAGGAAACAATAAACCAAATAAAAAATTCAATAGAAAGCATCATCAATAGACTAGATAACTTGGAAGACAGAACCACAGACAAGACAAAATATACAATCTTGAAAATAAAGTTGACCATACAATGAAGATAGTAAGAAACCATGAACAGAACATCCAAGAATTATGAGATAACATAAAAAGACCAAATCTAAGAGTTATCAGGGTAGAGGTAAGCAAAGAGATACAAACCAAAGAAATGTACAATCTCTTCAATGAAATAATATCAGAAAATTTCCCAAACATGAAGAATGAGTTGGAAAATCAAATCCAAGAGGCTTATGGGACACCAAATGTACAAAACTACAACAGATCCACACCAAGTCACATTATAATGAAAATGCCTAACATACACAATAAGGATAGAATTTTAAAAGATGCAAGAGAGAGGATTCAGATTACATACAGAGCAGATTAAATCTGCTGAAATCTGAATTGATTATGTATGTAGTTCAGATCAACCCAGATCCTCAAAGCCAGAAGATCCTAGAACAACATATACCAAGCTCTGAAAGAAAATGGGTGCCAACCAAGAATCTTATATCCATCAAAATTAAGCTTCAGATTTGATGAAAAAATAAAAACTTTCCACAATAAACAAAGGTTAAAAGAATTTACAATGAGAAAGCTTGCATTAGAAAACATTCTTGGCAAACATTCCATGAGGAGGAAATAAAAAACAACAAGGAAAATCAGCAAAGGGAGGAACAACACCAAAGGAAAAGCCAACCAAAGGAGAAACCAAGTAAAGTTAAAACCCAAAAATAAACCAAAATGAATGGGAATACAAATAATATTTCAATAGTAACTGTAAATGTTAATGGCCTAAGCTCATCAATCAAAAGATATAGACTGGCAGATTGGATTTTTAAAAAAGCCCCAAAATATGCTGCCTTCAAGAGACTCATCTCATAAAAAAAGGCATCCACAGACTGAAGGTGAATGGATGGGAAAAAACATACCACTCAAATGGGCTGTGTAAAGAAGCAGGGGTTTCCATCCTCATATCAGATAAAGTAGACTTCAAACCAAAGATAATCAGAAGGGAGGAAGAAGGACACTTCATACTGCTTAAGGGAAACATACATCAACAAGACATAACAATCATAAATATCTATGCCCCCAACAATGGAGCATCCATGTATATCAAACAAACCCTTCTCAATTTTGAGAATCAAATAGACTACAACACAATAATACTGGGTGACTTTAACACACCTCTCCCACCACTGGATAGATCTTCCAAACAAAAATTAAACAACAACAAAAAAACCCCAATAGAACTCAATAATCCAATCAATAATTTAGAATTAACAGACATATACAGAATATTTCATTCATCAATAAGTGAATAGTTTTTTTAATTAGCAGCACATGGATCCTTCTCTAAAATAGACCAGATGTTATGCCACAAAGCAAGACTTAGCAAATACAAAAAATAGAGATACTACCCTGAATTCTATCAGACCATAATGAAATGAAATTAGAAATAAATGATAAAATAAAAAATAGAAGCTACTCCATTACCTAGAGATGAAATAATATGCTATTGAATAATGCATGGATAACAGAAGACATCAGGGAGGAAATAGGAAAATTCTTAGAGGTAAATGAGAACTCTGATATCAAATCTGATATCAAAATCTCTGGGACAGTATGAAGGCTGTGTTAAGAGGAAAGTCTATTGCATTGAGCTCATTCATTAAAAGAATAAAAAGTCAACAAATAAACAACCTGATATTACATCTCAAAGCCCTAGAAAAACAGAAACAAATCAACATCAAAAGGAGAAGAAGACAGTAAATAATTAAACTCAGGGCTGAAATCAATGAAATTGAAATAAAGGAAACAATTGAAAAAATTAACAAAACAAAAAGCTGGTTCTTTGAAAAAATAAATAAAATTGATAAACCCTTAGCCACCCTAATGAAAAGGAGAGAGAAAACTCAAATTACTAAAATTAGTAATGAAAAAGGAAATATCATGACAGACACTATTGAAATACAGCAGAGAATTAGAAACTATTTTGAAAATCTATACTCCAGTAGAAAGTCCTGAAGACACCAACAAATTTCTAGAGGCATATGATCTGCCCAAACTGAATCAGGAGGACATACACAGCTTAAACAATCAATTTCAAGCAAGAAAATAGAAGATGCCATCAGAAGCTTACCAACCAAGAAGAACCCAGGACCAGACAGATTCTCAGCCAAGTTCTACAAGACCTTCAATGAAGAATTAATACCAATAGGTCCAGGGTTGTGGCTCAGTGGTAGAGCACTTGCCTAGCATGTGTGAGGCGCTGGGTTCAATCCTTAGCACCACATATAAATAAGTAAAAATAAAAGCCCATCAACAACTTAAAAAAAAGAATGAATATCAATAGTCCTCAAATTATTTCATAAAATAGAAATGGAGGGAACTCTTTCACATTCGTTCTATGAGGCCAGTATCACCCTGATTTCAAAATCAGACAAAGACACATCAAAGAAAGAAAACTTCAGACGAATATCTCTGATGAACATTTACGCAAAAATTCTCAATACAATTCTGGCAAATTGCATACAAAACATATTTAAAAGACAGTGCACCATGATCAAGTGGAGTTCATCCTAGGTGTGCAAGGTTGGTTCAACATATGGAAATCAATAAACTTAATTCATCACATCAATAGACTTAAAGACAAAAATCCTATGATTATCTCTATAGATGCTGAGAAAGCATTTGACAAAAAATAAGTCTATTCTTTTTCAAAGAACCTCTTCATGTTCAAAACACTAGAAAAACTAAGGATAGTAGGAACATACCTCAACGTTGAAAAAGCTATCTATGCTAAACTGAAGGCCAACATTATCCTAAATGGAGAAAAATTGGAAGCATTCCCTGTAAAAACGGGAACAAGACAGGGATGTCCTCTTTCAGTACTTCTATTCAACAGTCCTTGAAACTCTAGCCAGAGAAATTAGACAGATGAAAGAAATTAAAAGGGTATGAATAGGAAAAAAAGAACTTAAACTATCATTATTTGCTAATGACATGTTCCTTTACTTAGATGATCAAAAAATGCCACCAGAAAACTTCTAGAATTAATACATGAATTCAGCAAAGTAGCAGAATATAAAATCAATACCTATAAATCAAATGCATACATCAGTGATGAATCTTCTGAAAGAGAAATTAGGAACACTACCCCATTCACAATAACCTCAAAAAAAAAAAGTACTTGGGAATCAATTTAACAAAAGAGGTGAAAGACCTGTACAATGGAAACTACAGGACACTAAAGAAAGGAATTGAACAAGGCCTTAGAAGATTGAAACCTCTCCCATGCTCTTGGATAGGCAGAATCAATATTGTCAAAATGACCATATTACCCAAAATGTTATACAGATTCAATGCAATTCCAATGAAAACCCCAACATCATTCCTTATAGAAATAGAAAAAGCAATCATGAAATTCATTTGGAAAAATGAGAGACCCAGAATAGCCAAATCAATCCTTAGCAAGAAGAGTGAAGCAGGAGGCATCACAATACCAGAACTTTAATTATATTACAAAACTATAGTAACAAAAATGGCATGGTATTGGCACCAAAATAGACATGTAGATCTGTGGTATGGAATAGAAGACACAGAGACAAACACACATAAATATAGTTATTTTATAATAGACAAAGGTGCCAAAAACATACATTGGAGAAAAGACAGCCTCTTCAACAAATGGTGCTGGGAAAACTGGAAATCCATATGCAGCAAAATGAAACTAGACCCCTATCTCTCACCATGCATGAAACTCAACTCAAAGTAAGTCAAGGACCTAGGAATTAGACTAGAGACCCTGCACCTAATTGAGGAAAAATAGGCCTAAATATTCTTCAGGTCAGATTAGGCCCTGATTTCCTTAACAAGACTCCTAAAGTGCAAGAAATAAATAAGAATCAATAAATGGGATGGATTTAAACTAAAAAGCTGCTTCTCAGCAAAAGAAACAATCAATGAGGTGAACAGAAAGCCTACATTCTGGGAGCAAATTTTTGCCACATGCACATCAGATAGAGCACTGATCTCCAAGATATATAAAGAACTCGAAAAACTTAACACCAAAAAAAAAAACCAACAAAAAACCCCCCAACCCAATCAATAAATGGGCTAAGGAGTTGAACAGACACTTCTCAGAAGAAGATATACAATTGATCAACAAATATATGAAAAAGTATTCATCATCTCTAGCAAATGGAGAAATGCAAATCAAAACTACTCTATGATTTCATCTCATGCCAGTCAGAATGGCAGTTATCAAGAATAAAAACAAGTGTTGGCAAGAATGTGGAGGAAAAGACACTCAAACATTTCTGGTGGGACTGAAAATTGGTGCAACCTATCTGGAAAGCAATATGGAGATTCCTTAAAAAACTTGGAATGGAACCACCATTTCACCTATCTCACTCCTTGGTCTATAGTCAAAGGACTTAAAAACAGCATGCTACAGTGACACAGACACTACAATGTTTATAGTTGTTCAATTCACAATAGCTCAACTGTGGATCCAACCTAGATGCCCTTCAATAGATGAATGGATAAAGAAACTGTGTTATATAGACACAATGGAATATTACTCAGCAATAAAAGAGAATAAAATTATGGCATTTGCAGGTAAATGGATGGAGTTGGAGAACATCATGCTAAGTGAAGTGAGCCAATCCCAAAAAACCAAATGCTGAATATTCTTTCTGACAAGTGGATGCTAATCCATAATGGGGGAGAGGGCATGGGAAGAATGGAGAAACTTGGGTCAAAGGAGAGGTGGGGAGAGAAGGGGGCATGGGGGCAGGAAAGATGGTAAAATGGGATGGACAACAATGGCCTAAATACATGTATGACTACACATATGATGTAACTCTACAACCAGAGAAATGAAAAGTTGTGCTCCATTTGTGCACAATGAATCAAAATGCATTCTGCTGTCATGTAGACCTAATTAGAATAAATAAATAAAAATGATACCTGTTCCTTCTAATTAAAGATTATGTACAACAAAACAAAACAAAACAAAAACAAAAAAACCTGAACATGAATGCGCTCAAGCTGCTATAAAGATATTGGAGCTCTGTGGATTGTGAGGTTGAGGTGACATTGTAAAAACTATGAGACACTTTCCATCTCTACATGATTTTGCAATAAGCCTATACAACGTTTATAAAAGCACAGTGAAGCAGAGAGTTGAGAGGATCTTAAGAATTTAATCTGATTCCTAAAAGTAGTTGGGATGTAAGCTTCTTGAGGGCAGAAATTTGGGTTAGAGCTATGGCTGAATTTCCAGCACCACGGACAGCTCTCTGCTCTCCGGCGGGCCCTGGCTTCCCTGAATGCATCCTAATCATCAAATAAGACACGTGCACAATTAGTTCAGGGTTCAGAAAACATAGCTTGGGGACCAGCCCCAGCTCTCCTCCCTTTATTATAAGCCACCTTTCACTGAAATTCAGCCATACCCATTCGTTTGCAGTATTTTCTTGGGCTGTTTTCCCTCTACAATGCCAGAGATAAGCAGTTGCCACGAATACCATGTGGTCTGCAAAGCTGAAAGCTATTTACTCTCTGGCATTTTAATGAAAAAGTCTGCTCACCTCTGTATTTGTTCATTAGCTAGTTCTCCCCAGAGAGCAGTGCTTTGGAGAAGAAATGGGGCAACAATTTTGATGCTTCCACAATTCCATTTTTCACTTAAATTCATCATTAATTTAGTTGGACATTGTACTGAGGCCTCAGATTTTCTGGAGGGCAGGGTACAGGTTCAGTCTGGTGGGCTAGAAGGCTGAGTCAATGTACCCACAATCCCCACATGTGACTCCAAAATTTAAAAGTTCTTGCAGAACTTTAAAACCTTTTCAGAACTCTGTTGGCTGCAAAGCCTGCCCGGTACTGATGAGACTCTATTTACAATTGTCATTTTTTTCCCCCAGTTAATCTGAATATTCATGTATTTTGCTGTGTGAATGTTAATAGGTTGGGTTACGGGTGGTGCCCCCAGGTCCTTCAGGGTTTTGAATGCAATGCTGAGCAAATGCAGCATATTATCTTTTTGAAAGCGGCAACAATCTGAA
Organism: Xerus rutilus; assembly: GCA_028644305.1. Lineage (NCBI taxonomy): Eukaryota > Metazoa > Chordata > Mammalia > Rodentia > Sciuridae > Xerus > Xerus rutilus. The sequence goes on along the minus strand of CM053415.1, from coordinate 11,029,434 downwards.
TTCCAAAACACATCTGGCCCCAAGGCTTTCAGATAAGGCACCTTGGCCTTGAATTGTAACATGACAATATATAGCTATCCTTGGGTTAGAAGCCGAGTGCTTAACTTTGTAGAAGGGAAAGGAGAATAGTCCTGAGAGGTGGGGGCCTGGGGTCTCAGGTGAGCAGTTCTTGGTGGGCATCTGGTCACTAAGCCTGTCTCTGAGCACCTACCAGTCTCTCAGGGATGTTTGGGGAGAAAAACAGAGAAATGCATTTTTTTCCTAAGACTGATGCTATCTGAGGCCCCTTCTCCTACAAGTTGAGCTCATTGATCTCTAAGTAATACTGTGGCACTTATATTGGTGACTTTGTTTTGCCTCTTTCCACTGTCTTTTTCTTTATGACTGATGTTCCCTCCCCCAGATATCTACCTATAGTAGTCTCGCCTTACCCACTGCTTTGTTTTCTGTGGCTTCACTTAGGATCAACCTTAGTCTGAAAATGCAGAATGGTGCAAAAATATGGGGGGCGGGATGGGAGAGAACATTCACACAACTTTTATTATAATATATTGTTATAATTGTTCACTTTGTTATTAACCACTATTAATCTCTTACTGTATCTGTATGTATAGGGGAAAATAAACCCCACAGTATCTGTAGGGTTTGGTGCTATCCATGATTTCAGGCATCTATTTGGGGTTTTGGAACATAGACCACAGAGATAGGAGGGAAGCCCTGTTGTATTCTGATGTGAGAGAAATTCCTGTTGGTTTCTGGTCTGGTTCTGATTAAGACAGCTACTAGAATGACAGAGAGCTGCCTGTCCCATGCTGTGATGTCCTTAGCTTAGAAGTCAACAACAAGGTGTGCACTGATTGGGGAGGGGAGATCAGTGTCTGAGCTTGAGCTGGAAGGGAAGCTGGGGACAAGAAATCTAACCTTTTCAGTCATGGTAGTGGGAACTGTCTTTATCCTTCTCTCCCATCCCTTAAAAAATGTGGGAACTCGTCAAATGCTAAAAGAAGTTAAGGTGCTGAGTGTGCAATACTAACGACTAATTTGCTAATGTCTTAGAGAAGAAGAATGATTAAAAACAGAATGGAACTGGGAAACCAATGAAATCATGGACATTCCTCAATGGTCCATCTTTTTTTCTTTTCTTCTCATGGATGCCAATCTTTGCATTTTCCTGAACTCTTCTCACTTGGGATTAAATTTGCTTTCAAAACCTAGTCATTCTTTTTTTGTAGACTGTTGGAATGATTTCATTGACTTGAAAAACATCTTGCCAAGTGCCTTTTATTGCCTTTCTCCTTTCAATCAAAGATGCTTATATGCAGGCCTGGATCTGCTCCAAATTAAGTGATTATATGTTACTGCCTCCATACTTTCCTCTAATTTCTTCAAAGCGAGTGGACTATTCACATGCCCTTCTAAAAGTAATGACCCATTCACGGAGGTAGCACCTGCCATCCTGGGTGACTGGCTTCTTGGGGAGAGGTAGATTTTCATATTGTTAGAATTCTAATAGAATGGATCCAACATTGGCTGGGGCTGTAGCTCAGTGGTAGAGCGCTTGCCTAGCATGCGTGAGGCCCTGGGTTCAATCCTCAGCACCACATATAAATAACAAATGAATAAAATAAAGATCCATCAACAACTAAAAAAAAAAAAAAAAAAAAAAAAGAAAAGAAAGGATCCAACAAACGGGTAGAAGAAGGTAAGGGAAATGATTGCTAGGTTGACAAATTAAGTAGAGTGGTGAGCACTGTGGAGTGGCTTTTTCCTCCTTTGGATTTGATTCCTTAAAACATGGAGGGAGGGCTGGGATTATGGCGCAGTGGTAGCGTGCTCGCCTAGCACGCAGAAGGCACTGGGTTCCATCCTCAGCACCACATAAAAATAAAATAAAGATATTCTGTCACCTACAACTAAAAAATAAACATTTAAAAAAAAAACATGGAGGGAGAGTGGTTCAGCACCTATCCAGTGGTTAGCATTGCTACCATGGGAGTTTGCTGCATCTGTACTACTGCTGCAGAAGGAGGGGCCTGCAGGTGAGGGACTCAGCTCTAGCAAGACTCGAGAGGCAGGAATGAATGGGACATGATTAGGCACTAGGGTGGTATTGCAAGTGGCTGGCATTCAATCCCTGGACCCATGCCCATTCCCATAGTTTCTGTAGGAAGAACTTCTTATGGAAGGATCGTTAGATCCTCTAGAAACTCAGTTTCTTGGGCACCTTAAAAGCAAAGGACATAAGTGTCTATCAGAAAGGAAAATCTAGTTAGAATAAATTGCCTGGGAATGAATAAATTGCCACAGAAATGCAAGTGGGTGGGGATACTGGATTTGGTATTTGCCCTCTGCTCAATTGTCAGGGTGATAATTGCTTGAAATGACTTTTTAGTCCATCTCTAGGTGAGTACAGATGGGTGGTCATGTTCTCCAATATAGTTTTTTTTTTGAACTCTGGTGTCTTGGTTCAGTTTGAATGAAGGGGATTCTCATTAGCATTGGGAAGAGATGGGGACAGCTGGACACCCACGTGAGGTGGGCATGCTTAGGAACCCACTGTTCTCAGACCCTGGAGACTCCCTCCAACATTTCTAGGTGTAAGGATTTGGGTTAATAGGGGGAAAAGAGCAAAGGATCCATGAAGATTTTGCAAAGGACAGAAGAGAAGCCCATCTCCTTCCTCATCAAGGCTGCAGTATCCCTGATTCCTAAAGTTTTCCCCTTCCTGACCATGGACATCACCTGAAGGCCACTCTGGAATGTCAGTACTTTCTTCAACCTTCCTTCCTTTCAAGGCTTCACCTATGGTGCCCTGAGCCCACCATAAACTCAGTCCTAACCCTGATCTCCACCCATTTACTGGACACTTCTACTCTGGGGCCACCCATGGTCTCAAAATCAAAATGCTCCAACCAATGTCAATCACCTTCCCCGCCCATTTTCTAACATTACCCATTCCTAGGGGCATCACTATTCTCATACACGGGGCTTTGGAACCCTCTGTCTTAGTCCATTTTATATTGCTAAGACCATAATAATGCAGAATGACTGTGTTATAAAGCAAAGAGGTTGATTTTGGCTCATGGTTCTGGTCCAAGGTCAACAGGCCCCATCTGGTGATGATCTCTTTGCTGGCAGAGTCTGGAGGCAGCACAGGGCATCACACACTGAGAGCAGGTAGCACGCCAGAGATGCAGACACACTGGCTTTTAAAGCAGATTTAATATGCTAATCCCATCATAAGGGCAGAATGCTGATCATCTCTTACAGGTCCCACCTCTTAATATATCTCTTAATGGGGACTGGATTTCAATAAGTTTTGAAGGGGATGACTCATATTTGAACCAGAGCCCATCTTTTTCTCATTGGTTGACTTCTGTATCCAGTCATCCAAGAATTTTATTTATCTTTAGAATTTTTTTTTTTTTTTGTATCAGGGATTGAACCTAGGGGTACTTAACCACTGAGCCACATCCTCAACCCTTTTTTATTTTTTATTTAGAGACAGAATCTTGCTAAGTTGCTGAGCCTGGCTTTGAACTCACAATCCTCCTGCCTCAGTCTTCTGAGCCACCAGGATTATAGGTGTGCACAACCGTGTTCAGCTAGATTTTTTTCTTGAGTTAATTCTTTACATTAAAAAAGTCTTTAAATTGAGGTATAACACACACATACAGGAAAATTACTAGTAGCAGGTATACATGTGTGGGTGCGTGTGCACGCTTGTGGAAAACAACCATTTCATTAAAAAATTCAAGCTGGGCATAGTGGTGCATGCTGGTATTCCCAGTGGCTTGGGAGGCTGAGGGCAGGAGGATAGAGAGTTCAAAGCCAGCTTCAGCAATTTAGTGGTTCCCTAAGCAAATTAAAATATAAAAAGGGCTGGAGATGTGGCTCAGTGGCTAAGTATACCTGACTTCAATCCCCGCTACCAAAAAAAAAAAAAATTTCAGGTCATGTCCATGATTACAGAAGTGTGTCTCCCTTTGGCCTCTCTTCAGTCCATCTCGACCCTGGAGGTTACTGCTAATGTCAATATAGATGGATTTGCAGTTTTGTATTTCACACTAATGGAACTGCACACTACATACTATGTTGTGCCTGGCTTCATTTTGCATTTGGTCAACAGAATGCCTGTGAGATCATGCTATTATTTTTAGCATTCCTTTCTGTTGCTTTATAGTACTCCATTATACAATGTGCTCTGATTTATTCACCCATTCAATTCGTGATGGACATTTGGGTTGTTTTAGGTTTGGAGCTATTTTGCGTAAAGCTGGTGTGCTCGTTCTAGCGGCTGGTTTTGGTAGACAGATGCACTCGGCTCTAAGAATAGAGTAGCTGAGGAGGCCTAGGCCTCATGTGTGCCCTGGGGATTTTAATTTACTGAGGTGACTCAGTGAAGATACAGACAGGTCAATGCCACTGAAAGAAGAAAGTATTACTTATGTTCCCAAGAGAAGGAGGCAAGCTATGCCATGCAGGGCTGCATGGGAAACCTCAGGGTGAGTCAGGAGACAGAGGCAGGAGGCAGGAGAAAGTGGAGGCCAGAGCCTTTATTGGGGTTTCTGCGGGAAAGGCCAGGCAGGGCCGGGAAACAATTTAGGATGGGCAGGTGTGAGTACTCCAGTGAGCTTTGCGTTGTCCAAGCGGTCTCTAGTTGCCTGGTACATGGCCCTGGGATGATCTGGGCAGGAGAAATATTGGTTTGTGTATGAAAGTGAAATAAAGGGGTGTCAGCTTGCATCTAAAGGTGTGCTCCATTATACATTTTCCTGCCTTTAGAAACTAGGTACCCTCGGCAGGGCAGCGTCTCTCAGGGCCAGCAAGCTTTTTAAGACATCACAACATCCAAACATGATCAGATGCAGAACATTTACAAAATACAATTCATATGTCACAGGTTCAGCTTCAGTAGATACTGAATTTACCCAGGCGGTGGTCCCAGTTTCCAGGTCTGCCAGCAGCGTGAGGAAGCTCCAGTTGACTCACCTGCTTGCCAGCAGGTGTCAGGACACTGCCACAGTCTTTTTTCTTTCAATTAAGTTTTAGCTGTTTTGATGGATCTATAGTTACATCTCACCGTGATTTTAATGTACGTTTCCCCACTGAGCACATTTTATATGCTTATTGGGTATCTTAAGTTATCAGATATCCTCTTTCATGAAGTGTCTGTTCAAATCTATTGTTCATCTTTTATTTGGATTATTTTTTCCTTCTTCCTGCAAATAAGAGTCCTTTTTCAGAGATCTACATGGCAGATACTTATCTGTGTCTGCTCATTCTCTCTGTTTATTCTTGAGGTTTTCTGGTGAACAGAGCTTTCAGTGTGAAGTGCAGGGTTTGAGTGTGTTGTTTTCTGACAAGTCTGAGTTCTCATTTCCTAAAACCCCAACATCCTGAATATGCTATGTTTTCTTCTGGAAGCTGTTTTTTTTTCTTTCTTTTCCCGCTTTTCACATTTAGATCCATGATCTACTTCTGATATATTATTTTTGTGTGTGTATGATGTAAGGCAGGGGTCAGGATCCTTTTTTTCCTGTGTGGCTATGCAAGGCCCCAGCAGCATTTATGGAGAAGAGGATTCTTTCCCTACTGAATCCTTGTGAGGCCATTGGTGACAAAGGCCCTTCTTGTGCAGAGCTGCCTCTGGATGTAGCTCTACCCTGCTCGGCTCCTTTGTTGCCACAGCACAGGCTTCATGGCTGCAGTTTTAGTGAACCAGCCAAACTTGCCTTTCACAATTCTGCAAAATAAACTCTGCTTTAGCAAGGTCAGTTTATGTGTGTATGTATGTAATGGGGATTGAACCCAGGGATGTTTAACCACTGACCCACATCCCCAGCCCTTTTTTAAAGACTTTATTTTGAGACAGGGTCTTGCTAAGTTGCTTAGGGTCTTGCTAAATTGCTGAGGCTGGTCTTGAACTTGCAATCCTCCTGCTTCAGCCTCCCCAGCCCCTGGGATTATGGGTATGTGTCACCACGCCTGGCCAGATTATTTTTCTCTTTATTTATTCTCCATTTTGTTTTTGGTTTTAGAAATCAAAAAGATGAAAATTTACACAAATCTCCAAATATAAAATTAAAGAACACTGATGCTTTATGCTCGGGGCTGAGGTGAGGGAGAGGGGCTGACACCCACCCACTTGGCCCCCTCCTGCCTCATCTCCACCCATTCACTCCATCATATGTTCATTCCATATACCTTTATTGTGCACCCACTGTACGCCACGCCCTGTGCAAAGTCCCAGGGTGTGTGGTGAGCAGATGGCAGACGTGGTTCTCTTAGAGCTTCCAGTTTAGAGGACAGATGAAGATGTTTGAACCACAGATAAATCAGGACATTACAAACTGAACAAGGTGACAAAAGGGGACAGAAGCCCATGAAAGAGATCAGTGAAAAGGAAGTTCCTTCAGTATGCTGTCAGGGAGGGCTTCTCAGGACAAGAGCCCAAGGATGGGAAGGAGCCAACGGCCCGAAGGGAGAGATGGTTCTGAGCAGGGGGGAAAAAAGCACAGACATAGATCCCCGTGGCATGTGTTCTGAAAGTAAAGATGGAGGCAGACATGGCTGTGGCCACCCTGCTTCAGTGATGGATTCATCTGGAGCTGGTTTCTTTGGGGGTTGTAAGTTCCCTGAACATGTGCATTATGGCCAGTTTTTTTTTTTTTTAATGGTATCAAGAACCACCTCCGACCCTGATACATTTCTCATACATTTTGCTACTCTTTTTCTTTCTTCTCTTTCCCCTCTTTCTCTTCCTCCTCCTCCTCCTCCTCCTTTTCCTCCTCCTCCTCCTCTTTTTGGTACACGAGATAGAACCCTGGGACACTCTACCACTGAGCCACATCCCCAGCCCTTATTTGTATTTTATTTAGAGACAGGGTCTCACTGAGTTGCTTAGCACCTCACTAAGTTGCTGAGGCTGGCTTTGAACTCACAATCCTCCTGTCTCAGCCTCCTGAGCCACTGGGATTACAGGCTTGCACCACCACACCTGGCTTACTCTTTTTTTTCCTTTTGATCAGTTTTTAAAAATTTATTTTATTTGTTTATGGTTATACGTGACAGTAGAATGTATTTTGACACATCATACATAAATGGAGTATAACTTCTCATTCTTCTGGTTTCACATGATGTAGAATCGCACTGGTCATGTAATCATATATGTACATAGGGTAATATTAGCAGAGAGGAGTGAAGAAGGGAGGGGAGGGGGTGTGGGGTGTAAAATGAATTGAACATTGTTATCCCATGTACATATATATATATATTTCATTTCTCATATAACATGCTATTAAGAAGAGCAGAGCCGTGTTTAGGAAGTATTTGTGAAGGGCTGGGGTTGTGGCTCAGTGGCAGAGCGCTTGCCTAGCATGTGTAACACTGGGTTTAATTCTTAGCACCACATGTAAATAAATTAAATAAAGGTCCATTGATACCTGAAAGGAATTTTTTAAAAAGTCTCTGTGGAACAGAACTGTCTACACCTTGTTAGGAATGACAGGTACATGACCAGAAGCTGAGAAACCCACTTTTGGCTTTTTCCCATGGATTAATCATTTTCTTGTTTAAGTGTTGGAAAGAGTAAGAAATCAAGTTAATAACCCCACAAGAGCATGCCCTGGACCTTATGGTTTTTATTTAAAGATTTACCATCACCCATTTATAACTTCTTCATTAATTTATGATGTTCTAGTGCTCTTAGTTGCCTAAAACCCTATGTGGAACACTGTTGAATGTGAATAAATGGGTAAATAACGACAAAGGCAATATGTGCCGACCTGGGCTTGGTGAAAAATCAAGCATCGACTATTATGGGATATATGCTCGACTAACTACGAACAGTAGCTGATCCTTAACAAGTTCAATAATGGAAGCAATGAGAGTCTTCAGAAACCACAGGCCTTGGAAGAGAAATTTGCAGTTAATGACCTCATGCTCCAGGTGGTGGATTGATTGACAGGTCACCCCCATTGCACTTGCAGAGGTCAGATCTGCTGCGGTTTTAGGGATTTTATCAGCGGGCAGACACCTGTCCAGTCGCTCCTCTATAATTCTTGGTGGTGTGATCTTGGGGAGTCGCATGACATGGCTGTGCTTCAGTTTCTTCAACACAAGGGAATTCAGTATCTCCCATCTCTTAGGTTTGGAGTGGCCATTCTAAGGTATGATGGGGCCTCTAGGCCAAATCTGATCTGTCACCTATTTCTTTAGAGCCTGCTAGCTCAAAGCGTTTTCTACATTTTTAAATGGTGAAAATTTAAAACAAACAAACAAACAAAATCAACACTCTCACACCCAAGAAGAATATTTGGTGACATGAAAAAATTATATGAAATTCAAATTTCAGGGTCTATAAATGAGCTTGTACTGGGACCCGGCCGGGCTCTCTCCTTGATTTTGACTGTGACTGCTGTTCTGAGAGGGGCAGCTGTGATACCAGGTCAAGCGGCCAACAAAGCCGGAAATATTTATTATCTAGTCCTTTACAGAATAAATTTGCTGACCCTGGGATAATGCCCCAAAAGGGCTTATTGCAATGTCTGGTCCTGTGTTGGCTATTAAAATAATATATTAATAAAAATGTATAAGTGTTTAGGTTATTAAGAAAATAAATTGGTTTCTTCTCCACCCTTTTCCCTTTCCTTTAAAAATCATTTTATTCTCATTACTGCTATTCTTAGTGGGAGAAAGAAGGACCTCTCCCCTCCCTAGGGCTAAACCCAATGAGCAAGCCCCATCACCACGCCAGCTTCCAGCAATGCTGGAATAGTTTCTAGTTTGCTCCTCTTTGCAACATTTTCTTCCTCTGGCACCTCAAACCTCTCTTCCCCTCCTCCTCCCTCTCTGGCTACTCTCTCTCAGCCTCTTTTTCTGGCACTTCCTCACTTTTCCAGGGTTAAGCTGCCCCGGGGCCACATCTGGGGTCTCCTCTTGCCTTTGTCTGGGCTCCCCATTCATCTTGTCCCGGGGCCCAGGGCTGCATCCTGCCAAGGCCTCCCATTTTACACCCCGGGTCTAGATTTCTCTGCAGGAGCTCCAGGTACAGGCGTTCTCTGACTCCTCTGGGCTCCATCTTAGTGTTGTCTTCACACTAGGCCATCCAAAGGGAGCTCCGGGTCTACTCTCCACAAACTTGCTCTTTTCTGAGTCCTTCCCACTTCTGTAGACGGTAGCTCTGTCTTTCCTGTGGCCTCTCTCACTCACAACTGATGCCCAGTCTGGCTTAAATCCTGTCAGCTCTACTTCTGGAGAATTTGAAAAATCTGGCCATTTCTTACCATTCCCCCCACAGCTCGATGGCAGAAGCTGCAATCGGCCATCATTCAAATGGTTTCCAGTTTCTCCTTAGGGGTTTCCTTGCCTACCTCCCCACTGTCCATTGCCAAAGAGCAGTCAGACTAATCCTTTATAAAGCAAGCCAGGGGCTGGGATTGTGGCGCAGTGGTAGTGTGCTCGCCTAGCACACGTGAGGCACTGGGTTCGATCCTCAGCACCACATAAATAAAATAAAGATATTCTGTCCACCTACAACTAAAAAATAAATAGATATTTAAAAAAAAAAAAAAAAAAAAAAAAAAAAAAAAAAAAGCAAGCCAGATGTTGTGCCTTGGAATCCATTCTTACCATGTAGCTCGATGATCTGGCCCTTCTGGTAATCCTGACCCTATCTTTCAGCTGCTCCTGGCTCATTTAGCCTTGCATGTGGTGGCCAACTTACTGTTCCTGGAAACACCAGGCAGATTTCCACCTTGGAGTTGTTTTCTTTTTCTGGAAGCTTCCTCCCTTGGAGTCACATGGTTTATTTCCTCGTCACCTCCATGGTTCAGCTTAAATATCATTTACAGGACACATCCCTCTACAGAACAGCAACGGTACCTGTCCCCCACTTCCCAGCCCTTCTGAATTCCCTTATTCTGCCTCTCCTTTCTCCGTGGCAATTCTCAGACATAGAAAATACCTGTGTATCACTCATCTTTTTTCTATTAGCATGTTACCTCATTCGGACAGGAGCATTGTCTGTTTTATCTTGCTTCTTCAATGCTTAAAATAGAGTCTGAATTGAGGCATTTTTAGAATACTGTACAGACCCCATACCCCCCTATATATTCTTCCCTGGTGGTACTTGGTCCCCACTTGGGGATGGGAGTTTTTTAGACTGTACAGAAACTGGCCCCTATTTTATTGCAGTTCCCAGATTTGTTAACCTGGATTATACGACAGACATAAAGTGTTTTAGCAAAATGGAAAACAAAACAAAATGAGTCTGGCTTATAGTGAGTGTTCAATCAACACTTGTTGAATGAGTGATTTTATATATCTATATCTATATCTATCTATATCTCTATGTCTATATATGTATGTATATGTGTGTACATGTATGTGTGTCTGTCTATCTATCTATCTATCTATCTATCTATCTATCTATCTATCCATCTGTATAGTTTGACCTCTTCAGTTAAAAGACGGATTGTCAGAAAGGACACAAAAATAAAATTCAACTACATTCTATTTATTAAGATACCCATGTAGAAATGCAATTGAAAATTTGAAAGTAAAAGAATAAAAAAATTATAACAAGCTGGAACTGATGCATTAATATTGGTACAATAGGCAAAACAGTCACTGTATTATAATGACATATTCTTTTCATGAAATCATGGTGTCAACTATAAATTTGTATGCACCTAATAACACACCTTCGAAACCTGTGAAGCAAAAATTAACAAATGCACAACTAATAATGGGCTAATTCACAAAAATGATAGAAGCCTTCAATTTAACCTCTCAAGCAGACAAAAAAATCAGCAGAGAAACAAAAATATTTTAACAACACAACTAGCAATCTTGTTATAATAAACACATATATGGAGAAAGCTTTGCATAAATCTGGACTTTTCCCCCAGCATGTATCAATTAGGGCAGTGGGCGCTATACTATTGGACCCTTTTTAGAACAAATATGTTGTAACATCCCTTTTAATTTTCCTAAGATGAGTTTTATATATACTTTTATATATTTGAATCTAGTTTTTACCTTATTTCTTTAAATTATATCAATCAAAAAAGCAATCCAAACTTCTGCTATATTACAACAGAATTAAGGAATTAAGATAAAATAATACATATTTGAATGTGTAAACATGTCCAGAATATTTGAATGTATTAAGCATATTTGAATGTTCAGGGGGGCCCATTCTAGAAGATAAAAGGAGCCAGACACTTGTCCTCACATGTAGAATCCCTGTGGTGTGGTAGCTACAGATGGAGAGGGTCACGTTGGCACCTTGAACAATTGGAATTGGCATTGCCTCTCTGGTTTTCTGAAATAGTTAAACAACCACCCTCCTGGCAAAATTTCCAAAAAATAACAACACTGTCCCACTGAATTTGCATCCCTAGAAATTCAATGTATATTAAAACCATGCAAAACACAGCATGTGTTTATACATAAATCTGAGTTTGGTCTAAGCTTAGATAATTATAAACAGATTTTTCATCTTATCCTGTCAAAGTCGGTGAAGACATTACAGAGCCATGGGATATTTGCAGAGGGTTGTGTCCATTGCAGCGTGCCTGCCATCTCTCAGCCTTTCTAAGTGCCCTCAATCCTTGTGACACGAAGCAGCCCCACCAGTTTTTAAGATGCCTGCTGGGATAAGGACTTTCCCTGTTCCACCAGGGAAAGCGGGCCTGTCCTATGGCTCCCTGTTCTTGGCACAGACACACCCTTCTCAGCCGCTCGAACTGGGACCAGCTGCCTCATCTTTCAGAGTCCCAATCAGCATCTTGCTGTCTAAACCACAAGCTGGATTTCCATCAACAAAAAACTCTGTCCATGCCATGCACAGCGATAACAAATGTTAATGTACAAATTGTATTGCAAACAATTACCAACAACCAAATAATGGGCAAGAATCACATGGGAAAAGAAATGGTAAACTTGTGAAAAAAACCTGTATATATATTTCACTCTTGTTAATATAAATTTAAGTAGAAAAATGAATTCCAAATACTTTTTATATTTTCCATATAGTTTAGTGAGATCTCTGTCAATGGTTGATGTATAAATGCAGATCACGTGAATAAAACCACATTCCTTCCCAAATATCTCAAAATGACATTTGTCATTGATTTAGGACCTAACTTTATTTGCAAACAGTCCCAATGAATTTCTGCTGCATTATTTAGCAGTCACGGTTCCGTAGAATCAGGAATTTTATCTTCAAATTAGCTTCCAGCTGTGTGAGGCTTCAGGTGGTGAGGTAGAGACATTTGGCATCTTCCTTTATTTGTAGGAATGATATCTAGCCAGGGAGGACCTTCAAAGGCAGGTGCCTGGGTGCATTCCAGTGCACTGTTTGAACCGTCATGTCTTATCAAAAAGTTAGGGCTTAGAAATTTCTACTCCTGTTCCTAAAATGTCTGTCTTGGATAACTCAGGCTTTCCTTTGGAAGCTAGAAATTCTATGATTTTTGACTTTACAAAGATGGTCTACTGCTGTTGCTTTTCAGAACCAGAGGCCACTGTCTTCAGGAGGTGGATTTATTTCAAAGAAATCCTAATTATGCTGTTCTGGAAATTTCCATCCTTTGAATAATTTTTTATGCTTTTATTAGTGCATTACAGTTATACTTAACAGTTGGGTTCATTTTGACATAAACATACATGCATAGAATTCCCCTTCCTCTGCTTTACAGGTCTTTTATTTATTTATTTTTAATTGGTGCTGTGTAGATATATATAAAGGTGGAATTCACTGTGTTATGTTTATTCATGGTTATACTATAATTTTGTCAGATTCGTTCTGCATTTCCTCTCCTTTCCCAACTCTCTTCCTCTCTCACAATCTCCTTCTTCTCCACTGACCTCTCTATCTTTATATGAGACATCTCCCCAAACTCTGCTTTTTCCCTTTTCTCTAGCTTCAGAAAACATTTGGGCTGGGGATACAGCTCAGCTGGTAGAGTAGTTGTCTTGCATGCACAAAGCCCTGGGTTCAATCCCCAGCACCACAAAAAAACAAATAACAAAAACAACAAAAAAAGAAAACATTCAATGCTTGTTTTTCTGAGTCTGGCTTATTTCACTTAGCATGATGCTCTCCAGTTCCATCCAGTTCCTGGCAAATGCCATAATTTCATTCTTCTTTATGGCTGAGTAAAATTCCATTCCACATTATCTTTATCCATTCATCTCTTGATGGGCACTTGGCTACTGTGAGTTGTGCTGCTATAAACATTGATGTGGCTGTATTGCTACTATATGCTGGATTTAGTTCTTCTAAATACATACTGAGGAATGGGGTAGTTGGATATTATGGTGGTTCCATTCCTGGTTTTTTTTTTTTTTTTTTTTTTTTTTAGGAATCTCCATACTGTTTTCCAGAGTGGTTGTACTAATTTTTAGTCCTACCAATAATATATGAGTGTGCCTTTACCCTCACATCCTTGCCAGCATTTATTATTATTTGTGTTCTTAATATTTGCCATTGTGACTGGAATGAAATGAAATTTCAGTATAGTTTTGATTTGCATTTCTCTGATTGCTAGGGATGTTGAACATTTTTCCATATATTTGTTGGCCATTTGTATTTCTTCTTTGAAGAAATGTCTTTTTAGTTCTTTTGCCCATTTATTGATTGAATTATTTGCTTCTTTTTGGTGTTAAGATTTTTGAGTTCTTTGTAAATTTTGCATATTAATTCCCTGTCACTGCAGAGCTGGCAAAGATCTCCCATCGGTAGGCTCTTTCTTCATGTTCTTAATTATTTCCTTTGTAGTGCAGAAGATTTTTAATTTGATGCTGTCCCATTCATTGATTCTTGATTTTATATCTTGAGCTTTAGGGGTCTTGTTAAGGAAGTAGGTACCTGCAATGATGTGTTGGAGTGTTGACCCTATGTTTTCTTCTAGCAGTTGCTAAGTTTTGGTATAATTACTAAGTCTTTGATATACTTTGAGTTGAGTTTGTACAAGGTGAGAGATAGGGATCTAGTTTCATTCTATCACATATGGATTTCTAGTCTTCCCAGCACCATTTGTTAAAAAGGTTGTATTCTCTCCAAAATACATTCTTGGCTCCTTTTTCAAGTATTGGATGGCTATAGGTCAGTGGGTTTGTCTTTGTGTCTTCTATTGGATTCCATTGGTTGTCATGTCTCTTTTGATGCCGATACCATGCTGTTTTGTTATTATAGCTCTGTAGTATATTTTGAGGTCTGGCACCATGATGCCTCCAACATCACTCTTATTGTTCCAGATTGCTTTGGCTATTCTGTGTCTGTTATTCTTCCAAATACATTTTAGGATTTTTTTTTCTAATTATGTGAAGAATGTCATTGGTGTTTTGATGGGGATGCCATTGAATCTGTATATTGCTTTTGGTAATATGGTCATTTTGACAATATTAATTGTGCCTATCCAATTACATGGGAGGTCTTTCCATCTTTGAGTCTTCAATTTCTTTATTTGCTGTTCTGTAATTTTTATTGTATATGTCTTACATCTCCTTGGTTAGATTAATTCCCAAGTATTTTATTTTTGTTTTGAGGTCATTGTAAATGGATAGTTTTTCTGATTTCTTTCTCAGCATAATTACTATTGGAGTATAGGGAAGCTATTGAATTATGAATGCTGATCTTGTATTCTGCTACTTTCCTGAACTTGTTTATTGGCTCTAGATGTCATCTAGTAGAGATGGGTCTTCTAGATGTAGGATCATGTCATCAGCAAACAGAGATAATTTGAACTTTTCTTTTCCTATTTGTATCCTTTACATTTTCTTCTCTTACCTGATTTCTCTGTCTAGAGTTCCCAGAACCATATTGAATAGGAGTGGTGCCAGTGAACATCCTTTTCTTGTTCATGATTTTAAAGGAAATGCTTTTGTTTTTTCTCCAGTATAATACTGACTTTGGTTTTGTTACATACGACCTGCATGATGTTGAGGTAAGTTTCTTCTATCTCCAGTTTCTCTAGTGTTTTAAAAATGAATGGATGCGGGGCTGGGGTTATGGCGCAGTGGTAGCGTGCTCGCCTAGCACGCGTGAGGCACTGTGTTCGATCCTCAGCACCACATAAAAATAAAATAAAGATATTCTGTCCACTTACAACTAAAAAAATAAATAAATATTTAAAAAAAAAATGAATGGGTGCTGAATTTTATCAAAGACATTTTCAGCATCTATTGAAATAATCACATGATTCTTATTTCTATTTAGGTGGTGAATTACATTTATTGATTTGCATATGTCAAACCAATCTTGCATCCCTGGGATAAAACCCACTTGATTATGTGTACTATATTTAAAAAATTTTTTTTTGTAGTTGTAGATGGACATAGTGCCTTTATTTATTTATTTATTTATTTATTTTTATGTAGTGCTGAGGATCAAATCCAGTGCCTCACACATGGTAGGCAAGTGCTCTACCACTGAGTCACAACCCCATCCCTGTAATATCCTTTTTATGTGTTTTTGAATGTAGTTTGTTACTATTTTATGAAGGATTTTTGCATCTATGTTTGTCAGGGATGTGGGTCTGTAGTTTTCTTTCCTTGCTGTGTCTTTGTCTGGTTTTAGTATCAGGGTGATATTGGTTTCATAGAATGAATTTGGAAGTGTTTCCCCCCTTTCAACTTCATAGAATAATTTGAGGAAGACTGGTGTTAGTTATTCTTTAAAGATCTGGTAGATCTCAGCTGAGAATCCATCTGATTCTGGGTTTTTCTTTGTTCAAAGGTGTTATGGTTTAGATGTGAGATGTCTCCCAAAAGCTCATGTGTAAGACAATGTGAGAAAGTTTAGAAACAAAATTATTGGGTTATAAAAATTTTCCTGACCTAATCAGTGCATTAATTCCCTGATAAGAATTAACTGGGTGGTAACTGTAGGCAGGCAGGATATGACTGGGGGAAGTGGGTCATTTGAGGTGTGCCTTTGGGGTATATATTTTGTCTATGGTGAGGGGAGTCTATCTCTCTTTGCTTCCTGGTGCAATGTTCTGAGCCACTTTCCTCCACCACACTCTTCTGCCATGATATTCTTTCTCACCTCAAGCCCTGAGGAATGTAATTGGTCCTCTATGGACTGAAACCTCTGAAACTATGAGCCCTCAAATAACCTTTTCTTCCTCTAATTGTTCTTGTCAGGTCTTTTAGTCATAGCAGTGAAAAACTTGACCAAACAGAAGGCTTTTAACTGGTGTTTCAATTTTGTTGGTTGACATTGGTCTGGTTAGGTTTTCTATATCTCCCTGATTCAATGTGGGCAGGTCATATGTGTCTAGAAATTTGTAAATGTCTTCTAAAAACTCCAGTTTATTGGAGTATAAATTTTCAAAAGTTTATAATGATCCTCTGGATTCCAGAAGTGTCAAGGTGGATACCTCCTTTGTCATCTTTAATTTTATTTTGGCCTTCTCTCTTTCTTTTAGTTAGTTTGGATAAGGGTTTAATCAATCTTATTTATCTTTTCAAGGAACCAATTCTTTGTTGCATTGATCCTTTGTAATTTTTTTAAATTATCAATTTCATTAATTTCAGCCCTGTTTTTAATTATTTACTGTGTTCTACTGATTTTTGGCATTAGTGTACTCTTCCTTCTCTAAGATCTTGAGAATTAGATTATTTATTTCAGATTCTATTTTTCTATTTTTTTCAATGTAGATACTCAATACTATAAAATTTCCTCTTAACATTGCCTTCAGATTGTCCCAGAGATTTTAATATGTTGTTTCTTGGTTCTCATTTCTTAACCTGAAGCTTGAAATAAGTCCAATGGAGTCTAAGGGACAAAGTGGGTGGGTGGGATCTGAGTCACTCAGGAACTCTGTAGAGGTGAAAGGCCATGTGGGGCACCCCCTTGGGGACAGGGAGGAGCATGGTGCTGTCTGGAGAACAGGCTGCATGTGCTCCCATGCAGAACAACTGGACTGAGTATATGTCCTGGGTGGGGAGTGACCAGATGTGGATCCAAGGCAGTGCATTATTTTGAAGATGACTCCAACCTGTAACGATGCACTGGCAGGGGAGCTTGGGGTTGTTGAAAGCAGTTGGTTGGAGGGAACACTGCCTATGGAAAGGGGAATACTGTTGGAGGTCCTGGTAGGGGGAGATGTAGGGGAGGCTCAAAGACAGTCCTCAGAGCATCTGCCATGTGCAGCGCACCTCAGCCCCATCACACGCTCCTCGTCCTCTTCCTAGGGTGCCTGGCCCTGAGGAGCCAGTTGAGTCTGGAAGGAGACCCAGCAAGGAATGAGCAACAAACTCCATTCTTCCTCCTCCGGGAGGCTTCTCATCCTACAGCCAGCGCAGGATGCTGGAGGAGAGTTTTACCTTTAATGAGATTAATGTTACAAATTCCTGAAAAAAGATCCTATTCGTTTATATCTTCTGGAAGGGATCCAAAAATCTGTTCCATCTACCTGAAATTCCACTAAAGGGTAAGAAAACTAGTCAAGAAAATGGGTTTTAAGAGTGATGGTGCTCCATTTGCTAACCAGAGCCCAGTTCCTGTGATAATTCCCTACATGGGCAGGGGAGCCAAACCAAACACTCATTTTCCTAACTGCAGATTCATCTCTTCTGGGCTCCAGATGGGAATGCCTGGCTTATCTCAACCTCTCAAACATTTATCTACAGAAGCAAATTCTATTTTACCATAAGTCTAATTAATACCTGAGTGCAAGGAATCGAAGGGAGCATTATTCAAGGCAGCCTTAGGGTGGGCTTTTCTTTTCGTACTGGGGGTTTTGCCCAGGGGTGCTTTACTGAGCTACATTCCCAGGTACCTCCCTGTCCCTTTTTAGTTTTGAGACAGTCTTGCTAAGTTATTGAGGTCTCAGTAAGTTGCTGAAGCTGGCTTTGAAACTGCGATCCTCCTGCCTCAGTCTACTGAGTCACTGGGATTACAGGTGTGTGCCACCATGCCTGGTTAGCATGGGGATTTTAAACTTGGGTCAATGACCCTAAGGGTCTCAGAGTTTCTCCAGATTCCATGAAACTGCAAAACTGCAATCAAAGATTCTATATGCTATGCACTTTTTTTGGAGGGGAGGGGGAGATGGTATCTTTTATTATTTTCTCAAAAGCATGTGGCCTAAAAGTGATCTAGAACCCATGAGTTAGGTCGTTGGGCTCTGATGAACCTTTTGGGATGAGATAAATACTGAACCAGGGTGCAGGGCAACTCTTGGGCTCTTCACCAGCAGATGTGGAGCTAAAGCCATGTGACATGCCAGAGATCAGCTCCTGAGAAGAAAAGGGGAGCAATCATGGGTGGGTAGAGGAAAAAAATCGAATTCTCACTCATCAGAGCCTATGCACCCTGGTGGGGCTGTACCATGAATATTTCCACCACAGCACCCCTCCCTGGACTGAGATGGAGCCTTAGTACTCTTGTCTTATGCAGTCACCAGATGCAGGCCACCCAGGAAGGGGTGACCTTGGTGCGGGGGCTCTCTGTAGCTGAGGCCCACCCTGCAAGAATGGGTGGCTGCTGGTATGTGCTGGACACCCTCCCCAGCTGGGCGGCCAGGCTAGCTGGCAGGGGATCCAGCCAACAGCCCTGTGCCCACCACAGCTGACTTTTGTCTTCCAGAATTACCAAAACATAGCCCTCAAAGTCTACTTGCTTTCTTCCCAGGATTGGCTTACTTTGGCCACAGCATCTGAGGGCCTGGCTCCCCACCAAGAGAGCTGAGGTTCCTACTTGCAAGCTATAGTTAGGTGTCCCTTCAACTCAACTCAAACGTACTCTCAAACACTAAGTCAGAAGACTCTCAACGCTTTAAAGAAACCATCTAGGAGTTGGTGGAGCACTTGCCCACCATGCACGAGGCCCCCTGGGGTTCCATCCCCAGCACCGCACAAAACAGAAAACCAGGTCAGGAGTTCAATGCCTGACAATCACAAACGATGGTTCTTTCTAGAACTTTCTCCTGACCATTTCTGAAAAGCGGACAAAACAAAACAAAAGAATACAAAGAACACAGGGGAGGATAAGAAGAGGACCACCACCCTGGGCTTCATAGTGAGCCTCTTGCTTTGTTGCTGTGACGAGCTTCTAGAACCCGGAGCTTCACCTGGTCTCACCGGCCCAGCAGCCTTGCCCAACTCTCCCCAATTAGGAGTTTCACTCTCACAAACCAGAGTCCTGCCTGGGATGAGGCTCGCACCACCTGCCAGCACTGCTTGTCTTTTGCCTTTTCAACTTGGCTGCCCCTAGCTCCAGTTTAATTCCTTGCAAGTGTCAGAAACAGGGAGGGAAAAACTGAGTTCAGTTGTCAGGCCAGCCTTGCGCTGGTGGTACCAGACCCTCGCAGCGGCTTCCCCAATTAGAATGTTTTCTGGACCGTTTGCTTGAGAACTAGGTCGTAACCCGCTCAGTTTCCTCCTTTTGAGGAAGCCCACTGATTCTCTCCGCATCTGCATGTAAGTGTTAAAAAATATCCCTATTGTATAAATTCGACTTTTGACACAACTCTGGAAAAATTTAGCTTAGACTAAGAATATGTGATACAATGACATTCGTTTCCTAAGCATTTTTATTATTCTGATAGCTTATAATGACCGAGGACCCACTGATAGGGAAAGATTGGAATTAATGTCATCCTTAATTCTAAAGTATCAATCCATTTTAGAGGAAAGGATAACAACACTGAAGCCTGGAAGCTTTTCAGTTACCCTTGCTGGAGATTAATTGAGCAATCTGAAACTCATCTGAGAAGTTGATCTTTAGATGGTTTGGGGATAAAGTTTAAATTTTAAAAAATGTCCTTGTCTTGGATGAGATTGGACCACTGAGAACAATTTGGAAAATGGGTTTGTGAACTCAAGAACTGACTTCCAAGTCAACGTGGGGCTCCTTGGTGACACACACCCTCCCTTCAAGAACTTCACTTCCCCTATCAGTGGTCACCCTGGGCCAGCCTTCCTCCTACCAGAGCAGAGGAAAGAACTGACATCTCCTTACCAAGCAGCTCGTAAGTATTTGTATTGAAGAGGGAGCCCTTTTTTCTTGTCTTTAGACTTTCAAGGTAATAAACTGGGTGGGAGGGACCAGGGATTGAAGTCAGGGGCACTCAGCCACTGAGCCACATCTCTAGCCCTATTTTGTATTTTATTTAGAGACAGAGTCTCACTGAGTTGTTTAGCGCCTCACCATTGCTGAGGCTGGCTTTGAACTTGCGATCCTCCTGCCTCAGCCTCCCAAACTGCTGGGATTACTGGCATGCACCACTGCGCCCGGCTCTTACCACATTTTTAAGTGCACAATTTCTTATTGTCCAACAAAAGCCTTGTGCTTTACAGCACACCTCCAGAACTGTAACCAAATACCCATTGAACAACTCCCAACTTCTTCCTCTCCCTTCCCCTGGTCACCCCCATTGTATTGTCCCAATCACTATATGTTTGACTATTTCAGATGCTTCATAGAAAAGAATCATGCATTATTTATGCTTCTGTAAATGATCTGTTTCACTTACTATAATGTCTTCCAGGTTTATCTGTGTTATTGCAAATGGCAAGATTTCCTTTGTTTAATGCTGAATAATATTCTGCTACATCTGTACACACCACAATTTCTCTACCCTTGCATCTGCTGGTGGGCGCTGGGATCATTTTCACATATTGGCTTTTGGGGACAGTGCTGCAGTGAACACGGGCAGGCGGGTATCTCTTCAAGGTCCTGATTCAGTTCTTTTGGACATTTACACAGAAGTTGGATTGCTGCATCATATGGCTGCTCTATTTTTAATTTTTCAAGGAACCTCTATATCGTTTGCCACAGCAGCTGCATAGTTTTACATTCCTGCTAACAGCACACAGATGGTCCCTGACTTACAATGTTTTCACTTTACAATGGTGTGAAAGCCATGTGCATTCAATAGAAACCATACTTCAAATTTTGACGTTTTCCTGGACTTGCACGATGCTGCGTGATATTTTTCAGAAGGCTGGGCAGCAGGAGCAAGCTGCAGCTGACATTCAGCCATGTGGTCATAAGGGGAAACACCTGGCACTCCAGGGTGTCCTGTGTGGCTAAGCCAGGGTGTTAGGCTGGTTAGGTGTATGAAGTGTATTTTTTTTTAAGTACCAGGGATTGAACTCAGGGGCACACAATCACTGAGCCACATCCGCAGCCCTATTTTGTATTTTATTTAGAGACAGGGTCTCACTGAGCCGCTTAGCACCTTGTCATTGCTGAGGCTGGCGTTGAACTCGCAATCCTCCTGCCTCAGCCTCCTGAGCTGCTGGGATTACAAGTGTGTACCACTACGCCCAGCTTGAAGTGCATTTTGACATGAGATTTTCAATGAACAATGGGTTTATCAGGCTATAGCCCCGTTGGAAGTTCAAGCACATCTGTGCAGTGTTCTCATTTCTCCACAACCTTGCTAGCTCTTGTCATTGTTTGCTTTTTGATGACAGCCATCCCAGCAGGTGTGGGAAGATATTAAGTGGTAGTTTTGATTTGCATTTCCCTGGTGGTTAGTGAAGTTAAGCATTTCTCATGTACCTGTTAGCTACATTCATGTCTTCTTTGGAGTACCATCTATTTCAGGCCGTTGGCCCCTTTTAAGTTATTTGTGTATGTGTGCATTTATTTATTTATTTGCTATTGAGCTGTAGACTTTCCTTAGATATTTTGGGAATCAATCCCCATCGCTGGGCAGAAGCTTTTTAGTTTAATGTAATCCCACATATCTATTTTTACTTTTTCTATAATATCCAAGAAATTATTGCTAAGACCATGTCAAGAAGGTTTCCCCCTATGTTTTCTTCTAAGACTTATGGTTTCAGATCTTCCTTTAACTATTATTTATTCTGAGTTAATTTTTTCAGTATGATATAACATGATGATCCAATTTCACATGAATGTGTCTACCCAGTTTCCTCAACATCATTTATTAAAGAAACTAAACTTTTTGTATTGGGTATCCTTGGCTTAAAAGGGGGCAAAGATTTGAAATAGATGTTTTTCCAAAGAAGACATAAATGTGGCTAATGGGTACTATTGTCAGAAATAAGTTTCTCATATATGTGGGACTTACTTCTAGACTCTCAATTCTGTTTCATCAGTCTGTATGTCTACTTTTATATTGATACGATACTGTTTTGGGTTTTTGTAACTTTGCAATATATTTTGAAATCAGGAAGTATGATGCCTCTAGTTTTTTTTCTTCTTGCTCAAAAATCACTATTTGGAGTATTTTGTGGTTCTATATCAAATTTAGAATTGCTCTATCTATTTCAGTAAAATAGGCAACTGAGATTTTGATAGGGTTGCATTAAATCTGAAGGTTTTTTTTTAATACAATATGGTCATTTTAACAATATTGATTCTTCCAATTCATGAACATGGGCTATCTTTCCATTTGTTTATATCTGCTTTAATTACTTTCATCAGTGTTTTTGATATATAAGTCTTTTGTTTCCTTAATTAAAGTTATTCTTAAATATTTTTGGTGCTATAGTAAATATGACTGTTGTCATATTTGTTGTCATTGTTGGTGTTTAGAAATACAAATACAAGTGATTACACTTGATTTTGTATGTTGATTATACCCTTAGATGGAACTAAATTCTCTCATTACTGTTTTTTTTTTTTTTTTTTTTAAATGTTTATTTTTTAGTTGTAGGTGACAGAATATCTTTATTTTTATGTGGTGCTGAGGATCGAACCCAGTGCCTTATGCGTGCTAGGCGAGCACGCTACCACTGCGCCATAACCCCAGCCCCAAATTCTCTCATTACTGTTAACAGATTTTTTTCCTGTGTAATTTTTAGTTTTCCATATATAAAATTATGTCACCTGCACACAGAGATCATTTGACTTCTTTCTTTCTAATTGGATACCTTTCATTTCTTTTTCCTGCCTAATTGTTCTGGCTAAGACTTTTAGTACAATGTCGAAAGACAGATATTCTTGCCTAAGACTGAATTCTTTTTGGTAAGACACAGTCACTTACTTAGCAAATGTACATGGGAGCTGATTATGGATTTTATCCTGTGTAAGTTGAATATATTGTGTGGATGAGAAGTCATGCCCACAACTATTATATTAGGTGATAATGGGACAAATGTTATTGAAATTTGAAAAGGCAGAGCTGTCTTCTAGCTACATACACAGCATGTGTATGGAGGCAATTCTTATGCAATTGCACCTAGGGGAGCATTATCTATATAAGGGTATCTAATTAGAAAATAGAAATGTGAATGCACTTGTATGTTTCCTCCAGCTTACTCCTTCTCCCCAGTAACCCCTAATTATGTGATAAGAATCTGTGTTCCCTACATGGTCATTAAATATTCCTTTGTTTCCCAAAACCCAATAACCAGTAAAAAGTTTGAATGAAGTCCTACTTCTACTTCCCAGAACATTAGTCCTCTGAGAGTTGACTTCCTCTTTCTCACTAAGGATGAACATTGAAAGGAGATTCTGTGTTCTCATAACACACTGGTTGAAAACCAAGGCGATAAAAACCATTTTAAAAAAAGAAATGATAAGAATGCCCTGTGAGCAGAGCCTGTCTGAATTCCAAGCGTCCTTGGCATCTCCTCCAGTCTGACTGTAATCTTGCTGAGAGATGAACTCAACTACTGGAACATAACAAGTATTTTCTTTTTTTGTCAAGAAGCAATTATGCCTATAAAATATCACCTTTTTTCATAGCCTTGAACATAGTAAGGGCTTCCAGATGCTGCATAGTAAAGAGCTGTGTACAGGAGTTGGTAGAAAATATGCCCAGTAGGAAGTGGAGGAGGGTGGGATGTGTGGAAAAGCAGAATCAGCCAGGAGCACCCTGGGGAGAACCACAAGTCATCAGTGGCATTTCAAGAGTTTGGCTCGCTTTTAGGATACACGTAACTGCTTTTATTTCTCCCAGTAAACAAGTTCCAAGTTCATAAATTTCACTGAGCTGTCACTGGGATGGAAATGAAAACTTCCAGACCAGCATAAGTGGGTATCCACGCACAATTTGAAAATCTAATCTGAAGTATCACATTGAATATCTCAAGCCTTTGTCTGGTCGCCCCTTGATCTTGAATTTAGATCAGACTGTTAGTGCATGACAGGGAGCTGTCTGGAGCCCCCAAAGGAAGCAAGTTTTGGGATTTGTTTTCCGTCTTATCAAAATCTGTAGTGCCGACAGCACAGATATAATGACTAGTTCATGACGAGGGGTGATACCGATTCTCTCCACAACCCGAGGAATGGATGAAAAACTTATTCGCATGTTAGTTATCATTTTCAGAAACTTGTTCTTAGACATGAGGCTAGATTTTGACCCTGTTGTTGCAGAGGAAGGGAGGGGATTAACATGGATAGATCCACTGGTCACAGGGCTGAGTGCTTCCATGTCTGACTGTTCTTGACTACCATTACCATTATCTGTGGTTTAAAGATAAGGGAACTAAGAGCCAAAGCAGAAATGCAGGAAAACCATCTTGGGCATTCTGACTCCACTGCATGTCAGAAAGTACAGGAAGCAAGCCGTCTGCACCTGTGGTCATCGCCTTAACTGTTATGATGAGGTGGCAATAAATCACCATGTCAATCTTAAAGCAGGAGATGGAAACTTTATTCACCAGCCAGCAGTCTGGATCCATCAGCTGGCGGGCCAACGGGCGGGCTGCAAGTCTACACTCTTCGACCCCCTCCTGAGGTCTGAGTCCAACTTTTATAGTCCAAAACCACATTAATCATAAGTGGCTGTTCCTATGATTCAAAACCATAAACAAACGTCATGAGATCTAAAATCATAAGCAGAAGGGGAACATAAGTTGAATACAAGTTAAAGAATGGTTACTACCGTCTAGATAATCAATCTCCAACAGGTACATTGTCCAAGAAAAATGGGAACCAAAGAGAGAACAAGTTTATGTTGTATAAGAATCGCCATTTTGTGTTGCCAAACACACTATGCCAAGCAGCTGCTGACGGGTACAGAGGCAGGGTGTTCTCATGGGAGAAGCCTTTCTTATATGACATGGAATCTCAGGGTAAAATGGAGTCTGTTTGGTCATTGCCCATATAGCCTGGCTCATAACAAACTTCTCCACAAAGAACATAGCAGGAGTCTTGTTGCATGGCCGGATGTCCTGAAGCATAGGCACAGAAGGCAGAGATGGGGACATCTTTTAGAGAGACAGTAAATGGAGGCGTGAGTTCTGGGGTGTCCAGCACTTCTTTAAGGGGAGTGATGTGATTAATTTGGAAACTCACTGAGATGCTTCCAAATTTTTACCTAATATAATAAATACGTTTTGGTGAAGGTTTCCCTAGAGGTCTACCCTAAAGCATTCAAACTCAAGTTTATTTGGGAGGTGTTCAGAGAGAGAAGGAAAAACAGACAACATGGGGCACATTATCAAGCCACTTACCGTGTTCATTCCCACTGGGGACTCTGCTGTTGAGAACATGGACCTCTGAGCTATTCCACACGAGGGGTGTGGGAACTGGGGTATCTATACCCCGAGGGCAGTCAGTCATCACTTGTGGGTATACTTGGAGGGCATCAGTCCCCTGGCTATCTGGCAGCCACAGCAAAGAGATTCAGGACACACTGCTGTGGTAATGACCACGGGGACCCGGGAACGGCAACCTCGGAATGAAAGGCGGACTTCCCGTGTCCTTCCTTTAGCCAGGTAGAGCTCCTTGTTTCCACCTGATGCCAGAAAGGAATGAGTGAATCTTGACCAAAGGACCTGTAGGAAGAACTGTTTTCTGAGTTCCTCATGCCTCTCCATGAAGTATAATTCTGGCTTATCGTTTTGAAGACGCCTTTGACTTCCACTTGATGGAGTAGATGTTGTGCCCTATTCATCTTGCTAAGTACAACTAAAACCCCAGGATGGCGAATATAAAACAGCCATTAGATGGCGATGTGAATGTACCTGATGCTCCTAAACAACACACTCAATGGGAGGAAGGATAAATTTCATCTGATGTATATTTTACCATGAATAAACAACAAACAAACATGAGAAGACACTGAAAGGGGGAGAGAAGGCAAACTGGTCAGAGAACCAAAGAAGGCCATGGCAGTGAATTGCCTGCCTTTTCTTTCTGCCTCAGATATGCCAGCTGGGTCCTGAAGAAACTAGCAACTAAGAAATGCCAGCGGGTGCAGATGAACCAAGCTCCACAAAGCTTGCCTTCTCTTGCCAAAGGAAAGGAAAAGAGAGGCTCACAAGACTTTTATACCTTACTGGGGATTGAACTCAGGAGTGCTTTACCACTGAGCTATGTCCCAGTGCTTTTTAAATTTTTCATTTTGAGGCAAAGGATCACTAAGTTGCTGAGAGTCTTGCCAAGTTGCCAAGGCTGGCCTTGAGCATGCGATCCTCCTGCCTCAGCCTCCTGGGTCACTGGGATTACAGGTGTGCACCACTGTATCTAGGGATTCTTCCACTTTTGAGACAATCATCACTCTCCTCTAGCCAAATGACACAGAAGTTGAGCTCCAGCTGGACTTCAGTCCTAGGAGGCTGCAATGGTGGGTCCTGTCCACCGGGCAGGGTCAGAAAGACTCAGAGGGGAGCCTGGACATTCTTTCCCATCCACACAGAGAACTTAGATTTCCATCCCCAACTAGCGGCACCAACACACTCTCTTCTTTCTCCCCCACTGAGTGGAGAGGGGGCCAAGCGGAGGGTGAGAACTTTCACCACTGCCCAGAGGTACACCCATGTAATGAGGGTTCCCCTGCCTGCCAGTGGTGGCCACACAGGGAACAGAAATGATGTGTCCCTACCCCATCCAGCTAGGAGTGAATCAGTGGAGGGGCAGCAGGACCTGGGGCTCCCCCACCACCACAAGTGATGGGAAGCACCATCTTGCAGGCTGAGCAGGGAACTGACCCTCACCCACCAGGGCAGTGTCAGACAGGCTGTGAAACCTCAGATGCAAGTAAGAGCTGGAGTTTCAGGACATACTACTCAAAAGGTCATGTTTCAAGAGAAATCCCGAGTCATCCCAAGAACTAGGGATATCCCAACTTGAATGAGCAAAGACAACCAACACACACCAAACACAAGATAAAAGAGCTGTTAGAATTATCTCATGATGATTCACAAACATCGTCACAAAAGTCCTCCAGCAAAAATGCTACCAACATGCTTGAATTCATAGAGTCTCAGCAAAGCAATAGGTGATGGAAAGAAAAATATAATAATCAAAATGGAAAACTTGATGGACGGGCTCAACAGCAGCATGGAGAGGACAGAGGGAAGAATCAGCAAACTTGAAGAGAGAAAACAGAAATGGCCTTCTCCCAAACCAGAGAAAACAGACTGAAGTGCCTCAGAGAAGTGGGAATGGATTGGAAGGTGTAATGTCACACAATTGGAGCACCAGGAGAAAGACAGGGACGCTGGGAACCCTGTCAAGTGACCTCACAATAGAGATGCATGCTGAGAAAAGTGTCCTTGGAGATTTGGTCATCACATGACCATTGATCATTGTATGGCTCTGATGCTGTCATCTCGTGGGTCCACCGTGGTGTGTGTGGTCCGTCATTCAGAGAAATATCCTTATGTTGTATGATGACTGCAAATGAAAAATGGCTGAAAAAAATCCCCTCTATTTGGCAAGAGAGACTAAGTTACAGATTCAAGAAGCTGAACAGATCTTGTGTTAGTTAGATTTTTATTGCCGTGACCAAAACATCTGACAAGAACAACTTACAGGAGGAAAAGTTTATTTTGGGCTCGGCGTTTGACTTTCAGTTCGTGGTCAGCTGACACCATTACTCTGGGCCGGAGATGTGGCAGAACATCATGGCAGAGGATGCAGTGGAGGGAATCTGCTCAGCTCATGGCAATCAGAAAGCAGACAGCAAGAGACTATGGAGCCAGGGACACAATATAGTCCCCAAGGACACACCCTCAGAGACCAACTTCCTACCTGCCTACAGTAACCAACCAGTAATCCATTTGAATTATTAATCCATCAACTGGATTAATCCACTGATTAGGTTACAACTCTCATAATCTAATCACAAGACAAATCCAAAGACAGCCACAGTTAAACTTGTGAAAATTTAAAAAAATCAGAAATGATACTTTTGCATGCAGGTGAAAAACAATTTGAATGGCAGTGAATTTCTAATCACAAACAAACAAGAAACATGTTTGCCTTTTTCAAAAATAGTGCGAAAGTAATTCAATAAAGGGAGGGCAGACTTTTAAAAAATGAATCAAGACTTAAACATTAGACTGTACAGAAAATTAACCCCAAATGGAAAAATGGACATAAATGTAAATGTAAAACTACAAAACTTTTAGAAAAAGGAGAAAATCCTCAGAAGCTCTTAGACATGGTAACAGAAGTGTGATCCATAAAAGAACAATATCATAAATTGGATTTCATTTAAGTTAAAAACGTTTGTTCTGTGAAAGACCCCGTGAAGAGGATGAAAGGAACAGGCTGAGAGGAAATACGTGCAAACCACATATCAGGAAAATCTCATACCTGAAAATATTTAAAGGACCCTCAAAACTCAGCTGTAAAAAAGAAATTGAACAATCTTAGAAAATGGACCAGAAAGCTGGGTGTGGTGGCACATGCCTGTAATCCCAGTGGCTAGGGAGGCTGAGCAGGAGGATCACGAGTTCAAAGCCAGCCTCAGCAGTCTGGTGAGGCCCTAAACAACTTAATGAGAACCTGTCTCCAACTAAAAAATAAAAAGAGCTGGGGATGTGGCTCAGCGATAAAGCGCCTCTGGGTTCAAACTCAATCCTTGTTACCAGAAAAAAAAAAAGAAAAAGAAAATGGACTGGACATAACTAAAAGCAAAGGATATACAGATGTCCAAGGCACAGGGAAGGATGCCCCACACCACTAGCCGAAAAGGAAATGCAAATTACAGCCTGATGAGGTTGCTACATACCCATCAGAGAGGCAGGGATAAAACATGCAGAGCTGGCAAGGACCCGCAGGAAGGGGGCTCTCAAGCGTCGCTGGTGGTGCTTACAGTGTGGTGCAGGCACTCAGGGTGGTCGTTTGGCATTTTCTTTAAAAAACACTAAACATACACTTAGCATCTGGTCCAGCAATTGTACTCCTGGGCATTTATCCCAGAAAATATGCAAACTTACGTCTACTCAAAACCCACTACAAGGGTTCATCACAGCTCCCTTTGCAATAGCCAAAACTGAGAACGATCGATGGGTGGTGCGTGGGTGAGTAGCCCCAGAACGCAGGACCGGAAAGAAGGGAACGCGCTGCCGCCTGGATGGAGCTCACCTGCGCGATGCCCAGTGAAAAAGTCAATCTCAAAAGGTCATGCGCAGTACGATCCCATTTATATAATACTCTCAAACGGACAAGATTTAAATAGGAGAACACAGGGACAAACGGTTGCTAGGGTGGGGTGGGATGAGGGGCTTTGGGACTACCGCAAAGGGGCAGCGGGAAGGAACCTTTGCGGCAGCCCCGCGGTCCAGCCGCAGCCGGGCCACACGGATCTGCCTGCCCCGGGAGAACTAACTCCACCATCATCTGGTCTCATTTCACACTATAATTAAGAAAGATGTCACTGTTGGTGAAATCGGGTGAAGGTTTCTCAAGATGACTGTACTCTCTTTGCAGCATCCTGTGAATCTGTCATGATTTCAAAGTAAGAAGATATTTTAAAACTGCCTGACTCCTACCATTCTGTGAGAATCAAAGGCAGTGAGGACTGGAGAGAGCTTAGATAAGTGCTGGTATGCAACCCCATTTTAAGAAAAATGCTGCTTCTTAAAAATGAGCTTTGGTACACGATGTTTCAGATTTCCTGAGAGTTCACATAAATGTCAGGCTTTGGCCCAGTGATGTGGCATACACTTGTAATCCCAGCAGCTCAGGAGGCTGAGGCAGGAGGAAGGCAAGTTCAAAGCCAGTTTCAGCAATTTAGCCAGGACCCTAAGCAATTTAGCAAGATCCTGTCTCAAAATAAAAAAAAAATAAAAATAAAAAGGGCTGGGGATGTGGCTCAGTGGTTAAGCACCCCTGGGTTGAAACCCCAGAACAACCCCCACCAAATAAAACAAAAAACAAGTCAGGCTTGGGTTGGGGGCTGTTCTTGGAAGGTTTGGAAATATTTTCCAATGAATTATCACATCAGGATTAATTTTTTCTTTGAGGAGGACCTTTTGGATAATTTCGGGTCAATACCATGAAATTGCACAGAAGGGAGCATGTATCTGTGGAAGCTGGAGCTGATAAAAGCAAGAAACCCCCTCACAGATCCTAGATTTTGAGAAGTTTTACCCCCCTAAAGCTTGGAGATGAAATATAGTTAAGATTCCCTGATTTATGACAGCCTGCGAGAGTGGGCTCCGTGGGAAAGGAGTTATGAATGATGAATTCTGACCACCCAATTATAAATGAGGCTAATGGAAAAGATAATGGGGGGAAACGGAAAGAAATCAGCATGGCGGGGCCCTGGCAAGGGAGAATGCTCGTTAATTTCGGCAGCTGAAGAGATACGGAGAGGAGAGCCTTTAAGTGGGACCAAGCTGCTAAGTGGGACTGTACATCACAGACAGGCGTGGCTGTGACATTGGGGTTGAGAGGATGCAGCTCATAGGTAGTGCACCCAACCGGCCTGGAAGCTGAGCTGGAAACTGGGTTTTGCTATTTGGGGCAAAACCTAGTGTTGTATTAGGGTTCCTTAGAGGGATGGGACCAAAAGAGACAGTTGGCAAAAAACAAAAAAAAAAAGACAGGAGAGAGATATAACAGGGCAATTGGCTGGGAAGTCCCATTGCAGGCCAACTGCAAGTTGGAGATCCAGGGAAGCTCCGTCCAAGTCCGAAGGCCTCAGAACCAGGGAGGACACCAGCGGAACACTCAGGTCTAAGCTGAAGGCCCCAAAGCCTGAGTAGCCAATGATGCAAGTTCCAGAGTGCAAAGGTGGAGAGCCTGGGACTCTGCTATCCAAAGGCAGGAGCAGAAGGCCATTGGCTCTGGGAGAGACCGCAAGAGCTTGGCCGTTTGGTTCCATCTGGGCCCAGCTGATCAGGCAGTATTGGCCTCCCTGGAGGCAGCTTGTCCCCACCCCGTCCACCCAAACCAGCCATCCTGACACCCAGACCAATGCAGAGTGAAGGTGCTCTTCTGGCAAATGGTGGAGGAAAGTCTGCGGGAGCAGGAGCTTGTGTTCACCTACCCGCCCCGGCTGGGTGCACGTCTCTCACTGGGGAGCTCGCAGAGAGAAGAGCATGCATCTGTGGAATTTGGAGCTGATTAGACACAAATCTCACAAGTCCTAGATTTTGAGAAGTTTTACCTCCAAAGCCTGGAGATGAAATATAGTTGGGAATCTCTGATTTTGACAGTCAGCAAGTGGGCTCTGTGGGAAAGGTGTTATGAATGATGAATTCTAACCACACATTATAAATGAGGCTAATGGAAAAGCTAATGGGGGAAAATGGAAAGAAATCAGCACAGTGAGGCCCTGGCAAGGGAGAAATGTTCCCTCAGCTCCCTTTACACGGGAGGAATTGCTGCTCAGAGACAGCAGCTTGTCCAGGACCATGCACAGCCCAAGCATGAGAGCGTGGGCTCCATAGCATGCCTGCCCCTCAAGCCCACAGAGTCCAGCAAGAGAGGGATTCGCCATCGGGAAGAAGAAAACTCAGAACAAATTGAGTCTCAATTTGAGATTGTGAAAGAAAATAATTGCACATCTAGTTATTGCAACTTAAAGCCTTGAATGAGCTCAGATGACTCTCATTTCAAAATGGTCAAAATACCTTCATTGGTTGTCATTCATCCTGGGTCATCATATTTAAGAAATTCGAGTGAACACAGAACATGGGTGGATATCCAGGTTTTCAGAGGAGGGTGTTGGGACAATGGATAAGGCTCATTTAGAATGTTCCTAAGATTCTAACATCCAGTTTGAGTGAGGCTAGCCACACAACCCTGCTACATCCCAACCACCTTTTCTGTCTTAACATTTTGATTTTTCCCTTCTAGGCTTATGAACTCATGTTTACAAGATTGGTGCCATAGCTCCAGGCATTGCATCCTGACAGACCTGTACCCACAGCCAGGAAGCTGACAGGTGGCCATGCAGTTAAACAGCCCTAGCACATATTTCCATACTCCATGGACCAGAACTGGGTCATATTGCTATATAAGGTGATATTATGTGGCCATCCTGGGTTGCAAGTGGAACTGTATCAGGATTTAGTTAAAGCACATATTTGAAAAATAAATTTCATGATTCCCTTGTTTGTGGGTCATTTGACCTCTCCTTGAATGTCATAGTCCAAGGTCTTTTCTGGTACCCAATTTCCCCCTCACTTCTCTTTCCTGTGGATTGGGGCATCTCTTGCTTCCCACGCTATGCTAACAGTACAGATGGCAGGTCTGTGGGGCCAGTCCTGGAGTCCTTGTCCAGTCCCACCCTGTGCTCACATCCAGCTTCCTGGCTGGAGCCCTGAACTCTCAGCTGACCTGGGAGCAACGCAGGCACTCCAGTAAGTTCTAGAAGGTCTGCATTTGAGCCGCACAACCCCCCCACCCCCATTCAAGAATTTATAAGACAGTCAACTCCACAGGTGTGGAAGGAGAGACTCCACTGGCAATATGGTTTGTGAAAAAGATCTGGGGGCGTCAGCTAACCATAGTTTAACTGGAGCCAAAGTACGATGTGACTCTGTGAACAGCGGTATCAGTTCTTATAAACAGGTGCATAAATCAGTTTCCAGTCTTGGGAATCCAGGTGCATTTTTCAGAGTAGATTTGGAGTGGGGATTCAATGTCTCCCTTGCCCTTCGAGAGAACTAATGCAAACTCAAGTATGTGCAGGCCCTGGGAGTGGGCCTGAAACCACATCCTATGGGGAACAGATGGAGGAACTTGAGGTCTTTGTCTGGAAAAGGTGAAAAGGAACCAGGAAATTTGTTTCCCAATCTCAAAAATTATTTGGCAGAGGAGGGTTCACTCAACAAATACCTGGTAAGTTCCTACTGTAGGTCAGGCTGGTTTCAAGACATAGCAGAGAACAAAGAGGCTGTCGGGCAGGAGCAGGGGTGCCATTTTAAGTGAAAGATTCAGGGGAGACTGTATTGATGATGTGACATTAGCAGAACCTTGAGAGAGGTGAGCGAGTCCTGAAGATACATGCAGAGAGACAGCCGAGCAAAGGCCCTGTGGTGGGGCTGGCCTGGAGTGTCCCATGACCTACAGGAGCAGACAAGTCCTGGGGGCAGTGAGGACAGCGAATTTCCAGAATAAATGAGTGGCCAGGTCAAGGAGAGCTTTGTACAATGCTAACCTTCCCCTTGCAGGACAATGGGAGTTGGGACAGACTCTAGGGAGGCTGCAGCACTGACAGGGTGAGCTGGGGGACCGGGGGCTTGGAGCAGGGATGCATGGTGAGCATGTCCTCCTGCCCATGCGCCAGAGGCTGGGCCCAGGACTTACCCAGGGATCTTCAGTTTCTAGGCTGAGCAATGGTATTCACCAAGACACGAGCAGAGCAAGAAAGTGAGGCGTGGGAAGTGCAGGATCCTGATTTTAGGCTTTTAAACAAAGTCCTTAGACAGTTAGTGAGGAGGAGGCGGGTTCTGGGGTTGAGGCTGGGGGAGGCCTGGGCTGGAGGCACACTTTCACAGGGACAGCGGTATTGAACGTGGGGCTTCCGGCCCAGAGTCTGGATGACGTCACTGGGGGAGTGTCGCTGGAGAGGAGACTGTGACCCAGAGGTCAGGGTGACGGAGAACAGGAAGTCACCAAGGGAGCGAGCAGCAGCAGCCAGGGAGGCGGGAGCGGGGAGAGCTTTGGTGTCTGGAAAGACTGGAAAGAGCCTCTCCAGGAGAAGCGAGTGGTAACTGTGGCAAGTGGCCACCAGAATCAGCAAGAGGAGGGTTGAAAACCGAGGCCTGGATTTAACCCCAGGGAGGTCTAGGTTTAGATGGAATGGTGGTTTTTTTTTTTTAACTGGGGATGGAACCCAGGGGGCGCTGTTATGGGTTGGATGTGAGGTGTCCCCTAAAAGCTCACTTGTGAGACAATGCAAGAAAGTTCAGAGGAGAAATGACTGGGTTGTGAGAGTCTTAACCCAACCAGCGAATTAATTCCCTGATAGGGATTAACTGAGCGGTAACTGAGCCGTGGGGCGTGGCGGAGGGGGTGGGCACTGGGGCGGGGCGGAGGGGTGTATACTTGTGTCTGGCGGGTGGAGACCTCTCTGCTTGCTCGTCATTGTGTGAGCTGCTTCCTTCCAACACACTCTTCTGCCAAGGTATCCTGCTTCACCTTGAGCCCCAAGGAATGGAGCCTGCTGTGCAGGGACTGAGACCTCTGAAACCATGAGCCCTCAAACTTTTCTTCCTCCAAATTTTTCTGGTTGAGTCCTTTAGTCACAGCAGAAAAAAAAAACAAACAAACCCCAAAACAACAAAAAATGGACTAAAACACTTGATCACTGAGTCACAGCCTTAGCCCTTTTATTCTATTTTATTTATTTATTTAAAATTTTTTTAGTTGTAGATGGACACAATACCTTTATTATTTTATTATTTTTATGTGGTGCTGAGGGCTGAACCCCGGGCCTCGCACATGCTAGGCAGGTGCTCCAGCACTGAGCCACAACCCCAGCCCGCATCCTCAGCCCTTTGAAAACATATTTTATTTTGATGCAAAGTCTCACTGAGTTGCGTAGAGCCTCACTAAGTTGCTGAGGCTGATTTGAACTTGCGATCCTCTTGCCTCAGCCTCCTGAGCTGCTGGGATTACTGCCTGACCAGAACAGTGGTTTTGCAAACCAAATCTGAGTTCTCAGGAGCGGCATTGCAAGGAGAGGACCTGAGGCTACATCAGGACCAATGGGTGCTGGGTAGGCGGTAAGGAGGAGTTCGGGCCAGCTGGAGGGGCCTGCAGCGGAGTCCTGGCTGCACGTCTGCTCCAGCAGAGCACCCGACCCTCCAGAAACCAGATGCACATTTATCAGGAACAGTGTGGTAAGGATTTGCACAGTGTGTGGAGGGTTGACTGATGATTGAAAAGGTCATTCCTGGCTGTGAGATTCTATCATTCATTTTGCCACGGGTTTTATGAGCATCCGCCATCCGGGTCTCCTGATGCAAGCGTATGAACGCCAATGTGCCGACAGATGCTCCTGCTGCAGACCTCTCTTCCTGTCGTGGGTTCTTTTTCTTTTTATGATTGTATTTAACACCCCCAGCTCCTCTTCTTAAAATGTCAAACGTAGACCAGCTTCCCACAGAAGTACTGGAGTTCTTCCCCAGATCAATAAGCAAACCTGGTAGAACATCGTCCGGAAGATGCCTGTGCGGGGGGGCTGGGATTGTGGCTCAGGGGCAGAGCGCTTGCCTCGCACGTGTGAGGCACCGGGTTCGATCCTCAGCACCACATACAAATAAATAAATAAAATAAAGACGTTGTGTTCATGTATAACTAGAAAATATCTAAAAAAGATGCCTGTGCAGGAAGCAGATCTTTCTGGCACTGTGTAGGGAGAATGAAACACATTCCTGAATCAAGCTGCCCTTGCTGCCTGATGCAGACACCAAGGGCCTGGATGGTTCTGCATGGGGACTGAGGGTTTGGAGGTACACAGGGGTGCAGCCCTGGAGGGATACAGAGGCTCTGTCATCAACTCCAAGGCAACTTGAGCTTTGATGACAAGGCTGCACGTGCCGGGCGCGGTGGTGCACACTTGTAATTCCAGCGGGTTGGGAGGCTGAGGCAGGAGGATCACGAGTTCAAAGCCAGCCTCAGCAGTGAGGCCCTAAGCAACTCATTGAGACCCAGTTTCTAACTAAAATATAAAAAAAAAGGACTGTGGATGTGGCTTGGTGGTTAAGTGCCCCCAGAACTGTACAATTCAGTTTAACTCCTCACAAAGATTATTTTGTATTTGGGGTAGAATGATTCACATTTCTGTCTCATAGGCTCTTCAATTTTCCTTTAGGAATGTAGAACTTTTTTTTTTTAACTAAAAAGGATATTTCTTTAATTTAAAATTATGACCCGTAAATAACAAGTAAGTTAAGTGATCAGGCTTCCTCTTTATACCCAAATGGAACAGACACAATATGATCTCAGATTTCCAATCCTAGAGAAAACCCAAACCACATCTCCAGTCCTTAGGAAGTCCTGCTAGGGGCATGGGCTCCCCTAAGTCAGGGAGGGCTCCTGCTGAGAAGAGTTTTCCTTCTGTCACCCAGATCCCTTGCTGGGCTCATCTGTCCATCCCCTGTAGCTGGCACGGCAAGCAGCCACCACACAGAGGGCACCAGCTGCCTCCCAACTGTCTTTGGGGGCATCTTCCCAGCACCATGAGAGTGAAGCTGAGCAATTCTAAATATCCCTGCCTAGAAGGGCAGCACAGTCACTTGCTCAGCCGACGTCTGGAGCCTCGGGTTGTAGCCATCGGTCGTGTGTGGCCACCAGCAGGAAAATGGGAAACGGGAAATGACCTGGGGAGATGTGAGCGCCTCGGCCATTGTGGTAAGAACATGAGGTTTCATCCCATCTCTGCAGAAGGCTGGCTGACCCCTGCTCCTGCTGGAGGATGTTGTCTGGTTGTCTGTTCTGGGTCACTTGTCCCAGGTCAGAAACAGGGGTCAGGTTGAGTGTGTTGCTCTGCAGAGAACAATGGAAAACTTTAATCCTGGGCCAAAATGGAAACCCACAGCTGACAACAGCCATTCCCATTTACCTTCTCTTTTACTTACCATCCTCTTCAGAAAATTAAAAATGACCAGATGTTGCTTTTTTAGTTTTGTGGAGTTTTTTTGTTTTGTTTTGTTTTTGTCACAGTGGGTCACCACATATTGCAGTTCTTGCCAGTGAGATTTATGGGAACATTTCCCAAGGGGCTTCCACAAACTTTTTCCTTCTTTGATAATACTAGGAGAGAATCATTATAGGAAATATGTTCCTACTTTTAAAAAATAAAGGATGATGCCTGGAGCTACAACAGCCACCTTGTGAATATGAGGCAATGGACATGAAATCAAAAAGCCCAAATTTTTAAGATGGAAGAGTAGAAGAATAGATAATCTTGGATCCTTGAAAATTCTTTTGAGTTAAAGTCAAATACTACCTATCTTATTGCTCAATAAGTGAGCCCTTATTGTGTTTTCTGCTGCTTTCAGCTGTGTGTTATAATTCAACATCTGTAAGGCAATTTCTGAGCTTGTGGCTGGAGGAGGTAGATCACAGGAAGCATGACTTTTGGGTCTATATTGTGTTCCTGGTGAGCAAAGCTCTCTCCTTCCTGGTTGCTGTGATGTCAGGTCCAAAGCAATGGAGTCAGCCATCTATGGACTGAGACTCTAAAACAACAAGCCAAAACGAACTTTTCCTTCTTTAAATTGATCTATTGGGTCTTTTGGTTATAGCCATGCAGAGCCAATTGAAACAGAAATTAGTACCAGAAAGTGGAGTCTTTGCTGTGACTAATCTGACCATGTGGTTCAGAAGCGTTTGGAGCTGGTTTGTAGTGGAGTAGAAATTTTGAGAAATTTAAAGATGCAAGTTGGAAAAGCTTTAGCATGTTGTCAATGGAACTTGGTTAGCAATTCTGGTGGAAGCTCAAAGACCAGAATACTGATGGGACTGGACAGTAAAGCTCATGAAGTTCCAGACAAGGGGGACTCCGTTGAAACCTGGACTAGAGGCAATTAATATTATGTTCTGGCAAAGAAAGTGTCTTCATTTTGCCCATGTCCTGAGCCCTTCTGTGGCTGAATTTAAACACGATGGACTAGTAAATCTGGTGAAGGAAATTTCAAGGCAACACAGCATTCAGGAAGTAGCATGAATAGTTCTGGAAGCTTTTAGCCAAGTTTGCAGGAGCAGAAAACAAAGCAGAAAGATTTAAAAAACGTTCAGTTTGACCAGAAAGTTGTGAGTAAAAATGGGGCTAAGGAAGTTGTGGTTGTTAAAGACATTACAGCTACTAAAGAGATGCTAAGTACATTACCCAGGAAGAATAAGGAAGAAAGCTGGAGGGCATCTCAGGAATTAGCTAAGCCACATGCATCTCAGGCTCAAAGGTATAATAGTCAAAATTTCTTTGAGAAGTGACCACAGGACCATCCTGCTTACACAGTGGGGTCCAGGAAGTTGTCCCACGGGGCTGAATCACACATGCACTCAGTGGCTGCTGCAGCCATGGTCCCAAGAGGTGTGGCTACTGCTCAAGATGGTGGCAGATGTTGGCATCAACAACGTGGTGCTGGTTCTGCAAGAAGACAGGATGCTGGAGTTTCAAGGTCAGGCCTGGGAGGTCGGGCAGAGCATAGAAGGTTCAGAGTCCCTGAAGGCTGCCCTTAGAGGGTGATATATGAAGACACAAGAAAGAAGTTGAAACTTCAGTGGAGACCCCTGAGATTAAGAGATGCCAGTAACGTGAGACATCTACCAAGGAAAGCTGCAGAGGAGAAACAAGCTGAGAGAGAGGCCATGTGGGCTCAGTTAGCAAGGCCACAGGGGCAGAGATACACAACCCTTTGGAGAGAACATCATGATGCCATGTGCCCCAGCGGCTGGATGTGGAGCTACAGGACTTGTTCTCCAGCTAGATTTCTGTCTTGCTTTGGTCTCATCCTTCTTTCTGTGGCCCCATTTCTTTTTTGTGGCATGGAATTGTTTACTCTGTGTCTTTATATATTGGACACTGGTCACTTTGCTTTTGATCTTTACAGGGGAAAATATCCATGAGTTTGCTTTGAGTCTCAGATGAGATATTTGACTTGGACTTTTGGGCAATGCTGGGACTGTTAAGACTAGGGGGACTCTCAGAATGGGCTAACTGTATTTTGCCTTGTGCAATGGGCATGACATTTTGGAGCCCAGGAACAGAATATTATGGTTTATATATGAGGTGTCCCCCAAAAGCTCTATTGTTAGACAATGCAAGAATTTTCAGAGCTGAAATTACTAGATTATGAGAAATGTAACCTAATCAGTGAATTAATCCACTGATATGGATTAACTGGGCAGTAATGGTAGGCAGGTGGGGTGTAGCTAGAGGAAGTTGGTCATTGGGAGTGCGAATTTGGGATTTGTATTTTTGTCCCTGGGGAGCAGAGCTCTCCCTGCTTCCTGGTCACATGTCCTGAGCTGTTTGCCTCTGCCACTTTCCTCTGCCATGGGGTTCTGCCTCACCTTGGGCCCAGAGCATGGAGTCATGCATCTGTGAACTGAGACTTCTGAAACCATGAGCCCAAACAAATCTTTCTCCCTTTAAATTGTTCTTATTGGGTCTTTTGGTGACAGGGAGGCAAAGCCGACTACCACAGTCCCCAGAGCGTGGACCTGAACCCCAGATTCCCAATTCTAAGTCCTGTGTTTGCCCTCTGCCCTGCCCCTGTTGCAGGATTGGATTGCGGCAGGGCAAGCCCCAAGGGCTAGGTGTGCGTGAGCTGTGGCAGGCCATGTTGGAGCTTATTCAACAGCAGCTACTTGCACTGCAAGGACATCGGTGAGCAGCACAATGTAGAAATGCATAGCTGACTTCCTCTGCTGCGTCCTGGTGCTAAAAGATACATTAATTTTAAGGAATTTGAATGGAGACAAGGGAACGTGTTTGTTCATGATTCACATTATGTAGATCCCTGACCAAAAAAAGCATCAAGTGGTGGTAACTGGATCTTGACTCTCAGATAAAGGGTTCACTCAAACTTTTATACCCCACTCACTGATTCTACAAATAAAACATGTCACATTAAAATCATGTCCTTTGATATGGCAGGCCTAGAGTGATTATTTAAAAATTTATGACATGTTGTATCAGGACAGGTTGGTTACAAGTAACCGCAAACATGACAAATGGAAGATTAAATAATGTGGACATTTAATCTCTTTTAATGGAAGAAAGCCACTGGTAAATTGTTCCAGGATTGGTTATTTCGGTAGAATCATGAATTCATTATGGATGGATGTACTTTCTTTCTTTGCTCAGTCATCCTCAACTTTCTTCCTTGGTTGAGTTTCCTAATGGCCATAAGATGGCTGCCACAGCTCCAGAAATCATATGTTCACCCAACTATGTTCAAGAGAAGGAAGGGATTTTTTTTTCTTCCATATCCTTCTTGACTAGGGAATTCCTCTCATGATCCATTGGACAGGAAGTGGGCCAGGTTTAGCTGCAAGGGAAGCTGGGATGCCATGGAAGAAGGGAAGGTAACAGTCTGCTCTGAAATCCATCTATACAGGACAACATTGGGATTACCATCAAGTTGCCAGGGAAGAAACTGGCTTCACCAACTCACCTTAGAAGTTGGTGTGTTTGCTCCTGCCCCACAGGATGGCCTTGCAGGAGACTGCTCACCACAGCAGCACCACCTAAGGATGCTTCAGTTGATGACTTTGGGCCATGATGGCTTTCAGAGTGTCATAGCACTTTTTAAAAATGTCTTCATGTGTGTGTGTGTGTTTTCACCTAAAGCACACTAAATAAAATATGCTATAAAGATGCAATATTTTGCCAGGCATGGTGGTGCACGCCTGTAATGCCAGCCGCTCGGGAGGCTGAGGCAGGAGGACCACAAGTTTGAGGCCAGCCTCAGCAACTTAGCGAGGCCCTAAAGCAAGTTAGTGAGACTCTTTCTCAAAATAAAAAAAAAAACAGGGCTGGGGATGTGACTCAGTGGTTAAGCACCCCTAGGTTTAATCTTTGGTACAAAAAGAAACAATATTATCTGGGCGCAGTGGTGCAAGCCTGTAATCCCAGCACTTAGGGAGGCTGAGACAAGAGAATCGCGAGTTCAAAGCCAGCCTCAGCAATGGCGAGGCACTAAGCAACTCAGTGAGACCCTGTCTCTACATAAAACCCAAAATAGGGCTGGGGATGTGGCTCAGTGGTTGAGTGCCCCTGAGTTCAATCCTGAGCACCAAAAAGAAAAAAAAAAAGGATGCATATGTATATATCATATACATATACATATGTGTATATGACATTAGTTACACTGAAGTTTCAAGCAAGGACATAACAATTGACTTGACACAGTTTCAGGCTAGAGACTATTGGTATAATAAAAGGTAACTGCACACCAAAGAATTTTGCCTTTCCTCCATCTGCCCACAAAAGTAACAGAATGTGGCGATTTCCACAATCCTTTGGTCCCTCTGTGGTGTGGATCCCACGTTTTTCTCTTAGAGAGTTCCAAGGTTTTGCCTTTATTTTGCCCTGAAGGTGATTTTATTTTAAAGTGCACCTGGAGTAACCAGTGCAATTTTTCAAAAACATTGAAAAATGGATGAACAAAGCACAGGGAGGAGAAAAAAAGAGAAGTGAACAATAAAACTTTATTACATTATACTTTATGGACAAACTGTATTTATTTACTTTAAAGGAGTTATTTTATAACATCGCTTTCCTTGTTCAATTGATATATGCTTGATCTGTGACAATTGTTTAGATAGCTTAAGTTGGGATGGATGGTGTCCCAATTTCTCCTGTGAAATAATGGAAACATTTTTTTTTTTCATGTAATAACTCTTCACTCAATGCAGGAATTTCCAGAAGTAAATTAAGGTTGTTAAGTGAGATATTGATGTATAGATAGATGTTGCTTTTTAGAACCACAAACTATGCACAGTAGTTTATTCGTTGTTCTTAATCACTAGCTGATTTATTTACCCTGCTGAATAAAGGCTGCCTGAAAGACGTCTGCATTCTAATCCTTGGAGCATGCGCCGCTCTCGTGGGCACATGATACAGCTGTGCATATGTTGGAGTTGAATTTTAACGTCAGCATGTGTGGGGAAAAGTCATTTGCAGGCAATGCTGTCCTTGGAATTTTCTTGGGTTAGATTTATGTGTCGATTTGACTGGGCTGATGTCCCCTGGTTATTTAATTCAGCCCTAATCTATGGGTGCTGCAGAGGTACCAGGTACCACATCTGTAATCAGCTGACTAAATGACAGAGATTACCTACCCTTCAGCTTGGCTTTATCCAGTTTAAGATTTTTACAAAAAATAAACGAAACAAAACAAAACAAAAATCCCTGAGGTTTCCCAAAGAAAAGTTTGTGCTGTAAGATCTGCCTGAGTCAGGTATAGTGGTGCATGCCTGTAATCCCAGCAACTCATGAGGCTAAGGCAGGAGGATTGTGAGTTCGAGGTTAGCCTCAGCAATTTAGTAAGACCCTGTCTCAAAATTTA
The DNA here is from genome assembly GCA_028644305.1 of Xerus rutilus. Classification (NCBI taxonomy): domain Eukaryota; kingdom Metazoa; phylum Chordata; class Mammalia; order Rodentia; family Sciuridae; genus Xerus; species Xerus rutilus. Next base: position 10,987,275 of record CM053415.1, on the reverse strand, counting down.
AAAAAAGCAAAAAGGGTTGGGGGAGCTGGGGAAGTGGCTCAGTAGTTAAGCACCCATGGATTCAAGCAGATTTTGGGGGTCCCCAGCTTCAATAACTGTATGAGCCTTAAAATAACATCTCCATTGATGTATTACATAATACAATTAATAAAATAATTTGTATAAGCAATATATGTGTGTGTGTATTTACAATTAACATACTTATAACAATTTGTATATGACATTAGTTATATTACTGATATTGCATAAAGTGTAACATGCATATAATATATCCCGTATGCATGCAGCGTGTACACATACATACCACACATAGCACCTGCGATTTCTCCTGTACACACAGCGGTCTGTTGAGTCACCGTCCATGCCGTCTGCTGTATAAGGACCTTTAATCACAAGGCTCAAGCTGGCTCCCAGCGTGGGATGTGCCTGGAGAGGCACCTGGAGTGGGCCAGGCGGGAAGTGCAGACTCTGGTGGGCTGGCGAGGGGCCAGGACCAGCCTCGTTTCTCTCTTTCTTGCTCTGGGACATGCTCTGATTCTCAGGGCACAGAGTGATGTGGTATATGTCACCGAGAGTCTCACTCAGCCACCGAGCTTCTACCCAGTTGCAGGCACCACGTTGGGTTCTGGAATGAAGGTTCCAGGGAGCGGCATGGGGAGGGCCAGGGGTCACTTGTGCTGGAGACCCCGGGGAGGGGTCACAGGTAGATGCTCCAGCCATGCTATGGTTTGGATCTCAAATTCTTCCCCAGGTGTGTGTTGAAGGCTTGGTCCCCAGTCTGTGGTGCCACTGAGAGGTGGTGGAACTCTAGCAGGTGGGGCCTAGTGGCGGGAAGTTAGGTCATTGGGGGGCATGCATTTGAAGGGGATTTTGTAACCCCTGCCTCTTCCTGTCTTTCTCTTGGCTTCCTGGCTGCCATAGGTGAGCAGCCTCTTCTGCCATGAGCTCCTACCATGATATGCTGTGCCACCGCAGACCCAAAGCAGTACGGCCAAGTGACCATGGACTGAAGCCTCAGGAAATGTGAGCCAGAGCCAAATGAACCTTTCTTCCTTATAAGTTGACTGCCTCAGTTGTTTTGTCATAGTGATGGAAAGTGGACTAACTGAAGCCACCTGCCCCACTGAGGTCCAGTCAGTAGCCGGAACCACCTGCCAGACACACGCGTGAAGTTGACCCCAGACCTGTGCAGACCATCTGGTAGCCTATGGCCATATTATTTTATTTAAATTAATAGAAAATAAAGTTTACAATTCAGTTCCTTGGTTGCACTAGTCACATTTAGAGTGCTCGAAGGCCACATGTGGCCAGGAGCTGCTGCATCGGGGAGCAAAGTTCTAGAGATTTCCACTGCTTGGCTATTGAGTTTTTGAGGCTTTCCTGCTGAGACCTCAGATGTGGTGGAAGAGTAGGGACAAGCTGTGCCTGAATTACTGACCTGCAGCCCGTGAAAGCACAATAATTTGACAATCTCAGGTCTTAAAGTTTTGGGGTGGCTTTCTGTGCAGCCGTAGTGCCTGCAGGGCATGCAGGGATTAGACAGAGCCTGTGCTCCACACGTTGCAGATGTACAGGGGGCAGGGGTCCCTCAAGTGGGGTCACTGCCTTTCCTGTGTGTGAGACACGTGGTTCCCAGCTGTCACGTGCCTGGAAGTTTCACACTGCTGGTGTTTCAGCTGGAGGCCGGCGAGACCTCTGTGAGCCACCTGAAAGGGAGGCGGTCTGGTGGACAACCTGGCCTGTCTCTGCTCCATTTTGTCCACATCTGTCACCAAAAGAGGTTCCAAGTAATTTTTTTTCAGTGACTCTTGGACAATAATAAAAAAAAAATGTATGTATGTTTCATCTGAGGAGGAATGAAAATCGCATATATTTTATAAATCAGATGAGAACGGCTGTGACTGAGGTGTTTCTTGGGCAATAAAAATGAATGTGTTTGGATACTTTTTCTCTCAGATGCATTCCCTCTGAACATCAGAAAAGGGGGCATTTGGAGTTAAAAAATAAAAGAAGGAGAATAGAGAATGGTGTTAAAAAAAAAACACTGTTGATTTGGGGCAAAGTTTAACATGTAAAAGAGCAAGTTCAGTTCAGTGATAGCCGCTTCTGTGTGTCTTTTGCTCTCCTGGGAAACATCCCTGTCCACCCAGAAGACCAGAAACAGACAGCGTGGTGGTGACTGAATCCTTCAGACCATGTCCAAGGGGGGCCACGTCCAGCCACCGCTCTCCGTTCACACTTAACCCATGTCAGTGGCAGAACAATCAAACAATAAACTCAACAAAAAGACACATAAAGTTGCCTGCATTTATCTTCCTCCCGCAGAGAGCCCGTTCACATCTTAAGATGTTCAAGATGTTCGCTTCCATATTTATTCCTATGCAAATACGTGCCTTGATTTGACAAAAGCAGGATTACACGACTATATAGTCTTGCGATCTCTTTCTCTCGCTTGAAACGTCTTCTATTTTTAATGCAATTTTCTTCCGATTCAAGCAAACCTTCTGAGTTGGATTTAAAGAAAAGAAGATAAATAATCAGTGTCATTTGTGCTTATTTGCTTGTGGAAACTTTTGAGGTTATAGCCTCTTGGGAAAGGGGCACAAGAAAAAGGTGTCATTAATTGAGGGATTTAAACAGGCTCAGTAAGAAAAAGAACCAGTCACTCGGTGTGTGTCTGCCAAAGCTGATCGTGGCTGAGCTGATTCTAAAATGACACTGTGAGATGTAGACCAAGAGCCATAGAGATAGCTGATGCAGCAAAAGCCAGTTTATTTGTAGCAAATGCTGTCTCACAGATCCCTATTAAAGTTTAGGATATTGTGGATCAGTCCTGGGGGGTTAGCATGGGGATATGTGGGGCGAGTGGTTGCTATGGACTGAACATCGGTGTGCCATCCCCCCCTGCGTATGTTGAAGCCCTGATCCACAGGGCGATGGTGTTAGGAGGTGGGGCCTCTCACAGGCCATTAGATCATGATGCTGGTGCTGAGACTTATGAGAAGAGACCTGGGCTCACACACTCTGTCCCCGTTTCTCTGCACCACGTGAAGATACAGCAAGAAGCCTCCATCTGCAAACCCAGGGGAGGGCCCGCACCGGAACCTGCCCTGCTATACCCTCATGTCAGACTTCCAGCCTCCAGAACTGTGAGAAGTAAATGTTTGCTGTCCAGCCCCCAGTGGATGCTATATAGTAGGTGATGGCAGCTCTCATGGATGAGAGAGGAAAACACAGACGTACCGGGCACGTCACTTAGGCATCATAGGTGTGTGTACCGCATGGGGCTGCGGTGTGGGGGGCTAGTCTCCAGTCTCTCCAGAGGCCAAGCTATGTGACCTGAAGCCCCTACTCTTAATCGCATTACTGGACTATCTGACCTGGTCCTGGTTCCCAAGTAAACAAAGACGCTTACCAGGCAGGCCATCCAAGGCTGAGAGATTCCCTCCAGGAGCCAGTTAAGGGCCAGACCTTGGCTGTGCAGGGTTTGGACAACACAAGGCTCGTGTTATTTTCCTCAGGAGGTTATTATTCAAACTTGGGCATTACAGTGGTTCAAATCTTTACTAGCGTCCCCCAAAGGACACTATTTAATAACTGTCACATGCACCTTCTCTAGGGAGCGGGGAGCATTCCACTCGACAAAAATCTTCACAGTGAACAGAGCCCAACACACACGCGCACGCGCACACACACACACACACACTCTCAATATCAGCCTTTCCTTCCTTCCTTCCTTCCTTCCTCCCTCCCTTCCTTCCTTCCTTCCTCCCTCGCTCCTTCCCTTCCTTCCTTCCTTCCTTCCTCCCTCCCTCCCTCCCTTCCTTCCTCCCTCCCTTCCTTCCTTCCTCCCTCCCTCCTTCCCTTCCTTCCTTCCTTCCTTCCTTCCTCCCTCCCTTCCTCCCTCCCTCCCTCCCTCCCTTCCTTCCTTCCTCCCTCCCTTCCTTCCTTCCTTCCTCCCTCCCTCCCTTCCTCCCTCCCTCCCTCCCTT
>CM053415.1:10867826-10983184 GCA_028644305.1 Xerus rutilus | reverse complement strand
GCAGCCCTGGGGAGAAGGATGGGGTTTCAACAGGAACACACACTTGCCTGGGAGGTGTGGCAGCGGACTCAGTGGTCTTAGAAAGTGATCAGGCCATCTCCAGTGCTGTGGATGACACTCACAGGCCACCACACCGCAGTTCCAACCCCAGGCGCAGACTCCAGGAAACCCAGCACACATGTCCCAGGGAACTCATTTGAGAATGTTGGTGGCAGCAAGGAGAGAAATAACAAAACACTGTCACCAGAAGAAGGACAATGCACCTGGTGCTGCCACCCGCTGGAGTACCCTGTGGTGGGTTTGGGGGTGCAGACTCTAAAGCTTCCAATTACAAACACCTGTGCTTTCTGGTTGTGGGGTGGGTAGGGGGCGGTGGGGGTCTTCTTTGGTTGCTGGAGCCTAACTGGCCTCTGTTCAGCCCTGGAGCAGCTCAGCAATGCCTGGTGGGAGTTGGGGATGCGTAATTCCAGCCCCACCATCCTGGTCTCTGAGAGGCCCCCGTGGGATGGAGGCCAGTGGCCCCCAGTGATTGGCTGCTCTATGGGCTGCTGTGCCTCCTCGAGTCACCTCCAAGGAACGAGCTGGGCTGGAGCCCTTGTCTCAGGGTTAGCCTTTGGGGAAACCAAGGGCAGGACCTGCCATGCAGCAAGCTCTCTTTGGGAATGTTCCAGCCATCCTTGGCCAAGGCCCCTGGCAGGCTCGCCAGACCTCCAGTACCAAGAAGCTCATTGCTCGTTGCCCTCTGATGACTCCAAGCCTGAGAGGGACAGCCACTGTCTGCTCTGGGGACCTGCTCTCTGCATCTGGGGCTCTTAGGGCTGATTCCACACCACTATCACTGCCTCCTAACAGGGACCTGACCACCTGTCCAGCACAGCTCATGCCCAAGGGCAGAGAAGTGAAGACCTCTTTCTCACCTTCGGACTTGAAGGTACCTTTGAACAGATTGGAATTTTTTCTCAAAAAAACTGCACCATTTCACAAAAACACTCCTTATCTTTTGATAAAGGGCTTTGTTATGAACTTGTCTCTACCCTGTCATAGTTGAACGTCACGCCATGCCACAGGTTGGGGAGGGACTGACGGCTGGTGGAGTGGTTGGTTGATTGTTGAATTAAAACAATGTACAAATAGCCTCTGGCAAGTACCTGGAGATGGCTGTTCCCCACCATATTTGTTAATTTGCTTCTTAGGAATGAGGAGGAGTTAGATGAGTTAGAATAAATGTGAAAGGAAATAAAAATGATTTGGTGATCCTACTTGTATTTGCAGCAAAAGCTAAAATGATTCTAGTTTGAAACTACTCACTTTAACTAAAAGCAAGACAAATTCTAAAATGAGTTTTGAGCTCCAAAAGTCTGACGCAGTGAAGTTAAAAGCTGGAATCTTCCATGTATTTTTTTTTTTTTAACATCGTCTTCAATCCCTTGTGTAACAAGGAGGGTTATGGATGGTGAAATCATTTAATTTAGTTTTTTTCTCTACACAGGGAAATTTTGAGATGGAAGAGGGATGATAACAAAAATAATTTTTAAAAATGTATGGATTGACAAATTGTTTTCATTATATTACTGTAGCTAAAAATAGTTTTTTTAAACAAAATTAATATGTTTTAAAAATAACCCAAATCCATGTGCATTAAAGTAGAAACAATGTCAATCTATTTTTTATTTGTTCTTTTTAGTTATACATGACAGGAGAAGGTATTTTGACATATCATGCATACATGGAGTCCAACTTCTCATTTTTGTGGTTGTCCATGATGTGGAGTTATGGTGGTCGTGTATTCATAGATGATCATAGGGAAGATATGTTCAATCTGTTCTACTGGTTTTCTCATTCCCATCCCCACTCGCTTTCCCTCACTACCCCCTGTCCAATCCAGTGAACCTTCCCTTCTCCCTTCCCCCTACACCCGCCTATTCTGAGTCACCATCCACATATTGGAGAGAGCATTCAGCTTTTTTGGGATTGGCTTATTTCACTTAGCCTGATATTCTCTAGTTCCATCCATTTACTGGAAAATGCCATAATTTCATACTTATTTTTGGCCAAGTAATATTCCTGTAGGAGCACTCTCCATACCTTCCAACCCCTCCCTTCCATCTTTCCCCATTCTATGCTAATAGACTGTGCTCTTGCCAAAGAGCACCCCTTTGTTTGTGACCTTTGGATTTGATTGTATCCAAGAGTGTATTTAAGCTTCTGTAGTTTCTAGAATAAATGGTGTTTTTCTGCTCCTCACCCTGGTGGTGTCCCTCTTCTTGTTCCGGGTGCTCTGCATCTCGCTGGGCAGAGCAGATTTTTACCTACACCCTGGGGCCTGGGGAATTTGGCTCCGCGGATCGCCACCATCCAGAGAGACTCCATATAGTCTAACCTGGGGACCCCTTCTTTCTCTGTCTCTCTGGACTCCAACTCACAGAGAAGCCACATGGCTCCTTCCCCTCCCCCTTACAATTAAAGTGATAACTGGCGACTCCAAATGGGAAAGGCTTCTCAACTCCTCTTCACTAGGTCGGTAAGATTTTGTGGCGATTCCCCTGTTTGTCTTGCTGGTGAAGGTAACACTAGCTCGTTTGTCATTGTCTTTTGTGTTTGTCTTTGTGTGATAAAGTTAGCTCAGGGAATATCGACTTCCTGGTTTCTCTAATAGTCACAAAGGGTCTGATCAGCCCAGTGACTCTAACTGTACTTTTAAACATTTTCTGTTCTTATCTCTCCTACTGTTCTTCCTACTTTCCCCTTCCTTTGGCTGTCTGTCCACACCGGCTGGTCCCGCCTCCTCCCCAGCCTTCCTCTCCCCGCTCCTCAGAGGCCCCCCCCACTGCCTTGTGGTTCTTCTGCCTCTGGGATTGGCGCTGCCCTGCAGCACCTGTGCCTTCTCTCAAAGCGCAGGCCCCGCCTCGGAGCTCACAGCCCCTCCCCGCAGCAAGCTGCACCAATCCCAAACTCCCGCACACACAGGGCACTGCTCTGAGGGACCCAGTTCCCCTGCAAGTCGCTAGGCAAAAGAGTAAAACAAATCAATTTTGCAGCGGCTCTGCCCATCAGTGCCCTGGTTCTGAGAAGTGTTAGAACCGCCCACCCTCTACTGGCTCCATGGGGCAAACGCTGGTGCCCCCTGCCTGCCCCGGCAGGCACCAGTGCGGCTCCTTGGCCCCGTGCACCACCGTGCCCGCTGCAGCTCTGCCCAGCCCGCACGCACCTGTCTCTGGCGGCAGCCCGGGATGCACACGCGCCGGCTCCCTGCTGCAGCCCTGGTGCCACCGCCGCGGGCCTGATCACAGGCACCAGCCCTACTCTGGCAAGGCACAAATGCACAGCAACTAGCAAAAATTGTTCCAAAGCCTTAAAGAGACCATGCCCTTGCCACAGTGCTGCTCGCTGAGATAAAATTCCCAGGCGCTGTGCCGGCACCTCCTCTGGCCAAGGCCACGCCCCCTGCCTCCCGCAGGCAGGCCGGAGTTTCCCACTGCCAGCCAATCTGCAGGACTCTCTGCTCAAACCTAAAGAGTGCAACTGATCAGGCTTTCACAGACAATGCTTATTTTAAATCTGTCTCACATTCTCCTTCTTCTCACAATCAGCAGACTCTTCCCATGTTCTCTTCCTTCTGGCCCCTCTGCCCAATCAGGCAGGACTGGCAAAGGACTGCTCTCAGGCCAGCGACTGGCAGCTAGCTGGCAGGCGACTTTCCACCGCCCCAATGCCGCAGCCAGCTCCTGGATGGCTGGAAAGGCCTAAGACAATAAAGGTGGCTCGGAGGCACCTAACTCCTCTTTCTCTTCTCCGCCTCCTACTCTCTAGGGGAAAAGGATATTACAGGTGAGGGAGACACAGATCCAACTCCTGCCCAAGGTTACAGCCCCTGGGGGCTGCAGCACTGCTCCCTCGGGGACAAACTCCTCCCATGGGGACAAACTCCTCCCACGGCACAATCGCTTGCCCACCTGCCGTCGCTTTCTCCTCCCTGCCTTTCAACCCCACCAACAAAGCTCACTTGCCAGGGATGAAACAAACTGTCCCCAGTGCAACCAGGATGCATCTCTCACTCGGGCTCAGAGGGTCAAAGCCGAATTCCACTTTTAAGCCAACAAATCTGCTCTAGTCAGACGTAAGAACTTCAATAAGTAAATTTCTACCACTAAGGAAGTTTCTGATCATTGTGGTGGAATCATTATTAATTCATGTACTTTGTATTCAGTTTTATACTGGGGAAGATATACCAATTATCTATTTATAGTTCACCACCTAATGCTTATGCAAAAAAGCAAAATATTTCAGCATGTATAGTTAACACATCAAGTATTCCTTCCAGCTTCTACACTGCCACACATGCAAACACAGAGGTATACCTAAAATTTTAAAAATATAAATATGCAACCATATATGCGAGGCTTCTATGATTATTAGGGGAGAACAAATTATATACCTCCCTGTCAATAGGAAATAAAGATGTAAATAATTGCACATTAAAATGTTTATGTCTATAACTATCATTGGAATGATAAATAATTTCTCTCACTTATTTGAGCTGCATTGCCAACCTAAATCACTTCCTAAAGACTAAATATAAATCTAACAAAAATGGATAATACTTTTAAAAGGATGTTGGCCTTAGAGATTTTCCTTGAGTCAAAACAACAGCTTTAAAAACAAAAGCAAAATGGAAACACAACTGAATGGCACTGGCTTAATGCTATTAATATTTTCTGAAGTTTCTACTTTTAGATTATATATTTGACTTCAATAAATATTTTTGTATTCTACATGGGCCAAAGTTATATTCTACAATTTACACTAAGGTTTCCTATAGCCATACCTTCTCTGTACCTTTTGTACCTGTTGTTGTTTTATTTTACTGGGTTTGCACCTGGATGGTAAAACTTTATTTGATTTTGGGTGTTTCTCATGTTATAGCATTTATATAAAGGAACTGATCCATGTAAATACTTTCCATGTTTTCTTCTCAATATTTAAACCACTAGTTATCATATGGTATCTCTCACCCCTAATGATTTTGGCTCTCACGGAAGCTCTGGACACCTCACCTTCCTAAATGGAACAATGGCCTAGTCTTGAGCCTAAGCTTTCAGCATTAAAGAACTTTGTCCACGAGCAACTAGCATTAGGTCATATAGAGCCTTCAACTAAAATATCTGATCCATGAATGCTCCTCTTGTGACCCATTGTTACCACTGGGTCCACTCCAACCACAGGGAGTCAACTCCTGTGGATTGACACCCAACTCCCTCTGGCAAATGGATGTCACTCATATCCCTACCTTTGGGAAATGTAAATTTGTATGTATGATAATTGACACATACTCCTCCCTTGTATATGCTACTGCCCTTACAGGGGAAAAAGCAACCCATGTAATTAAGGCTCTAAAGCAAGCAATGCTATTCATGGGTGTCCCATGGTCAATCAAAACAGACAATGGCCCAGCCTATATCTCCCTCATATTGAAGGAATTTTTAACTTCCTGGGGAATTTTCCATACCAAAGGAATCCCCTATAGCCCTGAGGGACAAGCAGTCATTGAGAGAACCAATTGCACTCTAAAGGAGATGCTTCAAAAACTTGATTCTACTGAGAAGGACCCTTCTTTGAGGGTCCTTCTTGTTGGATGCTTTATTTACCCTTAACTACCTCACTTTTGACAAACAAGGCTTCAGTGCAGCAATCTGACACTGGGGTCCATTTACCTTCCCTACCCCTCTTCCCTCGGTGCAATGGAAAGACCTCTTAACCCTTCAGTGGAAAGGCCCAGACCCTCTGCTCACACAAGGGCGAGGCTATGCTTGTGTCTCCTTCCCCACAGAGTCTAAGACCCTTTGAATCCCAGCCAGGAATATTTGTCCAAGTCTCTCTTGAGAAGACAACTTACCCCACCTGCCCCTTCCATGAGTTCCTAAACCAACGCTAATATTGTCTTTTGACCCTTCTATTTTTCAAAAGGTGTGGAATAAATCTTCAACTCTATTAGATCCATCCAATTGGGTTATCATTGGGCTCAGGGTTCTAAGCCTTCTTTTGGTTCTTCACTTTGTCAAACTAAACAAGCTCTCAGTTCATATTGTTAAGGAATCACAAGAACACAAGAAAAATCCTGCCACATGGATTGCAGCCCTCAAGAACATATGAGAAGCTCGTCCACCTCATCTTCGCTGGCGATGCAAGACTTTGCAGCTTCGGCCGATCCTAAACCCAAACCCCTTCCCTTCCAACCCCTCCCAACCCCATCACCCCTTCTATTGGGAGAGAGCTCATTTTGGGGCATGTGCATACAGGCTGGACAGCCAATGACGGGTAAGATGCTCAGAGGAGCATGACCTAAGCCAGGCAGTCTTGTCTTCCCCTCCTCTTGTGCACGAGCTGTAATTGATGACAGGTAAGTTGCTCAGAGGGGCACAACCTAAGACAGATTACAGCTTCCTTAGCGCCCCCCCTCTGTCATATGCAGCATGTAGGAGTCTGGAAAATCCAGTGGAATGATTCTCTCCCATGAGGAGATTATCACAGAGCCCTCCAACATGCTTGCTTATGGGCCATACAGGCCCCACTGACATTTCAAATAAAAGTAAAAAGGGGGCTATGTAAGAGCACTCTCCATACCTTCCAACCTCTCCCTTCCATCTTTCCCCATTCTATGGTAATGGACTGTGTTCTTGCCAAAGAGTACCCCTTTGTTTGTGACCTTTGGATCTGATTGGTCCAAGAGTGTATTTAAGCTTCTGTAGTTTCTAGAATAAATGATGGTTTTCTGCTCCTCACCCTGGTGGAGTCCCTCTTCCTGTCCCGGGTGCTCTGCATCTTGCTGGGGCAGAGCAGATTTTTACCTATACCCCGGGGCCTGGGAAATTTGGCTCTGCAGATCGCCACGGTCCAGAGAGACTCCATATCGTCTAACCCGGGGACCCCTTCTTTCTCTGTCTCTCTGGACTCCAACTCATTGAGAAGCCACGTGGCCCCTTCCCCTCCCCCTTTATTAAAGCGATATATTCCATTGTGTATATGTACAATATTTTTTTTATCTTTTCATCTGTTGTAGGGCACCTAGGTTGGTCCCATAACTTAGCTATTGTGAATTGAGCTTCTATAAACATTAATGTAGTGTCACTATAGTATGCTGATTTTAAGTCCTTTGTGTATAAATCAAGGACTGGGATAGCTGGGCCAAATGGTGGTTCCATTCCAAGTTTTCTAAGGAATCCCCATACTGCTTTCCATAGTGATTGCACCAATTTGCAGTCCCACCAGCAATGTTTGAGTGTACCTTTTCCCCCTCATCCTCACCAACATTTATTGTTGCTTGTTTTCCTGAAAATTGACATTCTGATTGGAATGAGATGAAATCTTAATGTAGTTTTAATTTGAATGTTTTTTTATATATCTGTTGACCATTCAGATTTCTTCTTCTGTGAAGTATCTGTTCAGTTCCTTTGCCCATTAATTGATCAGGCTATTTGTTTTTTTGGTGTGAAGTTTTTAAAGTTCTTTATATATCCTGGAGATTAATGCTGTATCTGAAGTGCAGGTGGCAAAGATTTTCTCCCACTCTGTAGTCTCTCATTTCATGTTCTTGATTGTTTCTTGTGCTTTGAAGAAGATTTTTAGTTTGAGATTATCCCATTTATTGATTCTTGATTTTACTTCTCATGCTTTGGGAATCTTGTTGAGGAATTTGGTTCCTACGCCGACATGATGAAGAATTGGGCTTAATTTTTCTTCTAAAGGTGCAGAGTCTCTGGTCTAGGTACTTGATCAACTTTGAGTTTTGTACAGGGTGAGGTAGGTGTCTAGTTTCACTCTACTAAATATGGATTTCCAGTTTTTTTTAGCACCATTTGTTGAAGAGGTTATCTTTTCTCTGATGTATTTATGATGCTTTTGTCTAGTATGAGATAACTGTATTTATGTGAGTCTGTAGCTGTGTCTTCTATTCATGTGTCTTCATGTCTGTTTTGATGCCAATACCATTTTGGTTTTTTTATTATTATTATTATTTTTTTTACTATAGCTTGTAGTATAATTTAAGATCTGGTATTGTGATGCCTCCTGCTTTACTTTTCTCTCTGAGGTTTGCTTTGGCTACTCTGGGCCTCATATATTTCCAAATGAATTTCATGATTGCTTTTTCTCTTTCTATGAAGAATGCCATCAAAACCTTAAGAGGAATTGCACTAAATCTGTATAGCACTTTTGGTAGTATGGCCATTTTGGCAATATTAATTCTTCCTATCCAAGAACATGGAAGATCTTTTCATCTTCTAAGGTCTTCTTCATTTCCTTTCTTTAGAGTTCTGTAGTTTTCATTGTAGAAGTATTTCACCTCTCTTGTTAGATTGATTCTCAAATATCTTATTTTTCTGAGGCTATTGTGAATGGGATAATTTTCCTAATTTCTCCTTCAGTTGATTCATCATTGATGTATAGGAACACAATTGATTTATGGGTGTTAATTTCATATCCTGCTACTTTGCTGAATTTATTTATGAGTTCTAGAAGTTTTCTTAGTGGAGTTTTTTGAATCCTCTAAATATAGAATCATGTTGTAGGCAAATAGGAATAGTCTGAGTTCTTCTTTTTCTATTCACATCCCTTTAATTTCATTCATCTAATTGCTCCAGCTAGAGTTTCTAGGACTATGTTGAATAGAAGAGATGAAAGAGGGCATCCCTGTTTTGTTCCAATTTTTTGAGGGAATGCTTTCAACTTTTCTCCATTTAGAATGATGCTGGTCTTGGGTTTAGCATAGATGGCTTTTACAATGTTGAGGTATGTTTCTACTATCTCTAGTTTTTCTAGTGTTTTGAACATGAGTAGATACTGTATTTTGTCAAATGTTTTTTCTGCATCTATTGAGATAATCATGTGATTCTTGTCCTTAAGTCTGTTGATGTGATGAATTACAGTTTTTGATTTCTGTATGTTGAACCAAACTTGCATCCCTGGGATGAACTCCACTTGATCATGGTGCCCTATCTTTTTAATATGTTTTTGTACATGGCTTGGCAGTATTTTGTTAAGAATTTTTGCACCCATGTTCATCAGGTATATTGATCTGAGATTTTCTTTCCTTGATGTGTCTTTGTCTGGTTTTGGTATCAGGGTGATACTAGCTTCATAAAATGAGTTTGGAAGGGTTCCCTCCTTTTCTATTTCATAGAATACTTTGAGGAGATTGGTGTTCTTCTTAGAAGGTCTGGTAGAACTTGGCTGAGAATCATTCTGGTTCCGGGCTTTTCTTTCTTGGTGGGCTTTTGCCAGCGTCTTCAATTTCACTGCTTAAAATTGATCTGTTTAAGTTTTCTATGTTCTCCTGATTCAATTTGGGTAGATCATATGTCTCTAGAAATTTGTAAATGTCATCAAGATTTTATATTTTATTTGAGTATAAATTTTCAAAATAGTTTCTGATTATTGTCAGAATATTTCCTTTTTCATTGTAAATTTTAGTAATTTAAGTTTTCTCTCTTTCTCTTTATTAGCTTGGCTAAGGGTTTATCAATTTTATTTATTTTTTCAAAGAACCAACTTTCTGTTTTGTTGATTTTTTTGGATTGTTTTTTAAAATTTCAGTTTAATTGATTTCAGCTCTGGTTTAATTATTTTCTGTCTTCTGCTTTTGGTGTTGCTTTGTTCTTCTTTTTCTAGGGCTTTGAGATGTAATGTTAGGCTATTTATTTGTTGATTTTTTATTCTTGTAATGAATGAGCTCAGTGCAATGAACTTTCCTCTTAGCACTGTCTTTATAGTGTCCCAGAGATTTTGATATGTTGTATTGCTATTCATTTACCTCTAAGTATTTTTAAATTCCATCCCTGATTTCTTTTGCTGTCCATTGGTCATTCAAGAGCATATTATTTAGTCTCCAGGTGTTAGAGTAGCTTTTATTTTTTATTTTATCATAGATTTCTAATTACGATCTGATAGAGTAAGGTATAATCTCTATTTTTTTCTATTTTCTAAAAGTGACTTTGTGGCCTGAGACATGATCTATTTTATTTTATTTATTTTTTATCAGCAATTTTTCATTTTATTTTTTAAAATGCATTTCAGTCATAGTACATATATAGAGCTCAATTTTCCATCTCTCTGGTTGCAAACAAGATAGAGTCACACCATTTGTCTTCATATGTGTACCTAGGGTAGTGATGTCCATCTCATTCCACAATCTTTGCTAACCCCATACCTCCTCCCTTCCCCTACCTCCCCCCTGTCCCATCCAAAGTTTCTCCATTTCTCCTATGCTCCCCATCCCCATCCCATTATGGATCAGCATCCACTAATCTGAGAAAACATTCGGCCTTTGGTTCTTTGAAATTGGCTTACTTCACTTAGCATGATGTTCTCCAATTCCATCCAATTACCTGCAAATGCCATAATTTTATTCCTTTTAATGCTGAGTAATATTCCATTGTGTCTATATACCACAGTTTCTTTATCCATTCATCTATTGAAGGGCATCTAGGTTGGTTCCACAGTTTAGCAATTGTGAATTGAGCTGCTATAAACATTGAAGTGGCTGCATTACTGTAGTATGTTGTTTTTAAGTCTTTAGGGTATAGGCCAAGAAGTGGGATAACTGGGTCAAATGATGGTTCCGTTCCAAAATTTTAAAGAATCTCCATATTGCTTTCCATAGTGGTTGCACCAATTTGCAGTCCCACTAGCAGTGTTTGAGTGTGCCCTTCCCCCCCCCATCCTCGCCAGTACTTATTGTTGCTTGTATTTTGGATAACTGCCATTCTGACTGGGATGAAATCTTAGAGTAGTTTTGATTTGTATTTCTCTAATTGCTAGAGACGTTGAACATTTCTTCATATATTTGTTTATTGATTGTATATCTTCTTCTGAGAAGTTTCTATTCAGCTCCTTAGCTCATTTATTTATTGGGTTTTTTGTTTTTTTGGTGTTAAGTTTTTTTGAGTTCTTTATATATCCTGGAGATTAGTGCTCTATCTGATGTGTGTGTGGCAAAAATTTGCTCCCAGAATGTAGGCTGTCTGTTCACCTCATTGATTGTTTCTTTTGTTGAGAAGAAGCTTTTTAATTTAAATCCATCACATTTATTGATTCTTGCTTTTATTTCTTGTGCTTTAGGAGTCTTGTTAAGGAAGTCAGGGCCTAACCTGACATGATGAAGATTTGGGCCTACTTTCTCCTCAATTAGATGCAGGGTCTCTGGTCTAATTCTTGGGTCTTTGATCCACTTTGAGTTGAATTTTGTGCATGGTGAGAGACAGAGGTTTAGTTTCATTTTGCTGCATATGGATTTCCAGTTTTCCTAGCACCATTTGTTAAAGAGGCTATCTTTTCTCCAATGTATGTTTTTGGCACCTTTGTCTAGTGTGAAATAACTATATTTATGTGGGTTAGTCTCTGTGTCTTCTATTCTGTACCATTGGTCTACATGTTTATTTTGGTGCCAATACCATGCTGTTTTTATTACTATAGCTTTATAGGATAGTTTAAAGTCTGGTATTGTGATGCCTCCTGCTTCACTCTTCTTACTGAGGATTGCTTTGGCTATTCTGGGTCTCTCATTTTTCCAAATGAATTTCATGATTGCTTTTTCTATTTCTATAGGAAATGACTTTGGGATTTTAATTGAGATTGTATTGAATTTGTATATTGCTTTGGGTAGTATGGCCATTTTAATAATATTGATTCTGCCTATCCAAGAGCATGGGAGATCTTTCCATCTTCTAAGATCTTATTCAATTTCTTTCTTTAGTGTCTTGTAGTTTTCATTGTAGAGGTCTTTCACCTCTCTTGTTAGATTGATTCCCAAGTATTTTATTTTTTTGGAGGCTATTGCGAATGATGTAGTTTTCCTGATTTCTCTTTCAGAGGGTTCATTGCTGATGTATAGAAATACATTTGATTTATGTGTGTTGATTTTATATCCTGCAATTTTAATGAATTCATTTATTAATTTAGAAGTTATCTGGTGGAATTTTTTTTGCATCCTCCAAGTATAATATCATGTCATCTGCAAATAATGAGTTTGAGTTCTTCTTTTCTTATTCATATCCCTTTAATTTCTTTTGTCTGTCTAATTGCTATGGCTAGAGTTTCAAGGATAATGTTGAGTAAGAGTAGTGAAAGAGGGCATTCCTGTCTTATTCCAGTTTTTAGAGAGAATGTTTCCAATTTTTCTCCATTTAGGATGATGTTGGCCTTAGGTTTAGCATAGATTGCTTTAACAATGTTGAGGTATGTTGCTACTATCCCTAGTTTTTATAGTATTTAAACATGAAAGGGTGCTGTATTTTGTCAAATGCTTTCTCTGCATCAATTGATAAAACCATGTGATTCTTATCTTTAAGTTTATTGATGTGGTGGATTATGTTTATTAATTCCATATGTTGAACTAACCTTGCATACCTGGAAGGAACCCCATTTGATCATGGTGGACTAGTTTTTTAATATGCTTTTGTATGCGATTTGCCAAAATTTTATTGAGAATTTTTGATCTATATTCATCAGGGATTTGGTCTGAAATTTTCCTTTTTTAATGTCTCTGTCTGGTTTTGGTATCAGGGTGATACTAGCCTTGTAGAATGAGTTTGGAAGGGTTCCCTCATTTTCTATTTCATGGGATAATTTGAGGAGTATTGGAGTTAGTTCTTTTTTGTAGGTCTTATAGAACTTGGCTGAGAATTTGTCTGGTCCAGGGCTTTTCTTGGTTGGAAGGCTTTAAATGACATCTTCTATCTCCTTGCTTGTAATTGATCTGTTTAAGTCGTGAATGTCCTCCTGGTTCAGATTGGGTAGGTCAGATGCCTCTAGAAATTTGTCAATGTCTTCAGGGGTTTCTATCTTACTGGAATATAGATTTTCAAAATAGGTTCTAATTATCCTTTGTATTTCAGGAGAGTATGTTGTGATGTTTCCTTTTTCATCACGAATTTTAGTAATTTGGGTTTTCTCTCTCCTTCTTTTCATTAGGGTGGCTAGTGGTTTGTCAATTTTATTTATTTTTTCAAAGAACCAGCTTTTTGTTTTGTCATTTTTGTGAATTGTTTCCTTTGTTTCAATTTCATTGATTTCGGCCCTGATTCTAATTATTTCCTGTATTCTAATTCTTTTGGTGTTGGTTTGTTCCTCTTTTTCTAGGGCTTTGAGATGTAGTGTCAAGTCATTGATTTGTTGACTTTTTCTTCTTTGGATAAATGAGCTTAATGCAATGAACTTTCCTCTTAGCACTGCCTTCATAGTGTCCCAGAGATCTGATATGTTGTTTTGGGGTTCTCATTTACCTCTAAGAATTTTTTTATCTCCTCCCTGATATCTTCTGTCATCCAAGCATCATTCAACAGCATATTATTGAGTCTCCAGGTGTTGAAGTAGCTTCTTTTTTTAAAAAAAGTATTACTAATTTCTAATTTCATTCCATTATGGTCAGGTATAATGCAGGGTAGTTTCTCTATTTTTTTGTATTTGCTAAGACTAGCTTTGTGGCATTGCATATGTTCTATTTTGGAGAAGGATCCATGTGCTGCTGAGAAAAAAGTGAATTTGCTTGTTGAAGGATGGAATATACTATATGTCTCTGTTAAGTCTAGATTATTGATTGTTCTATTGAGTTTTGTAGATTCTTTGTTTAGTTTTCGTTTGTAAGATCTATCCAGTGGTGAGAGAGTTGTGTTGAAGTCACACAGTACTATTATGTTGTGGTCTATTTGATTCTTGAAGTTGAGAAGGGTTTGTTTGCCATACATGGCTGCCCCATTGTTTGAGGCACAGATACTTAAGATTGTTATGTCTTATTGATGTATGCTTCCCTTAAGCAGTATGAAATGACCTTCTTTATCCCTTTTCACTAACTTAGGTTTGAAGTCCACTTTATCTGATATGAGGATGGAAACCCGTGCTTGTTTACGCAGTCCATGTGAGTGATACATTTTTTTCCATCCTTACTCCTTTGATCTGTGAGTGTCTCTTTCTATGAGATGAGTCTCTTGGAGGCAGCATATTGTTGGGTCTTTTTTAAAAATCAATCTGCCAGCCTATGCCTTTTAATTGCTGAGTTTAGGCCATTCACATTCAGGGTTATTATTGAGACATGGTTTGTATTCCCAGACATTTTGGTTTATTTTTAGTTTTTAACTTGACTGGGTTTCTCCTTTGATTGGCCTTTCCTTTAGTGTAGTTCCTCTTTTTGCAGGTTTTCATTGTTGTTTTTTATTTCCTCCTCATGGAATATTTTGCCAAGAATGTTCTGTAATGTAGGCTTTCTTGCTGTAAATTCTTTTAACTTTTGTTTATCTTGGAAGGTTTTTATTTCATCATCAAATCTAAAACTCAATTTTGCTGGATATAAGATTCTTGGTTGGCAGCCATTGTCTTCCAGAGCTTGGTATATGTTATTCCAAGCTCTTCTAGCTTTAAGGGTCTGGGTTGAGAAGTCTGCAGAGATCCTAATTGGTTTCCCCCTATGTGTAATCTGATTCCTTCCTCTTGTGGCTTTTGAGATTCTCTCCTTATTCTGAATACTAGTCATTTTCATGATGATGTGCCTTGGTGTAGATCTGCTGTGATTTTGTACATCTGGTGTCCTGTAAGCTCTTGTATTTGACTATCCAATTTGTTTCTCATGTTTGAAAATTTTTCTGATATTATTTCATTGAATAGATTGTTCATTCCTTTGGTTTGAAATTCTATGCCTTCCTCCATCCCAATACTTCTTAAATTTGGTCTTTTCATGTTATCCCATAATTCTTGGATGTTCTGTTCATGGGTTCTTACCATCTTCACTGTGTGGCCAACTCTGTTTTCAAGATTAAATATTTTGTCTTCATTGCCTGAGGTTCTGTCTTCCAAGTAATCTAATTTGTTGGTGATGATTTCTATTGAGTTTTTAATTTGGTTTATTGTTTCTTTCATTTTGAGGATTTCTGTTTGGATCTTTTTCAGAGTCTCTGATGGAGTCTTCTTCTCTACGGCCCTTGCTCCTTATTGAAGTAATCTTTTGCCCTATACTTGCCTATGTAGCTCTTTATCAAAATGATCTTTTGCTGCCTGGGTTTGCTCTCATATCATTCTTTAATTCACAGAACATTTTAATTATATTCATCCTGAATTCCTTCTCTGACATTTCTTCTGCTGTGCTGACCATGGATTCTAATAATGTAGTATCTTGGTTTGTTTGAGGCACTTTCTTCCCTTGTTTTTTCATGTTGTTTGTGTATCTTGCCTTCTAGCACTGCAGATCCAAGGTTTTACAGTTTTTATCCTATAGGCTTATAGATTCCCTACAAGGTTCCAATACCTCTCCTTTAAGGGGCAGACCAATATTGACAGATCTCGATATAAACAATATATAGTTTTAAACCAAGTAGCTCCTAATAGCTCCTAAATACATTTATGGCTTTGTCATAATATACAGAAATTATGAGTTCAATTATCATCTATTATATAAACAATAGGTTTGTACAAGGGTCTACAGTTCCTGCTGGTTAGCTAGAGAGAACTGTGGGTGGGGTGTAGGATGAGATGTTAGGGAGGTAGGAAGTGAGGTATAGTTATTAGATCCTAGAAAGCATGAAAGAGGAATCCAAAAGAAGTTGGCTATTAGTAGAAAAGAGAGAAAGAGATTTGAGGAAGACCAGTAAGTAGGAAGAAAATAGAATACAACTAAGGAAGAGACATAAACCTTAAGAAAAATAAAATATGTAAAGGTGGAAGTTATGAGACTGTATAATACAACTGTAGTATATTAATCAGACATCCCGGTCCACAGTAGCCTAATGCATAAAAAATACTTGGTTTCACAAATTTTGGGGATGTGAGGGCAGGAAAGGAGCGAGAGACAGAGAAAAGAAGAAAAAGAAAGGAAGAAAAGAGAAAAGGAGAAAAAAAGGAATAGAAGGAAAAAATTAAAATGTCTCAATGTAAATAAACAGGATTGCTTCCTTTCTCTTCCAGTAGGTGGCGATGTGTGTTGCTTACTGGTATCTGCCCGCTCAGGTCAAAGATGGTGAAGCCAAAGTCTCACACAGAAGCCATGTGCTTCAGAGATAGAGTGAAGGGCGGGGCGGGGGGGGGCAGTGGTGTTGGGTGATGTGTTCAGAGATGCAGCTCTGTGGTGTCCTGTGCGGAAGTAGAAGTTTATCTCCAGATCCTGTCCTGTGTCCCCAGGTGTAGGCGTACAGGGAGGTTCTGCCCTAGTAGATGGAGATCCACACAAGAGCAACAGCCAGGGGTCCTGCACAGCAGCAACGGGTAGGAGTCCTGCGTGGGTGGGTGACCCGAGGTCCTGCAGGGTGTGTGGGCGCTTGAGCCGGGGACCCTGTGCAGGAGCAGGTTTTGCACAGGCAATTGGTCAGAGTCCTGCACCAGCTTGCGGCTGGGGTCCTGTGCAAACTCTGGGGGCTGGTGACCCTGTTGACACATGAGTGGAGTTCCTGCATGGAGGCAGCTATCCTCTAAAATCTTGCTAACAGTGTTTCCACTACTTTAAACCCTGGTCCTGGAGAGACTAGGAACACTGCATCCGTCTAGGTCACCATCTTGGGACCAATCTCAATATGATCTATTTTAGAGAAGAATCCATGAGCTGCTGAGAAGAAAGTGTATTCAGTCATTGATGGATGAAATATCCTATATGTGTTAAGTCTAAATTATTAATTGTGTATTTTAGTTCTATAGTTTCTTTGTTCAATTTGTTTACAGTAACTCTGACACTGCACAATAACATAAGAAGAATAACTATTCTTGATGTCTATTTGCATATTTCTTTCAGCTTTTTAGCCAAATCTACTTCTTATACTGTGTCACTGGTATTTTTCTGAAAAATGAAGTTTTAAAATATTATCCTATGATATTTTTCATAAAATTGTCTGCACTTTTCATTGAAGTGACTGTTGTGGTTAATGAATTTGAAAACGTTGACACCTTCAATTGATTCTTCTCCATCATGATATTTTAAATTGCAAAAACATCTCCCTGTACAGATACCAAGGTATCTATGAAGCTCAGAGCAATTTTGATAAATAGCAGTCATCATCAATTTTATTATTTTTGCATTAAAATGTGTGAATACTTCAGTTCAAATTTTTAGACTCTCTTTTTGCTTCCATTCCAAACGCCTTCTGTTGACAAACATTTATATGAATCAAAATTTGTGAAATAAATTCCCTCTACCTGTGATTCTTTGTGGAGTGTTTTGCTAATCAAAGATGCTGGGAAAATTTAAGGATTGAGTATCAGTTTACCTAATTATAAATAGGATCTGCAGCGAAAGATTTTTCCTACAAATCTTGATATCCCCAATCACAATTTTAGAAGTTTAAAATCAAATCTTGTACGTGATTTGAGCTCACCATGTTTAAGTTGTTTACTTCCAGGCTCACTTTTGTGGGGACAAATTTCAATACCTTCCTGATTGCAGATTTTATTTCCAATAATTGCATTTTGCTAAACTCTTGAAGCACTGAAGATCTTTTGGTACTCTGTGATGACTTTAATTAAAATTTTCTAACTGATTTGAAAAAATAATGCATTCAAAATTTAGAGAACTCATTTACCAAAAAAAAAAAAAAAAAGAAGCCACTATCATTGTAGGTTGCTTCATTTAAATAATATTCTATTTTAAAGTATTCAAAGATTCAAACATTTCTAAAATGCATTGATGATGGGAAGAGAGAAAACATTAGTTTTTTAAAAAAATTTACCATCAACAGCATTTAAGTAATTTTGTAGTTCTGTCATTTTTTTTTTATAAATAAAACATGTGTAAATTGTGGCAGGTGCAGCTTTTTTTTATTGGTAGAATATTGCTGCAAATTTGGGAACAATTTTACATGCAGCAGAACCAGTTCCCAGCACATTTTTTACTCCATAGGTACTATAATTAATTTATTGAGAATGATGCTTTTACATTGATGTTGTACTTCCTCAAATTTTATATTATGTTCTTGAAGCCAAAAAATTATTTTACCATTGATGTTAACTTTTCAAACTGAATTTTCAGTGGCATTCATGATAATCTCAGACGATTCACCTCCAACACAGTGAGTTTTCAAAGACTTGGCTTGGATAACATAAATTGGATGAAAAAAAAATCAAACTATAATTGGAATTATCTCATTTTCTATATGAAATATCTTGTGGCCATGATACTATTAAAGTAAAATTAAGATGGAGACCCTGCCAGAAGAATCCCTGCAAGGATAAAGCTAGGTAGACCTCATCCGTGCCTTAATATTGCTTATTTATAAACATCAACACAACTTAAGTTGAGCTGTTTCATACAAATGCCTAAAGAAAAACAGAAGTTAGGCTCGACTAATCAGAAGTAGCCAACAAACTTAAATAACTAGAGATTTTCAAGGAGATAGACCAGGAAGGCAACCGTAGCGGTAAACACCCTAATCCTTTCTTTGCTTTACATCTGTGTGTTTTCTGTGAAGTCTCTCTCTTGTATTGTCAGGGTTTGGATATGAGGTGCTCTCCAACAGCTCCTGTGTCAATGCAGGAATGTTCAGAGTTGAAATGATTGAATGAGAGAGCTGTCACCTAATCAGTCCGTCCTAGTTTGAATGGACTAACTGGGTGGTAACTGTAGGCAAGTGGGTCGCTGGGGACTTGCCCTGGAAGAGTTCATTTTCCCTGTGGCCCCCTCCCCTCTCTCTCTCTCCTTTTCTCTCTCTCTCTGCTCCCTGACCCACTGTGAGCTGAGCAGCTTTCCTCTGCTGGGCCTTTCCCCCATACTGTGCTGCCTCACCTTGGGCCCAGAGCAATGGAGTCGACCATCTGTGGACTGAGACCTTTGAAAACCATGAGCTCCAAATAAATTTTCCCTGCTTTAGGTTTTTCTTGCTTAGGTATTTTGGTCACAATGACACAACTGCTGAGTAAAACATGTTCCATTGGTGTAGCTCCCAACCACCTCTAGTTTTGAGCTGCCCAATTCATGAATCATTTGCTCAAACAAACTCAACTTTATCATGCCTAACTTCACCTTTTTTATCAACACAAAACTGGCATCAGTTAGCTTTGAAATTCTTGTGCTAAAGAGGTCAACACACATGAAGTGAAGCTCTGCCTTCAATATCTGTGCCTTGGCAAGGGCACTTGGGAGTGAAAATGGGTGACATGGGTTAGAAGAGCCATTTGATCTAAATGAAAAGTCAGGCTGCACAGAGTGTCGTGTCCATGTGCCTTCCACAGGGCATGCACTAAACTGTCATCTTAAAATGACAATCAGCTCTTGGAGTTGACCCTGGTGTTTCTGCAGCAAGATTTCCTTTCCCTGGCTTTCACATGGAACATGCTTTTGCCCCGGCCTCTACGGCAGGTGGTACATGTTGACGAGCATTTGGTGTGAATGGCACATTCATCATCAACTTTCTTGAGAAATGGAAATTTGTGACTCGAGTTTTATTAAACATTCAAGTTTGCTTCTCCTTTTCAATGTATTTTTATCTTAAGAGTTTGTTACAAAATAAAAAAGGTATGTCATTACTAGAATCCCTAACTAGTTGTTGTACTGTCTGCAATAAATGTCCCTACCACCATAGCAGAAGTGGTTGGGTTGTTCTAGACCCTACAGGTTTCCATATAAACATCACACGCACCTATAGGTGTTTCCTTGTGTAGATCTAACCCACCAGTGGTCTGCTGGCTTCATGACTATTGCAGGGTGAAGCACAGGCCTTTCCAGATGGCCACCCCACAGGGACTGGCCAGGGTGACCATGCTGAACCTTCTCCTACCTCTTGGCTCTGGACAGGATGGGCTGTGCCAGCTAAGCCTCCTGAGTGCCCCACATGTTGTCCCCAGCCTGCTCTGCTGCAGCAGCAAGTCTCCTACGTGCTCTCCCTGAAAGAGAAGTGTTTTGATGTCAGAAATGACCAGGAAGCAGGGGGACAGGTGGTGGCCGGTCAGCTTTCGAGAACTGCATTCTCTGCATGAGTGACACACAACTAGACCTGAGGCTGGAACAGCTTCTAGTGCACAGAGTGCAGGTCTCTCTGGCTTTGCTGTCTCCTAACACTGTGTTGTCAGAAGCGAGAATCTGAGACCAATGCTGCAGGCATAAACTGGTCCTGTCAGACAAAGTGGGAAGCGTGGTCACCCTAGTGAGGACAGATGGGTGACAGGCAGATAGAGGATACATATATATATAGAGAGAGATGATAATGGGATAAATGGTAGCTGAGAGGTAGATGGGTAAATGGCACATAGATACATAGATGATCGATTGAAACACGGATGGATGGATGATAGCTTGACACAGAAAAGAGATAGATGATGGATAGGTAGATAAGTAGATCATACAGTAATTTTTTCTAATTGTCAATTTTAAAGCCATGGAAATTTGGTAAATTTATTATTTTGGGAAGAATTAAGCACATGTGGGGTTTACTGTGTACTGAGATGTCTTCTACTCTGGGAATTTATAATTAATCCGTTTGAGTTTTAACTCCCTGTTTTCAAAATGAAGAGAAAAGATACTTCCAGCCCCTAATACAATGGTGTGATATCAAATGAGGTGATGTCTATCAGCATGCTTTGAGAAACGTGAACTAGAAGCATTTTCTTTTCATAAGAAAAGGTTCCCCAGTGCGGAATCGCTGTAGCTCCATTCTCAGGGATGCTTTTACATTTCTGCTTTTAGGGGAAAAACATTTCTTATTTCTTATGCTGTCAAGATGAAAGATACAGAGTAGAGATGAAAGATTGTATTCTCATATAGATTTCTTTTGCTTCCAACTAAAAGCTATCACTGGCTGTATTTGATTTTTAATTTAAAAATATTTATCAAAGTATTGTGTACACATAGTTTAAAAATCAAATAGTATCACAAGATTTTACAGTGAAAAAACAATCGTCTCTATCCCTGAATCCTACTCCCCTCTGATAACCACTGTGAACTGGTTTTATTGTGGTAAACTGTACATAACATGAAATTTGTCACTTTGGCCATTTTATTTTATTTTATTCAGTACTTGGGATTGAACCCAGGGGCGCTTAAGCACTGAGCCACATCCCCAGCTCCTTTTTGTATTTTATTTAGAGTCAGGGTCTCACTGAGTTGCTTAGGGTTTCACTAAGTTGCTAAGGCTGGTTTGGAACTCATGGTCCTCCTGCCAAGCCACTGGGATTACAAGGAAGCGCCACCATGCCTGGCCATTTTTTCCATTTTTAAGTGGACAGTCCAGTGGCATCAAGCATATTCCCACTATTATGTGACCATCTCCACCATCCATCCCTAGACCTTCTATCTTCCTAAACTGAAACTGTCCCCATTAAACAACCCCCGCCGCATCCTCAGCCCCTGTAGCCGCCATTTTGCTTCCTACAAGCCAATCTGACTGCTCACGGGAGCTCACAGAAGTGGAACCTTACAGCGTTTGTCGGGTGGTGACTGACTTATTTCACTCGGTGTCAGGTCCTCGAGGTCCATTGGAGCCGCGGCAGGTATCAGGCTGTCCCTCTCTGGAGGACTGGGCAATGTCCCCTGGGGTCATGGACTCCACACTTGGTTTTCATTCTTCCCTCCAGGATGCTCAAGCCACTTCCAACCCTGGGCTCTTGTGAATGGTGCTTTCTGTGTCCAGACCCAGCACGACTTTTAACTTTTGGCAGGTTTTCCTTTTTTTTTTTTTCCTGGTAATTCCCTTGCAGCTCTCCCAGTAACCTGCTGGTTCAGCTCTGCTTTAATTTTTAAATTCCAGGCCTCTGTTAACTCTCTGTTGGAGAAAGAACTGGCTCTTATATACACACCTGCACACTTCCTCAGCCTCCTAATATTTTGAATTAAATCAATAAATGGGATTTACATTCTTAGGCGTTTGCTGCAGAGCTAAACTGCCTTTCCTGCTGGCATCCGTTTCCCACACTCCTGTCACCGCCTGGCAGCCTCATTTCCAGTGCCATGGTGTCCAGGGACATTGCTGAAGCAGTTCCCCTTCATTCCTGAGGTGAAACGGCTTCTGGTCTCTGGCATCTCATCTTCCCTTATTTGTGTGTTCCCTTCACAAACACAAAAGCTCCCTAAGCCTTTCTTCCGTTAAGGTCTCTACTCACCCTCCGTGGTCAGCCGGGTCCTGGTGCCTTCTTCTCCCCCAGTACAGTCTCTCTCCATCCAGAGCTTGCCAAGAAAGGTACGTGGGAGAGCGACATCTTTTTTTCTGAGTCTCTGCATGTCTGGGAATGTGCTCTTCCTGAACCCCAATAGATGGACAGTTTGCCTATGGTAAAGATTCTGAACTGAGACTGGAGAATTGCAAGTTCAAAGCCAGCCTCAGCAAGGGCGAGGCGCTAAGCAACTCAGTGAGACCCTGTCTCTACATAAAACCCAAAATAGGGCTGGGGATGTGGCTCAGTGGTCGAGTGCCCCTGAGTTCAATCCCTGGTACCAAAAAAGATTCCGAACTGACAGTCATGTCTCTTTGGACATTTAAAAAAAAATCCTCCCTTGTCTTCCAGCCTCCAGCATGGCCGAGAGGTGAGAGTCTCAGTTCTGTGATGGTGGCCTGGCTCTGGTGGTTTTGTTTTCCTTCTGGAGTTAGGCTCTTCTCCTGATGCTCGGGGGCTAGTGTGATCCCCATGATGGTGCGTAGCGAGCCCTCTCCATCCCTCACAGGTGGCTTCTTCCGTCAAATGTTCCCCTTTCATTCTCTCAGTTCTATCAGAAACTCTGAGGAGCTGGATGTCAGATCTCCCAGCCAGTTCTGTTTCTTATCTCCTCTCATAACACCCAAAATGTCCATTCCATGCTGATAAATTAGTACATGAGAAAAAAAACCCAGTTATACCACAATATTATAAAAGAAACCCAATCCTATGGCAAGAATCAAGCATAATGAGCCAACAAGAAACCCGGTGAAGAGCGTTTGCTTTGTTTATTTTCTCTGTGCCACCCGGCTGGTGCATGCTGTAGAGGAGAGACGTGGTTTTGTTCTCCGCTGATTCCTCAGCGTCTGGAATGCTCTGTAGGTGCTCAGTAAGCATTGATCGAACAAGTGAGGTGGATCCCTCCATTTGAATGCATGGGAAATGGGTGGGAAGAATGGTGATTGGTTCTCTCCTCCGCTGGACTCCAAGAACTTGGACTGTGCCTGGTACGTATTAGATGCTCATATACTAAGTCATTGGGTAAGAAAGCACCTTCCTGCTGAGAGATTCCAATGTGTTAACTATGGGGACCCTCTTCCAGGGGCTGTTTTTCTCCAGAGCTTAAATTTCCTGTATGTAGGTTGGCATTTGATACCAGGTTGCTGGCTTGAGTCTGGAGGGGTTTGGAAAAGGGCAGATGGTCTATGGTCTCATCACAGATACTCAATTCACCCTCCCTGGTTTCATCTCCTATACTGCGTTCATCAGGGCCATATTGGACAACCAAAAGTCTCATTTCTCTGAGAGTCTGTGGGAATGAACTCCCCTCCTCCTGGAGCTCTCCAAGGTCTGAATTCTCCCTCCAGCTCATAACAATGACCAATATCCTCTCAGCCAGCCTCGGCCCCTTCCCACCTGTCATACTGTGCAATCTCTCATCTACTGAGGGTCTTTTGGTGTAAATTTAAATAGATTTTCATTTTAAATAGATTTTGGCAAAGAGGGAAAGAATACCTACTTGGTTTTCACATTGTCATCTTTTACATGTCTCTGTTATGCCATTATGGAGGTCTCTTGGTTTGAGAGGAAGGTGTTATTTTTAGGACCACCAGACCCCCAACTAGCAAGATGCCCATTTTTCAAATCTTGACCAAATTTGATGCTCAGAGTGAGAGGGTGGCTGCTTTGGGCGGACTCTGCAGGAGCAATTCGTTATGGTGAATGAAGCCATATTAGTGGTAAATGAGTCACGGTGGGGACACTGGCAACCACAGGACATGTGAATTGGAGTGGATACTTTCTGTTGCTTATGAGGAGGAAATGAAGCTACGGTTACTGATCAGAACATCTCAAGGTGCAGAATCCAAGCAAAGCTGCAGATGCAAAATCCTAGCAAAGGCTTGGGCTCTCCCTGCCAGAGGAGGAAGCCCATTTGCAGACAGAATGAGTGACTTGGGAAAATGATTCAGGGCAGCTGTCAGGAAAACCCAGTGAGGAACCACCCGGGGCTGCGCGCGCCATCACAGAGCAAAGCAACCAGAGACGATGGATGAAGTTGTAGGAGAAGCTGAAACCCCCGAGACCGACAGGAGCCCCAGCTGCTGATGGGCTGGATCTCTCTCATCCTCTGAAAATCTCCCAAGGACTGGACCTATAAATAGTGCTTCAGTGTTCTGTAGTTATTTTGCTTTTCTTGGTGACACAGGTGAGCTTTTTTTTTTTTCTCCCTCTGAACACTGTTTTCTTGGGAGACGGGAAGCACATGGCTGTGGCTCAGGATGGTGACCTCGTCTTTATGAGCAGGCTCAGGGAGCATGCGCGGAGCCGCTCCAGCTTCATGGGGCGGGTAAAAGATCCTGCTTATTGGCCCTTGGGTCTCCGGCAGTGATTGGTGCTGCAGCACCACGGTGTCCTAGGAGAAGTGAGCAAGGACACATCACTCCACATTTCCAAAAGGAAGCCTCCATGGTGGAGGCAGAGAAAGTGGACTCAGAGAGGCCGGCGAAACTCTGAAGCTCGAGGACATTGTTGGCTGGATCTTGAGCATGTGAGGATACAGTGACAGAAAGACCTACTGTGGTCTTGAGGACCCATGCAAGGATGAGAGGGAGAGTGACCAGGCTTAGAGCCCAGGCCTGAGGACAGTGCTGCCCCACATCCCTACAGGACGAAGTGCCTGCTTGATAGAGCAACGGCCACTGCTGGTTGAGCAGGCAGGACATCCTCAGGGTGGGTTTTGGCAACTTTGACCTGTCCTTGTCTGCTGGCTTCTCGGCATTGTCTTCCAGTTGACCTCCACCGTTTCTCCAGCTCCTCCTTCTCATGCGTCAAGGTTCTTCCTGGTCAGTGCATCCCCTAGATGCTGCCCTTCCCAGGGCTCAGCTGTGGGCCTCTTTCCTTCTTGCTCTAGGGAAGTGCTTCCCTGCTGTTCTGAGGCTGGCAGGTATTGAAGGCGAGAAAGAAACAGATGACCTAGGTGAAGGGAAAACAGGTGGCCCAATGTTGGGCAGTGTCCCACAACGGACACCACACATCCCTGGGAGCTCTATTCGGGGAATGGTTTGGTAACCGTTGCTTAGATGTGCTGCCAATACCATGTCATTTTGATGATTCCAACTGTCCCTTACTCTGGATGCTCCCAATAAAAGGTTCTCCTCAGAGTCTTTGCAGGGAATATGGTCCCACCAACATTTTTATTTTACACTTTTGTGTTATTTTCAGTCACCCAGTTTGTGGTAATTTGTTACAGCAGCTGTAGGAAACTGATACATGACTAGATGGCAGAATCCTTTCCATGTCAACCTTTGACTTCCTTGTCAGAGACACTACTAGGACTGTTTGAGGGGGACTGTACCCAGCTGCAGCAGGTAATTAGTTCAGGTTGCTTGGCCAGCAGGCTATTCTAGTGGTCTTCTGGGGAGTCCACAGTTCATCACTTTCTTCTCTTCTCTCAGACCCTTTCCCTTAACCACCATGTTCTATTCCCCCTGAGGGGCCACAAAGAGCCAATGGTGATATAAAGATACAAGAGAGAGAGAGGAGAGCAGGAGGGAGAAGCAGGGGTCAACTGCCCCACAGGATAGTTCTCTCCTTGGACAAATGTAACATTAATCCTGAGGTGTTTTGGTCTAGAAAACTGACAAATTAATTCACTTGTTCATGCTTTACCCACTTATTGATTTGTTTGTTTGCATGCTATTTTACCAAGACCCTTGGGAAACTAAAGGTAGGGACAGAAAAAAGAAAAAAAAAAAAAACTCCAATATCAAGTGGAGAATCCTGGAATAAAATAGATTAAGTGGGAAGAAACATATATCTAAAATGTGAATTATCTATCTTTAATGGCTTCCTACTGCATTAGTATTGATGCTTTACCCAGAACGGAGACAGTTTCTGCTCACAGCAGTCATTCCAAACAGTAGGACAATTACAGCACACTTGAAACACAAAGGGACAAGAACACACATTGAATAACACTCCATCCGGACACCTGTGGGCCTGCTAACACCTTAGTGCTGGTGAAGATCCACAGGCCTTGGAGACATCCCAGGTTTTAGATGACGGTCCTGGTTTCAAATTCTGTGTTATAATCCAAACATGAGGGCCCATTAACTGTGAAAAGCACTCATCTATCTAAGAAGTCTCCAAGTGACACTCTGTGGAGAAGTCAAATCGAAGACTCAGATCCCACATACCCTGCAATCTTGGCAAGTCACTGGCCAGTCTTGGTGCTATTGTGAAGGACTGACCAGTGTGTTCCTGTCCTTGCATTAGTCTCCCAATGTGATTGCCCTCCCCTGCAGCCCCAGACCAGCAGGAACTGGAATGTCTAATCAAATCATTGCACTTCACATCCAGATGTAAGATGGAGAGACTGGGCCACAGTACTGCAGAGCTGGTACTCCCAATGTTCATGTCACTCTAGGGAAAATAAGCCCTCTCTGAATGTGTGGTTAAACAGGTTGGAAACAGCAGATGTTTAGATGCCGATGAGATTTCTGTCTTCTGCCTCCCCAGCAGGTGAATGAGAAGGACTAGGGAATGGGGGTTCAAACAAGAATAGAATATTCCAGAAAGATCTGGGTCTGAGACGAGAGGGGATGCATGCCCTTGTAGGCTGGGAGGACTCTTCTGCATCAACAAGGTGTGGGAGCTGAGAACAGAAGAGGCTGTGCAGGCACCTGGCAGAAAGGTCCAAGACAGCCTCACTTGGGTGGCCACTGAGCAGAAGGGTGAGGGCTGGGTTTCCCCACAAGGAGGCAGTTTGGAGAGGTCAGCAGAGTGGTCAGCTTGGGCACCTGCCATGGAGAGGTGAGCACGCTCTTCTGGAACCTTGTCACTCCTGGGGAGAGGTGGAGTCTAAGCCCCTTCCTGTGAATCTGGGAGGGCTTTGAATTGCTTGGTAATCAATAGAATGCAGCAGAGGTGACCTGTTCAGAGATGATGCTTCAGCATCATCCTGGCTTACTGGAGTACCTCATCTTGCAGGCTTCATCACCAGGTAAAGTAGCCTGATTGCCCTAGGGCCGCCATGCTTCCAGGAAGCTCAACCATTCCACCTGGAGAGGCTATAGGAATGCAAGGAAGGAGAGAGATGCAGGTTCGGATTCTACAGACCTCTTTCTCCAATTGTGCAGTTATAGGTCCAGATACTGTCTCCATGAGACACCTGGAGCCAGACCACCCAGCAAACCTTTATCCCCCACCCTGCCTCAAAATCATGCCCCACAAAAACTATGAGATATAAAAAATTAATGCTGGACTAGGGATGTGGCTCAGTGGTAGAACATCTGTGTTGCTTGTGCAAGGCCCTAGGTTTGATCTCCAGCACCACACACACACACACACACACAAGGATAGATGTTTTTAAGTCTCTAAGTTTTGGATTGATTAATTATGTACAATAGAAAACTGGAGGCAAGGGTAAGCTTTCTCCTCTCTGCAGGAATAGAGGATTGAATAGAAGCAAGGTTTAATTAATAAAATTATATTTAATTTTTGCATTGCAAATTTGAGATTTGAAAATGTGTACCTAACTCTGTAAGTGGTCACTCAAAGATCAGTGGGGGTTGTGATGGACATACATGGCCAAAGATGATCCGGTCTTAATCCATGTGACTCACTCGCCTGACTCTGGGGAGGGTAGGAGCTGGGGACCTCAGAGTCCTTGTGATGTTTTTTGGCATTTATTGGAAGAGGAGTTTGCAGAGTCAAAAGTGTGAGTGATCTGGAGTGCAAGCACCAATCCCCTAGGACTCCAGTTGGATGCTGGAGTGACTGGCTCTGATGCCTCCCACCGAGGTAGTGCTTGGCCCAGAAGCATCTCAGGGAAGCTAGTGTATCATACTATACTCTACTGTTTAGTAAATATTTTCAGGTTGAACCTGCAGATGCAGAATCCATGGATATGAAGGGCTCCTATACACTCTCAGACTCTCTGTAATGCCTTTCCCTTTCCTTCTGACACCAGGAAGTCCCCTGAACCTTTGCTCTCATCTGATTCTGCAGAAGGAAGCGAGGTCTATGCTTAAGGGTTGTTCCAGAGCAGTTTCAACATGGATAAAGATTTCAGATTAAATCAGCATTTCCCAATCAGTTTCCATAAACCCACAGGGGCTCAAAATTATGTATGGGAGTATAAATGGCTAAAAATGAACATAGCATATATTTCCTTTTCAGTGATAAAAATGAACATTAAGCTTACTATTTCAGTGTTTTTATTACTTTCAATTAGAGCCATTTAAAAGCCTCTGAGTGTACATCGGGTGAGCCTGCCTAGGAGCTCGCGGGGCTTTGGTGGCTGTGGCCACCTCTCTTCTGTCCATTTTGTCACTTGTGGAATTACTTAGGCCACTGAGGCATAATGGACCATTATGCCATTTAAAGTGGTTTTTAATTATATCATTTTAAATAGTCACCATCCTTAGCCATGGCTTAGTGTGGGACCATTGTTCAAATATGGGAAACATACGGAGCTCTGAATTTTAAATGTAAGTTAAATGGGATAATAAAAAGAAACCAGGAGTCTTCAAATTTGTCTCCAGCAGCTCTTTACTAGATCCATAAATTACAGTCATTTTATCAAAAAATGGCACATTGAGATTTCCTTGTTGCAGAAAGTACAGCAATAATGCCACATCGGGTGACTCGCTGTCTTTAGGGAATCCAGTCTTCACACTGTCTGTCTCTGCAGTGTGCAGTTTTGAAGGAAAGCTAGGAAATAGCAGCGCACGGCCCCCGCACTTAGCTGTTCATTTAAAACTAAAACACAATGTTTGTTTGTCTTTTAAAAACAGTTGATTGTGCACCGCAGGTTGAAATGTAGGAGGTGGCAGCCACCGTGGAGAACGGCGTGGGAGTTCCTCCTGTCCGGTCCGGCAGCTCCATGTCTGAGTGCATGCTCTGAACAGATAATTGCATTCCCATAAAAGGGGGCAGGAACCCAGATGTCCACTGATACTGTTTTGTTATGGATAAATAAAATGTAATACCTACCTAAAATGGAATATTAATCAGCCTTGAAAAGAAGGGAAATTCTAACACACATGTCACAGCCTGGTGATCATCAAGGCCCTGGAGCAGAGTCAGCCAGCCACAAAAGGACCAAGGGTGTAGGATTCTACTCACGCGAGGCCCCTGGAGCAGAGGCTTCCCCAGAGGCAGAAGGTAGAACATGTTGCCAGAGGAAGGGGCTGGAAGGGGGCGTGTTCAGCACTTCTGTTCTGCAAGATGGAGAAAGTTCTGGAGGTAGATGGTGGTGACGGCCGCAAACAATGTGAATGTGCCTGATGTCATTGGAATGTCCGTGTAAAAATAGTCAAGGTGGCAAATGCTGTTGTTATATTTTACCATTTCTCAGAAGATTGGGACCTCTAAATATTTCATTTAAACATTTAAAAAATTGTACAGCATATGTGTGTGTTGTTATTATATATAATATATATATTTTATATATTGTATATATACATAATAACTGTTAATGAGGGACCATTGTTCAAATATGAAAAACACACGGAACTCTGAATTTTTTTTTTAAATATTTATTTTTTAGTTGTAGGCTGACAGAATATCTTTATTTTATTTTTTTATGTGGTGCTGAGGATCGAACCCAGTGCCTCACGCATGCTAGGCGAGCACG
This sequence comes from Xerus rutilus, assembly GCA_028644305.1. Classification (NCBI taxonomy): domain Eukaryota; kingdom Metazoa; phylum Chordata; class Mammalia; order Rodentia; family Sciuridae; genus Xerus; species Xerus rutilus. Next base: position 10,953,465 of record CM053415.1, on the reverse strand, counting down.
CTACCACTGCGCCATAACTCCAGCCCCGGAACTCTGAATTTTAAATATAAGTTAAATCAACTAATTTCATATATACATATATCCATAGAGACACACATATATCTCTACATAACTATATACGCACGCGTGCGTGTGTGAGCACACACGATTGCTTTTAAGTTCAGGATTCAAGAATTTCAAACATCAAACCAATTTTCATCCACCCTTAAGGATACAGTGAATAGTTGAATTTCAATGTTTAATTTTTATTTTTAAACTTTTTGTAAATGAATTAAGCTTTTTGTACAGCTAATTGGGAAGCCCCAACATTTTCTGTGTATTTCGTAAAATAAATTTTGAAGTACTTTAACCTAAAATCCTTCCTCATCATACCTGGCCTGTGCAGGACTGAGTGGCACCCTGGGCTGAGGCAGAGAACTACATGTCCCAGAATCCCCTGCTCGAGGAATTTTGGGTCAGAGTTGGTGGGTAGAGGAAGTGGGTGGGGGGAGGCTGGAAAGCCGTCATGGTCTGCTGCAGGGGTGGACACACCTGAGGTGCTTCCTCACCCTCCTCCACACAGCCTGGGGGTCACATGCCTTGGGCTCCACGTTACAGCACCCTCTGCTCTTTTGCAGACGTCTGGCTGTCGGTCCAGAGAGTCAGCAGCCACATGAGGTGCAGGTGCCCAAGGCCCAGTGGCCAGGACCCCCTGAATTACAACTTAGGCCTAATCTCTGAATTTTCCTGCAGGATGCAACTTGCTCGGGGGTGTGTGGAAGGAGGGGTGAGAGAGGGGCCCGGCCGCCACAGGGGCTTTTCTACGACCTCACAGCTGTATCTTCCAACTATTCATTTCCCCAGTTCATTCCACATTTGTGTAAAGACCAATATCAACAATAAATTTCGTATCCCTTAATACTCTGGGTAACTCTGCTTGCTTCCTTGACTAAACCCTGATGGATACACCAAGAAAAAATTGCAACTTGTTTACAATTCCCAAAATGGTGCCAGTGATTACATATCCCTGTGAAAAGGGGCTCATGAATCAGGACCCCCAGGAGACCCTCAGGTACATGGAGAGCTAAACGCAATTTAGTTGGATTCCTTTGTACGATTTTTCTTCAACAAATGAAAAAATCTACAAACCGCTGCAGCCTACAGATTTGAGGAAGCTATGGTCATGTTTATCAGTCAGCTTTTGTCACTGTGATAAAATACCTGCATGAAAACCCAGGCAGGGCAGAGTGGTCTGTGATTTCTGGGACCAGGGGACCCTTCCCAGGAGAGGTTCCTGGAGCTGAGAATGAATAGAGTCACCAGGCGGCAAGGGAGGCTTAAACAAAGAAAGCGTTTGCAAGGGCCAGGGGTCTGCTGGTCATTCTGTCTGGCCGGAACATGCAGAGTAGGAGCAGGTGGCTGAGGAACGGTGGCAGAGTTGGGGCTTACCCTACCCTGCACCCTGTTACACCTGAAGCAGAAACCTCACCAGAGAATCTGATGCAAACTCTGAAAATGATGGGGAGACTTTGAGTAACAGAAGGAAAATTCAGCCCCAAATCAGGACAATGGCAAATGAAACCATGACCTTAGAAAATGCTAGAACTGTCTGAGGAGATCTGACTTTGAAGCCATGCAGGGAGAGATGGACCAGGGATGGAAGAGGCAGATCACGTCATCCAGACGGATAACACCCAATAGTCAGCAAAGAATTGGGAAGAAGAAAATAAATACAGGGCAAGAAAATAAAAACGGGGCCAGTGGACTGAGATCACCCAGACCAAAACAAGAGAACGTCAGTGGACTGAAACGCAAGGTTCTGTTCAGCCAGCGGGGCAGGCAGCAGGACTGTGGAGGGACACGGCTACCTGAGAAGGGTGGCTGAGTTCCCTGTGCATGGGCGTCGCTGCCTGGGAAGGTGGACACAGGGATGGACCTGGCCACAGACCAACCTGGGACTTCAAACTTGAACATCTCCTACAGCGAGCAGGCAGTGGGCTGGGGTGCTGACATTAGGGTGCGGTGGAGATGGGGGCCTACTCCACAGATTTGCAGCTGTTACTCAAGTCCCTGTGCCACCTGTTGGGGAGGACGTTAAGAACCAATCATGTGGAATCTTCTAATTGATTTCAGAGGGGTCAGATGTCAGGACGTTAATGGGAAATCATTCAATGTGTTAAAAAGTTGTTAACTAATTCAATTTATGACAAGTCAAAATAAAACCTCCACATTTCATATGTCAAGTTTAAGATCCAGAGAGACTAAATCTTTCCTGCCAACAGTTGGAAATCTTTTATTCAAACCCCAAGGCACGTGATCCCCTTCAAGCCAGGATTTCAAAACTTGCTAGATTTTACCCAAAATCCAAAAGCCTTTTGCCTTAAAGATGGAACTGGGCTAAGCTTTCTGAAGCTGTAGAAGAGGTACACTAGGGGTCAGAGCAGGAAACATTATAAGCTCCAGATTCTCTGTGGTGCCTCCATGCTGGGTCCTGAGGGAAAAAATACAGACAGTACCTTGGTGGTTGGGATATGGTGGAACCTTTAGGTGATGGGAACTAGTAGGAGGAAGTAAGGTCATTGTGGGTGCACTCTTGAAGTGGATATGGGCACTCCAGCTCCTTCCTGTCTCCCTCTTTGTTTCCTGTTTGCTGTGAGAAGATTAGTTCCACCATGCTCTCCTGCTGTGATGGTCTGCCTCACCACAGGCCAAACTAATCATGGTCTGAAATCTTCATAACCATGAGCCAAAATAAACCTTTCCTCAGGTGTTTTGTCTCAGTACCTTGGTAACAACACCTGTCTCCATGTTCAGCTGTTTGCAAAGTCTGTTCCCTCAATGAGGAGCTCCTCACACACTTCTTTTCACCTTTGCACCCCCATTTTGAGCATATAATAAATGTGCATTAGTCAGTCAATGCCTTGGTCATGCTGCATAACAAGTCACACTGAACACATTAGCATATAATACCAAGCATCTACTTGGGGCTCATGTGGATGCCTGTTAGCTGCAATTTGACTGATGTAGGCCAGAAGTGGCCGAGCCTGTCTGTCCCCAGGCTGGGTTCAGCTCAGGTCCTCACTCTGTCTTCTTCTTGGAGTCAGTGTGATGCCTGAGGTACGTTCTTCTCATGGAAATGACCCAAGTGCAGAATGCAAGCCCACCTGAGGGACACATGTTCAGCCCTCCCAGCTCACCTGCTAATGTCCCACTGGCCAGGATGCAACGTACGGTCTAGTCCAGTTGAGTGATGGAGAGATGCCCTGCTCATCTTGAAACCAGAGCAGGTGGGTGGGACCACAATAGAACCACAAGGAAATGAAGGGTTCACACCAGTACTTCATTCGACCCCAGAGCACTTAAATATTTGAAGAATCAACAAATAAGAAATACTTGAGAGATTCAGGAATGTTCCTCAATGACTGGAGGGTTTAACAACTGTGAATTTCCACACAGGTGAGATTAGCCTTGGGGTTGTGGGCAGATGCTCTCCCAAGGGTTCCTGTGCTGAAGGTGTGGTCCCAGTGGTGTTAGGAGGTGGTAAGACCTTTAGAAGCCAGGGACTAGTGGTAGGTGATTATATCATTGGGGTGTGCTTCTGGAAAGGATCCATGCAGTTCTCTTGGAATCTGGTTAGTTCTATGGAGAGTGGGTTTTGCAGAGCAAGTTCACACCATGTGCTCGGCCCCTCCTGCATCCTGCCATTTCCCTTCCCACTTCTCTGCCATGTCATGATGCAGCCATGGGGACTTCACCAGAGGCTGAACAGATGAGGCTGCCTGATATTGAACTTCCAGCCTCCAAAATTGTGAGCTAAATCAGCCTCTTTTCTTTATAAGGTACCCAGCTTTGAGTATTTGATTATAGCAATAGAAAGCATTTTAATGCAGGGAGGCTACCACTTCCTCCAGCACTACCCCACCCAGGCTTGCATTTCTCAAGGAAGTACTGACTTTCTTAAATCAAGCTAGAGGATCAGAACCCAGGGCTTGATGGCATAGAGAGGCACTAGCCTTCTGTGCATCGTCTGGCTGCAGCATGCAATAATGCAGCCAAGCAACATCCGGGTGAGCACACCTCCCACATCCTCTCCCTCTGCCGATGCTTTATTTGTGCTCCAGAAGGGAGTAAAAGGCAGAAACCATACTGAATTCTTGTAGGCCATCTCATTTTATTAATCCATCACTGTAAAATGAGTTTTGGCATATTATGGGAATTATTAACAAAGCTTATGAAGGAACAAATAGTTTGGTTCATTATTGTTCCTTTATTAATGTTTGTTCTTTTGATTGTTTGTGGAATTCTATTAAAGGAAACGAGGAAGATGGGCTCTTTCCAAGTTCCTGCTCATTGATGTTAATCCTCGGGATTTCATGCAATGAAATTTGCTTTTAAGGTTCTTTTTTTTCGAGTTGGTTCAGTACCTCCCTTTATAATTTGCAAGGAGGCAGAGGTCGGCAGTAATATGCATAAATATTTATTTCCCGAAGAGTTAATTCTTACTCTTAAAGTGATTTGGGGAAATTGGAGGGGAATAGATTTTCATTACATAGCAGAAAATGTTGAATAATTGAACCGGCATTTTAGAAGACCTGATATGGAAAGCTGCCTGAGTGTGGGGAGAAAGTGAGGAGGGATGGGAGGTAGCAGGAGGGCCTCTGGAAGGGCTGCACAGTGTGACCTGGTGACTCCCCCATTCCTGCTGCTTAAGGCTGGAGCTAAAAATTACACGTAGACAATCATATTGCTGATCACCACCCAGAGGCTGTTCTCTCTCTGGTGTGGCTTATGTCCTCGCTCCCGAGGACAGCCCTCCAATGCACAGTAAGGAGAGGAGGCTTGGCTGAGAAATGCCTCCTGGCCACCTTTTTCTATAGAAACCAGGTGGATTATTTCAGGGCAACACACCCCACTACCTTGGTGGGGAGACGAGGACAGCGCAGAACACTTTTTTTTCTCTTTAATGCTGGCACTGTTGACATCTTTGCCTGGGGGCTTTCAGGTGCATTTGAGGACACTGGGCAACATCTATCTATGGCCTCTCCCCAACAGCCGCCAGCGGTGCTGTTCACCCCCATGACAACAAGGCATCCCTAGACCTTGCCAAGGCGTCCCTGGAGGGGGAAATTGATCCTCGTTGAAAGCCGCTGTTTGAGCCCAATCTAAAAACAATTTTGTGGTTGGTAATCAGGGAAATGCAAATGAGAACAAGAATTAACTACTATTTTCCCCATTAGCTCTGCAAAAATGCAAAGGTAATGGAGAATGTTGGCAAAAGTGTAGAGAAGCAGCTTGTTGGAGCGAGCGGGAACAGTGTTGGACAAGGCATTTTGGGGAACAATCAGTGGTTTCTATTAAAAGTACAAATGCGCAGATCGAACGGTGGGGCTGCTTCTCAGCATCAGCCCAGGGGAAGCCGAAGCACTTTTACATGAGGAAGCATTTAAACGATGTTCTTTGCAAAATTACTTGGTGTCATGGAAAACAGTTGCCCTAAATATGACGCGACCTACTACAGACCGCTTTGCAGCAGCAAAAAAAAAAAGTAAGTAGGCTCATCTGTGTGTACCAGTGTGGACGGAATACCCAGAGGTGGGATTACAAAAAAGCAAATTACTGAGTGATGGATGGGCAAAGAATAATTTTGCTCATGCCGCCCATTCCCCCCCCCCACACACACACACAGGTAAGAGACTTCCTTTGGTCGCACATGTAAATAGGAACGCTTAGGGAAGGATCTGGAAACTTTCCCTGAGAGGGGCGAGGCATCTCTGACGCTGTCTCCTTCTGCTCAGGGGTCGGAGAGAGCTTCAGTGGGAACTTACTGGGTGGGGCAGGTACATGGGGTTAGGCTGGGGATGAAGTGGGGGCTTTGAGAGACCCACCTGTCACAGCCACAGCAGACATTTAGGAAGCAGAGGGAGCGAGGTTCCGAGAAGAGGAGCAGGGAATGGGGAGTGTGCGCTTGGCAAATAGTCGCCCCACATTCAGGCTACAGCAGTACAGTTCCCAAGGACCAAGAGGCAGAACCAAGTCAGGTGCCTGGCAACAGATGGATGGATAAAAAAAACAAAACAAAACGTGGTCCATCCGTACAATGGAATACTATTCAGTCCTGAAAAGAACAGAATACTGATACTTGCAAGAACATGGATGGATCTTGAAAATGTGATTGTTAAGAGCAGTGCTATTTATAATTACTTGGAGGCGGATTGTCTTTAAATGTAAGCATATATTCAATCACATCAATCATCAAATATACACAATGAATGCAAAAAGCGTCGGGTGTGCTGGAGCACCCCAGCTAGCATTCAATGCACACTAAATACTACAAGCAAGTCACACAATCCTAGGGCAACCATGAGCCCCAAAGTACCTCCGATGCCACGTGACTTCTCTTAGCTGATGTTGTTGTCCAGTGGTTCTCTCCAGCAGACAGTTGGACATCAGGGAATGGTAGAGTTGATCTGGGGACAGACAGCAAGGCGGCCAGTCCCACTGATGTCCTCAGAGCAAAACTCTTCAATGTGGCAGGACAAGTGATTTAAATACAGTTCCAAGTTGGTGGTGTGAGCTGGTGATTGGTTACATCAAGTGAGAGTCAATGTCCATTGGTTATGTCCAGTGAGATGATGTAATTGCAACTGGACATGTTCTCTGTGCTCCCTATCAACTGTGGCCAGTCATTGCTAAACATGCCTATGGCTAGTGCCCCTTCCAGCTCCTTAACAATTGCAACCAGATAGACTAAGCATGCCTATGGCTGCTGTTCCTCATAGCCAGCAAGTTAGTGAGTCCCAGCATGTCCCAGCACGTCTATGGCAGATGCTCCTTACAGTGATGCAGAGGGAAAGAAGCCAGACATGAAAAGCCCCATATCACAATAGGTGACTCCATCTCTGTGATATATCTCAAGGAGGTAAATCCTTATACACAGACAGCCCTGTCTGCAGGAGGGAGGGGGATAGAGAATGACCTCTCACCAGCATGGGTTTCCCTTTGGGGAGTTGAGAGAGTTCTGGAACTAGACAGAGGCGGTGGCTACACAGCCTAATAATGTGCTAAATGCCAACAAATTGTTCACCTTGAAATGGTTGATTCTATAATCTATTGGAATTCACTTTGATAAAAATAAATTCAAAAACAAACAACAAACTCTTGCCTAACATGGGAGCTGAGGAGGCGCATTTTCCAAAGTGCAAATTTGCTGTCAAGGAAAAATTTCACTGTATTAATTAATGAAAGTCAAATATGTGGATTCCTGACAAAACACTAAGGAAATCATTTGAATAGTTCCTACCAAACAGTTGGTAGAAAATTATCAAGCCGTTGACCCCACCCTCTGGGCCTCTAAAAGAAGAAAATGTTGTGAAAACAAAAATTATGTGATAAGTTGATAAATTATGCCCAAAGGATGCCTCCCACTTAAACAGAGAGGAAAGTGTTCCACCTGACACCCTGGAGCCTGGATTTGCTTTGGGGACCTGAGTGGTGGGGACAAGTTTGCCCCAGGGCCTCTTAGGGCACCCTCTGGTGGTGGTGGCTGGCAGTGGTAGATTTCCAATGGCAGGTGTCCAAGGCACAGGTGGGACTGCATAGGACTCAAGTTAGTGAAAAGCCCCATATCACAATAGGTGACTCCATCTCTGTGATGTATCTCAAGGTGCTCACAGCGCACCTGTTCAGTTCCTCAGACCACTAAATTCTTCCAATATCTCCTCTCAAACCTCTGTCCACTCCCTGTCCTCCGCCCACCCTCATTTAAAAAAAATGACTTTGCTTCCTATTTCACATAGGGAAGGGGAAGAAACCACCATTTCGAAATTCCTTCAGTTTTCAAATTGGGGATCCCTGTGTGCAGGCCTCCTCGTGGCTGGACTGTCCTGCCCACTGGTTTCACTGTCAGGTGGAGCACTTCACACCGAGCTGCTCCCTCTCCTTGTGCCTTGGAGAACCTCAACCCTTAGAGGGCCTGCCACCCTCAAGTCCCCATCTCTCTCCTCTGCAGTCTCCCTGCTGCTCTTTAATGAGAAGGGATGTGTGGGGAGAACTGGACAGAAAGTGCAGAGTTCCCGACATCCCCTTCCCACCCTCAGGCTCCCCGTTACCAATACCTGGCATCAACTGGAACAGTGCTTCTGACCAGTGAGCCAATACTGACCCGTTATCATCACTAAAGTCCAGCACTCACTCTTGGGGCTCACTCTTGGGGCTGTACTTCTACGGTTTTGACAAACATCCACGCCATGGACCCACCACTCTAGGATCATATGGAATTGTCTCACTCCCCTAAAAGTCCCTTGTGTTCCGTCATCCCACTCTCCTCCCAACCTGGAAACCACTGGTCTTTTGCTGTAACACGAATTTTGCCTTTTGAAGAATGCCATATAGTTGTCATTATAGGACACGTAGCCTTTCCAAATGGGGATCTTTCACTTAGAAATATGTATTTAAGTTTCCTCCATGTGTTTTCGTGGGTCCATAGTTTTTTTTTTTTATTACAAAATTATACGCCTTTGCATGGATGTACCACAGTTAGTTGATTCACTTACCTGCTGAAGAACATCTTGGTTGCTTTCAAGTTTGGGTAGGAATGAATAAAGCTCTGTGAACACCTGTGTGTGAATTTGTCCTATTATATTTTGACCTGGGCAGGTCTTGACTTGGTTTCCCCATTCCTTTCCCACTTTTCCTCCCCAATCATCCTCCCACCTCTCCTCCCTCACCTCTCAGTCACCTCTTGACTCTCAATCCAATCTTAGATCCTCTCCAAGCAGTTTAGCCCAGTAGTTCTCAAAGTGTGGTCCCCGGACCAGCAGAATCAACTTCACTTGTGAATTCTGGAAATGCAAATCCTCAGCCGTAGCAGCCTACAGAGTCAGAAATGGAGGCAAGGCACTGCTCTGGGTGCCGACAGTCCTGGAGGAAGTCTAGTGTGTGCTCAGGCATGAGGACCACAGAATCAGAATGCACGGTTCAGCTCCTTTGATGGCAAAATCCACTCAAAGACCAAAAGAGACCAAACAGCTGCAGTCAAAATGTCAGACAATAACAAGCACTGGTGAGTTAGGGTCAACTAGAGCCCTCACACCCAACTGGTGGCATGTACATGGTGTCTCCACTGTGGAAAACAGTGTGGTGGGGGCGTCAAGTGACCCGACACAGTTACTATCTGACCCAGCAATCCCACTACTCTGATCATACCCACAAGGAGTGAAAACATAGGTCCCACAAAACCTCCAACACCTGTGGTCCCAGCAGCTTTATTTATAATCACCAAAAGGTAGACAAAACCCAGCGGTCCATCAGTGGGTAGGTCAATAAGCAAAATATGGTCCATCCTTACAGTGGAACATTATGTGACTGTGAGAAAGTCAGGAAGCATTGATAACACACTGAGGTACAGATGGACCTTGAAAACACCAAGCTTGGTGAAAGAAGCCTCGTCCCCAAGGACTACATATTGTTAAGATTCTACTGATGTGGGCTGGGGTTGTGGCTCAGTGGTAGAGCGCTTGTCTAGCATGCGTGAGGCACTGGGTTCGATTCTCAGCACCACATATAAATAAATAAAATAAAGGTCTATCAACAACTAAAGAAATATTAACAACAACAACAAAAAGACTCTATTGATGCAAAATTTCCCAAATAAAATCATAGAGACAAAGTGGAGTAGTGGTTGCTTAGGGGTAGGATGGGCATGGGGAATGGAGGGGTGATAGCTATAGGGTACTTCTTTTTGAGGTGACAAAAACATCCTAGACCTGGGTGCGGTGGTGCACGCCTGAGTTCCCAGCAGCTTGGGAGGCTGAGGCAGGAAGATCACGAGTTCAAAGCTAGCCTCAGCAAAAAAACCAAAAACCAACAAACAAAAAAAGGCGCTAAGCAACTCAGTGAGACCCTGTCTCTAAATAAAACACAAAATAGGGCTGGGAATGTGGCTCAGTGGTCGAGTGCTGCTGAGTTCAATCCCCATATCCCCCCAAAATAAAGTCCTAGAATTGACCATGATGAGCGTTCCATGTTACCTACAGAACCATTGTGTCTTGGGACTTTAAAGGAATGAGTTGTATCTCAACAAAGCTGCTTTTAAGAACACTCAAGGACTCTCCATGGCTTTTATCATCTGTTTAGGGGTCTGAGTAGCAGCCTGTGGAGCCCGACATGATTGGATGCCCCTGTGTCCTTCCCACATGCCGCTGCATGTGGCTCCCCACCCCTCCCCTCCCAGAGCTTCCTTTAGGCCTGGGCATCTTTGTTTCATTAGCGTCTGGTTCTCAGGAGACTCTGAGCTCTTGGCTAAGCTGGGCATCAAGTCTTTTTGTGCCAACCTGAGATCGACAGCACCTAGCGCAGTGCTGGGCCTGGAATGGTGCTTCATAAATATTAATACCATTAACTAATATTAATGGAAATGCTAATTTGCTTCCACCCACCTGGGGGCATGCACCAATATTCTCTAAATGCATGTGAAGATCATTCTAAAGGCTTTTCTTGTAGCTGAGAGAAATTTCATCATCGCCCATCTTGGAGGTAGAAACACACGGGAGAAGATGCTGTCACCGATTCAGTGGCAGCTGAAATCTCAGGTGACCTTTTAGTGTATATAATCTAGAGTTGGGTAAGGAGGAAGGAGGGCATGTGGTCAGGTCAGAGGCTCCAAGAGAAACAAAGCAAAAGCCTGGAATGTTCACCTGCTGGAGGGCAGGACCCTGGAAGCTCGACTCAAACCTGTAACAGTTTTCCACTCATACCAGGGTTAAGTCTGACATCACTGATTTTCTGTAAGTTTGTTATAAGAAGGTCAAAGGGAAGCTGGAGGAGTGAGAGACAGGGGTGAGGGGACTCATTGTTCAAAGACCAAGTCAGGTGTTGCCCGTCCGTGGGGGGGTCCCAAGGGGTCCTCACCCTCAGCCCCAACCCTGACTATGTCTGCCGCCATCCTAGCAAGACACTGACTAGGTCACAGATCTTGATTTTCTTCTTGTTCTGGAGGCTAAAAATCTGAGATAAGTCAGATTTATCTAGACAGGGTCACTTCTTCCTGAGTCCTCTCTCCCTAGTTAGGCGATGGCATCTTCTCCCTGAGTCCTCAGGTGGTCGTCTCTCCACGTGTGTCTGTGTCCTGATGTCTTCTCAGAAGGACACCGGTTAGATGGGATTAAGGCCCACACTCGTGGCCCCATATCACCTCACACAGGCCTGCTCTCCAAACACGATCACGTTTCAAAGTGCTGGGGGCAAGGGCTTCTACAGATGAGTTTTTCAGGGGCCCAAGTCAGAGCATTGAACTTCTTATGCAAATAACAGATAAGCTCAGGGAGGACCCAAGCATATGTGGTCTGTCTACACCCACAGATCCTGACTCATGGATTCAACCAACAGCAGATTAAAATATTATAAAAAATAGTTCCAGAAAGTTCCAAAAGGCAAGACTTGAACTTGCTGTACACCAAGTACTACACTGAATCCATGTGAGTGAAAGGTTTCGGCATGGTATTAGACATGATAAGTAATCTAGGGATGATTTAAAATATATAGGGGGATATGAATAGGCTATATGGATAAACCACACCATTTTATATGAAGGACATGAACATCCGTAGATTTTGGTTGGTATTCTTGGGGACCAGTCTCCCTAGGGTGCCCAAGGTTGACTGTATAACTCTTCCCAAAATAGGAACACCAACATAAACTATTCCTTGAGTGATATTTAAATCAAAAGCAGAGAAAACCCACCATTACTCACTCATATGGTACATACTCTCTTATCATTATGATGTATTAGTTTATTGTCTAAATCAATTTGACGCTAGCCTGTAGCATTTGGAGCAGTGGCATGGTCACTGATACAACATAGATGCTTTGCAAATGGTTAAAGCCTTAACCAGAGCTGGGCATGGTGGGGCACACTTGTAGTCCCAGCTACTAAGGAGGCTGAGACAAGATGATTGCTTGAGCCCAGAAGTTTGAGACCATCCTGGGCAACATAGTGAGACCTCATCTCAAAACCAACCAACCAACCAAACAAACAAATAAAAAACCAAACAAACAAGAACAAAAGACTTTAATCAGCAGTGGATTCATGATACTATAAACAAAGACTATTTCTCATGCTATGAGAGAGTTGGACACAGTCCTCTACTTTTAAGAAAATTTTGATAAAATAGACATAACACAAAATTTACCATTTTAACCATTTTGAAGTGTGTGGCTCAGTGGTTCAGGCCATGCAACCAATTGCCAGAACTCTTTTTAACTTATAAAACTGAAATTGTGTTCCCATTAAGCAATAACTGCCCATCCCCCTCAACACACAGTTTTAAAATAGAGAATAAATAATTTAGAAGCTCTACAACGAGAGCTATGTGCATGTGATTAATTCTGTCTCTGAAGAAAACCAGACCAGAACAGAATATTTGAAGATCCAACTCAAGACAACTTATTTGAAATACAGGATGTGGTCCTATGTCATGAAAGATCACACTAAATGACTCAGAGCAGTTATCAATGCAATATTTCTAGTTGGTTGCTAAACTTCAAAGATAAAGATAAAAATTCCTTGGGGCAATCAGGCAGAAAAAAGGAAGACAAGAAAGAAATTCTAGCAGTTATAAGATATTCAGTTATTCAGTAATATCAAAGATAAAAAAGTTGGGGGCTGGGGGAATCCTCATAATTTCTCCTGGAAATCAAGTGTGAGGCTTGATTTAATATCCAGCTAAACTGTCTTAAAGTACTAAGGCTCCCACAAACATGCTTTTGACCTTAAAGAACAAAGAGAGCATTGTGCTCATGAATCCTTCTTGGAGCATTTATCAGAAGATCAACTCCAGTCAAGCAGGGCACTAGCAGAAAAAGAAACAAAAATTATCTTCTGTTTTTGAAGAGAGCATAACCCTGATAGCAATATGCAGGAGATGGCACTAGTAGTAGAAATGATGTTCTTCTTCCTTCTATTAATGATAATAGCAATAATAATAAACCATTCTTACTCATGAATATAGATGCAAAATTTCTAAATAAAATATTGTTTTAATGAAATAATCTAGTAACATTTAAATATGTCAAGACAGAACCAGTTATTATGTGAGTAATATAAGAACATTCAACTTGAAGAATGCTAATAAATACTTCAATTCACAGGGTAATTAAAAAATCATCTTCATTTTAGGCTGAAAGGCACTGGAAAATTTTCAATGTCCATACTAATGATGGAAAACATTCACAGAAACATTGACTGGTGGGTACTGCCTTATTCACTATGGATACATGATAAAGCACGGCCCCAAACCCAGTGTCTTTCTTAATGACACTTCAGAGTGCATTTCTACTAAAATCGGTAGCATGACAATGATGTCTGCTCACACTGCTATTGTTCGACATTGCACAGGAAATTCCAGCCACAGTGGGCAGACAAGAGGTACCACCTCAAGTTTTGCCGAAGGAGTCGAGCACTCTGAATGCAGTTGCCAATTTGCAGGTAACACAGAGACTGTAGGCACCAAGAGATGAAATCAGCAAAAAATGTCCCAGATTTTCCAACAGATAAATTTCAAGGAAAAAGAAAGGAATGGAAGGGAAACCTTGAGATTAAATGAGACTTCTAAGACAGAGTGTGGGTTTATGTGCTGGGGCACATGGCAGGTGGGCAGGAGGGAAAGACCCAACCACTGTGTCATAGAGCTGCACAATGGGCAATTATATTAAGAAATCAAGAACGTCATGACTGGTTCAGGCGAGTTGCTACTTGATGAGGAGAAAGAAGAGATCAAGATGGGAATAAATAAAGGCAAGAACATTTCTGGGTGTCATTATTAACCTGACATCGTTTACAGGAGAGCCTGCCGTACGATCGCTCCTTAAGCTGTACATGTCTTTTATGTATTTTTTCCATCCCCATGTCTCATTTTACAATAAAAAGGTTGAAAAGCAAGTGAATCTCTGATGGCCTAGAACACTATGATGAAACCTAAAGACAAATGACAATTCAATGTCAGCAGCTTAGAAACAATGGGTTTACTTTAATTATATAAAGAGTTTTTAGAAATCAACAAGAAAAAAGCAACTGTTTATTAGAAAAATGGACCCAAGATGTGAATAAAGAGTTTGAAAAACATAAAAGATGCTTAGTTTCATTGAGGTTGTTGATATGAATGAGGTTCATCAGTGTTTCTGGCCTATCATTCTGACCCATAATCCTTTGGGGTTAGGCACACTACTTGTGCCAATGAAACAAAACAGAAGTGAACCATGTCACCTGGAGGGGCAGCACTTACATGCTGCAGAAGGGGCTCCAGGATTCTTCCCTGGCAAGGTGATCCTGGCAGCATTATTTGATATCAAAGTACACAGCTGAGCTGTTACCCAGAGGGCTGCTGCCTTCAGGATAGTTGCCTTTGGCTCAGTCTTTGAGCTTCAACAGGGACTTTGTGGGAAGCCATTGCCCATGAAATCTTGGGCTCATTTGTTACTGCAGCATAACTTTGCTTATCTTTGCAAGTGTGCATGAAGGATACAAATGTTCTCAGGGTGGCCTTTTACAATTATTATCATGGTCCAGATTGGGAAGAAAAATACTATTGTTCTCAGTGGCAACAGATCAACTGCATCCTCCAAAGTGGGAAGGTTTCTAAATGTAACTATAAGGGGAAAAAATGACAACCATTATAGCAAAGGTGAATATCTTCATATTTCAAAATGCCACCCCACAGACAACGAGCTTGGATGACCACATGATTTCATTTATTTTGTGATCTCAACAAAATCACTCTATTATGAAAGAGGCTGTCAACCTTACTTTTAAAAATTCTACTTATTTGTTCCACAAATATTTCTTGAGCATCTATTCTGCATCTGGCCCTATTCTGATAATAGATTTGGGAATAAAGGAATTAAAAATTCCTGCTGGCCTGGAGTTCACATTTTAGGGAGACACAGACAATAAACAATAGACACAGCACATAAATAAAGGGCATGAGAAAGATCTGGAAGGCCAGAGGAGATATTGCCATCTTGAGTGGTCAGGCTGTCCCCGGGGAGCGACACGTGAGCAAGAATGGAGGACCAGAGAGCACAAGCCGATGGCAGGGGAATGACCGTCTGCAGGCATCGTGTGCAAAAGCCCCCATAAGAGGACAAGCCTGCAGAACTTGTCAATGAGGATGCCAAGGGGGATCCTGGCTGCAAGGGGGGAGACCGTATAGGGGAGAGAGCAGGGAGGGGAGGGGGGGAAAAGTGTGTGTGCCCTCAAGTCACCCAGAGACTGGAGCCCCACAGCCCTGGGATTGTAACAGGCCCTTTCGCCACGTGGAGAGATGTGGAGGACACGTGGAGAGATGTGGAGGATGCAAGAAGCAGAGACACTAGGAGGACCATGATCAGCATCCAGAGCAGGGGTCGTGGGGGTCCTCTCCTTTTCTGGGTTCACACTTGCAGGGTGGAGGCTACAGGCTACCAGAGTTCTTCATGGTTTGACTGTGGAATGTGAGAGAAAGAAAGAGATAGGACATCTTCAAGGCATCTGCTGGAGCACCTAGGAGGATGGAGACACCGTTCAGATGGACTATTTGCGAGCAGCAAGCTTGGGGAGGGAGATGGGGTGGTCAGTTTGGGACATATGGGCTATCCATTGGGAGTTTTCCATTGCATTAATGTCCTGGGGCTCTTGTAACCAATAACTGTAAATGGGGTGTCTTTAAATAACAGCACTTATTCTCTGGCAGTGTATTAGTCCATTTTTTGTTAGTATAACAAAATGCCTGAGGTAGGCTACTTTAAAAAGAAAAGAGGTTTGTGTTTTTTTTTTCCCCATTCATAGTTTTGGAGGCTGGAAGTTCAATTAGCTTTGAGCAGGCTCTGGAAAGGCCTCCTGTTGGCTGTACCATACTATGTGTGCTCTCTCACTCTCTTTGGGCTTGAGGATGCACCCTCTATCTCTGCCTTCCATCTGAGTGTCCCCTATAAGGACTCAGTATTGGATTTAGGTCCCATTGGGATAATTCAAGATGAGCTCTTTGTCTCAAGATCTTTAGTGACATCAGCAAAGACTCTGTCCCCAAATACAGCCACCTTCACAGGTTCCTGGCATGAGAATATGGACACATCTCTGCTTTGGGGGCACCTTTCAGCCTGGTGTAAGTCTCCAGTGGTTCAGCGGGTTCTGGTGGGTTCTACTGGTGTGGCACAAACTTCTTGAAGTTGCAGTTGGAGTTCAGGGAACCCAGTAAGGCGAGGAGTAGAAGTGAGATTTGATACATGATAGTTGTTTAATAAGCAAATGCTTTGCCCCATTGAGCTAGCTCACGACCAGGGGTGTCTGTGTGGCGGTAGATTGCCTCTCCTGGTGGTCTCCAGACTCCATCAGCATAGGGGGCTGCAGCAGGGAGAAGACGTCATTCCCAATCAACCCAGTGCCGACACCGGAGTGCAGTGGAGACACTGACTAAGAGGAGATGGTCCCCCAGTTGGCCTGTCACTGAGTCCTCGGTGCTCAGGCATTTGCTCTGGCTCTCAGTTTTAGCTCCAGGGCTGCCAGAGCATTAAAAGTAAGTCTCACGGTGGTTAAACAGTGCAGTGACCAGAGAGCCAGGTATCAAATTCCAGGTCCGTTCTCTTCACAGTTCTGCTGGAACTTCAGGGTGTCAGTGAGTTTACGGGCTTCTGCAGCCCTGTGCCGCACCCTCAGACTCTGCAGAGCTGTCTCTGGTCCCTTGAGAAAGAAAGAAGGAGCCAGGCACATTGTGCATGCCTGTGATCCTGGTGGCTCTGGAGGCTGAGGCAGGAGGATCGCAAGTTCAAAGCCAGCCTCAGCAACAGTGAGGTGCTAAGCAGCTCAGTGAGACCCTGTCTCTACATAAAATACAAAATGGAGCTGGGGATGTGGCTCAGTGGTTGAGTGCCCCTGAGTTCAGTCCCCGGTACCTGACCCCCCAAAACAAGCAAAGAAAGGCGCTGCCCTCTGAGAGTCAAGTGTATAGTGAGCCTCCATGTCTGTGAGTTCTGCATCCGCAGCTTCAAGCAATTGTGGGTCAAAAAAAAGCATCTCTACAGAACATGTACAGTCATTTCCTTGTCATATTCCCTGAACAATACAGCGTGACAACTATTTACGTGGCGTTTACATTATATCTGGTATTTTAAGGCATCTAGGAGTGGTTTAAAGTATGAAGGAGGATGTGCATAGTTTATATGCAAATACCATGTGTTTTATTTAAAGACTTGCGTATTCTTGGATTTTGCTGTCCTCAGGGGTCCTGGAACCAGCTCCCTGCAGACACCCAGGGACAAATGCCTGTGCTTTAATCTCTCTGCTCCTCGCCTCCCCTCTCCCCGCCTTCTCTCCCATCCCATGGCTTCTCTCATGCGCCGCTTTCATCTCTTCTCACTCTGATTCCTCCCATCTCCCCTTTCAGGTTCAATCACCATGAACCCACGGGGTCCCGTGGTCTCCTTCCTGGCCCTTGTGTTTCTCTTGTAACCTTGGGCGGGGAGTTCTCTAGTCATTTCAGAACTGAGTATTTTTTCATTTTTTTTAAAAGAGTGATGCTGCTGTTACAACCTCAAATTTTCAATTGTCAATTTGCTTGATTAACAGGTGCCAATCAGGACCCCATGCTGGGCAGCTGTGGATTCAGACCACAGCTGTGAACAGAGCTGGGAGTGGGACTGGTTAGACTTCAGTCACAAGCAACAGAACTGACTGGTTGATTAAAAGAGACAAAGCATTTCTGAAGAGGCCTTGAGGGGCTCCCAGCAACTCTGTGAGGTCTCCAAACAAGGCCGGGAGGATACTCTGCCCTTCACAAGGCTCCTGGGTCACGCTGGCTGAAGGATGCTTGCAGGTACCACTGGGGCACTGGGGGACCTGCTTGTCTAATTCCTCCAAATTCTGGGAACTGCCTCCAGAGCTGCATCACCGCTGGCTCTGGACACTGGATGCAGCTGCCCCACTGTGGCCACTGTCACAAAAAGAGACAAGGAGGTCCCTTCCTTTGCCTTTCTGGCTTTTATTTCAAGACTCGCTGACAGTGAGGCTGCAGCCCAGGCCATAAGCCCACGCCCAGGTGCCTAAGAGGTGGAAAGCCAGGCTGGGTCATTTTCCAGCCTGTTTCCTGTCTGGGAGGAAACAGATCCTGGAACTCACACTGGAAGCTCAGGTGCACGAAGGCCAGCAAGAAGCTGGGCTGTGCCCACTGGAGATTGTGACAACATGACCATGTTCTTAAAATGCAGATTTGGTCAAGTCACCCTCTTACACTAAAACTTTCAGTGCATCGGTAAAAGGGCCAAACAGTCGGGTGGCCTCGCCCTGCACCTGGGGTCAGCTCCAGCCCGCCCTGCCTACCCTCTGCACCCGGCCGTGGTCATGCCCCACTCTTCCTGTAGCTAGGAATTCTCTTGCACAGTATAGTCGAGGCTCAGACAGAATATTTCCTTTAAAATGAAGCCGTTTCTGATTCTTGAGTCAAAATCCTTATCCTGCCCCTATATTTATGCTCAAGACTAATTAACCACAAAAGCCTGCACCCCTTCACTGCAGCATGTTAACTGAGCAGCTGCTATGGGAATAAACAATGAGAGGAACCCCTTCCCCTCATGGAGCTTATGTTCTACAGAACACACAACAGCAAATCAATCAACAAACATACCTTTAAAATGTAGCATCAGATACCATTTCACACCCTATGGGGTGGTTATAATTTTTTTTTTGTACCAGGTATTGAACCCACTGAGACACATCCCAAGTCCTTAATTTTTTTTTTAATATGTTTTTAGTTGTAGATGGACACAATGTCTTTATTTTATTGCTCTGTATGTAGTGTCGAGGATCGAACCCAGGGCCTCACGCATGTGAGGCAAGTGCTCTACCGCTGAGCTACAATCCCAGCCCCCCAATTTTTTTTTTTTTATTTTGAGACATGGTCTCATTAGGTTGCTTAGGGCCTCGCTAAGTTGTTGAGGCTGGCTTCAAACTTTCAGTCCTCCTACCTTAGCCTCCCAAGCTGCTGGGATTACAGTGAAATAGGCCAGTCACAAAAGGACAAGTGATGCTTGGTTCCATTTCTATGACAGAAATAATGTCAGAGACAGAAAGCAGACGGTGGGTGCCAGGGCTGGAGAGGAGGGAGGACTCAGAGCTCAAGGGGTTCAGGGTCCCCATTTTACAAGATGAGAAGAGCCCTGGAGAAGGCTGGTGGTGAGGTTGTTTAACCATATGAAGATGTTTAGAACCACCAAACTATACGAAGAAAATGGACAAGATGCTCAGTTTTATCGTGTGTATGTGTGTGTGTGTGTGTGTGTGTGTTGGTATGAGGGATAGAACCCAAAGGTGCTTTACCACATCCCCAGCCCATTTTATATTTTTTATTTTGAGACAGGGTCTCACTAAGTTGTTTAGGGCCTTGCTAAGTTTCTGAGACTAGCCTTGAGCGATCCTCCTGCCTCAGCCTCCTGAGCCACTAGGATTGGAAAAGTCAAAAGGAATTAGCTGTTGATACACATAAAAACACAGACGCCTCTCAGATGAGTCCTGCTGAGGGAGAGGGCAATCTGAAGACTCCATACTATGGTGACGATCTCACAAAGGCAAGTGGTGGAGACCAACCCCAGATCAGGGTTTCCCAGGAGCTGGGTGCAGGGGCAGGATCATCCATACGGGGTCACAAAGGGCATTATCTGAGGAGATTGCTCCTTGTGGTGACACAAATTTGTCAGACTCAGAACTGACACTACAAAGGGAGAAATTTACCTCAAATAACCCTGACCTTTTTACAAAGTGGGAGAAAATGGAGAGAGATGTTCTGAGTGAGTGGGCACAAAAATGAAAGGCTGGGAGGGTATTTAGAAGAGATTAAATTTAAAAAAAAAATCATTTTTCAATAGAAAGCCACGCTGGCGGTTCTTTTTCTCCTTTCAACATGGCAAAATTCTTATGAAGTTCTCCTCCCCCAATATTATGGAAATCTTCAAGCACTGTTTAGAGAACTGTACCGTGAGCAGATGTCTGCCACCACCTGGATTTGACAGTGAACACTTGGCCATATTCGTTGGGCCACATATCTGTGATCAACTCATCCATCCATCAGTCTTGATTTTGGTGCATGTCAAAGGAAGTGACAGTCACCGGTACCCTTCACCCCTGGACGCACCAGCAGGCCTCCCATGTGCGAGAGCTCACAACTGGCTCAAGCTTCCCCTTTATGAGGGAAGGTGCAGAGAGATGCTCTTGTCTTACGTGAGACCATCTGATGCATGTGGACCTCCGCACACACCTGCGTCACCAAATCCCTTACGAGGTGTAGAACCCACCACCACTCTGGATCCTTCCCTCCTGCCCTCCCAGTCTGTCCCCAACTCCTCCCCTCCCCAGGAGCAATCCCTGACCTGCTTTCTGTGACTACAGGTACTTTTGTGTCTGTTCTGGAATTTCATATTAATGGAAAAAAAATAGGATGTACTTTGCTGTGCCCGGCTTCTTTCTTTAGGCAAAATATCTGAAAGGGATCCTTTTTTCCACGCTGTTGGGTGCATTAGCAGCTGGTTTACAATTTCCATTCCATGTGGCAGGATGAAGGGGGACAGGAGGATTGCTCAGGAGCTGTGAAAGGCACCACTTTTGCAGAACGCGGGCTCCTTCTGATCACCCAGACCGAGTGAGAAAGGAACAACAGGGTTTGGATGAGCCCAGAAGACAGAGCAGAGGGCACATGCCCTCCAAGCCACCCACAGTCAGATCCACTACCTCTCTTTACAAAAAAAAAAAAAAATCTTTACATATTTTCCCCCCAAAAGAAAAGATTTTTCTAAATAAACCTTGAGGGGCATGGACAGCCCAGGTGACCTGAGGCCCTTGTCTCCCAGACTGAGCATGTCCTCTTCACAGAGAAGAGTCTGGAGTTCTTAGAAAGTCAGTGAACAAGCATCCAGCTGCCCTGCCCAGGCACAGCAGCCCTGACTGCTGCAGGGCTTGAGGTCTCGCTGGTGAGATGAGTTGGAAACACTTGCTATCGGCACTTGCTGCCGTATGCCCGCAGGTTCGGCTCGGGGCTTCCAGAGAGCTCCATTCTTGCAGGAAGATTGGAAAGGCCCATAAGCTCCCCTCAAGCTCTGCAAAAGAGGAAAGAGGAGATCAGAGATGGAGCTGAGCGGATGTTTCCTGTGAAACCGCCCCAGGACATTTGTGTGTTTCCGCATAGCTGAGGTTTCTGGGTAAATTGGATGAAACCAGCCTGGGCGGCTTTGAAGACACTGGCCATCTCAGCCCCTGGAGAGTGGGTTTGCATGTCAAAGGGCGAAATGAGGACTTGGAACCACTCTGTATCCAAGGAGCCCCTCCCAGGCCACTAAACAAATGACGCTGGGTTTGTTGTGACCCCACCCTTCTTCCCCTGTGCAATTTTTTTTTTGGTACTGGGGGTTAGGAATTGAACCCATGGGTGCTCAGCCACTGAGCCACATCTCCAGCCCTTTTTTAAAAACATTCTATTTTGAGACAGGGTCTCACTAAGTTGTTTAGGGTCTCGCTAAGTTGCCGAGGCTGGCCTCAAGCTTGCAATACTCCTGCCTGAGCCTCCCAAGTAGCTGGGATTACAGGCATGCACCACCATCTCAGCTGCAATTTTGCATTGAGGACACAGAGCGGAAGAGGTAGGTGAAGGTCACAGAAAGCACTGGGAGGCATAGTCTCCATGGAGGAGGCTGGGCATCCCTCAACAACCCTGAGCATGGAAAAAGAATGAATTTGGGAAGTGTTCACATGAGGGACGTGGTTGAGGGAGGGCAGGAGGAAACGCACTGTGGTCGTCTTTCCAGTCCCAAGGATGTTCTCTCTTCCTGCAGGGGTCAGTGCCTCCTGGCGCATGGCTGCCCATTCTCACTGCCCAGCCTCCACTGCTCCCCCAGTACCAAAGAGCTTCTTCCACATGCTGGTCTCCCCAGTTTCCAGGCGACAGGTGCAGCTGCAGCCACTGTGCACACCTGCACTACTCGGGGCTCCTGGCCGCTCCTGGACTGTTCTGATCAATCCAGCTGCTTCATCAGTCTGGACACGCACTTTGGAGTCTGTGGACTCTGTTTCCTGGTTTCCCTGAAAACACAGGTCATGGGATTTTAAAATTCCCTTTGTTCCTTATCTATGATCTCCAGGAGGGGACATAGAAAAATGTCCTTCCACAGCCTTGCTGGGTTGGAAGGCCGATGGACTAGTTTATCGAGTCACTTTATTCCCGTTAGAAGGAGCCAAGGACTTGGTCCCCCCGGTTTAGCCGTGAATGGGATTTCTCTGTAGGACAAAGAGACTGCAGCAAGTACCAATTTAGGCCAGTGACAGAAAATTCGCTTGATGAACGGTGGTGGCGAGATCAGCCGAGGAGGAGGGGTGCTTCTGGTGCAGGGACAGAAGCGATGCCTTATTGTCTGGCATTTCGGAACAGCCCTGATGACACTGCCCTGGGCAAATGTAAGACCACTTTCTGCTGCTGAGATTGACTCAGACGTACCTCGCAGGCAGGTAATGATCCCACAAAAAATGTAGAGAATCCAAGGAAATGAATGTGAAAAAGCCACTAAGTCAAGGTAAAAAGCATCCCCTGCAAGGCATAGTAGTCACGGGTCATAAATGAAGACAGAGCAGGTCCCCGACAGTGCCGCTGGGGCTGTAGCTCTGACCCCACCTGGTGCCTCCTGCCTGCAAAAGACAGAAGCAGCCGCTCACTTGGGCCAGCTGCGTGGTTCTGATCACTTGGGCCAGCTGCGTGGTTATGAGGTGCTGTAAAGGCGCTCCTGCAGCATCCGGGGCTTTTCCCTCTAGAAAGCAGAGCTCCAGACTCTGAGCCTGGACTGAGCACCTGTCTGTGCCCCCACAATGTAATTGTCAGGTTCCTCACAGATGTTCTGCGGTGGGGTGCAGATTACAGAAGTAGCCCGGCTTCCCTCCTGGAATTCCCCCACTGGGGACATCCAGAGGGAGCCAGGGCCCTGAGGACATGGTGTTGTCCCATTTTAGAGACAGTGTAACTGGGGCTCATGCTGATCAGTTTAACATCCCTAAGCCATCAGGCTGGTCAAGTGACTAAGGCAGAAACCGCCAACTGGGTACCTAAACCTCATCACCTCACTTCCTTGTTGAGAGCTATGATGCCCCCACACCCAAATGAGGATCAGAATTGTCTGCGACATTCATGACGAAGCTGTTTCCAACCCCCAGCCTCTCCTGCAACTAGCAAAGTCATGTGATGTGATCCAATCTTGACTCAGAAAACCTAGAGGGAAGACGATTATCTCATTCTTTGTATTTTTTTGTATTAAAAATTTTACAAAAAACAAAGATGTATCTAGCATGACTCCTTCTCCTTCCTTCTTTCTCAGTTCCTTGGTAGCAGATGTGATATCTGCTGCTGCTGAGTTATCTTGTAATCGTGAGGCCAAAAACAAACAAATCACGAGACTCAGAGCTAACGCAGCCTGGGTCCCTGATGACATTGTTAAAATAGTTCTAACAATGTCAACAACTGCCTATGTCCAGATTCCTGTGAGAAGAATAACCCCCTGTCTTTTAAACCCATGTCTTTTAAGTTTCCTCTTAACTGTAGTCAAATGTCTGTGTGATGCAGCTCAGAGCAGACCTAGAACGTTTCTGAGCTGGCTGACTCCAAAATCCCTGTAGTTTCCTCTCCGCCGTCACAGCTTCCTGGCAAAAGACGCTGAAGCAGATTTCCCAAGTTCAATATCATAGGAGAAACTGCCTCAGAACAAGGTCAGTCTTAAGGAGCAAGAAGCAAGGCCCTGAGTGGCCACATGGCTTCACCAGGGCCACTCAATCCTGTCTCTCAAAGTTGCATGTGGTCCAAAGCCCAGGCGGAGGCTCGGTGCTCACGTGTGTAATCAGAAGGGTGCAGGAGGTCGGGGCTCACGGCTTTTGTTGAATGGCGAAGGGCAAATGCTCCGTGGCCAGGAATCCAGCAGGACCGGCTCTCCCAGAACGTGCCTCGCCTGGGTGAGGGCTCAGTGTCCTCGTCCCAGGTACCCTACCTGTGCCAGCTGCTGTTACTGCAGCCCAGGCCATTGTCTGTCCTTTGAACTGACTCGGAATCCTTCTCTGGAGAACTAAAGCTCCAGTTTCTGCAGAACCCACCACCCCCACCTTAGTGGTTGAAACAGTGATCATTTTCTTTTGCTCCTGGGTCTGTGGGTCAAGGACACGAGCAGATCGGGCCGGGCTACTCCGCCGGGGTCTCCCATGCTGTTGCCATCACATGTGACTGATGGTCACTCATCTGAAGATGCTCCTGGGTGCACATCCCATTTGGCACCCACAGGGTGGCTGGTGAGGCTGCACTGTGGAGCCCCTGGCTGGGACCCTGCGCGGCCTCCAATGTGGCAACTGGGAAGTGGTTTCTTGACCTGGGCTTGGAAGCCACTGGGCGTCACTTGTACTTTGTTCTATTAAATTGCAAGCAAGTCACTGAGGTCAGCTGAGTTTCAAGAGGAGACATGGGAACAAAGACACCTAGGGACATGTTTCTAAACCAGCAGAGCCTTGGCAGGAACTTCTGCTGGAAATCCATCTCGAGGGAATGCTCTGCAGCTGCTAGGACGTGCTGAAGCTGCAGATGCCAGCCCAGCAGATTCACTTTTTTTTAAGCTATTGGCCCCTCCCTCCCTCTCTCCCTTCCTTCCTTCCTTCCTTCCTTCCTTCCTTCCTTCCTTCCTTCCTTCCTTCCTTCCTTCCTTCCTTCCTTCTTTCCTTCCTTTTTTTCTACAGAGACTGAACCCAGGAGCATTTAACCACTTAGTCACATCCCCAGCCTGTTTTTTATGTTTTATTTTGAGACAGGGTCTTACAAAGTTGCTTATGGCCTCCCTCACTAAGTTGTTGAGGCTGGCTTTGAAGTTGGCAATCCTCCTGCCTCAGCTTCCTGAGCCACTGGGATTATAGGCATGCACCAGGGCACCCAGCCTATTGGTTCTTTTCTGATTAGAAAATTATACACAGTAAGCGTCAGAGCTGTGGTGAGCAGAAAGATAACTGAAACCAAGCCAGACACAGTCTCATCAGAGAGACAGCCACTGACACTTTTTGGCATTTTCTCTCACAATTCTTTTTTTCCCCAAGATAATTTCAGATCCTGATTATTAATTCTATGCCAGAAATAAAACAAGATAAGGGTTCTCCAGACTTGGGATCAGGGGGACACTGTTTTAGTTGGGGCTCTTGGGGAAGCTTCTCAGAGGGGACCACACTTCTGCTAAAAGCAAAGGCCCAGAAGATGGGGAAAGAGTGGTCCTGGTGGGGATAACTGGTGTGGAGGCCGCTGAGCGTGCAGAACAGCGGGGAGGGCGGGCCTGGAGCGTGTGACTTTAGGGGCAGAAGCACAGAGTTCACATCAGCAAAGCCCAGGCCAGGCAGCCTGAGGGCCACGCCATGGAGACGCGTTTCATTCGAAGTGTGATGCCGTGTTTGGGCACAAAGGAGAAGAGACCTGATCTTAAAGTTTCTTGGGGTGTAGCTGTTTGCTGGGGTACTGGGACCATACAGCGCCCTTCCTCAGTGTTCCCCAGGGGATACCACGGCTGATGGTGCTCACATCCCTCATATAAAATGGTGCCGCGTTTGCATATAACCTAGGCACATCTCCTGCGTGCTTTAAATCATCTCTAGATGACTTAACCCAATTCAAAGTAAAATTCTGTACAAATGGTTGTTATACTATATTATCTATAGTATTTAGGGAAGAATGATAAGAATTGGTACAGGTGCTTTTTTTCCAGGGCTGGAGATGGAGCCCAGGGCTTCACCCATCTAGGCCTGGGCTCCAGCACTGAGCCTGGCTCACTCCAGCCCCAGTTGCAACATTAAAAAAATATATTTTTGATCCTCAGTTGGTTTGACGCATGGATGAGGAGCCTGTGGATATGGACAGCTTCAAAGCAGAAGTTCATGATCTCATAGTCCAGAGACAGGAACCCTGAGCTCCAGGCATGGGCAGGGCTGGCTCCTTCTGGGGGTGCAGGAGAGCTGCTCCAGGCCTCCCCCCAGGCTTCCCCAGTCCTTGGTGGTATGTAGGAGCATCAGCCCAAATTCCTGTCTCCATGGCGCTCTCCCCATGTGCAGGTCTGTCTCCAGACCCCCTCTTTTTATAAGGACACCAGTCCTGTTGGATGAGAGCTCATCCTATTACCTCATTGCAATTTGACCATCTGCCAAGACCTTATTTCCCAAGAGGGTCCCATTCACACATATTGGGAAGATGGACTTTTAGGGGACAAAATCCAACCCATAAGTGGTGGGGCATGGATAGTTGTATTTGGGAGCAAGGGTGGACAGTCAGTGCCCAACTTGGTCCCCTCGGAACTGGCCGGCGCTCACCTTCCAGGCTGATGACCTCCCCAATACTCCCGCTGCAGCCAGAGGCTGTGATGCGCTCACCCCCAGGGCCGCCAGGGCACAGGGCCATGGTTTCTTTCTGTTTTTCTCTGAACCTCAGTTTTCGTTCCAGGCTCCAAACTGGTAGCCACTCCGCCTCTGGAAAGAAAGGTCTTTCCCCTCACAGTTAGAATGCAAACTGCCTCTCTGGGAGGGGGAAAGTGTAAGGTCCTGAATTCTTAAACCAAGATAGTAAATGTGCATGGTCTAGCAGGGACTTGAAGGAGTCGATTTGTTGTGGCCTACATTGGGTCCCCCAAACCTCATGTTGAAGTACTAATTCTCAGTGCCCCAGAATGTGATTACATTTAGAGAGGGCCCTGAGAGAGGGTCATTAGATCCTAATCCCATCTAACTGGGGATTAGGAAGCAGATGCACACACACACACACACACACACACACACACACGCACAGATGGGGAGGCCTTGATAGGAAGAGTCTGAAGAAGTGTGCAGACACGTGCATCAGTGTTTGTGCATTTGCCTACTGGATACAGTTTCTCAGTTAAAGGGTCAATACATTCATGGGGCCTTCATGGGGATCCACGCATGCGCAGAGGGAAGAGGCCCACTCCCAGCTGCCGCGGGGCAAGGCAATGCTCTGCCTTGGCTCTTGTGCTGCTCACCAGTGTGCCTTTCTTGTCTAGTAAGTGCCACAATCTTCACATCTTTGTGCATTTTGTTGATTTTCCCATTTAAACTGGCCCCAGACAGCTGAGCGCTATGGAGTGTCCCTAAGCGCAAAGACGCTGCCGCGTGCTGCCCCACGGAGGAGCTGCACGGTGAGCTTCGCTCAGGGCCGGGTAACTGCGCCGCTGGCTGTGCGTTCGATGTTAATGAGTCGCCGGTGTGTACTCAGGGGGTGTGTTTAAACAGAAACACGCATGAAACACAGTTAAGTATTGATCCCTTGATGGAGACTTGGTGACCAGGGACTCGTGGGGACTCTGGCCCTATTTTTTCCAGTGGAGGCGTGGTGTTCAGTAACTCAGTGCCGCAGTGACTCCATAGGACATAATCACAGGAAATAATGAGAATCCACTGTCGATGCCCTCAGAGGAACAAGAGGGAAAGATATGGTGGGCGGCGACGGGTGTCATGGTGTGTGTGTGTGTGGGGGGACTTCTACCTCATGGTTTTGTCTGAGGGCCTTGAAAGATGGAAATGTCACATCTTGACAACTGCGCTGGGGGACAGAGGTCTGTGCCCCTGTGTGACCTTCTTCAGCTACTCCTTCCCCACTGCCAGGGTGGTGGTAACTTGCCTTTCTTTCCATTGGTCTCAGCCTGATGGGCAGCATTCCTGACCCACCGATGGTCTGTGTGGTCTTAATGACTATTAATAGAGCACACAGCTCCTGCAGGCTGGGGGCCAGAGCACCCTCCTGCCTGGGTTTCCCTGAGCCACAGACCCTCCTGGCAGGTTTCTGGAAAGCACATCTGGAGTCTCGGCAGGGTGAAGGCATCTGGAATGTATTCACGTTCTCATTGGACACAAATGAGATGGCTTTTCTTTTTTCACATTATTTGTTTAAAGTCTGCTTTTACTTTTGGTCATCTGAGGTTTGTAAGATGAATCATATCAATTCCCAGAAGATAGAAGAGGGACACTCAGTAGGCCTGTGGTAGGGAAGACTATTTGAAAATCAGGAGTTGAGAGTACACTGGAAAGGGAAGAGAATAAAGTTCTTTTATCTCTACATCAACTCTGGATCCCAAAGTCCGAAAAGAAAGTGCCTCCAAAGTCCCCCCTACACCCCACTAGGACGTCCTGGAGCCACGTGACTATCGATTGCCAACCAGGTCAGGACAAGTCACTAGGAAAAGCAGAGTCAGGGCTAAGGACCATCCAAGAGGGAGAAATACATTTTTTTTCCCACTATTGAAATAAGTTCTGCATTTTAGCCCAGCATTCGTTTAGAGATATAATTAACATGGGAAGGGAGAACAAGACACATCGCAGCAAACTGATTCAGCAGAAATCACATCAGAGCTGGTTATTGACCTCAGCAGGGGAGAGAGAAACTAATCAGAGAGGCTCAAACAGCCAGCAAATGAAATGCGCCACCCAAACGTGGCTCTCTACTTGGGATGAGCGATTGTCGGCTTGCACGCAATAAAATAAGAACAGCACATAAACAAGACTCAGTGTCTTAAAAAATGAAACCATTAGTGTAACTGCATATGCTGCTCGTCCTTCTCCTCCTGAAACGTATGAAAAATCCCTTCTCCAGGGCCAATTAGGGTTTTCTTCCACTTGCGCAAGAAACGCTACTTATTATAGGTGACAACATAATGCTAAAAAGACGCTTAGAAATAAAACTCCAGCTGTAATCATCAGGCTGAATAAGACTCCCTGGCTTTGGCAGTCTCATATATTTGGTAAAAAATTTTCTTTTTACAAGGGTTCTGTCCCTGTTTACTATTTATTGTTGAGCACATGTGACCTGGGGGTTGGAGAAATTCGATCCATAATCCTGTGTGCCAGAAATGTCCCATATCTTTAATATTCTTAAGCCAAATTAATCTTATCTCTGAGTCCCCATCCTGCCTGGCTTGTGGAGTACGACCTCAGGTATTTTTATGATGCTTATTTCTCCTCTTCTAGAAATTGTGCTGTTTTGGAGTTCTAGGCAGGGGCAAGACAGTCTTGGGTCAAAGATGGATGAGGACAGAGATGCCCAGGGGTGGTCCCTGTGTACCCTTTAAGTCTAAGGCTCTCTTTGCTGATTCTAAACCAGTCTGGTGCCCTAAAACCTTTGCTGAAGGTGAGAGTCTTGTCTGAGATCCATACTCTGGGACAACCAATGGCCATTGTCTCTGAGGTCCAGGCACAACTTTGGGGCATGAGGGTTCCTGTTGTTCATGGGAGCTGTAACCCCTCCCCTCCCCCACAGGGGAGCTTATCTTTTACCTGGGAGGAGCTGTTCCTTGTCTCCATTCTTGGCCCAGAAGCCCACCTCTCTCTCAGGTTCTGATGTCTCAATGAGCTAAAGCTTTGGAGACAACCAGGTGGGGAAGGATGGATTGGCAGACACGTCCGGCTCCACCTCTGCTGAAGCCAACAGCTTCAACAGGGGGAGGAGAGGGACAGGTACAAGGAGAAAACAAAGTAGAGCTGACAAAGTCCATTCTGGCTGGCATGATGAAGCATCCTAAACTGGGCAGCTTATGAACAACAGAAACTCATTTCTCACAGCTCCGTGCTGGGAGTCTGGCATGGAGGTGCTGGCTGATTCTGTCTTGTGGGGGTTGCTTCCTGGTCCACAAAGGACACCTTCTCACTATACCCTTGAATGACCCTGTCCATCCTTATGGCTCAGTCTCCTCAAAGGTCCCACATCCTAATACCATCACTTTAGAGGTTAGGGTTTCAGTGTACAATTTTGGGGGGGAAAAAACCATTCAAATGATAATAATATATCAAATCTCATTCTCTGGGTTTGACTGGGTGAGTCCTGCTTTTGAATGAACTGAGGACTGTGGCACCCTGATTGTCCTGTGGCCAGCTCTTAAAGAACCAACAGCATGCATCTTAGGACTGTGCTCCCTGCAGACCTTTCACTGTGGAAATCAGAGAGCTCTAGAATATGCAGGTTATGAAACATTTTTAGAAAGTGAGAAAGTCCCTAAAAGTCACTTATTCACTTATTCAACCTAGTCCAGTAGCAACGGGAAATTAAGGGATCTGAACAATCTTTTCAAATAAAGCAAAATTAGATAAAGATATGCTTGGGACATAAAATTCAGACCATGGTAAGGAAGCTGTCCTTTGTAGGTGAAGATGATGTTGAGAAAATTCTAAAGTCAAATTAAGAAAAAACATTCCTTTTACAATATTATCAAAAGGAATAAAATATTGAATAAGTTCCACAAAAGAAGTTCAAAACTTATACATTTTAAACTACAAAACATTGTTGAAAGAAATTAAAGCTTAAAATAAACAGAAAAGCATCCCATATTAATGGATTGGAAGACTTTATATTGTTAGGATGGCAATACTCTTCCATTGATCTATCGATTTAATGCAGTATTTACCAAATCTCAGTTACCTGTTTTTCCAGAAATTAACATATTGACACTACAATTCTAAAGGAAATGTAAGGGACTCAGAAAAACTAAAACACCCTTAAAAAGTAAAAATAAAAATAAATATCAACACTTCATTATTTCAAAGCTTGGTACAAAGCTATAGCCATGAGATTCATGTTATACTTAGAATAAAGATAGATATAAAGACCAATGGGATAAAATAGGAGCGGCTGGAAATAAAGACTTACATTTATGGTCAATGGAGTTTTTGAAAGGTACCAAGACTACTCAGTGGGAAAGAATAATTTCTTCAATGAATGGGACTAGCCCAAATAAACAGCCACATGTGACGGAATGGAGTAAGTTTATGCAAATGGATCGTAGACCATAGGCCTAAAGGCAAGAGATAAACTATAATGAAACTCCTAGAAGAAAACACAGGAGTAAATCTTCATGACTTTAGGTTAGGCAACATTTTCTTGGATAATAACACCAAAAGCTCAAGCAATGGAAAGAAAAGTAGACAAACTTGATTTTGTCAAAATTAAACATCTTTGTGCTTTAAATAAAATTTCCAAGAAAGTGAAAAGATAACTTACAAACTGAGAGAAAACCTTTATAAACTTTCATCTGATTGTGTCCATTACATAAAAGTTCTTATAACTCAATACCAGTAACTTAAAAATTAACCCAAATTGGAAAAAAATGGACAAAAGGATCTGAATAGATATTTCTCCAGAGAAAATATATAAATATTCAAAAACACATGAAAAGATCCTTTAATGCCATTATCAGCAGGGAAATGTAAACCAAAGCCACAGTGAGATACCACTTCCCACCCTCCAAGAGTTTGATGGAAGCCTCAATCAAAATGACAGACAAGAAAAAATGCGAAGATGTGAAGGAATTTGAACCCTTGTGCGTTGCTGGTGAAAATATAAAATGGTCCAGCCTCTTTGTAAAAAACACTTTGGCTGTAGTTACCACATGGGCCATTGGTTCAACTCCTAGACACAGACCCAGTAGAAAGGAAAACACAAAACTTTGTACATGAACACTCAGAGCAGCTTTGTTGGTAACAGCTAGAAGGTGGAAACAACCCATGTGGACACCAACTGATGAAAATGTTAAACAATATGTCCTATATTCATGTGATGGAATATTTTCCAGAAATAAAATGGAATGAAGTACTGAAACATACTACACAATATTGAGGAACCTCAAATACATGATGTTAAATGAAAGAAACCAGTCACAAGAAAATCCACATATTGCATGATTCCATTTATATGGAAAGCCTAGGACAAGCAAGTCTATAGATACAGAAAGTATATAAGAGATTGTCTGGGGCTGCGTGTGGGAGGGAAGCAAGGAGTAATGCTTAATAGATACAGGGTCTCTTTCCTGGGTGATAGAATGTTCTGGAATTAGATTTGTCAATGGTTGCAAAACTGTAAATGTACTAAAAATCATTACAATGGACACTTTAAATGGTGAATTGGATAGCAACTTAATTATATCTCAATAAAGCATGTTTTTATATCACAATAAAGCAAATGACTCTGGCTGTTCACATAATCTCTGCTGCAGCCACCTCTGACATCTTACCTCTGACCTCTTCATCCCTGACCTTTCCACCTCTGGTCTCTCTACCTGTCTGTATTGCAACAGCACCTGATGTAGTCAATGAATATTGCTGCAAAAAGTCCAGCCGTGACAGGTGTCACATCAGAGTTTGTGAGTAAGGAGAGATTGTGGAATTCTGGGGTGAGGTCATCTTTTGGCATATGTAATGTTGACTTTGGCCCCACATCCATCACAATGGAAGCCTGCATTAATTTGAGTGAGAGTCAGTAAGTCCGTGACACATATTCTGAAACCCATAAAGAACCCCACACCTTACCCTGGTTACAGGTGCCACCCCTAGAGGTGACCATGGGAACAGCTGCTCACTGAAGAATGGTCATGTCTCCAGGCAGTCATGGTGCTCGACCCCAGGGGGCGCTGTTCCATGGTGATCTATGTAGAGGGTGGTCCCCTGTAGAGCGGTGCGGGGCACAGAGCTCACCAGCTGCCTTCCACACCCTATCCACGAATTGTCATAGTAGACAATTGCAACTGGAGACACTTATTTATCCCTGGTATTTCTGTGGCCCTTCCAATTTGAAAAAGGGGGATGTAATTCTCTAAGCTCAGTCCGCTTCTCCATATGTATGAGATGCCTGCATCCTCAGGGGACCGTCACCCTGCAGCACTCTCGTCCCTGCCTAGAGTCTCTTTATCTTCACAGATAATGGAAGGCATGCAGTGTCCTGGGTGTAAAGCCAGATGACCAAAAGGAGATGAATTAAAACCGCTGGGCAAGGCTTTATTGGAAATACATGCTCTCGGGCTGAACTCTCCCGTCCATCAGAGTGTGTCTGGGAGAATGGCGTGCATGTTCCGGGGTACAGAAAATTTTAAAAGGCCCAGTCAGGAAGGGGAGGACTTAAGGCAGGAATAGAAGGTCAGAGTCCTTCCTGGATAAGTCAGGAAAAGCCCGCTGATTGACAGGAGGTGCCTCTACTGCTGACATCAGCGTCTGGCTGGCCGCCCCTAGGTGGACGCCCTGGACTGACCTAACATCCCGGCCTTTTTGATGATATAGGACAGCAGATTTGGTCTGGCTACTTCTTGTGGGATTGGGGGCGCTGGAGAGGGGGAGATGGTTCGGGTGTTGGTCAGGCAGGGAGGCAGATGCAGGGGTGTGGAATCATCTGGTTGTCAGTCATGTTGCTTGAATGTGGAAACACCACCTGGGGGTAGGAACAGAGGCTTGGGAGAGATTACTGATTAGCAGAAAAAGAAGGGGGCTGCTGAGAAACTTTGAGTTTGGTGGAAGTCCAGCGTGGTGGGAGTCCAAGGCTGGTCGGTTCTGTAATGAAACTTGTTCAAGTTCCTGAGTAGCGGTTACCATATAGCCAAGTCCTCCTGCTCCCAGCCCAGAGGCAGTGAATGGGGGCCAAGGAGAGCCCAATGATTACCTATAGAAAGATGACCCTTTTTGCCCTAGAAAGGGAGGTGGTAACAAGCCATGGTAATTCAGCCTCATTGTACAGTTAATTGAGGAACATCAATGGGAATTATAGTTATGATCCAAACCTACACAGAGAGAACAGTCTGAAATGTAGGAAGTATAAGGGTTGAGAATTTGTCTCCATAACAAGGCTGGAGAGGACAAGGCATGTAAACATAGTATCTACTTTTTAATGGGATGTTTCCCATTGCACGAGCAGCATCCTGTCCCTGTCGGGTATCTGGAGCAGCAGCCTTCAGGGCGACAGATGACACCAAGATGTCAGGGCGAGATGTCAGACGGGAAGCGGGGAAGTGTAGATGCTTTCCACAGAGACTGCCATTCGGACAGCTTCCAGGGGCCACACAGAGTCCCCTTTAGGGGACTCCACCTAGTAGTAGTAGGGCACCCCACCTCTGAGCCAATATTTTTTTGTGTGTTTAATCTGGTTGCAGGTCCTGATATTCAGGGCCATGAACCAACACCTGGAGTGGTAGGAAAGTGCCACTTGCAAAGGGGACACAACCCAGGGGCAAGCCCTTTTGGGAGTGACCAAGAGGGTCTTAGAGGGGGTGAAACACTGATGTAAGTTGTGTCCCTTCAGCCATCTCTTAGCAGATTAACCTTACTGGCCCTTCATAGGAAGGATGCAACAGTCACCGCACTATGTTGCACATCTCCAAATACCTAGAATTTCAAACCAGAATTTTGGGACCATAAATGTAAATCTGAGTGATGGGGGAAAAAAAATCTGTAGTAGGTGTTGGAATGAGCCAGACAGAATGGATCTGGGTTCATAATGCAGCTGGTTAATATGAATCACATTATTTTGCTTGGCTCAGAAGTGATCCCAGATCTTCTTTATTACTGTGCCTCAGCTGTTCTCCAGGAACATTCTAGCTATCTTATGGGTGGATTATGGGACAGCCTGGCTCGCCTAACTAAGAGGATTTTAGGGTTTCAATGCTCCATTTGCATAGTCCCGCTCTCCCAAAATTTGGGTATGCTGTGCCTTATTAAGGACTTTCACAGTCCAGGTTCATTTGCTGTGATGATACTGGTGGCCACAGAGTGCAAAGCGATCCAGGAGGTTGCCAAATGCAAATGTGGAGGCCCGGGGTTTTGTGCGGGGAGGCAGAGGCCCTGAAGAGCCAGCACCTGCCCCATGGTTTCCTGGGGGCGTGAAATCCTCTGAATCCTTCTTGTGTTTTTTGACATAACAATAGCAGTTTCCCACCTGTTAGCAGCCAGTAGTGATAACCTGCTCTGATGAGAGGGGTGGTAGATTATTGACTGGGCATCAAAAAATAAAGAAACCCACTAAAATGCTTTCACTGTGGTTATAGCAGTTTGGGCTTTTAATTCACCCAATCAACTGAAAATTAACTCCAACCTCCTTCATTACAAATCTAAAAGGTATAGGTAAATGGAAACAGCTTGTTTCCCAGGTCGGTCTCCCGACTCCTGTTTGTTCCCAGGTGTTCAGTTTGGACATTTGTTTGATTTTTTTGTCTGTCTTCACCTACTTTTTAAAAATGATGGACAGTTTTCTGCCTTGATCTTACATGACATCACCAAGGCATTTTGAAGTTTAATTATGTTACATTCTGATAATAATTCATGGTGACTGTAGAAAAGTTAGAAAATGCCCACGATGAAAGGCAAAGCACTGTAATCCCAGCAGCTGGGGAGGCAGAGGCAGGAGGATTGTGAGTTCAAAACCAGCCTCAGCAACTTAGTGAGGCTCTGAGCACCTCAGTGAGACCCTGTCTCTAAAAAAAAAAAAAAATTTTTTTTTAAAGAGTTTGGGGTATCCATCCATGGTTAATTGCCCCTGGGTTCAATTTCCGGTACCAAAAAAAAAAAAAAAAAAAAAAAGGCTAAGCAAATACCCCAATCACACTCTCCCCACCCTAGGGTAGGTTCATAGTGGGGTGATTTTCTTTCATTCTGATCTTAAAACATCCCATAATATTAATTGAGTGCCTGCTACATGCCATGTGCTTCCGTATATTTCCTATGTCTATGTGTACGTATTTATTTGTTCCTGAACTAGGATCTACCCCACTCTCAATTTGTAGCGTGCTAATGTTATCTCTTCTATCTCCCCCTACCAGTCAGTAGTGTTTTAATTGATACATACAACTTATCATACAAATTTATCGTGGTCTGTTTAACTGTTTACTTATTTTTACATATGGAGGAGTCTCCTCATTTCTGGCTGATATAAATTGCTATCTGTATTTAAATCTGCGTGTGCTCATTTAACTGCTATTGGAAGATAAATTGGAAAATGAGGCTCCTCAGTCAAAAG
Source organism: Xerus rutilus (assembly GCA_028644305.1). Lineage (NCBI taxonomy): Eukaryota > Metazoa > Chordata > Mammalia > Rodentia > Sciuridae > Xerus > Xerus rutilus. The sequence continues at coordinate 10,917,658 of CM053415.1, read as the reverse complement.
CATGAAGCTTATGTAAGCGGCGGGCGCTGCTGGCTTTCAAGTGTGCTCTGGGAATACGCTGGGGCTTTTCTGAGAACAAGGAATGGACGTGTGGTTGCACAGTGCTCACGTGTGCCACGTTTCTGTGAAAGCCCCAACAATGTGGGGTTTTAACTGTAAGATGAACGACCAGATGGAAGTGAAACAGGACCAACGCAGGCTTTTATTCCAAGAAATACGCTCCCGGACCAATTTCCCGCCCAGTCACCAGGCTCGAACAGGTCGGGAAAATGGCGCTGTGCCTCCTGTTACACAGGGTTATATGGCCCCTCCCCATCTGGAAGAGGCAGGCCTGGGGCCAGGAAGAGGTGTTGACTTAGAGTCCAGTGTCCTCTGAGACTGGTTTTGGTGCAGCTGGTGATGTCAGATCCCTTCCGGTATGAGCCGAGAGCCATGGAGCTTCTCGTATTAAGTTCACTTCTTCTTCCGTACAGATCACTGGGGGCCGCCATCTTGGTGTGCTTGGCGCATGCGTGCTGCGCTCGTCGCATGCGTCGCATGTGTACTATGTTTGTCGCGCGCGACAGTGTGTGGGCTGGCTCCTGGCGGTGATGGGGGAAGAGGAGGTCTCTAGAATTGTCTCCCAGGGAACTTCCTGGTGTTGCGTCAGCACAGCGCCATGGCGCAGCGCCGCAGCGCAGCAGGGGGGGCTGGTTTTCTGCGTCTGCCCCCGACCTAACATTAACATCTCATTTCGCACTACTTTGTATTTTTGATCATTAAGTACAGTATTTTACGCATTGGTGTGTTAGCTTTCCATTGTTGTGACGAAGTACCTGACATAAACAACTTGAAAGGAAAGAATGCTTATTTTGGTGCAGGTTCCAGAAGGTTCGGTCCACAGTGGCTCGGCTCTGTTGGTGAGGCGGGCCATCATGGCGGAAGAGCATGGTGGAAGAAACTGCTCACCTCCTGGTGGCCTAGGAGTGAAAAGGCAGAGAGGGAAGTCCCCATATGCCCAGAGTCCCCATATGCCCTCCAAGGGCATACCCCCAGTGACCTAACCTCCTTCTCCTGAGGTCCCACATGCTGGAGGTCCCACCGCCTCCCGTTAGTGCTGGTGACCAAGCCTCTGGCATGTGGACCTTCGGGGACATTTAAGATCCAAACCATAACTCGTGGCTAGCTATTTACTCTTCTAGCTTTAGAACTTGCCTTCAGAGCCATCGTCTCCCATCCACATGGCACACATTTTTCCTGAATTTGTCGTACCCTTTCTAATTTGTTCATCCCCCTCAGCCCCAGATGTGGTGTCTCTGCGTGACCTCACTGATTTCTGTTGCCATTTCGTTCACGTTTTTCTGCTCAGAAAAATCCTTTCTAGCTCGAGCCTCCCTCCATTTCTTTCTAATTGTCTGGTTTGTGTGTTTAACTCTTTAAACCATTTGAAATGTATTTTGATATGTGATGATGCAAGTGAAAGAAACTAACTTTATTTGTATCCCATTAATGGATTACTGGCTCTGGTCCTCCATGACTAGAGGGTGGTGTGAAGCCTGTAGCAGATGCAGAAATAATGGAAGGGAGCCTGGAGCCGGATTCCAGTGTCCACAGCCCTCAGCTTCCCAGGGCTGTGGCTCCTCCATCCCAAAGTGTGGCCCTAGGTTTGAGTATATTCACATAATTGTGCACCTATCGCTATGATCAATTTTAGAAAATTTCAATACCTGGAGAAGAAACCCCACATCCCTTGGCCATCACCTCCAATTCCCCCATCATCTCACACCAAGGCAACCAGGGTCGGCTTCCTTTCTCTGTGGAGCTGCTTGTTCTGGGCATTTCATATACATGGGGTCTTACAATATGTGGTTCCTGGTTGTCTGGCTGCTTTCATTGAGCACAATATTTCCTTTTCTCTTTTTATTAATTTATGTATTTTACAATAGAATGCATTTTGACATCTAATACACACATGGAATACAACCTCTCATTCCTCTAGCTATACATGGTTCAGAGTTGCTCCACTAGTGTAATTATCCATATATATAGGGTAATAATGTCTATCTCTTTCTGATGTCCTTCCCATTCCCACAGCCTCAACCCTCCCCTCTACACAAACTAAATTTCCTTCTTTCTTCGTATCCCCCTGTCCCCCTATGGATCAGCATCTACTTATTAGAGAAAACATTTGGCTTTTGGTTTTTTGGGATTGGCTTACTTCACTTAGCATGATATTCTCTAGTTCCATCCATTTACCTGCAAATGCCATAATTTCATTCCTTCTTTAAGCTGAGTAATATTCCATTGTGTATATGTACTATATTTTCTTTATCAATTCATCTGTTGAAGGGCATCTAGGTTGGTTCTATAGTTTAGGTATAGTGAATTGAGCTGCTATAAACATTGATGTGGCTGCATCACTGTAGTATGCTGATTTTAAGTCCTTTGGGTATAAACCAAGGAATGAGATGGCTGGGTCAAATGATGGATCCATTCCAAATTTTCTGAGGTATCTCCGCACTGCTTTTCATAGTGGTTGTACCAATTTGCAGTCCCACCAACAATGTATGAGTGTGCCTTTTCCCCCACATCCTTGCCAACACTTATTATTGCTTATATTCTTGATAATTGCCATTCTGACTAGAGTGAGGTGAAATCTCAGAGTAGTTTCTATTTGCAGTTCTCTAATTGCTAGAGATGTTAAACATTTTTTTCATGTACTTGTTGACTGACTGTATTTCTTCTGTGAAGTGTCTTTTCAGTTCCTTCGTCCATTTGTTAATTGGGTTATTTGTTTTTTAGGTATTAAGTTTTTTGAGTTCTTTATATGTCCTGGAGATTAGTGCTCTGTCTGAGGTGCATGTGGTAAAGATTTTTTCCCATTCTGTAGGCTCTCTCATCACGTTATTGATTGTTTCTTTTGCTGAGAAGAAGCTTTTTAGTTTGAATCCATCCCATTTATTGATTCTTGATTTTACTTCTCGTGCTTTAGGAGTCTTGTTCAGGAAGTTGGGGCCTGAGCAACGTGATGAAGATTTGGGCCTACTTTTTCTTCTATTAGGCGCCAGGTCTCTGCTCTAGTGTCTAAGTCCTTGATCCACTTTGAGTTGATTTTTGTGCAGGGTGAGAGATAGAGGTTCAATTTTATTCTGCTGCATACGGATTTCCAGTTTTCCCAGCACCATTTGTTGAAGAGGCTATCTTTTTTCCACTGTATGTTTTTAGTGCCTTTGTCTAGTATGAGATAACCATATTCATGTGGGTTTGTCTCTGTGTCTTCTATTCTGTACCATTGGTCTACATGTCTATTCTGTTGCCAGTGCCATGCCATTTTCGTTACTATGAACACAGTGTTTTCAAGGTTCATCCACGTTGTAGCATGTATCAGTACTCCATTCCTTTTTTCTTACCGAATAATATTCCATTGCATCTCAATGCTACATTTTATCTATCCATCAATTGGTGGGCATTTGAGTTGTTCCTACTTTTTGGAATTAGGAATTCCAGAATCATGTTGATGTGGCCATTGTATTCTAATGACAAGTTCCTAAAATCCCCATTAAATATGGTGTTTCTGGCTTGGGCTCTGTTACTCTGTTCAGGAATTCTGAATTGGGTTGGGGACCACTGGACCAACCTGTGGAAAGACCAGGACATCATCTCTAATCTTGATTCCTATTAAAAGATGCTGTGTGGATTCAGCTTGACATGACCAAAGCCATCTTGAGTGGTAACCGCCATGATCACCCCTGAGTAGCCTCAGCTAGTTTCCCTGTATAGTTTTCCAACTTACTACAAATAGGTAAAACCAGAGTGGTACCTGGAGCATTGTGACCAGGTACACACTGGCACTGGATCCTAGTGCCAGAAACATGCCGAGTCTTTTTTGATAGGAGCTTGAGAGAAACTAGGTACATTCTGGCTTAGATAAAGTCACTTTTGTCCTGACCATTACATCCATTTCTCTTTCCTACCCAAAGCACAGGTGCTCACCTGGTTTTGCCTGGGGCCACACATCTGTCAGCAAATTCGCAGTAAATTGCACTCTGTGATCCTGGGTCTGTGTGCCCCCTTTCTTTGGGCTCAAGCCACGCTGGGGGCCAGTCCTCATTCACTGAGAATAGAATGGGGTTTTCTGGAACAGATGTGTTTACATGGAGAAAACTAAAGCAGATGGGAGCATATAGCTGAAGAGGGGAGACAGAAAATGAGGCCAGAACTGATGTAAAACAAGAAGCCCTGAACAGACAGTGCTGGTTGCATGTCTCCAGCCTCCATAACCCGTGTGTGTGTGTGTGTATGTGTGGTACTGGGGATTGAACCCAGGGATGCTCTGCCTCTGAGTCACATCCCTAGTCCTTTTTATTTTTTATTTTGAGACAGGGTTTCACTACGTTGCTGAGGGTCTTGCTAACTTACTGAGGGTGTCCTCAAAATTGACATCCTCCTGTCTCAGCCTCCCAAGTAGCTGGGATTATAGGTGTGCACCACTGAGCCTGGCCCCCTAAAATTTTTCACCCTGGTTTAAGTGAAGCTGCTTCCTGTGTCGTGGAGTCTGGGGTCCCAGTAAGGGGAAGATTCCACTAAGCACTGAGCTGGCTGAATGTCCCAACCCCTAGGCCAACAAGAAGCTAAAGGGTTGGCATTGCAGGTCTCAGGGTGAGAGGCAGAGGGCCCGGCTTTAAAAAAGCAAAGCCTCAAATTCCAGCTGCAGCTGTCTCTATTTGTGGTCGTTGGGAGACAGGGTTGTCCAGGCTTAGTGGCTCTGGACAACCAGTGCTGGGGGAGGCTCCCGTGCCTCTGGGCGTCTGTCTGTGAGGCCTCTTTCTCCCGGGGCCACGCTGTCTGTGTGCAGGGCAGGGCATGGAATTCCTGTGCTAGAGGTTCTGTTTCTCTCTGGAGCTCGAGGCTCCACCTAGGCATCAGTCTTCACCTCTGAGTGTCTTGCTTAGGGGAAACCCTGCTTTCCAATGCTAAAGGGACCTTGGGGAAAGGTGGAGAGCACTTGGAGGGAGATTCAGTGCTGTTAGGGCTGAAAAGTGCCCAGCACAGACTGAACCAGGCATCAGGCCACCTCTCAGCCCACAGGCCCAGGCCTGAAGCCTCCCGTGGCCAAGGCGAGAGAGCCTTTGACTCACTCAAGGTGTGGTTTTAAGCAAGTCGCAGCCACCCTCCTCCCCCCAACCCAAACAGTTCCCTACAGTCAGGGGAGTGAAGTAGCTGGATTCTAGACCACATTTCAAAACAGGTTTACTTTGTAAACTAGAGTATAAAATGAGAGACCTCCAGGTTAATTGCTGGTGAATCCGTAGGTAAAATACTTAACTCAGCCCAAAGACCTTTGCCCTCACCTTCGGGAGGTGACTCTAAACCCTTGGAATGTCCAGTCTCAGGAATGTTTTTGTCTCCTAGGTTCATGGTAGAGAGTAGAGAATGTGATTTAGGGTGGGGGCCTTGGGCCGCGTGGTATCAGCTCGGTCTCCCCAGAGGCTGGAGGCTGAGGCTCAGGAGGCGCTGTGCCTGTGTGATGGAGCCCCAGGAAACCCTGGCTGGGTGAGGAAGGCCGCACTGTCCCCAGGGAGGGGACAACCAGCAGCTCCGTGGTGAGGCCCTCCCGGCCTCTGTCTTCTGCCTCTGCATAGATCTCTTCCTTTGACTGATTTTAAAAAAAAACCAAAAAAACCCACCAGGGATTGAACCCAGGGGCGCTTAACCATTGAGCCACTCTCTCTGCCTTTTTAATTTTTTAAATTTTGAGACAGGATCTCGCTAAGCTGCTTAGGGCCTCGCTAAGTTGCTGAGGCTGGCTTTGAACCCACGATCCTCCTGCCTCAGTCTCCCGAGATGCTGTGCGCCACCGCGCCTGGCTCTTGACTGATTTTGATCCGATTGTTCCCAGTAGTAAACCAGAGCAGCGAGGACAGAGAATGCGAGCCCTAGAGAATCACTGACGCTAAGGGTGGTCTTGAGGACCCTGAACTTGCCCTTGGTGGCAAAGGCGAGCGTGGCTTGCAGATCACCCCACACGGCTTCTTGCAGACACAACCCAAAGACCACGGGGACTTCTGAATAAAGAGACTTGATTTAAAACACCGAGTGTGGTCTCATGGGGTCTCTGCAAGTCTCCATGGAGAAATTCTGCAGGAGCCTGAAGGGAAACTTTAGAGGGAAGAAAGCAAACCACGTCCAGGTGCCCTTGGGGACACAGTGGGAGGAGCTCCCAGGGTCCGGCCTCTCCATTCTCCTCCCCAAGCCTCACTCCAGACTACGAGAATATCAGAAGGTGAGAAAATAAAAATATCTTTGTTCTGCGCACTCACAGGACCTCCGATGACCGAGGAAGAGGTTTGACGCTTTGCCCACCATTTGTCCTCATGGCCTGGCACATTTACATAAGGCACAGTGTCGGGTATCCTGGGTTAAATTGTGTCCCCACCTCTCAAATTCATATGTCCAAGTCCCAATCCCCAGGACCTCAGAACAGAACCTTATTTGGAAATAGGGTCTTTGCAGATATAAGTATTTAAGTTCAAATGGGGTCACCTGGAATAGGTGGCCCCAACCCAACATGACTGGTGTCCTTGTCAAAGAGTGTCCTGTGAGGAGCCAACGTGTTCAGGAAGAACCCCATGAGGGAGAATGCCACCATGAGTCAAGGAAGGTCCACCAGGACCCAGAGAGGGGCCAGGGAAGACCCTCCTGAGCACCCTCAGGCACCTGGCATCTGTCCTCCAGAACCAAGAGGAAATAGCTTCCTACTGCTACAGTCCCAGCACACGCGCACAGGGGTTAGAGGTGAACACACAGCTGCCCCTGCAGAAGGTGTGTGGGCAGGAGGAGCAGCGAGTGCCCTGGGCGAGGGACTGGGAGGCACTGGCTTCTCGCTTCTCTTCTGGAACAACTCAGTTCTAGCGTACGAGGGCCAGGCCCAGGGCGCTGCGAGACTGAAGAAAAGTAGGTAGATCCAGAATGGCACGGAAGGCCATTTACTGGGGACCCACTGACGGCAGCGTGGTCCTGGGTAACAGCAAGTCCAGTTGGATCCCCGCCATGTGGCTCAGAAAGAGGGATCTGTTATAGATTAGGACAAAAGTGACTTTGTCCTGGCGGGAATTATCTCAAAATTATTTCATAGTCAGCTGCATTCCTGGAGCCAGGGTCCAGTTGCAAAGCCCCACACACCACTTTAATGCTGTGGTCTGTTTAGAGTCTGCTGGGAAACTATGCAGAAGGGAACTGGCCAGGGTTACTCTGGGGCAATCAGGGCGGTAACAAGATGGCTGCCGTAGTCACGTCAAGCTGGATGAACACAATTTCCGAGGATGGCAATGTTTCAGCAAGCAGAGAGAGAGGAAGGGTCCCTGGGAGCAAAGAAGCAAGGCCTGGGTTGAGGCACGTCTGGAGAAGATGGCCATGTTGGGGCCATCGAGCCAACAGGAGGAGGGACAATGGGCCCAGGAGCCAGCCTAAATTGGATTTGTCGGACCATGTCGGGGCCACAAACCCAACTGGGGACTGGCTTCACCTCCACGCCTGGGTCTGGCTGGACTGTGACATTCTTACTCTCAGTGAATGTAGGATTCATTCCTGCTGTGTCTGACCTGTTGTGAAAAGTGATTTAGTTAAACAGGTTCCAGGTGATTCCCTTGATGGTGACCATTAGGATTTATGCAAAAAGGGATGCAGACTTAAAGCCCTTCCTTGAGATTGCTCGTTTGTGCTCCAGCCCACACGTGGGGCTACTCAGTCTTCCTTGGTTGGCTGCTTGCTGGGGCTTTCCCATGCCATCCTCCAGGCCTGCCTCATTTGTTAGGCTGTGACCCCACAGTGAAGCTGGGATATGACTTGCTCATAACCGCAGCTGGAAAATTAAATTTTATTTTCAACACATCTTTACTCTTCTTGCGCTGATCTGCCTGGCTCCGAGCCAGTCTCCCTGTGGCTTTGGTTTTAATATCTGGCCATAAACCCCTCAATGTTACAGCTGCCATAAGCAGGTCCTGGTGTCACGTTCCTTAATACAGTTAATTAAATTCTGAGCCCAGTGTGCAAATGGAGATTATAAAACTCTTTGGCCAGAGAGCGTGGGTTGGATGCTCTTGACCGGCATCTGGTCAAATATTCAGATTGTCTTGTAGCATTGGCGCCGATACAGAATGGACAGAGGAGATCTGGGACTGGGTGGGAGGTCACCATTCTAAGGTTCTTTTAAAAATGCAACCCAAAAGAAATGAAGACATCAGTCCATAAAATACTTACACAAGAGTAATCATAGCAGCATTATGGGTTTTAGTGCCAAATTGGAGACAACCAGGCATCTGTAACCAGGAAAATGAATAAGAAGACGGTGGAAGCTCCATACACAGACCACCTTGCAATAGGAAGGAACACGTTATACAAGTCATCCTGGAGCATTCCATTTCACAAAGTTCAGTAACCAGCAAGACTAATCTGTAGTCGCAGAAATCACAACAGTGTTCCCTATGGTGGGATGGAGGGAGCACAAAAGAAATTTCTGGAATGATGAAAATATCTCATATCTTGACTGACTGGGTGGTTGCACTGGTGGCTTTGTTTGCCAAAGCTCATCAAAGTGTGTGCTGGAAACCTGGAAACTGGTTGACCTGTCTGTCAACAGTCCCTGATAAAGAAGAAAGTTCCATTATGACACTGGAAAGTTACCGGACATTAGAGTGTCCATCCCTCTTGCCTTGCAGGGCAGATCTCCTGGGGCTCAGTTCAGAGCTCAGAATCATGGTGCAGAACACACTTGGGGATCATCACTAGTATTCCCTCTGGGGAACCCAGATGGTCACCCACTGATCTCTGTGGTCTTCTTGGGGTCCTCCACAGATGTCCCCTGCGGATAGAGCCACTGCCATGTCCAGATGCTCCATCTGGAGGAGGACCTCATACTTTGGGTCCACCTATGGGAGAAAAAGTGGCTACTGAATTATTAAGTGGCTACTGAATTTGCCTTATGTGAATGCTAAGACAAAGGAAGAATTCTGCTATTCAGGAATTCTGCTAGGGCACCTTTGCTGGCTCAGAGCCAATAAAACAGCCGTCTCCAAAGCAGATGCTGTGGACACAGGTGAGATGGGAATGCACTGTCCTGTACCTCAGTGAGCATCAGCCTTGTACCCCAGTCTCCTCCACTGGGTGGGAGGAGGTGGCAGCCTCCATCATGTAGAGATTCAATGTCTACCCAATAGCTCCTGGGAATGGCCAGCCCCACACAGCCAACCCAGCCCAAGAGCTGGCTCCTTGCTCAGATGCTTGAAGCACCAGGCCCTCAGGAACCTGAGGTGTCATCTGGGTTATGCTGCTGGGGGAGGCAGGCGGTGTGCAGAGCATGAAGTTGAACACAAACTTGTCATTCTTCCCAGGATGCTGTCTGTCACTCACAAAGAAGTCTAACCCCTTTCCAGTCAGCAGAGTTACCTTCCTTATTTCCAATAATAACACAGGACCAGAGGACTTCACTGGAAGGAACAGGAGGAAGGAAACTGTTGGGAGACTTCATGCATGGTGTGGCCACCCAGAACTGGTCCACCCCGAGGTCTTGGATGGCAGGTCTTTGTTTTCTGTTGCTATAACTGAGTACCACAGACTGGGTAATTTATAAATAACAAAGGTTTATTTGGCTTTCTGGAAGCAGTGATGTCAAGAATCTGGTGCCAGCCTCTGCCACACCTCTGGCTACATCCCGGTGAGACAAGGTATCACATGGCCAGGAAGGGCAAGCATGCTGATTCAGGTCTTTCTTCCTCTAAAGCCACTAATGTCATCATGGGGTCCTCATGACCTCATCTGGCCCTAATTATCTCTCAAAGGCCCCACCTTCAAACCATTAACATAAATTTGCAAAATGAGTTTCCAACTCATGATTTTAGGGGAGACACATTAAAACCAGAGCAGGAGGGACATTAGGGATGTGAGAATTCTGAAATGAGCCCGTCTCAGCAGAAGCAGCGTCTGAAGGACTATGGGTAAGAATGGCTGCCGGGTGCCAAGGGCTTTGTGTGCCTGTGCTGGGCGGTTGGCACCTTATCAGCTTGTTCAGTGCTCACACGCGGCTCTTCCCACCCACTTATAGATAAGGACACAGAGGTGAGAAATTGGCCCCAATCAGACAGCAACTGAGAGCATCAGCCAGAGCCTGCAGCTAAGCTTCCTGGGTATGCTGCGCGATGGCCCCGCGTCCATGACAAGACTCGTGCGCTGAAGTTGGAAAGCCGAGAGCCGAGGTGAAAATGTTCTGGAAGAACAGTAACGTAGCAGATGGAAATGCCATCTCTAAGGATTTCATCATCCCCCGAAGAACCTCCTGCGAGCAGCCTAACGTGCTCCATCTGGGGCTCGCGGGACAATCCGCACTGTATAGAAAAAGGTCTTAAAAACTTCCTCTTATTTTATTTTTATTTTATCCTGTAAAAAACACTTATTTTTGGAATATGTTTTATTATGCACATAATATATTCACACAGTGGTACATGGTGTGCTTCATAAATAAATAAGTACACATATATTTGTGATTCACGTTTGAAGAATTGTTGCCTGCCTGGGTCTACAATCCAAACAGCCCCGAGGCCGGCACGAGGGTGGGCTTGTGTGTTAAGGATTTGCTCTGTTTTAACTGACTGCTTCAAAACCGCATTGCGATATATGGGAAGTTGTTCTGGTAATGTGGATCCTCTTTACTCCTTTGCCCAAAGCTTACAAATATCTTTCCCACACTGAGTCTCCCTTGGTGTTGGCTGCAGCCCGGAGCAGCAGATGGCTTCTTGGTTTTCCTTCAGGATGGAGGACATGACGAGGGCAAGGTGACCTAGGAACACACTGCGTCTCCAAGGTGGCCAGGGGCCAACGCTGGATATGAAGGTTTCCTTTTTTTTTTAATTTATTTTTTTGGTGCTTGGGGATTTGAACCCAGGGCCCCATGCATGCCAGGCAAGCAGTTTACCACTGAGCCACATACCCAGCCCCTAGGAGTAATTTTTTTTTTTAAATGTGGTCCTGGGGATTGAACCTGAGGCCTTGTGCATGCAAGGTAAACACTCTACCAATTGAGATATATATCCCCAGCCCATTGACTGGGAGGAGAGTCTTGTGTCTCTGAGCATGCCCAGAGGGCCCGTGAGACTGAAGGCCCTCAGCTGCTTGACATGGTGAACTTCACCAGCGTTAGTGATGGAGCCAGTGTCCCTGCCAAAGGAGGTGCTGTGGTGGAGGGGCTGTAGATGGTGGCCACTGTAGCTGATGAAGTCTCCAGGTTCCCCAAGCCCTGAGATGGAAAAGATAACTTAAAATTTAAAGTCATAAAATAGAGCAAAGAGGTCAAGAGAACCTAGGAATTTCCTAACCCATCAATCAGCCAACTCCTGAGCCCCGGAGCCCAGCAGGTGTCAGTCACATGTGGCAAATCAAGAGAACAGACCAGACCTCCCACCATCCAGTGCCCCAGACGCAGGTTCTAGGAGCACATGGGGACCTGGAGAGCAGCGCTGGGACATGGACGCGGCAGAAGCAAGTGGAGGACAACCAGGGGCTCACCTTGGGAGCTGGCCGGCTGCCCAGTGGGCAGTGAAGGAATGGCTCCTGAAGGTCAGCGGTTAGGGCCTCACAGGACAGGGGAGACACGAGCTGGACCTACGAAAGGAGAGACTTTCAATAAGCAGAAGATATGAGGAGTCCCTTGAGTTCTTAGGGAAACGCAAAGGGAAAAGCCACACTACTGGTTCATGCACCCCAGACCCCCGCAGCTGGAACCCCACAAGAGGAGGAGCTGCTGGCACGCCCACACGGTGCTGTGGGAGGCAAAATGGTGCTTGGGACTCTGGAAAGCTGTTATATTGCTGAGCACACACCTCCCCTATGACCCAGTAGTGTCCTGAGTGTATGTCCAAGAGTAATGGTGGCTATGTCCACAAAAAGACATGCACAAGCGTATCTATAGCTATTTTAAACCTAATAGTTCCAAACAGGAAACCCTCAAATGTTTATCAACAAAAGAATAGGCAAAAAAATTCTGGTGCAGTTGTAATATGACATACTAACAATAATAAAAATGAATGAATTACAACTATACACAATGTGGGTGAGTGAACACATCACCCAGAAAAGGGACCCAGAAAACAAAGACAACTAAGACATGATTGCAAGTATATAAAGTTCAAAAAGAGGCACAATTTATCTATGGTGATGGAGGAGAGGAGTAGTGACCTGCCAGTGGGTAGGGGTGGGGAAAGAGTGGAAGGGAACAGGAGGGAAACTTCCAGAAGCTGGAAGTAGTTTCCATCTCAACTTGGTTGGTGGTACATGAGGAGAATATGTATGCTTAACATGTGTATGGTTTATTCTTTATGAAGTGTCTCTCAATGAAATTTAGAAAAAAACAAACCCAGGCTATCATCAAATGGAAAGAAAAAGGGAAATTCTTAATAACCTCAACTATTGTGTTAGTCAATTTTCAGTTACTGTAACAAAATACCCGAGATCATCACTTTAAAAGAAAGAAAGGTTTATACGGTTTCAGCCCATGGTCACTTGGTCCTATTGCTTTGCGCCTGTGATGGCACAGCACATCATGGTGGGGAGCATGAGATGGAGCAGGCTGTTGACACCATGGCAGACAGGAAGCAGAGAAAGAGAGACAGGAAGCGGGCAGGGATCCTATTATCCCCTTCCAGGGCATGACCCCCGTGGCCTAACTTCCTCCCCGACTTCCTAAAGGTTCCATCACTTCTCCAAAGTGCCACAGACTGGGGACAAAGCCTTCAACACAAGGGCCTTTGGGCGATATTTAAGATCCAGACCACAGCAACTGCATGCCAGTAATTCACTGGGGAAAGTCTTCCATTTGTTTGGAGAAACGTAAGTCATATCCTTTGAGCTATTCTTATCTTTCCATCTGCTTTCTGAAGCAGAAATATACATGTTAGCAAACATTTGTCCAAGCCATTGTCCCCCCACCCATTTCTCTGTTGTTCCCTTTAGACTTCAGCAGGGCCCTCTGTCCTGGGCTGCAGGGGAAGGCTCCGTAGCGCGCCAGTGTTTCAAAGCAACTCCGTCCTCTCCTCGAAGCCTCATTGAACAAGATGAGTTTGCGAGACTGGATGTATGTAGACTTACTTAGATTCTAAAAACCACACCCTGTGCTTGAGGACTGGAGAGTCCGTCTGGGACACGGTTATGGTGGCATTAACATTCAGAAAAACAGGGAAAAGGTGCCAAATGGCCCTCAGCTGTTTGCAGAGCCTCGGTCGGGGCGGGGATTCAGCTGACAGCTCCCTGCTGAGGACCCGCAGGGGGCCCAGGCAGGCTCCGTTCCTGTTTTACACAGAAGAGAGGAAATCTGGGGCTTCGGAGGGGCTGTGAAGGCCCAAGGGAGGGCCTCAGAAAGCACTCAGGTGTTGACTGAGTAGAAGGAAATTAAGCAGATACTATTCAAAGTCTGTGTGCAAGCTTTCCAATGCCTTCTGGAAGAACTGGACATACTGTCCCAGGTGGAGGACTTGTCGCCCGTCTGGCCTTTCAATTCCGCACACTGCCTCCTTTAGAGACACCCCACCTGCCCCTGTTGATACACCTTTCCTTCCTCTGTGCCTCCCCTCTGCTGCCTCTAAGAGAAGTGCTTAAATTTATTCATAATCCAATGCTAAGCTTGGGTGGGGAAAGGGCTGACAGGTGGGCAGGAGGGAGATTTGCATTTTAATAGGACCAGGCGGGAGCTGCCTCCGCCCCGCTGAGTCTTCCAGGAGAAGCCCAGCTTCAGGCGGCTAAGCAGGATGATCTGCCCCACGCTCCAGCCGGACTGCAGGTGCACTCAGTGAGCACATGACCGTGACCGGGGCCACCGTTCATGATTTCTACTTCTAGTAAAATCGTCACATATTATTTTTATACCTGTTCTAAATACACTTGTGCTCCGGGCCTGTTAGCCCGTGCTACTAACACGCAGGATTGGGAAAAGGCAAATGAATGTGGCTCGCTTCTTACCACCACCCATGTGAGGGGAAAGAAAATCCTGAGTATTCCTGTCTGGGCTCCAGACAAATCCCCCAAATGCCTCTTGCTCCAGTTCCCAGATCTCCTAAAGAGCCAGCTGCTCTTTGGCCCTCCCTGTGGGCCACACTCTCCTTCATGTTCATAGCCTCGTCTTGGCCTCAGAAGGTCTCTGCATGTTTGATGTGGGGGAAACATCCAGGGTGCAAATGGTCCTTCCACACCATGTCCTACTGCATTCACAGGGAATCACAGTGTGTGTGTGTGCATGAACTCTCTCTCTCTCTCTCTCTCTGACCCTAATACAAAGGCTCCACTCACCAGATCTGTTGAGCCAAAAGGGAGTCAGTTTAATTAAAAGAGGAATGGGATGTTCCAAGATTTAAATGGAGCAAGAAAAAGACTTTTATTAAATCTTAAAATTCTTATATTCTTAAAAGGTTTCTGCAGCTCCAACAGACTTTCCTGCTGTCCCAAGTCCAATATGGAATATAACTCTTTCTAGAACTTACGAATCATCTTAGTTTGAGCAGTAACCACACAGGAAAGATCACTGGCTCAAATTCTAGATGGAGGGAAGCGGTGCAGGGGGGCTTTAGGGGAAGAACTCTGACTTGCACTCTTACCAATGACCATAGTGTAAACACTCACCCATGGCCAACTTCCAGCTACTAATGTCCCATCCCTGTGTGGGAAGCTGAGAGGACATGTGCGCCATCAGCCCTCACTAGCAAGTGGTCAGGCAGACTCCAGCTCACCACCCAGTGTGCTTCCCCTGGAAGATCTTTAAAAAAAAAAATCCAGCCATGAATTTATTCTGCTATTATCTGTCTCCTTTTGCCTAAAAAAGGCAAGTGCAAAGAGCAAATCTGGCCACATGGAGGGTTTGAGTTTATTGCTGATATTTGTAATGTAATTGTCTACACTGAGACCTTGCTGAACTCAGTTCTACCATTTTTTTTTCAAATATTTCTATTAGTCGTTGATGGATCTTTACTTACTTACTTAATTAATTAATATGTGGTGCTAAGAATCGAACCCAGTGCCTCACACATACTAGGCGAGTGCTCTACCACTGAGCCACCACCCCAGCCCAGTTCTACCAATTTTGGGTACATTCCTTTGGATTCCATGGACCATCGTACTTTCTGTAAGTAAGGACAGTTTTACTCCTTCCTTTCCAGCGTACGCCTTTCATTCTCTGCACAGCACTTCCAGAACTGCAAGGGACGGCAGTGGCGAGAGTGGACACACCTTGCTTTGTCCCCACCTTGGGGGGCAGCACATTCAGTCTTTCACCATTAATGGGATGTCAGCCGTGGGTAGGCTTTTTGTAGATGTTCCTTATTAAGTTGCAAAACTTCCTGTCCAGTCTTAGTTTCCTGAGAGTTTTCATCATGAATAAGTGTTGCATTTTTATCAAATGCCTTTTTTACACTGATTGACATGATCACGCGCTCCTTTATCCTTAGCTTGTTCATATGGTCGATTGCGTTGACTGAGGTTTGAAGATTCAACCGTGCCTAGAACAGACCTCACTTGGTTATGGTGTCTGGTTTTTTTATGGATTGCTGAATTGTATTTGCTGATATTTTGTTAATAAATTGTCATGTCTACATGCACGTAAGACTTTGACCTGCCATTTCTTTTTTTCAATGTGTTTGTGTGATGTTAGTATCGGGCTGATATTGGCTTCATAAAATTTGTGGGGAAATATGTCTGCATCTTTTATTTTTTGGGATAGATTATGTAAAATCAGTGCAATTCTTTAAATATATGGTAGAGTTCTGCAGTGACTCTATCTGGAGATTTTTTTTTTCAGGGGGTTTAAAATTATGATTTCTATTTCTTTAATACACTCAAATTATCTATTTCATATGGGGTGGTACTTGGTACTTTTCAAGGAGTCTATCCATGCATTAGTCTATATTTCATTACTATGATGAAATACTAAAGATATTCAATTTTAATACATGAACACTTGGTGGACATACTCACCATATACAAACTGTAACAACTTAATTCATCTTAGAGCTGTCTGTAATGTTCCCTCATTACCTTTGCATGGCTGCAGGAGCTATAGCCATCTCCCCATCTCATTTATAGTATTAATAATATGGGTCTTTTTCTTTGTTTGTTTTGTTTGTTAATTTTGCTAGAAGTTTATCAATTTTACTAATATTTTAAAAGGATAAGATTTCTGCTTGATTGATTTTTCTCTGTTGTTTTTGTCTTTTTAATTTCATAGACTTTTGCTCTGATGTTTATTATTTACTTCCTTCTCCTTGCTTAGATTTTAGTTTGGTCTTCTAATTTCTTGAGTGGGAGCTTATGTGATTGATCTGTGATTTTTCCTCTCTTGTAATGTTCTATAAATTTACCTCTCAAAACTCTTAATTTCAACCCACCAATTGATTTGTGTCTTTGTTTTAGTTTAGTGTTACATGTATTTTAAAATTTTTCCCTAAGACTTCCTCTTTGATCCATGTAGTACTTGAAATGTGGTTTTTTAGATCAGCCCCCTGTTATTTTTCTGGTTTTGATTTGTGTTTTTTATTCTACTGTGTGCAGAGAACACATTCTGCACAATTTCAATTCCTTTAAACATACTGAAGTTTGTCAGGATGTGATCTGTCTTGGAGAATGGTTCATAGGCATTTGGAAAGAATGTGTACTCTGCTGTTGCTGGGTGGGATTTTCTATTAATGTCAATTAATCCTGTTGGTTGGTGGTTTTGTTGAGCTTTTGTATAACCTTACTAATTTTGGGGGTAATCAGTCTATCAATTGCAGAGAGAGGTGTTGAAATCTACAACTGTAATTGTAGATTTGTCTCTCTTTTCAGTTCTGTCCATTTTTGCTAGACACATTTCCAGTTGAGTCTTTTCCCCTTTGGTGTGTACACATTCAGGATTGTTATGTCTTTTTGGTGGGTTGATCCTTTTATCATTATGTTACACCTCTCTCTATGTCTGGAAATTTTCTTTGTTCTACTTTAACTGATTTTTTAATAGAGCCATTCCTCCTTCCTTTTGATTAATGTTTTTGAGTATTTTAATTTCAATATGCCTATCTCATTATTTTGAAGAAATACTACTGTGGACAGTACTTAATTGGATCATTTTGTCCTCCCTGTCAATCTCTGCATTACACTTGATGTATTTAGACCATTTATATTTAATATAATTGTCAAGAAGACAGCGCTGACCTTTTTTGTTATTGTTTGCTATTTGTTTTCTCTACGTTCTATTTGTTTCTGCTTTGTTTTACCATGGGTTACATGAACATTTTTTAGAATTCTATCTTTGTCTACAGAGTTTTGGAGTACATCTCTTCTAAAAATCTTTAGTCCTTGCTCTGGAATTATGTTTTTGGTACACAATTTGACCAATTCAAATGAAAAGTAAAAACCTTACATCGTTTTTCATCCCCTACCCTCCTTGTTTATAGAATAATTGTCCAAAGTATTTCCTATACTTATGTTGAGAATACATTAAAGTGTTATAACCATCAAACATAATTTAGAAAATTCATAGAAGAAGGAAAATCTGTAGAATTTACTCATGTTTCTGTTATGTTCTTCTTTCTTCCTTTCTGATGTTCTAGGTATTTTTCTCATCCAATGAGCTGCCTTTAGCAATTATTTTTTTTTTTTTTAAATATATTTTTTTAGTTGTAGATGGACACAATATCTTTATTTTTATTTATTTTATGTGGTGCTGATGATCGAACCCAGTGCCTCACCAGCCCCTCTTTAGCAATTATTTTTGAGATCTCTCTACACACTTTTCTGGCTTTACTTAAGCTGAGACCACCTTTTTTCTCACTAATTCTTGAATGATATTTTTGCTGGATATAGGTGACAATTCTCTTTAGCACTTGAAAAATGGCTGTTCTATTTGGTTGTCTTTAAATATCTTCTATTTATTTGCTGAAACTCCCAATTCCTTCATTTTTATTCGTACTCATTAAAAATTTTTTAGAATGGTTGCTTTAAATCCATGTCAGAGAACTCTAACAGCTGTTATATCAGTGTTGGTGTCTGTCAATTGTATTTTCTCATTCAGCTTAATACTTTTCTGGTTCTTGGTGTAGTGAATGATTTTTGGTTGAAACCTGGACAGTCGGGATACTATGTTATAGGACTTGATATTATTTAAATCTTGTCTTTTAGTTGTTTGCCTCTGACACTGCCCCAAATGGGGAGGGAGATGGTTGCCTTTTACTGCCAGGTAGGGATGGATGTCCAGATTCTGCACTTGACTTCCACTGTCACCTGGTTGTGGAGGTGTTTCTCATCACACTTGAGTAGGGATGGAATTTCAGTCTCCCTGATACACCTCCACCAACATCATCCTAGAAGGAAGGATGGGGTCACCTCATTACTGCTCCCCAAGTGGCCTTTACTAATACTAGAGTGGGAAGGTGGTGACAGAAGTCATGACTGTCCACTAGGACTCCTTTGAAACCACCATTTCTCTCTTGGGAAGGCTGGGGGATGCCTTGTGACCTTTGGGTGGTGGTGTAAGTCCAGGTCCCATGTGATCTCAGCATTCCTGGCTTTCTGCATGGTCTTATCTGAAATCACTCCAGCGGCGGCAGGAAGGAGGGAGGGAGGAGATGTGGGCTATCTCATTGCAGCCTGGCAAGGGTGGGAGTTTAAGCTCTCCACTCAGTCTTCATTGGCAGGAGTGGGGAACCCACTATTTTTTCAGTCGTGTTTGGTCAGAGTAGAGCAGTTATTATCTTTTTGTTGTTGTTGTTGTTGTCATCTTGGTATGAAAAACAAGATTTTCTTTTTATTTATTTATTTGTTTATTTACTTAGTTGTTTTTAGATGTACATGACAGTAGGTTGTACATATTATACATACATGGGGTGCAACTCATTACAATTTTGATCCCATTCTTGTGGTTGAACATGATGTGCATTTACACTGGTCATGTATTCATATTCTTGGGGGAATTCTTTGATTGTGTCTATTGGTGTTCTAAGCTATTGAACTAAATTGGGACTTTCTGAGACCAAAAGAAAACTTGGAGAATCTACTAAGTCCTTAGCTAGTCTGTTTTCACTTGTCCAACTCTCAAGGAGTCATCTTCTGTTTTATAGGATCTTATCTGCACTTAGTGGGAATGATGGAGGTAGGAAGTATATGAATTCCACCTTTCCAGAAAACCAAATCCCTTCTCTATATTTTCTGTTAATTCAGCCACAAGACAAACTCTTGTTGGGGAATTCCTGATCCCGTTGGTCCCCATTCCAATCCTTCCCCAGAGCTAATTATCTTTATTGATTTAGTGTGTTTTAATAGGACTTCCCCATATCCATCTACACACACATATAAAAATATATAGCTTTC
This sequence comes from Xerus rutilus, assembly GCA_028644305.1. Taxonomy (NCBI): domain Eukaryota; kingdom Metazoa; phylum Chordata; class Mammalia; order Rodentia; family Sciuridae; genus Xerus; species Xerus rutilus. The sequence goes on along the minus strand of CM053415.1, from coordinate 10,898,311 downwards.
CTTTCTATAAATAGTCAAATGTAAAATATTATGTGTTATTTGCTGTATCCATTTAGTATTTCAAGAATTGCTCCATGCCACTACCCAGGATTGACAACATTTGTTTTAGCTGCTGCTAAAATGTGAATTGTGTTCTACGCCATAAAAGAATGCAGTGTGTTGAACTAGTCTACAACCTACAACTAGAGATATTTAGGGTATGAACAAAGTTGTGTTCTTATAAACACTGGTTCTATTCATATTGTTATTCCTGTTGGTTTAAACAGATGTGAAGTCACTTTTCTAGACACTGAAAGAAGGATACACTAGATAAATGTGTTCACATGTTTTAATTTTAATTTGAGTAACTTTTTTTTTGGTACCAAGGATTGAACTCAGGGGTACTTGAACACTGAACAACATCCCCAGCCCTATTTTTTGTTTTTATTTAGAGACAGGGTCTTACTGAGTTGCTTAGCGCCTCACCATTGCTGAGGCTGGCTTTGAACTCGCGATTCTCCTGTCTCAGCCTCTCAAAGTGCCACTGCACCCAGCTTAATTTTAGTAACATTTTAACTCACTGCTTAATAACACCCTAGCTCCAGTTCACATCTCTCAAAGTAATTAATAGAATACCCACTCCTTTGTACTCTCCCGTATTATTATTACATTAATAGAATACCCACTCCTTTGTACTCTCCAGTTTATTATTATAAATATTTTCACTTATTAAAGGTCAGCGTGTAAAAATATTCTAATTTTTTTCTTCTTTGCACATGAATGATTACTAGCAGAATTGAACATTCTTTAAGTAATTTTGGCCATTTACGTTTCTTCTGTGATTTTCCTGTCTGGATAGCTTGCCCATTTTCTATAAAATGTTTATATTTGGGGCTTTTTTTCTTATTAATTTTCAGGAGTTCTTCATATATACTTGACAGTATTCATTTCTTTGTTATAGTTACATTTATTTCTTCCCGGCTGTTACTTTAACCTCTAATTTTAAAGTGAATTATTATTATCTACAAAATTTTAATTTTAATTAAACTTTTTATTTAACTAAACTTTTTATGTTAGAAGAGTTTAGATTTGCAGAAACGTTGCCAAGAAGGTGCAGGGAACTTCTGTATACTATATACCTTCCCCTACCATCGTTAACATCATAATTACTCTGAAATATTTATCATAACTAAGAAACCAGTATTAATAAGTTACTAGTTACCAAATTCTGCAGCTTATTTTGATGCCACCAGTTTTTACTTAGTGTCTATTTTTGGTTCCAGAATACCATCCATGATTCCACATTATATTTGGTCCTCATATGTCCTTAGGATCCCCTGGTCTGTGACAGTTTTTCAGAATTTTAATGTTTTTGATGAGCCTGATATTTTTGAGGAGTGCTGATTAAAGGTTTTGTGGATCGACCCTCCATTGTGGTTCATTTTCCCCTCATGATTAGACGGGTTATGGGATGGGGAGGAAGGGTATAGAGGTGGTGATGGTGCATCACAGCCCACGTGTGCGCTGTCCGTGCAGCTCATTGGTGCTGTCAGCCTGGACCATCCGACTGGGTGGTGTTTCCCAGGTTACTGTGAAGCAACTAAAACGATGTACGTAAATGAAAAGACATCCCATGTTCATGGATTAGAAACCTTAATACTGTTAAACTGGCAATACTCCCCAAATTGATCTACAGATTCAGTGCATGTTAGCCAAGGTCAAGGTGGTCACAGCTCCTGATGCTGCTCTCAGAGAGGTTATTTTGCTAAGTCTACCAACAAGCAATCTGTCTACCGTCCCCTGATGTCCTGCTTCCCTGCACTCAATGGGAAGACAGGCTCTCTAAGCCAGGGCTTAAGAAAGAGCAGAGATGGCTACACGGGGACAATGACTTCAGAACATTGGGACTGAGAGGGCTGTGTGACTGCAACACTGTCAGAGAGGCACAGGCTTTAAATGGCTAGCTTCCCAGTCTATGCATTTTTAGGAGCTAAAATTCTGTATTGGATGTTGCCAAAATCCTGGGGCAGTTGCCCATCCCTTCACTCGTACCAGCTGACTACAACTGTCAATGCCATGCTGTCTGGCTGAAATGGCCACACCTTTATAAGCCCCCCTCCATCAGCTGGAGTTGCAGGTTCCCGGGAAGGGTGTGGGCCTTTGGGTAAGGTTGTGCCTGCAGCTGACCCTGAAGGCACTGGAGGCCTCCCTGCGACTGTGGCATGGAGTCTTTCTCATTGGGGTGTACGTGGGGGGGCACATGAAGGTGCACACTCGTGTCTACCATGGAACTCTATTTGGTCCAGCATGTGGTACCACAACGAGCCTGGTAGTTGGTTACATGCAGACTCCACAGCAGGTGGCATCTTGTGCATCCTTGTCTCCCCTAAAGCACCCTGGGTGGAGACTGTGTGACATAGGCAGTTTTGGAGAGCATGCAGCTAGAAGAAAAGACAAAGGGTCTCAGAGGGCTAGTGGTCTATTGTTAGGAAGGTGCAGAGAACTGCTGAGCAGCGAGGGCTAGGCCGTCTGAACTTCCTGGGACGGTGGGCATTCAGGGCCTGCAGGAGCAGGCTGCCTCGAGCAGTTGGAGGTGTTTCCTGGGACAAAAGAGGCATGAGTGTCCTGAGTGAAGGAAGAAGAACTGAGAGCAGAGAGTGGGGGTGGGGAAGGTCAACACGGGGAGGGGCCTGGACCAGGTCCCTGCTAGGGTCTGAGGGGACAAAGAGCATCTGTGTTCTGAATGGAACAGATGAGGACATCTGCCCACACTGAGGACATGAGGTGGGCATGGAGGGAGATGATCCAAGGGGACTCCCTTCCCTGGGCTTCTCAACAGAGATGCTTCTGGAGGCCTTCCCAGGCTGCTTGGGACCCCCTCCCATTTCCCACTTCTCATCTCTGCCGCAGTCCATCTTATTCTCTAATTATCCACATTCTTACAAAATGTTGCCTAAGACAGGAAGGGGTGAAGACCCTCCCCCACACGCCTTGGGACTGCAGCTGGTGAGTGGGACATCGGTCCCACTGGGGACCCACCAAGTCTGCCGGCCACAATGCAGATGGCAGCTGGAGACCCTCACATAAACAGAAGCAATTCCAGGCTGCTTCAGAATATGATTTTTTTATTAAAATATTTGAGTCTGGATCACATTCAACCTCATAATGTAGTGATTTGCTTAATGACTGCAGAATATTGTCTTATCGGAGGAGAAGCAGGACATTTTAAGACCGCAGAGCCTGGAATTAACAGCTTGGAATTTTCACCATGCTGGCTGTTAATTGACTTAAGCCATTAAAGGGAGAGAATTTTTGGCAAATCCTGAGATCCTTGTACAAGCCAAGCCATGGGCATGTTCAAATCATTTTGAAATAAGTGTCTGGTGAGCCAACTGTTTCAGAAAAATAGGCTGTTTAATCAGAAGGTTTGCAAAAGCTTCTGTGGCTCTCAAATAGAGCCTCTGAGGATGGGGTTCCGCTGCACCGGACGACGGACCAAGGGGAACCAAGGTGCGAATTCGACACACTAGCAACTTGCATTTTTATTTTCTTAGCCCTGGGCCTCCCCTAGCTGTCGTAGGGATCAGGGTGAGTAGGGAGGGTCACACGGCTGAGGCCATGGAGGAGGCCGTGGCTGCCCCCATCACTCAGGGCAAGCAGACAGCCTCCATGGCCCAGGTGCAGTGCGGCAGGGATGCTGCATCTGCTGGGGGACACAAGACTCACTCACTGCCTCTCATTTGGGGTCCGAGGAAGAGGTCATGGTGGAGGAAGGGGCATGGATAGAGAGAGGGTAACTGCTCTGTGATCACTTACCAGTGCCAACCCTAGCGATTCTTGCTGGTGGGCACGGAATGTGCTGCCCACAGAGGCTGAGCACCTGATTGGCTGGGGCCATTCAAAACAGCTTGATTTTTATGGAGTGTTTTTTGCTCTGGAAATGTCTCACTTGGTGGAAGAGGTGCCAGGCTGGCCCCCAGCACACTAGGGAGGCAGCTGCTGCTTGGGCTGCTCAATCTTCTCCTTCATGCTGACACATCTGTGTCCGTTGGGGAACATGCTCATTCTTCTGGGCCCAAGGAAAGGGGATGTGGCTACTGCCCCAGGGCTGACAGCCATTCCTCAGGGCTGTCCACTGCTTGAGGACAGTCCTTACAGCCTGACCCAGTTGAGAGATGGGGCCCAGCTGTGCTCACAGCCCAGGCTGGGTGGGGTCTCTTTGAGGTGCAAGAAGCAGGATCTCTGGTCACAAGTAGGTGGTCAGTCTCAGGCTAAGTTCAGCAAAAGGGGTTTCTGGAGGGGACAGAAACCGAGCTTGGAAACTGGAAGGAGAGGCCACTCTGGGAGGCTTGAGGAGGGATCTGAGGAGAAACCTCAATGCAGCCTCTGCCTTATGCTTCCTCTAACAGTCCAAGGAGGGATACCACTTGCTCCATCAGCCCATCTTGAGTCACCTGATGCTTTCTGGGCTGGAAAAATGTCCCCTAAGAATGGCCATCCCACATAGTGTCACCTGAGGGGGAGGAGTCCCCCAGAGGCACTGAGGGTCAAGAGAAATGGGTTGTGGGCAGCCCAAGCACAAATGAGCTCCCTCCCTGCCACGACTTTGGTCCCTGGAGCCAAGCTGGGCTCAGGGTGCTCTGCTGAAGACAGTTGTGCCCATCCGGCCAAGAGTCCTGAGGTGCTAGGTCTTTACCTGCTGTGATTAGGCTCTCTGCAAGGGAGAGAGAGCAGGGCCGGAGTCCCTTCTGAAGGCAGCATGAACTATGGAGATGCAGAGCCCACAGGTCCAGCCCATGGGATGCCAAATGGAGATAACAGGGGCTAGAAGGAGAGGACCAAGGGCTCTCAGGGCCCAAGTCCAAGAATCCAAATGCTCCTCAACAAGGTCGCAAGCTGAAGCTTCTGGCCTTCCTGCTCCCACCTGCGTCCTCACTCACAGGCACATTCATTCTGATCAGTCCCAGAGGCCACATTAGGTCCCCACCTGCAACCCTTCCCAAACTCTGCTGGAGTGTTCCCCTGAGTCATGTCCCTCTCCTGGGGATACTCTTGTCTAACTGCCATCCAACAAGACAATGCGGTCTGGCTTTCTCTCTAATGAATGGCTGCACTTTAAAACATCCTCCATTAACATAATAATAATAATAATTAATAATAATAATAATAATAATAATAATAATAATAATAATAGCTACAAGGCTCTGTACAACCCATGCCAATTTAAAGCAGGCATTCCTCTTCTTGAGGACCATGGAGGAGGAGGAGGGAAACTTCTGAGCTCCATCACATCTGCAGTGATGCTGGCCGGCTCAGACCCGGCCCCCTTCCCAGAGCAGTGTGTGCCTTCTCCAGGGCTAACTGCCTGTGTGTTTGAGGAAATCTTAGGGTGCAAGCAACAGCTTCTCGGACAATGCGGAGGAGCAGTGAGGGACCCAGAGACCAGGCTCTGAAGCCCCCACCTGCCCATGTTTGGGCCTGGATCTGCCCCTTGCAGCTGGCTCCCCTGAGATCAGGGGCTTCCCCTCTTTGGGGATATTTCCTCATCTATAAAATGGGCCCCCCAACCCCACCTACCTCACAGCATCCTGCTGGGAAACCTATGGATTAACAACTGCAAAGAACGCAGAAATGTGGCATGCGTTCAATAATGTCATCTGCCTTTTACACGACAGCTACAATTTCTGAAATACTGAAGACGATGGAAAATGTGCAAATTTTAATTTCACATGACAGGGGTGGTGCGGGCAGACAATGGTGGGGAAAAGAGAGAGAAATGCAGGGTTCTTACCTCGGCTCCTCTGTGGCAGTGACTGCTTCTAGAACTAAAGGGCAGGGTTGGCAAGATTGGAATTGGGGACCCTCCTCCTCCACTGACACCTCCTCTGCAGCTGGCTGCCTGTTCTGAAACTCCGGCTTCCTAGACTGCAGTGATGTCACCTGGGGACCAACCCCAGAGATTCTGCCTCACTTGGTCTGGGCGCGACCTGGCCTTCGGGAATTCTAACAGCTCCCTGGTGATGCTAAAACACACAAGGACTAGGAACTGGTCCTAAGGTGGGCAGGCAAGGGACATACTGTGAAGCTGTACCCTCTCCTGTTGTCTCTGACACGGTGGCTTCTGGAAGTCCAGTGGGTGGCAGATGTCTTTGAAAATCCCATTTCTGCGGGGAAGAGAAATGGCCTCATTCCTCCTTTCTCCCTCAGAGCAGCCCTGAGCCTCTGAGGTCCCCTTGGGAGACTGGATGCTGTAGGGGCAGGCATCTTCCTCCAGCTCCATTCCACCCAAGGAGGTCAAGCTTGGCCAGGAGCTGTTCTTCCTCCTCTGGGCACCTGGGAAGTCTTTGAGGGCACCACCACAGGGTGCACAAAGTTAGGTGGCTACTGGTCCATTCGGGCGTTGCTCAGGGAGCCGGCATCAGCTGCCATGGGTCAGGATACTCCCAGGGAGCTCCATGGCTTTCCTCTGACCTCATCCAGCTGGGGGATTCTCACTGCCCACTGCCCACGCACACCAGCTTTTCAGCAGGAATGGGTTCTGGAAGTGAGCATGTGTGTGCACACGTGTGTGGTTCAGAACAGCATTGGGTTGGATTTCAGTGGTTCATATTTACAACCTTGGACCTCGTAGATATTCCTAAAGAGCCCAGGGTCATTTCATCAATACTTGAAGAAAATCACAAGCACTTAATAAGGAACAAAATAATGTTTTTATTAAAAATCGTACCCATAGCACCTCTCTCTGCCTTCCTACATGTTGTTGGCTTTTTCTTCTTTTTTTTAAAATGAGGTCTGGTTTTCAGCACAACTTCTGGAAATGCTGTAGGGAAAATCTCAGGACTGCCCGGGGCTGTCCTTAAGCCAGAAGGTGAGTCTGGAAGGAGGCGCTGACAGACCAGCTCCGTTCATGAGTTTCCACACTGTCCTCACCTAAGGTTGGGCCCTGCGTGGCTGAACAAGGCCACCCAGGTGCTCTTCATGGAACAGCTGCACAGTGTGCAAGAACACGTACCAATGAACAACCATGCTAGAAACTGCTACGCAAGTGCCACCCCATGCTTAGGCCAGTTGTGGTCCAGACAAGCACAGCAGTCAAAGAACTTCGCAGAATGAGCACCACCCTCGTGGGCCGCAGGAGTGCCTTCTGTGGCAGCCGCTGCATCTGCTGTCTCCCCTCATGGCTCACGGTGGGAAAGACCCTGCTGCCCCACATCTTCTTTCACTGGGGCCTCGAATGAAGGGCGCCTTAAGTGAACGGGGTAAAGATAATGAAGGGAAGGTAGGCAGGAAGGGCTGGTCTGGGCCAGCTGGTTCAGAGTGTGCCCTACAGGAGGCCAAGGAGACTACAGGTCAGCTCTGGGTCCTTCTCCAGACACCTATGCCCTTGCACCCCAGGTGGAGGGGGGATCCTGTGTGGAAACCCTGTACCTCAACCACAGCACAGTCCCTCCTGTGCTGAGTGTACCGTCTGCGCAGGGAAGGGCACTGGAGGCTTTCCTGGGGAGACAGCACCACTGTCACCTGAGGCCACCTGTAAAATGCACCTTTCAGCACCACAGGAGAGATAGAGAACATCGCTGTGCTCCTTGGTTACAATTTTTCCTTTTTTTTCTCTCAGAACTGAGATTTAGATCCAACGTCCACTTTCCTCTTGTGTGAATTTTTCCGCTTCCTAAAGATGAGTTAGGGACACTCATCAATGGACACTTCTCAATTCCTAGGTTGATCTGGGAGGCTGGGCCCTGCTCCTTTGGTGCAGGTGGCTCACATGAGAGTCCCTCGTGGTGATGGGTGTGACTACGGCCACTGACCACTGTCCATCAGAAGCCATGGGGCCAGTGCAGCCTTAGACTTTGCTGAAAGTAGAGGGGATACAGGAAAGATGAACCTAAAACAAGTGTCGTGTCATCAGGAAACCCAAGAGCAAAGCCATACCTCAGACCAAATTGTCCTCAACACTTTTCCCTGTTAATTAAAGCAATGTCCTTATGGCTTAAGAAAGCAAAGTGCGCAGCATGGTGCTGGTCCCCTGGAGCACTCTTTTCCAAGAAGTTCAAGTGGTCGCATTGTGGTCTCTGTCCACTTCATCCTCTCTGGGGCAAGAGGAAGGAGGCGGCTCTGTCCACTGAGGTGGCCCCTCCAGTGGATTATGGGCGGTGATTCTCATGCAGAAGTGGCTTTGGGCAGAGCATCTAGGATTTTTGGTTTAGAATATTCCCCTTTCCACTCAAGAAAGGAAGGAATGAAGGAATAGAGAGGGGAGGGAGGAAGGCAGGGAGGAGCAAAGGAGAGAGGAGAGAGGGAGAACTTTCCACACCCTCAATTTTGGAAAAACTGAAAAGGGTTTTTCACCCCACACAAAACTTTCCTTGGTCTCCTGGGGCCACACCCAGTAACTTTCAAAACAGAAAATCAAGACAACATCCACACTCTGCCCCACAGAGGTGCAGAAAGAAAACAGCTATGTAGGGGCCGTGTTTTCTACACATGGCCATGAGACTGACTTCCTGTGGCACTGGCCAGGCACCAGCCTACCTAGTCAGCACCCTCGGCACACTGAGGTCCCTGAAAGGACCGTGCCCCACCTCGTCCTGCTGTGCATGGCGGGGTGATGATGAAGAGACTCTAATCCTGTGTATGCTGCACCCTGCCCGGGAGGGGGAGTGTGAGGCCCTGGTGAGCCCCGGGACGCACATGCCAGCTGGAACCAGCAGCGCTCTGGCCACACCCAGACTGGGCCCTGGGCTGAGGGAGACCACCTGCAACTGAGCCAGCGGTGGGAAAAGTCCAGGGATTCGCTGGAGGCACAGCCGTGGTCTAGGCTCTCTATTTTCCAAAGTAGTTCAGACTGTTTTCATTTAGCTTAAAAAAATTAGAACAAACGAGTAACAATTAAAGGAAAAAACATTCCCAGAAAACCTGTTAAGGCTTAAAGCTGGCCTTGGGTGGGGAGAGCAGCAGCACCTGTGGTCAGAAGCAGGGGGCGGCCTGTGGTGGCAGGAGGACGAACGGAAGGACTGTCCCCACGTGCCTGGGGTGGCCTGGGGTGCACGGGGCGACTCAGGGCCCGGTTTCTCAGAGCGGGTTTGCTTTATTTGGAGACACTGTCGCTTCCCGTCTTTCCCATGTACAAAGCAGAACATATTAATAAAAAGGCACCCGGAGACAGCAAAGACGCATTCATTTCATGTGACATATTTTAAAAAAAGATAAAAAGGTTTAAAAAATACTCTGGTTAACAATGCACACTTCCTACACGACAAGCAATTCTGCAAACGCCACCTCACTCTTGGTCAGCAGGGTTGGCGGTGTGCTGTGTGTTCATGGGAAAGCCACGGGCTTCAGGGCTTCCAGAGCCGAGTGGGGGGAAGAGCTTCTTGTTCCTGCACTACCAGCTTGAAAGAAAGAAGGGGAGAAAGGAAAGCCCCGGAATATTTTAGCACTGGAGTGACGGAATGCCAGGCTGAGCCACAATGGGGCTGGAGGGCACCACCTCCCAATCACCTGCCCATTGCTGAGACCTTAAAGCTGAGTCCTCGCCTAAACTGCAGGGTGAGAACATTGCAGACACAGGTGGAGGCGGGTCACCAAGTTTGACCCAGGTAAAAACGTTTGCTCTCCACACCCCAGGAGTGAGCAAGGAGCCCCAAGTTGTCCTAAGGCGGAGAAGAACGTGAGCCGGTTGGTTCTTGCAGGAGGAGGTAGGGAGAGACCGGGCCTGAGCTCTGTCGTCGGCTCTTCTGACCCTTCTCGCCTCCCCAGGTGGCCTGGAGGATGGAGACATCCGGGGCTGGGCGGTGCCACGCCAGGGCACCAGGGACATATACCTTCTCTTAAAAAGAAAAGAAAACAAAGAAACCTGCTTCCTGCAGCGATGTTACAAAAAGCCATAAAAAAACCTTCCTAAGTGAAACCTAGTGTTCACGAGTAGGTAAAATCATCGCTTATCAGAATTTTTTTTTTAAACAAAAACTTCAGCTCAGTTATCAGAGTTGATTGTCTTAACAAAAATAGATTCCGGAAGGTCCGCGGCGGTTCGACCCTGATGGAGGCGCCCGTGTCACACGAAGGAGGAGAAGCCGGTGAGCGGGGCGCGGGCGCTGGGGCCTGCGGGCGTGTACACGCCGCCCGCGCTCTGCGTGGTGATGACCGTGTGCAGGTGCGGGCCCGCCTCGGCCCCCGCCACCGCCTCGTACCTGTGTGGCGCGGCCGGGGGCCTCCGCTTCCAGGAGTTGTAGTAGGTGGGGTCGCTCATGTAGTGGTTGACGAAGGAGTGCTTGGGCAGCGCGTCCTCGTAGTCCGAGTCGGAGGCCTGGGGGAGAGCCACAGTGTGAGGATGGGGACAGGAGAGGGGATGCGCGGCCACGTGGGGGCGGGGGTGATGGCTGCAGAGGGGATGGGAGGAAGCGGGTGGAGACCAGGAGGCCAGAGAGCGTGTGGGGTGGTGTCCCTCTTTCCTGCCCTCTTCTCTTCCTTCCACTGCCCTGGGCAAGGTCTACACTGGAAGAGGTCCACACAGCCACCCACGGCCCCCAAGGGAATATGCCTGTGTACTTAGGTTGCAGAGCACAGAAACACAATAGGAGCAGGAGAGGCCCCAGGCCTGTGGCCTTTGCAAATCCGAGATGTAGGCTGCCATGGACCAAAGAGAAAGGACCTCAAACCATGGTGAGGATAAGACGGGCCCCCTCAGTGGACTCCCTGAAAGTTAGCATCTCATCCACAGGACTGCAGGGGGGAGGGTACCACAAACACCACTGTGCCAATGCGCATTTGCCCAACATCTCCATCTACCCTCCCCCAGCAGTGAAGACCTGGCCACCCCCGCCCTGCCCAGGACAGCTGAATCCCAAGATGGCTGAGACTCAGTCCCGTTGTGGGGTCTCTGTTATCTTTATAAGATTAGGCAGCAGTTTCTGTAAGAACATTTACTCCACCTGTTTTCTGTGTTCATTTTCTTCAAGGAAAGCTTTTTTGTGGTCTTCTGGGTTGACATGTCATTGGAAGGATTGCTAAAGAAGATGGAGGCCAAGGTGGGGGTGGAGGATCCTGCCGGACACTGTCCCCTCCTGGGCTTATCTCCAGGGGTCCTGAGAGCTTCCTGAGCTCCTCAAGGAGCCATGTGGTGAGGCTGGAGCCCAGCAGGCCCATTTGGGCTCTAAGAAGCTTGCCAGACCCTGGAGACGCAGCAGCCCCCTCACTGCCCCCAGTGGCAGCACACCTACACATGCCCAGATGGCTCTGGATCTGTTCCCATGGTGGCTGGGTAGCCTTTGAAGCTCAAGAGGGAAGGGTGGAGCTGCTTCTTCAGGGCACTGCCAGGATGTGGGGACCCTGGCTTTGGGACATGTGCTGTCTTCCCCTGTCCCTTATGCTCCCAACATCTCCACTCTGTGCTCTAGACCTGACCTCTCAAGGGGTCAGCCACATCTGCCCTTTTTTCTCCCCAGTGGGGGGCCCAGTGGACTTGGCATGGGGAGCAGCCCCCAGGCTGGCTCAGAATGGCCAGTGCAGCTCTGAGAGAGCAGATTCCTGGGTGGGACCCAGGGGCCTAAAGGTCTGGGATGCTTATGTTTTAGAAGCTCCCAGAAGATTCTGATCAGTGAGAGGTTGGGAGCTGCTGGCCAGTGGTGGCATTCGACAGGTGTCAGGCTAGGGAGGTTGTGCCCTAGTTTCAGAGCCTCCTCCAGACTGTAAATACTCTTAAAAGGAGAAGCACTAACACAGTTCCCCTTGGATGTAGAGACTCAGGAGAACATAACATCTGAGTGTTGCAAGTGCCGTTGTTGCTGCTGATCTGGATCAGACAGGAATCCCTCGGACACGTAGGGATCCCTGAATCTCCCAGGATGTTCAGACACAGACTGAATATTGAGCTTTAAGTAGGATATTCACATGAAGCAAGTTGCAGAGTTGGGACACTGAAAGCAAACGCCAGTCGAGTGGCAGCTGAGTCAGCTGTACTTCACTTCCCCTGCTCCTTACTTATTAAAGCGCCTATAAACGCAGCCTGATGTTGCACCCTGGGATGCTGAGCACAACGGCTTCTCTGAATCTAATCCTGAGGACAGACACCACAGTGGTTCCTTTTTAGTGACCACTTATTACACACCAGATGAATCCACTTGCAAAATCTACAACTGGTGTCCTGTGCTGTGCGATTAATTCCATTTCATGGATGAACAGTGTGGCTCAGAGAGTCCAGCCAAGTAAAGTCCATGCCTGAGCTCAGAAGCCAAGAATTTTGTGCCTCAGTGGACCAGAACTTATTCCCAGCTCCAGGCATCTCCTTCCCACAAGCTCCACCGACCACAACCCCCTATCCTAACCCACAACCCCAAACCCACAGTGCTCTGACATCTAAAGCTTTTTAAACTCATCTGGTGGCAAAGGCTGACCCGTCTGGAGACAGTCTGGCCGCTGAGCGTGAACTCATATCTAGCTGAGGAAACGCCGGTTTTTGGTGGTGCAGTGCCCGCCCACCGTGCTGGGGGTCCCTTAACGCATGGTGGGTCCCAGTCCACCAATGTGGAATTGCCAAGTATGTGTGGCCTCGAGGGTTCCCAATAGGGGATCAAGGACCTACACTGTGGCTGCTGTTCAAGATGCACCCTCTCTCTGTTTTCCAGAGGACTCTGGGTGGTTTAGAAAGCTCTGTGGACACTAAGACCAGAGCAGAGGGAACCCATCTCCCCAGAGAAGAGGAAGGACTCTACATTGTCGGCCTGGAATTGGGTTGCCGCGTCTTCAGACACCAAATTCAATTCTCAATTTCCTGAAGCTTAGGGGAGAGAGCTTGCTGGAAAGGCCTTAATGACATCACTGTTGTCATGGGAAACTCACAGAAAGGTTAGGCATGGGTGATGGCAATTTTGTTCCACATTTTGCACACTGGGGTTAAAGTCACGATCATCTGAGGATGGAAGGTAAGGCTGGCTGTTACCTTGGAGGCCACATCCTCAGTACCCTGGGGCCCCTCGCTCTCCTACTTCCCTCCCGTGAGGAAGTTGGAAGGAAAGGTGAGCCATAGTGACTGGATCCAGGCTCCTTGTTTTGTGTCTGAAAGAACCGAGATTTATAAACTCAAGTGACCTTAGGTCACACTAGCCAGGCCACACTGAGGGTATCTCAAAGTCTGCAGGAATGAAGCCTTGCTAGGATTAGGTAGGGGACATCTACCTGTCCCATAAAAGGTAGACAGACAACTTTTATGTGGGCGTGTCTTGGATCAAGTCTCTCTGAGTAGTGGAGGAACCATGGAGCTCAGTGGAAACAGGAGCCATTAATTCTGCTTCAGAACCTGTCTCCCACCCACCTCAGGCCAGCCTCTGCCCTCCTGGTACCCTTGCTCACTCCTCCTCCCGAACCGTAGGGGAAGCAGGTGGGACCTAGGGGTGGGCTACAATGGGCCACCGCATTCTCCCAGGCGTCCCAGTTAATAAGTACATCATCCATTGAGGCCCGCTCAGAGAAGGAATGTACCCTGTTCCACACCTACTCATGTTTATGTGATTAATAAAATGCCTTTTCATTGAAGACTTCTTATATGCATCATGTTGCACGGCACCAACCAAAGGTCTAAACATGCTCTAGTACTGGGAGAGGGGTTGGCTGGTACAAACGTGGCTGCTGAGAGGGGGTCTTGGCAGGAGACGTGTACTAGGGGTGGTTGTCCAGCACACAGGATGTCCCAGCATTGGTATCGGGCCTCAACATGTTCTTAGAAGGAAGCTATTCTTTCCTGTCCCCTGGGATGAATGGCCCCTGCCTCTCAGAGAACAGTAGCAGGGTCCCAGGTGGGCACATGACTTATGCTGAGCCAATCAAACTCCAGGCCTTGGGGTTTCTATAGAGCATCTAGGAGGGAGGGGCTCTTGGTGGATAAAGTTCGGGAACTGGAGCCTGGCATGGCCCTTGCCCATGGACTCACTCAGTCAAGTGATTCCAAAATCCATTTGAGAGAGCAAAACTGAGACAGTAGGGCCAAAGGACAAGTGCTCTCCTGGGCCTCGGCTCACAACCTGACAGCCACGGAAATGTCCCACCTTACTTCAAGTACCAAGTGTGTAAGAGAGTACGAGGTGCGTCACTAGAGCCAGGGGCTCTCGCTTAGCTCCTCAGGGCCCTGTTCCTCAGCACCCCCTGTGAGCAGACGATGAACCTGCCTGCTTTCTTCTGTTCAGTGTGCCAACCTGACACTTGGATGTGGGAGCTGGGTGGCACTTCCCAAGTGGAGGCTTCGGTAAAGGATCTGTCTGTGTATTTGTATTTGTGTGACTTGGTTTCATTTCTGTTGTCATTGAGTCAAAGTTCCCAGTGTCTGGCATCAAAACCATCATGCAGAAAGGAGCTCAGAGGAGAGACTAAGAGAGGCTTCTTTGCTTCTTGCTCTTCATAGGGAAGAGTCAGGAGAAGGTCCCCAGGGTTATGTGAAAAGGAGATGTCAGCCAGGCTGGAGCTGAAAGCCGGGCCTCTGGCTCCTGCTTAGACTGTGCTGCTGGATCCCTGATAAAGGACAGCGTTAACACGCCATCTCTCCTCCTGCCACCTGCTCTGTTTATTGTCTATATGACATTATTATTTTTTAATGGGGATGTATTTTAGTGAGTGAAAATTATTGACAAAAGGAAATGCTGCAGGGTCCTTTTTTTTTCTTCAAAGTTTCCTGTGTGATGTGAAGTTGCAGTGTGCGTTGGTTTCCCAGGAAACCACAGGAGAACGACATATGATTGGCTGCAGCATCAGACTGAATGTGGGAGTCCCCAAGGGTGCACAGAGGCTGGGCAGCAGCTCCCTGACCATCTCAGCCCTTGGGGTTCTACTCTGGCAAGCACTCAGGGAGTTCATCAGGTACAAGGGGTTGGTCTAAGCTGGTTGGAGCTGGAGGGATTATGAAAATTGTTTCCTTGGATTTTGAGAATAGTTTTAATATGCAATTCCAACAGCCATCCTGATAAAATTCACAAGCAGCCATATGAGGAAAGGTGACAAATCCTCTTATTTCTAACAAGAGCAAGAGAGAGCCCCAGCATGTGTCATGTGACCAGGTGGGCCCTGTGCACCTGTGAGCTCATTCGTAGAATTTCCACTTTGACAATATTTTTGAAAATGGTTTTAAAATACCCTGGGGAGAAAAAGATGGCACTGTTATTTTCTTAGTGAAATATTAGCTTCTCAGAACTCTTCCAGCAGAGACAAGATAGGGTTTCTGACTCCTCATCCCCTGGGCTCTGGAGAAGAGGGGGAGCAGAGAATCTGGCCCTGTTGCAGGGTTTAACCTGAGTCCACACTCCATGCAGCCACTGACTTGAACCTGGGGCAAAGAGCATCATGACTCTCTGTCCTTAGTACTTGCTTTACTGTGTTTAAATCTATAAGCTGCCTTTAGCAGGAAGGAAATCTAAACCCCAGTCTCTTGGTAGAGTACTGCATGCAAATGAGGGCTGCAGCTTTGGGGCTGGTTCTGTTGCTGATCAGGCCTCAGCCTGCTTCCTGACTTCTGCCTATCTCTCTATGGGCTTCATCTAAAGCTCTGTTTCTGTAAATACCCAGTTAAGGGACCAGAGCAGAAGTCACAGTTACATTAGGAAAATAAACATCAGAACTCTATACATGTTTCTTTCAAGTCCCCTCTGAGTGTGGAAATGACCGATCATGAAGGCAAAAGATACTTCTAAAACCGTGGCTTGAGGAGGTTGAGGACCCTCTCCCCAGGGGAATGATAACTTAACTAGTGGAAATTATTTTATAAACAACCATCTAAAGCAGATAGCAAATGGGAAAAACATACATGAAAATCTACTAAATATCGCTAAGAATAGTGAGAGTCTGCAGTGTCTGAGCAACGAATGCTCTCCCCGCTCCACCTGGCTCCCAGCTTAGTGCGACAGAAACTCCTCTCAGGGCAGATGTGGCCAGGAAGAATCCTGGTCTAGCAACTTAGTTTAACCTGGACGGGGTGTGGGGAGCCACCTGCAACTCTTGTCCTATTTCCTCTGTCCTCAAGCCAGCTGCCTGCTAAAAAGGCCCCATTCCAGGCAGGTATGGCTAGGAGAACTGGGCTCTGTCCCCTTGCCAGCCTCCCCTCCTAGGCTGCAGCTGTGCTGGCTGTGCCACACTGAGAGTGCCGGGCCCCAGCAGCCCCCAGCCCAGCTTGTTTGTAGGGAAGAGGGGCCACGTGAGGAGGAGCAAGCCTACAAGACAAGAGGCAACCGTCCCAACTAGAGCCACCTGTGTGGAAGGTGTGTCACTATGGGAGAGGAGGGTCACTGTCCCCACTCCAGCTTTGGTGCAGTGACACAGGGTCATCAGTGTGTGGGGGACAGAATCCATAGGAACAGAGACAAGCATGCCTAAGAGCATTTATAAAGACAGTGGAGACCTGAGGGGCGAGGCAATGAGATCTGGAGCCCCACCATGGCCGTAAACCAGCCAGCAGCTCAACAGAGAACAGGGAGGGAGATGTTCAGGCTACAGGGGCCTCAGGTCAGAGCGGGCTTCAGAGATTGATGTCCTCTGGCCACTGCAAAGGTCTGGACATTAATTGGATCAGTATGTGGAAAAATTTATGCTTCAAGATACTGTCAAAATAACAGAGCTAATTGGGAGTGGAGGGGAGTCTCCGGGTGTAATGCCAATAGTGGTGGACCAGGCAGAACACTCACGGGAGGCGAGAAAAGGGAACGAGGAGAGCCCAACTAAAACCATGTCATCCTTGGTGGCCAGGGAGACTGCATGGCCAAGGCCACCCCCTCTGAGGAGTGATACCAGAGCATGCACACTGAAAGGAAGCACTTCACTGAGCTGGTCCAGTCAGGAGACTAAACCAGAGATAAGCCAATGACAGTCCTCAAGGGGTGGACATCAGCATTTAGAGTTGCCACAAGATGCCATCCAAAATCACCTGCTAAAAGACCTCAGGAAGATGTGATGCATGCACAGGGATGGCAGGCAGCCCCTGAGGGGCCCGAAGTCGGACTAACCATGCAGACATCAAGAGCAGCTGTGACAAGGACATTAAAAAAACTAGGAAGCTATGTTCAAGCAACCAAGGGAAGACACAATGATAATATGACAGCAAGTAGAGAGAGTATCAATAAAGAGAGAGAAATGATGAAAAAGGGACCAACTGGAAACCTGTGGAGTTAAAATAATACAATAACTGAAATTAAAAATTCACTCTTGGGGCTCAACAGTAGATTTGAGCTAGCAGAGGAAACAACCAGTGCACGTGGAGATAAATAAATGGAGACTATGAATCTGAAAATAAAGTAAAAAACCAGAAATGAACAGAGCACTGAATGTGAGAGCACTAAGTACGCCAACACTGTGTAAAGAAAGTGCCAGAAAGAGAGGAGAAAGAGGCAGAAGCAACAAAAGTCTGAAAGTAACAATGGTTTCAAATTTCCCGAATTCCATAAAAGGCATCTACATACCCCATGAACTCAGTAAACTCCAAACAAGACAGAGATGCAAAGAGCTCTACACCCAGGCCCGGCATAGTCAGAATTTTGAAAAACAAGAAACTCTTGAAATCAGCAAAAGAAAAAGGACTTCTCATATACAAGGGAACATAAATAATATTACAACTGACTTCCAGTCGGAAAATAAGGAGAGCAGGGTAATATATTCAAAGTTCTGAAAGAAAACTGCTAGTCAGGAATCCTATATCCATAAAACTTATTTTCAAAAATGAAGGTGAAATAAAGACTTTCCAGATAGATGAAAACTGAGAAAAATTCATCGCTGGCAGATCTGCCTTGCAAGAAATACTACAAGATTGTCATTTTGAAAGCAACTGATACCAGACAGTAATTCAAACATATACATACAAAATAAAAAAACACAAATAAAGATAATTACATAGGAAATTATAAAAGACAGAATAATTACATCTTTTCTGATTTAGAAAGCAGTGGTGCATAAAACAGTATGTGTATAATTGTACCACGGGGCCTGTAAACCTATAGAAATGTAATACACAGAACAATAGCAACACAAAGGAGTCATGGAGTAAGAAACTGACACCTGCTGATAGGCCGAATCCACAGAAAGAACCAAAGAGCACCAGAAAGAGTAAAAAGGAAGGAAAACGACAAACTCTGTAAATGCATACTTGCTCTCCTTTCTTCTCTCAACTTCTTTAAAGACATGTAATTATGTAAAGTAATGATTATGAAAAAGCATTCTTGAATTTCTTACATATTTGGACATGCAATGTATAATAACATCCTAAAAAGAGGAGAAGAGAGCATAGTTCTCTCTCTATATCACTAATTCAGGATAAATCTGAAGTGGAAAATGATACTGGAGCAAATCACTAATGAAAAGTAATAAAAAGTATAGTAAAAGCAAGAGTGAGGGAAGTAAAGTGGCACACTAGAAAATAACCATTTAACAAAAAAGATAGTAGTATTGAAAACATAAGGAAATAAAGATATGGGACATATAAAAGGCAAATAT
Source organism: Xerus rutilus (assembly GCA_028644305.1). Taxonomy (NCBI): domain Eukaryota; kingdom Metazoa; phylum Chordata; class Mammalia; order Rodentia; family Sciuridae; genus Xerus; species Xerus rutilus. The sequence goes on along the minus strand of CM053415.1, from coordinate 10,879,870 downwards.
CAAAATGTCAGGCATAAATTCTACTTAAGTTATCCTTATGTTAAATGTGAATGGATTAAAAAGTCCTATTAAAAGGCAGAGATGGGCAGAATAATTAAAATAACATGATTCAAATATATACTTCCTATAAGAGACACATTTTGAATCAAAGACAAATAGGTTGAAAGTAAAAGGATAGAAACTATATATGTAAATAGTAACCAAAAGAGAACTGGAGTAGCTATACCAATATCAGACAAAATAGACCTTAAGACAAAAATTGCTACTGGACTCAAAGAAGAGATTTCTATGTTAATATAAGGGTCAATCCATGAAGAAGATACAACAATTATAAACATATGCACATAATCATAAGATATCAAAATATATGAAATTAAAATTGACAGAACTGGAGAGATAAATGCATAATTCAACAATGATGGCTGGAGACTTCACTACATTAACAAATGGCAGAAGATCAAATAAACAAGAAAATACTATAAATCAATTAGAACTAACATTCACATAGTGAACTCTCCATCCAGCACAGTAGAAGAACACTCTTCTAAGTAAATGCAAAAAATACTCTCAAGTATAGACCACGTGCTAGACTGTAAGAGAAGATTCAATAAATTTAAAAGGATTGAAAATATGGTTAGAAATAATCAACAGAAGCTGGGCACAGTGGTGCACGCCTGTAATCCCAGCAGCTTGGGAGGCTGAGGCAGGAGGATGCTGAGTTCAAAGCCAGCCTCAGCAAAAGTGAGGCACTAAGCAACTCGGTCAGACTGTCTCTAAATAAAATACAAAATAGGGCTGGGGATGTGGCTCAGTGGTGGAGTGCCCCTGAGTTCAATCCCTGGTATAACCCCCTGCTCCCCCCCCCAAAAAAAAAGAAAGAAAGAATCAACAACAATCTAAAAAAAATAAAAACATGAGAAAATTAAAAATATGCTCCTAAATAACCAATGTGTCAAGAAGAAATTAGAAAGAGAATTAGAATATACTTTGAGGCAAGTGGGAAAAAAAATACAACACACTGAAACTTATGGGAGTTAGCTAACAGTGCTTAGAGGGAATGACATGGCTATACAGCCCGTGTCCACAAAAAGGAAATATGTTACATCTAAATAATCTGAACTCCCAGTTTAAGAAATTGGAGGAAAAGCAAAATAAGAACAAAGTGCACAGAAGAGAAGAAACTACAAAGATTAGATAGAAATGAATGAAACTGTAGAAAAATAATAGAGAAAATCAACAAAACAACTTGGTTCTTTGTAAAGATCAACAAAATTGAGAGAATAAATTAGACTAACCAAAAACAAAGGAGAGAAGACTCAAATTATTTAAAAAAATTTTTAGTTGTAGATTGACACAATATCTTTATTTATTTGTTTTTACGTGATGCTGAGGATCAAACCCAGTGCCTCACATGTGCTAGGCAAGTGCTGTACCACTGAACTACAACCCTGGCCCAAGACTCAAATTATTAAAATTACAAACTGACTAAGGAATAATATTCCTGAATTTACAGACACAAGAAGTGACTGTATTTTACAAATTAGATTATTGAGGTCTAATAGACAATATCCTAGAAAGACCCAAATGACTGAAATGGGTTAGAGAGAAAATAGAAAAATGGAATATACCTAGCACAAGTAAATATATAGAATTAGTAATTAAGAAAACAGACAAGCTGAATATACCTCCCACAAATAGATATAGGATTAGTAATTAATAACTCCCTACAAAGAAAACCCCAGAATCATATGGCTTCACTGGTGAATTCTAACAGATATTCAAAGAAGAATTAATACCAATTAGGAAAGAAACTTCCCAACTAATTCTGTAAGGCCAGTCTCACCCTAATTAAAAGAAAAATATATGTAAGAAAATTATAGACTTAGATCCCTTATACATATAGATAAAAAGTCCTCAATAAAATGCTTACCAACTCAATCCAGCATCATATAAAAAGGATTCTACACCATGACCAATGGGGGTTTGTCCTAGGAATGCAAGGTGGTTTAATATCAAAAAGTTAATTAACATAATACTCTATATGAATAGAATAAAGAACAGAAAACCATCTCCATAGAGAGAAAAACCATTCTGGCAAAAGTCCAACCCTTTTTAACACCACATTCATCCATCTAAACCAGATAGAAGGCATATTATTTATAATAGCCAAAAACAGAAGCAAGTTGAAGCAAAGAGTTGGTAGAAGAGGCCTGAGACAGGCTAGCTTCAGCCAACCTGTTTTCAGAGGGGACCAGAGGTTGGTGTGTGGGAACTGACAGGTGAAATGATCCTTGTGCTATAGGAATGGATTATAGGAATGGTTCACTGTATATTTATACAGCCTACGCTGTATAAATCACGTGGTTTATGCCACATCTGCTTTCCTTCTAGGAGTCTGGAGTTTGGGCACATTTGTGAGCCTAGGAGCTGAGTTCTCTGAGCAGCACCCCCAGGGCTGGCTGCAGCTGACTGTGCTCTGTCCTCTCTCTGTCACACCTCTCAGTCAGCAGCATAGCTCTACACTGAGTCCTGTGAGTCACAGTCAATCACTGAACTGGGGAGTGGTCTTGGGGATCCCGGACACAAACCTAAATGTTCATCAAATGCAGTTTTAAAATGTGGTGTATCTGTACAATGGAAACATTATGCTGAGATAATTAAACTGGTCACAAAAGATAATTTTATTTATTTAGATCAGACAGTGATGGCACCAGAACTGGACCTTTAGGTCTGCCTCCCCAAGACTCCTTAGATCCCTCTACTGATTTCTATGGTCACAGCCCCTGTGAGCAGGAGGTTCTCCCCCAACAAAGGCTCTTAAGCCTAAAACTAAGGCTCACAAGAAACACTCAGGCCTGACCTAGACTACTTGTGAGTGGATATTTGGAGAATCACAAAAATTATCTGCATGAAGGCTTCTGATTGTATTTGAGGAGCCAATGTTACTACCTTCCCAAACTTCCTCTTTAGAGTAACCAACACACAGGCCCAAGGAGAGTGACAGTAATTTATTGGACCGAAGTGCTCACAGTACCTCTTTAACTGGAGAATACCACAAACTCCCTACCAGTAGAACAGTGGCTTAGCTCTTACTTGCTCCTGCTTATGAAATATTCCTGATCACTGGTTATTTGACCCTACTTGAACAGTCCTACACAGTTGTGTTTTAAAAATATTCCTTTACAGCCGGGCACGGTGGCGCAAGCCTATAATCCCCGCACTAAGGGAGGCTGAGACAGGAGAATCGCGAGTTCAAAGCCAGCCTCAGCAATGGCGAGGCACTAAGCAACTCAGTGAGACCCTGTCTCTACATAAAACACAAAATAGGGCTGGGATGTGGCTCAGTGGTCGAGTGCCCCTGAGTTCAATCCCTGGTACCAAAAAAAAATTTTTTTTCCTTTATATCAAGTCAGAGCAGATGTCCATTAATTTTATTTATGGTATTGGTATTAGGAAATCTAGACATTCTTCCCTGTGATTGCCCTATTACATAGCTATCATGTGTTTCCCAAGCAGTTTTTCCTCTAGATTAAATATCTTCAGTTATTTTTTTTTAAAGAAATGTCCATTAGCGGCAAATCTATAGAGGCAGAAAGTTGGTGAGTGGTGCCAAGGGCTGGGGTAGGCAGCTGGGGAGAGGTGGGATCTTGGTGATTGGGGGTGTTGGGGAGATGCTGATAATAGAATAGGGTGTCTTTCGAGGTGATGATGATGTTCTAGAGTTTGTGGGGATGGCTGCTCTACTCTGTGAATATTCCAAGACCACTGAACTGCTCTTCAAGTGGTGGGCTGCATGGACGGTGAGCCATGTGGCCTGTGAATCATATTTCAATCCAGTCATTTAAAACATGGCTCAAAGTGAACTTCACCATCTGAACTGGCACTTCCAAAATAGTCTAAGTCCCCAGGACCCTCTGTTGGGATTTCCCTGAATAATCAGTGCCTGCAAATCTCCCAAGTTCATAAGCTTTAAAGGTGGAATGAAGCAAGATTATTTAGCAAAAGGACTCTCCAGAAATGCAGGGCCATGCTTTAGCTACCTGATGGTCCAGGCCCAGGATTCTTAGCTGGGACTTGTGGACTGGACCTATGAGAGGCTTCGGGGAGCCCTGTGCTCCTGGGTCCTAGGTAACATTCTACATATAGGTGGGGAGAGTGTCTATACCTTTCACTGGCTTCTGGGAGAAGCCCATGCCCACAAGGCATCGGTACATCTGTCGCATATACAGAAACCCTCTCGTCCCAGCACGGAGCCTGCCATAGGAGCGGGCAGTTCACAGGCCCTGGCCTCCGCTGCCACATGACTGCCTCAGCAACTCAGTTCTGAATGGCAGGTGTGGTGGGAAAGATGGAACTCAGAGCCCAGTGCTGGGCCCCACTCATTAGCGTGTGCCTGGGGGACATCCGAGACCTCTCCCCCTCTGGTTTACAAGGACATGACAAACTCTGTGCAGAATTCCATAGTGTGGATTCCATGTCTGTGCCCCGTGACTGCCCTCCTCCCTTCCCCTCCCTCTTCCTGCATACTCACCCCCCTCCTCCCGCTGTATGCATGTGTCTCTGCTTAGGTATGTATGCTACCTAAACTCATGCATGATTCATTGGTCACCTGTGCTGGGAAATGTAAGATACTGAGGCTGTGCATTCCTCTGGAGGTGTTGTCTATGCATGCGTGTGTGTATATTTAAATATGTGAGTAGGCATATGTGTTAATGTGTGTATATGCATGTATGTATGCATGTGTGCATGTACATGCATTTAGGTATGCACGTGTATATGCACACATGTGCTATTAGGTGTGTGTGAAGGTATGTCTATATATTTAGGTATGCATGTGTGTATGTGTGCACATGTATTTAGCATGATGGTAGACATATGTGTGCGTTTAGGCATGCATGTGATCACTGTGTGTGCTAAGCTGTGCATGTGTGTTGTGTTTGCATGATGTGTGGCCTAGCTCAGTGCCTGGGTGCATTTAGAAACCCTCCATAGAAATCAGCTGAATTTGAATCTCAAAACGCCCCACCCATTTGAGAGGAAAGGTAGACCCAAGGCTTCCATGAGCCCATTCTGAGAATACCACGGTGCACAAACAGTTCAGAATTCATGAATCCAGTTCCGGCTGCTCTAGAACACACCACCCACTGCCCAGCCCTGGGCTGAATGGTGGAGGAGGCGGCAGGGTTAGGCTGAGCTCTGGAGACCCAAGGACCTGTGTAGCACCCAGTTCCACTTCCTACCTGTTGGACAACCTTAGCGTCTAAACAGGGAGGGTGCCTCACGTCACAGGGCTGGTGTGAGCACTGGCTGCAGAAGTCAAACACAGCCCACATCAGTCCTTCAGAGCAATGCACACCTGGAGCGGGGGAACTATAAGCAGTTCTACAGTGAGGGCCATCGCATGCTAGCTAGCCCAGTAGCTACCGATGTCACACACAATGCCATGCTGGAGAGAACATCCAGCCAGGAGCTAAGAACAGACCTGGGGCAGTGTCCACAAGGTGTGTCTCTCTTAGCGGTGCCAGGAAGTCCTGCTCGAAGGCTGCGCTGCGTATGGTACAAGCAGCTGTTTCCCTTGCAGGAGAGGCAGGTCAGTTTCTGCAGGATTTCACACAACAGCCCCCCAGGTGTAGACAAATGCACCTTTTGGGACATCTGCACTGCCGCTCGCTGTTTTTGCCAAGCCCAAGGCAATGATACAATGCAAACCCAGCATCCTTTGTAAACAGAACATGCAAAGTCAAGGCGAGCCGGGCCTTACTGGCACCCACCTGCTGCCCTCTCACTGGGGTTGATATACAAACCACAACAGAAAAGAAGCCATTTTATTGAGCCTTGGGGCTCAATAAGGCCTGAATTCAGGTCAAAATGAAGGTGAGATTTATTTTAGATTAAATATTGATTTAGAGAAGGGATGCTGAGACGTGGGGCAGGCTATTCAGCCAGGGCTTGGGGAGTTTTGCCGCTCCCCAGGCTCAGCATACCTGCAACCAAGCATTTGGGACTCATTCAAGGCTAATTGCTGCTTTGGTTGCCTGGGCTGGGGAATGTGAGAGACGGAGGCAGGGAGCTCCTCCGGGGTGCAGGGAACCCCTCTCAGAACCCCATGACAGCCTCCCTGGTTGAAGTCCCCTTGTGCCACAGTGAGCCCTTGCACAGGAGACGGCTCTGCTCGGGAAGTGCTGGGCCCCGACAGAAGTGGAGGAGGCCCGAGGTGGGCCCAGCGCGCGGTGCGGGGCTAAGGTCCTGCGGTGCTGCTGCGTCCAGCTCCACGTGCTCACTGAGGAGGGGACATGTGTCCAGGCTCGGCTCACCCTCCCTGTCAACTGGTCCAGAACTGCTGTTCTGCACAAGGAAGCTTCTCGCGTGGGAGTGAGACTTGCTAATGCCAGTGGGGGAGCAGGGGCTTTCTGTCACTTTCTGTCACTGCTGCCAGCTCAGCCTCTGCCCTCTGCCTAGAGACCACAGAGACGCAGGGAGACCTGGGAGACACCAGGCTCATGCTAAGACAAACGGAAGGACAGCGGGCCTCCTGCTCTCAAGTCCACTTTGGGCAGTTACTGACCCTTGCTGGATCTCATCCGTCATCAGGGTTGGTCCAGTGCCAGGGACCTCCAGACCCAGTTGAGACGGAGCTTGTGAGAGTGTCCGGACACCAAGCACAGGCCGCTGAGTGGAGCCCAGTGGACATTGCTTGGCTCCACAGGGCGTCCCAGGTGAGGGGGAAGCCTGCCTTGCTGATCTGTTACCTATTCCTGGGATCTGAGAAGGGAACCCGCGCCCCCAAGAATCCGCTGAAGGCATCTGCTCTGCCCAGGCTGTGTGGGAGGTGCCGACAGGCCACAGCCCGGCATCTGGGCTTGGGCTCTGGCACTTTCTTCATCTGTAAAGTGAAGGCTTTGTCATGCCCTCTACCTGCCTCACGGGGTGGGCACAAGACAGAAGGAGGGAGACTTCATAAGGAAGCACAAGTCTTAGCACAAAAGGAGGCAGCGGCGGTCCCTGCCCAGAGGCGAGCGCAGCACTGACCTCAGACTCCGATGCGTCTGCTGACTTCCCCTTGAGGCTCCCGCCCTCCGTCAGCACGGCGCCGTTGTACTTGTCACAGATGTCCTCATCTGAGTAGTGCAGACCTCCAGGGCTTGGTCGTGGTGGGGACCTAGGATGACAATGGACACAGCCAGTTACCTCTGGGCAAGGACACTCTCCGAGGCCTCCCAAGATGCTGCTGGCCTTGACCATGCAATGGGAGGTTAGCCACAGCCTGCGCGCTGCTGTGGCAGCTGGTGCACAGCCACCTGGTGGTTCTGCAGCCTCTCTTCCTGGTGCCTGTCAGCCCAGGGATCATCTGGGCCTGAGGCAGGGGAGTGAGCCGTCCTGCCCCAGAAGATGCTCAAGTGCATGATACTGAGGTTGGGAGCAAAGAAGGAGCAGGCGCTTGTTGCTGTGCAGGGGACAGAGGCCACATGGGATGGCTCTGACCTGCCAAGCTGGGGGTGCAGGGGAGTGTGCCCTAGGCGGTCTCCTGGGCTGGGCCAGGGTGGAGGGAAGGCTGCTATGGCATTTGTCTTCTGTGATGGGCAGAATTCTAAGATGGCCCCCATCACTGTCCCCTGGGTCATCTGTCTCCTCAAGTATGGGCAGGGCCTGTGATGCGCTTTTAAGCAGTGCAATGTGTGGAAGGAGAGGGGTGCCCTGCCCGGGATCAGGCTATGGTATGTGGAAAGGGGAGGGCTGCCACTCCACGTCCCTCAGGATCACATGAGGTTAAATGAGACTGGAAATAGGGATGTCTTGCTGGCCTCGCACCAGCCAATAGCAAGAAGACGCCAGGGCCCTTGGTCACAGGGCCGCATTGAAATGTATTCTATTGAGAGTCCGAGGCTGAGGCTACGTATGAGAACACAGCCCTGACCACACCAGGACTGTGGCCTCCAGAGACCCCGGCAGAGGGGCAGTGGAGCTAGGCCCAAACTCCCGCCCCACGGAAACTGTGAGGTAGTACATGTGTGTTGGTTTAAGCAATAGAAAACAAACACAGCCTTCAGGCCCCACTTCCTGGTGACTATCATTTTGTGGCTGAGGGAAAGCCCAGACTGCTCTTCAGATGGAGAAGTCACAACTTGGGAGAAAACTCAGAGCACCAAATTGATCCATGTCCAAATGACACAGGGCTGAGCACGTCCCTCTGCCCCAGGGCTGCTCAGGGACCCTGCTAGCCTGTGGTCAGCCAGACAGGCAGGGTGTACTGGCCATGTCCTCATATCCAGGACCCTCATGTTAGGAGGACAGAGTGCAGAGCCAGATGGAGGCTGCAGATGGGGCCACCTTTGCTCCCAGAGGTTAAAGTGACCCTGTTGATCCAAGTGAGGAGAAGCCACTGGCCAGGAAGCGAGGCACTGGGAAGACAAGGCAGGGAGGGGGAGGAGGAGCCTGCTCTTATGTCCGGGTCACTGCCTCCCTCAGTTTGGCTGGCTCTCAATTTTTCCAGAAGAGGCTTGGGGAAGGCCCAAGAGCTTCCTTCCGTTCCACTTCAAAGATAATTTATTTTGGAAAGACTTCATTTATCATCTAACCATTTGGGTAAATCTTTTTTTTTTTTTTGATACTGTGCTACATACCCAGTCCTTTTTATCTTTTAATTGGAGACAGAATCTCACTAAGTTGCTGAGGCTGGCTTTGAACTTGCACTCCTCCTGCCTCAGCCTCCCAAGAAGCTGGAATCATCAGCATGCGTCACTGTGCCTAGCTCCATCTGGGTAAATCTTTTAATCTAAGAAGCTAAGATGGTATTTTCTCACGAAGAAGCACAACATAAACAAAGAGACGGGAACCGATCATGCCACACTTAATGGCATCTTGGACATGATGCTGGAGGACCAAATCCCAGTACCCTGCTCTGTCCAAGGGTCTCCACCCTTTTGGAACTCCATGGACATGTACACCTGCCCCTAGGGTCCTTCTGTCACTTTCCACAGACTGGAAAGGTGACGGTAAAGAATCAAACTTTTTTTTTGTCTTGGTTTTAGTTTGAGTCTTTTCAGGAAGTTCAGGACGTTGACTGGAGCCAGTTGTCATGGATGCCTGAGCAAACCCAGTGGGTGCCACAGGAATGCCACTGGCTACAGGGCAACAAGACTGGGAGCTTGGGCCCCATCAGACCACTCAGAAGCCATGCCCAGGCACTGGCTGAGCAAAGAAGCATCAGTAGGAATATGGAAATGTGTCCTTGGAGATGTGACCTTAGAGCTTAGAGACAGCCACTTATACATGCTGGAGAGGGAGATGCTCTGTGACCCACCCGACCCCCACTGCTGTCCCAAATCCATGGCCCCTGGACCCACAGCACCATCTGCTCATGAGAGGCCCTCAAGCCCCGAGTTTCTGGGACACTTCCTGGCTGGGAGGCTCTTGGTACCCCTCTGTCCAAGGCTTCCTCACCAACCTGGGAAGCGCCGACCTGGCTATCCAGCTATCCCAACAGCATTCCTGGGGCGACCGGCAGGCTTTTGTTCTACTACTAGGAGACTGTCCTTCCTGTGACAGGACCCCTCAGGGAAATAAATCTCTGTGGGTTGAGACCCTCCCACTTCACCACAAAATGATTTTTTCTGGGAAGCACATGGATTTAACAAACTAGACCGCTATCCTTGGGCCACGTGTTTCAAAGCTATGAGCCTCTCTTAGGAGCCTGAAGACAGATCACAACAGGGGAGCAGAGCATGTAATATTTTAAAATTCTCTGTGACAAGTCCCTCTTGGTCTTGAAATTATGTGATTGCTTTTCCACAATTCTGTGACACAATAGGAAAAGCGTGCCTCTCAGGAGACAAGCAAAGTGAAAGATGTGACCAGACGTCACCACTCACTCCTACTTTCTGCCCTAAGGAGAGTGACATGGCAGGTGGTAGCCTGCTCTACTTGGTCTGGCCTCCAGGGTGCTGGCCAAGGGCCAGTGGCAGGTAGGAGGGCTGCTGGATGCCTGTCTCCTTCAAAGGCTGAGGGCCTCTGCTGTCTCTGGCCTCAGTACTCTTCCAGTGATTTGAGTGTCCCAAACAGGCAGAGGACAGGAACCACCTAGGGTATCTCTGGGAGATGCTTGCCACATGAGCTTCTGCAGAAGGGAAAACAGCTGTGTAAAGGGAAACAGAGACCTTTGCCCTGTCTGTGTCCTGATGGCATGTGATGTTTTTGCAACAAAAAGCAAGTCCACGTGGAGCCAGGCCCAGGGAGAAGAGGCCTCTAATGCTGCCAGGCATGGGTAAGACCCCTGCCAGTCTGCTCCAGGGAAGGCATCCCCAGGTGTCTTGTTTATTCTACCAGACTCTCAAGACCAGAAGACCAGGCTCTGCAAGTCAAGCAGGTCAAGGTTATCCTGCTTATCTCCAGCGAACTTACTTCCTGATGAAACTGGGAAAAGGGCATGAGGGAAGAGGGCGTGGTGGGAGGTCACCCTTGCCGCTTTCCCACACAAGTCTGAAATGGCCATCTGCATTGCAGGAAAACACGGAATCCATCAAGTGGCGAAAGCAACCACTTCCCCTCTAGGACACGCATGAGCCTGCTGCAGCCTGTGTGACACCACTGTGAACTAGGAGTTCCCGACCCAAGGTTCCCGCTGGGTGACACCTTTGAAGGCCAACCTGGTGGTTTCCAGGTGTCCCGGGTCTTGGCCCCACACCTGAGGCCCCACCCCTTTTTCACATCTCTGCAAGTGCACTGGAAATTTCTCTCACCCTCTGCGACCTTGGCCATGCTAGAGCCAACGCTGCCCTGGATCTGGGAATCATGCCTGTGGGTGGGCTATGCTGGGCTTTCTGGAATGGCACACAGGACTCTGTGGGCACCTGTGGGCAACGCCCTGGACCAGCACCCAGCCCTGGCTGACCCAGGCCCACCCACTGACTCCCTACCTGGTCCCGTTCTTCTTAGAGAAGGTGCTCTTGACATTGAGGTGACGGCTGTTGAGCTCCAGGGCAGCAAATCCTCCATTATCCAGGGTCACAGACTCTTCCATGTTGGAGATGCTCTTACCTAAAGCCCCACCGGGAAAGCGAGCACAGTTTTACTAATCCACCCACCATGGCCACGCCAAGCCACACAGTCAAGGTCAGGAGTGCCCGCAATCCTGCTAGATGTAAAAGCCAGAGCTGCGCTGCTTTAGCTCTGGAGGCAGTTAGAGCCGAGCTGGGGAGCAAGGCTATGTCTCAATTGCTGTACCGGAGCAAAATGACAATATTAGCATTTCAGTGTTTATTTTGCCTGATGCCAAAATATTGGTATATTGGCTAATATTTTATGAAAATGTGCTTGGAATACATAAACTCATTAAAAGTCAGGGAAGTTGAATATTTAATAAATTTCAAAATAAGAAACTCATGGTAAGGTACACTTAAACATTGCTGGTGGGATTGCAAGTTGGTGCAACCAATCTGGAAAGCAGTATGGAGACTGCTTAAAAAACTCGGAATGGATCCACCGTTTGACCCAGCTATCCCACTCCTTGGCCTATACCCTAAAGACTTAAAAACAGCACACTACAGCAAAGCAGCCACTTCAATGTTTATAACAGCACAATTCACAATTGCAAAACTGTGGAAGCAACCCAGATGTCCTTCAATAGATGAATGGATAAAGAAACTGTGGTACATATACACAATGGAATATTATTCAGCAATAAGAGAGAATAAAATTATGGCATTTGCAGGCAAATGGAGGGAACTGGAAAGCATTATGCTAAGTGAAGTAAGCCAATCCCAAAAAACCAAATGCCGAATGGTCTCTCTGATTAATGGATGCTGATGAATAAGGGAGGTGGGAATGGGAAACATAAGAGAAATAGAGGAACACTAGACGCGACATGGGGGAGGTGGGGGGCAGGAAAGGGGAATGGGTATAGTAAAGATGGTTGATAAAAATATATATAAAAATATATATATATATATATACTGTTCATTGAAAGTGCATATAAAGATGTTTAATATGAAGAATGTAATCTGCTTATAATTTTGTGCAAAGTTAGAAAAATTATGATTGTAACAATT
>CM053415.1:10779330-10867726 GCA_028644305.1 Xerus rutilus | reverse complement strand
CTCATGGTCATAAAACAGGAAGTAAAAAGGCAAATTTATATGGGTATGGTAGCTGAAGAAAGGGCACAGGATTTCCTTTTGAACTAGGTGACAAAAATGCTCCTAGATGGACAGCAGTGATGGCTGCATGTCGTGGAATTAGCCAATGAACTGTATGCCTTCAAAAAAGCAAATTTCCAAATACACATCTGAACATATTAGCAGATGCAATGAATGCGGTTGAAAGAAACCAACAACATGAGCCCCAGTCCTCGTGCCTGCCACCAAGCTTGGCCTGCTCTGTGCCCATCCCCTATTGTCACTGCCCCAGCCGAGGCCTCATCTTCCTCCTCAGGCTCATCCCGCTGGGCTCTCCTGAGTGCTCTGCCTGGAAGCCCCCCCAGCCTCCTCTGGCCCACTCACCCTTACCTCCAGGTGGCAGTCAAATGTTGCCCTGGTGTGACTATAGTTTGTCTCCTGAGACCCTTGTTGAAATTTAATCCCAATTATGGGATATTAAGAGGTAGGGCCAGGTGGGACTTCTAAGAAGGAATTAAATCTGCCCTCATGAATGGATTCACGCATTCCTGTGATGAATGATTGATGGGTTATTCCGAGAGTGAGTGTGCTGTGAAAGTCAGGCTCACAGGGTCTCCTGTGTGCTCCTTGTCTCTCACTATGTGACACCCTGTACCACATTGGGACTTTGCCAACAAGGCAGCTGTCACCAAGTGTGTCCCTGGACCTTGGACCAGAATCCTGAGCCAAAGCGAACCTCTCGTCTTTGTAACTCATCCAGTCTGTGGTACAATGTAATAACAGAAAACGGACTGAGGCAGATGTCATGAAACCAGCCAGCTCCCTCCTCAATCCCCAGAGCACCCTCCTCCCCGCACACCCGCATTCCTACAGACCGCACCTGGATGCCTTTTCCAGACATTGGCCCACCCAGGGAACTTTTGCAGAAGCACATTTGCTTGTTCCTTAGAATCTGTCTCTTGCCTTCCCTTATGGCACAGACTTCATCTCTTATGTCCCCTGCCATCCTGCTGGCCCTAGGGTGGAGCCTGTGTGCACCAGGGCATGGCAGTTACAGGTTAACTCTGACAGGCTCCTCTCCACTGGGGACCTCACATCTTCCCACGTGCCTCGTTGCTCTGTGACAGGCACAGAACAGCACATGAGAGGTGAACTTGCCTGTGAGTGGGAATTTGGGTTAGTGGCAGGTGGGCAGGTAAAGACCAGAATCAGAAAGGAACACAGCCGTGAATGGCATCCTGGGGAGTGCCCATGGGTAGGAGGGTGAGTGACACTGGGTGGGCGCCAGCTTAGGTTCTGCACGTCTGTCTCCTGGGCAGGGAGGTAGACATGCGGGGACACAAGCTTGTCTTTTTTTCCGCGGCTTCAATTATGATGTTAAATGAATACTCCAGGGTGAGGCTGGGTATCAGAAGCTGCAGGTCAGATCTGTCTTTAAAAGTCTGCTTTCCAGATGGAGAAGGAGGGTGAAAAGCAGGGAGATTTCCATGCGCCACACACAGGATTCTGTAATAGCATTAACTCAGTAAAATGACACGCCAGTCATACATTGTAAATCCCATAGGAATAAAATCTGATTTAGAGACACTTGTTAGAAGTGAATTTATACAGAAAAAAAATAAATCCTTTCTTTGAGGGATGAATTGCTTAACTTTACCAAAGCAAATGGTAAGGTGTTGTAGGTGCTCGGTTCTATTAACCCCTTCAGAGCAAGGAGGGACGCTGCAGATGGCTAGGTAGGGATGTTCTGGGCCCTGCTCCTCACCCCAGGGGCCCGGTGGTTGGGCTATTTTGAAGAGCACCTCATCAGGGATTTCTAGAAGGACAGCTATGGGAAACCTCCAGTGACAGGGCCGGGCTTAGAAAGAGGTCCAGTACAGCTGGTGTCTGAGTGCCAGAACACTGTCGGCACTCTTGGGCTTGGCCACAGAGCTGGAGGATGCTGGCTGGGACAAGAACAGGCACAGAGCTCGGTTGTTTTCTGGTGATGCCAAGAAGTGGCCTCACTAGTAATTAGGAGAACTTTAAAAATTGAGGATAATAAATGCATACAGAGTGCCGACCTTCAGTGTTTGTCATGCTGTTTCCTGTGTAAACACCCCCTGTGAGGAGTGTCCTCACCTGTCTGCATCTTTACACTGAGGAGCCCTGGGGGACGCGCACTCTTTACGATGCTCCTACCCCCACATAAATGGGGCCACCCAGCGTGTGCTCTGGGGCTGGCCTTACTGTGCCCTTTTGTCCACTCTCTGATAAAGTGCACCCTGTGCCAGAGTGGAGCTTGGGCTGGGGTGTCATAGTGACCTGGCCTTTGGAGGGTTCAGAGCAGGACTGGGGGATGTAAGGCAAGGTCCAAGCTCAAGTCCAGGAGAAGGCTATTCCAGGGGAACGTTTCTTTTTAAAAAAAATATTTTTAGTTGTAGATGGACACGATACCTTTACTTTATTTATTTATTTGTATGTGGTGCTGAGGATGAAGCCCAGTGCCTCACACGTGCTATGCATGCGCTCTGCCACTGAGCCACAACCCCAGCCCAAGGGGAGAACGTTTCCTTAACATCCGTGAGACACCCCCAAATGTCTGGGATGTCCAGTTCATTGTTCCCTTCACCGTGGACTCTACAATCCTCATCTGACTAACATCCTCTCTAAACATGTTTAAAAACACTAGAGCATGTGAGCAAGGCTGCAGGGGAGGGGACCATGCCTCTGGGAGCCAAATGGGAGCCGAATGCCTCCAACGCCACGTCCAAGACACACAGCCGATCTGCAGGTGGCCAGGCCTTGAGCTAAGGCCTGGCTCAATTTGCTGCCTCCAGGAAGCAGATCGGCTGCATCTGTCTCATCCCCCACAGCCAAGTGCAGAGAAAAGGTGGACAGTGTTGTGGCAGATCCGGGGAAGAGACCCAAGGTCACCCCCAGCTCAAGGGCCCCGGGAACATCGGGGGCGGGGAAGACGGAGGGAGATGTGGCACCTGCGCTGCAGTTCTTGTACTTCTTGCTTTGTCCGTGCAGGACCAGGGCGAACACCGCCAGCAGGATGATGATGAGGCTGGAGAGAGCCATCACCAGCAGGAACCACCACTCCTCATAGAACAGGGCTTCCACTTTAGCTGCGGGGAGACACAGACACACCATGATGCTGATGGAATGAGCATCGGGTGCAGTGGTCCTGCTGGACCCAGGCGAGGAGGACGGGGTAGATGACCCGGGTCACGGGAAAGACGCAAACACCGTCTGGTGTGGACTATTGGGGTCCATCTGCCCCTTTCCCTGCAGGACTGGGCTCAGGCAGCATGCACGCCTCTCCCCACAGCAGGCTTTGGGAACTAAGCTGTTGCAACTTTCTGCCTTTTCTAGAGTCAGGCTCAGGGCTCCTCCCACCCGAGACGCCTCTATCCTTGCCTTGCCCAACAAAACTACCATCATGCCTCTCCTCCTAATGTCACCTGCTTAAAAATGTTGGCTTAGCTGGGCACAGTGGTGCACACCTGTAATCCCAGCAGCTTAGGAGGCTGAGGCAGGAGGATTCCAAGTTCAAAGCCAGCCTCAGCAATTTAGTGAGGCCCTAACTAACTTAGTGAGAACCTGTCTTAAAATAAAAAAAAGAATTGGGATGTAGCTCAGAAGTACCTCTGGGTTCAACCCCTAGTCCAAAAAAAAAAAAAAAAAAAAGCTGAATTAAAGTGAGGCCCACTCCCCTGCTGGCCGAGGGTTCCCCCGCCCACCACTGCCTCTTGTCAGCATGGAGGCGACCTTGTCCCAGCTGCCTGCACCCTCCTGACTCACTCATGTCTACTCTTTATATTGCTGCCAGAGAGATCCACCCAAGATAGAAATGAGCTGTCCCCCCAAACCCTCAGTGGCTCCCCATAGTGACGGGGTAGAGGAGCCCTCTAGCCCCAGGTCTGAGCCTGCTCCTGCCCAGCTCTGGATTCGCCCACACCTGCACACACACCTCTCCTCACAGGGACGCACTAGGTGTGTCTGTCTACAGCTTGGCCGCCTTCGCTGGATGAAAGTCCCTAAAGGCTGGCACTGTGTTTTATTTATTTAGCGCCTCTGGAAAAACAGAGCTGAACTGCCAGCTCCATTTTTAGATTTGTTTTTGAGAAATGAATAGAAAAGGTTTTGTGTAAAAGCTGCTTTGGAAAAGGAAACTCTTCTTTCTTTGGGGTCACTGTTTGCTAAGACCAGGAAAGTGGGAACTGGCTTCTCAGTGGGGCTGGCTAGCTCCTGGGTCCGAGGCATCCAGAGCCCTCAAGGAAGGAGCCTCTTACAGGCAAAGCCCAGGGTCTGCCTCCAGCTGCCAAAATCCATAGAAAACACATCTACCTCCTATGAAATATCTCACCAGAAGAATAAAGGATGTGTGCACACTGGGAATAAGAGGGAAATTGACTTTGGATAACGTTACACCACAGGGTTTCTTAGGAAATGATAGTATTTTGAATCCAACAGCTATAAGCAGGTTTTCAGGCTATGCATTCAATACTCCATATAAGAAGTCCAACAAATGCCCAAGGAGCACCCAGAGTGTCCAGGGTGGGCCTGACTCTGGCACTGGCAGGAAAGAGGGCCTATGGAGTTCTCACAGCTGGGCAGGATCCCTGTGGGCATGGCAGGGTCCTGAAGTGATGAGGCCAGAGGTTGGCAGTGGCTGGCTTCTCTAAAGGATGTCACTAGCTGACGTGGGCCTGGGGGCAGCCATGGCCAGCATTTGGATGCAGTGGAATCTCAGAAGTGCTCACTCACAGCGCCCCATGAAGGAGTCTGGGGAGCCGCATCCCATGTAAGGAGGTAGACTGCCATCAGCTGTGGGCATGGACCTAACCGCTGGATTCGGAACTGTATCCCATCAGGTTTTCACAGATGGACCCAACAGACCCTTGCCACATGGCCGGGGTGCCGCCAGGGGCTCAGGGCCTGCCCTCTTCCCATCGTCGATGGGCAGGGCGTTCCAATCCCTCCTCCCTTCCCTCTTGACTCCCTGGAAGAGGTCCCCACCTGACACCGCTGTGGAGGGGCTGCTGGGCTCCCCGTAGCCAGCCTTGTTCACAGCTACCACCCGGAACTCATAGGTCACTCCTTGCCGGAGCTTGTCCAGGCTGACGGTGTAGGATGTGGCACTCCGGGGAATGTCCTTCACAAACATGTCCCACAGGCCTTCATCTGCAAGAGGGAGAGTCCAACAGCAGAGGTGAGGCTGGCTCTTCTCCCAGGTGTGAGCCCCATGCACCTGGATGCCACACCTGCCTGGCTGGCCAGCCCACAGTCATCCTGTCTCATATGCCCATGTGTTGTCGGAGGCTGGAGAGTCAATGGGGAGGTCGGGAGGGAGACTGCTGAAGTCTCTTGCCCTTTTCTTCACCCTCGGTGCATTTCCCTTGATTCCAGACTCCCTGACAACGTCCCCCTCTGGTTTCCCACAGATCTCCTCCTGGGGTTTCTGGCTCCTTTGGCTTGCTGCGTGGTTACTCTCGCATCCTCTCCTTGACCTGAAGAGCTCCACTCGGCCACCCCACTGATTGGTCCCTGCCTATCTGGGACGTCCACCTACATCTCGGCTGGAAAGGAAATCCAACCAAGGGGTCACAGTGGGAACCCTCAGCCACGGCCTCTCTCCCAGTGGCTCCAGCTATGGAGCAGTGCCCAGCCCAGCAGCGCTGCCGCTGCAGAGGTGGCTGGAGCTGTCCATTCTCCTGCCTCCTCCTTTAGAGCCACGTGCCAGGAGGGTGGCTGGGGCAGAGATGACAAGATTGTGCGCACAGGGTGACCACCTGCTGTCCCTGTCCTTTACCCTGGGCGATGGCCCCTGGCTTCTGACTTGAAGGCCACTTCCAAAGCATGCAGGGCCCCATGGAGGCCAAGCATCCTTTGGCGCCACAGCAGCAGCAAACCTGCCTGACCCCCATAGGTCTCTGTTCCAGGCTCAGGTGTTGCCCGATGCAGGTATAAATTTTTAGAAAATATGTTGAATTTCAGCACATTCGCACAGCAGCATTATTCACAATAGCCCAAAGGGTGCCCAGGGATGATGAACAGATAAGCAGAAGGTGGTGCACGAGGGACTATTACTTGGCCTTGAAAAGGAAGACCCTTCTAACGCATGTTACAACAGAGATGGGCCCGGAGGGCGTGAGGCTGAGTGTGTGGGCCAGGCACCGAAGATGAAAAACTGTGATTCCACTCTGTGAGGCCCTGTAGCAGTCAGACTGGAGACAGCAAGCAGCACAGGGGCTGTCAGGGGCTGGAGGAGCCGGCAGGGAGTCAGTGTTTAAGGGGACAGAGTTTCAGTTCAGAAAGATGAAGAGTCCTGGGCAGAGGGACAGTGGTGATGGATGCATAACAGGAATGTATTTAAGGCCACTGAACTGTAGACTTAAAAATGGTTAAGGTAAATTTCACGTTATGCATATTTTACCACCAGGGAAAAGAAAAGCCAGAAAATCTGCAGAGAGGAAGGAAGAAGTAAATGGGTCTGGTTCTGAGATATCCACCAAAAAGCAAGGAAATACGATCAGTGGAATCTGTCATCAGAAAACCAAGGACCCTAGAGCATCATGGATAAAAGGATGAAGTGTAGATTAGACAGCCTTGGAACAATGCCTGGCCTCACTCATTGGCTGTGTAACTCCAGGCAGAGTACTTGACCTCTCTGTGCCACATCTGTAGAATGGCGATAACAAAGTACCTACATCATAGGTTTGGCTTGAGGATTAAACAAGTTATTATTTATAAACTGCTTAGAACAGTGCTTCACACATAGTAAGCACTACGTGAATGTTTGTAAAATAGAATATAAATTTACTCCCTAAGGAGGTTGTTTGCTAAAAGGTGGGCTCAGAGCCCAAAATGTTCATTTGAAGTAGCAATCCTTCACAAATTATATTTTCTTTTATAGGTACAGGTATGTGAAACTTTAAATAGCAGGAGATCTGCGGAGGAAAAACCCATTTGAATATGCATGCACACGCGCTGACAGCTTTATGGGGCCCCAGGGCGATCTGAAAACCAGCGCCTCACGCAGCTCGGAGCTGCAGACAAGCTCGGATGGATTAGCCCAACGGTAAACAGGAGGAGACTGGCGGTGTCAAAGTCTCTATTTGCAGAGGATTTATAGTTTGCCCCAACTCAGTCCTTGCAGTCACAGGTTAATGAAGGAGAGATGTGAATGATCTTAAAGGTGCCTATCCCTGAACAGGCAGGAAAGTAGGACAGTGGCGATCTGTTTCCAAATATCCACATTTATAGCCACTTCTCAGGGAGACATCCATTATCAGGAATAACGTCCTAATGGCAAGCTGTAGCTTCAGGTTTTTGTGTTTTGTTTTGTTTTCTCCACTTAGGAGGTTGCAGTTTACCCATGCAATGGTTGTGGGATGCGGGTTGTATTTTCGTATGCATTTACTCTGAGCAGCCACTCCTGGGCCTGGGGACCTCCACCCACCTCCTTCACCCACACATGCTCCAAGGCCCATGCTGTGGCCAGGCTGCTCGGCCCTCAGGGAGTCAGAGAGACTTCTGTTCTCGGTGCATAGTCTACAGCAGGGGAGGGGGAAGAAACAAGACCCTGTCACCCTCTCGTCTCACCATTTAAAGCCACCCTGACCGCACCCTGACCTTCACTCTAAGAAGGGATGGCTGCTCCCTGTCCATGGGTCTCCAGAGCCCGGATCACATTTACCTGCCTGTCTATACCACAAGGCTCTTGAATTTTTCAAGAGTTCAATAAGTATCTGTTGCTATCATCCATCCACCCACTCACCCCCATCCTCGTGTCTCTTGGCCCCTCTGGGGCCTTGCCCAAGCAGGCTTTGGGTAATGACACACCATTTCACTTAGCGCTTATTACGAGCAAGTCACTGCTCCAAAGAGCCTTAAATGTGGATTCAGCTGTGAAGTGTTTTTCCTCTAAAAAGATAATTTTATGCTACAAGAGACTAAAGACAAAAATACAGACTTATAAACTGAGTGTTGTTTATATCCACTGAAATTAAGGCACCAGGAGCATGCAAGATTCCCTCAGAGTGCTCCAAGGCCAGGTGCCTCCGGAGTGGGTTCTCCCAGCGCCTTCTGCATTAATGCTTTGCGGCTGCCAGGGGAGAAAAATGATCCCCTCCTCCACCATCACCTGGAGGCCACGTTTTATTTTAAGTGTTCCATCATAGCTCCAGGAAGTGTGTGCATTTTTTATAAAAACATTTTGAAATATTGATACAGAATCTCAACACTGAACGATTTATCTAGCGATCCATTTACACTCAAAAACGGTGTGGGGGGTGTCAGACCAGGGTAATTTCTTTCTGAGTTAATAGAAGAAAATATTCACCCTTTTATTCTGCTTAATTCTGCCTTTCCGAAATTAGCCTGTTCAGCATTTTATACTCCAGTTATAATTCACTGAGCTATTTATCCATATCAATATCAATATTTATGATCGCGAGTGGAAACGAAAAATTTGGCCATTGCTAAAACATCCATTCTTTCTCAATTGTGGGTTGTTTTTCTCATTTGTATTATGTTGCTGAATATCTCAATAAATCAATGATGAAGAGAAGTATCTCTACAAATTAGCAGGAAAAATAATATTATGGAACTATTAGCAATAATGAGATTTGTGCAACCAATTTCCATGTAGCAGGAGGACCCCGGTGCCTGGACTTCCATCTCAATCAGCACTGGAGAGGACAGCAGGTTGGGACAGAATCCCAGGTGCACAGAGAAGACGACTCTGTCACCCAAGCTTGGCTCACCTGAGATGTACAGGAGACCCTGGCCTGGCTCTCCTCCCCCACTCAGTCTGCTGCTGTGGCACCATCATGGGGAACCTATGACCTGGCTGGAGGAGAGGACTCGTGACCCTCATAGAGCAGATCCCAGAGGACGAATACCTGGGTGGTTGGCCCTCAGAGGACTGATCCCTGGATAATGGATCTTCAGATGGTTGATCCCTGGACAACTGAGCCTCTGAATGATTGATTCCCATGTGATGTGGGTGATTGATCCCTTGGGTGATTGATCCCAGCACCAAGCTTCCTGCTGGGGCCAGAGCTTTCAACCTCCCGGGGCAACATCTGCTTCTGGGTCAGACCCCACCTCTTGGTGTCTGGGGAAGCCCGGGAGGTCCACGCAGTACAGTGAGCTCCTCCCACCGTCTGTCGGGCCTACCCTTCCCTTCCTGGCCACTTTCCTGAAAAAACACTTTCACAGAGTCTTGTTAGTAAGACTCTGTTAGCGAATTCCACCTCCGGGTCTTAAGAAAGCAGGGGAACCACTGAGCAAGAAACTTTGCAAATATCCCTAGGTAAGCCCCTCTGTCAGTGCAGACCTAGATCTGGTCAATCTCAGGAACAGGGCAAATGAGCAAATCAGCAGCGACACGCACGGCTTTGGTGCTCAACTGGATGATTTTTCTTTAAAGAACATAAGCTACTGTCTTTGCTTCTGTTCTTGTGCTATTCGTCTACTCAAAGAAGGGAAGCAGCTAATATGGAAGATTCCAGAAAAAAGAAATCTTTTCCAGGACAAATAGGTTTTGCTCCCCGAGACCACACTTGTTTCTAGCAGACAGAATGAGTCAGCTTTTATCTTTCAGTGCTGACATCTTACCAATGGCAGGAGGCACATCTGTTCCCAAAGTCCTGATGAGTCTGGACACATGGTCTCCTCTTTTCTGAACTGAGTCAGAGCCCAGCGCAGCCCATCCAAGGGGACATTGTTGAATGTATCCCTCTAACGCCTGGGACTGCACTGCATGCCATAGGTACTAGGGCAGATGCCATGTCAATACAAAAGTTTGATTTCATGGACAATTAAACAGGGTCTCCATGCTGAATGAAACTGTCATTCACTGCCTGAGATTTCTGGTTCCATTAACTCACACAACCAACAACCTGACTGTCAGCCTGCAGTTCTGAGCAAATGGAGGCCTGTCGGTTGTTTATTTCTTAAACACTGCCATTTCTCTTTGTATAAATGGTGGAGCCAGGTCAGAAATTTAACTGGAACGGGTGGGGTTTAGAAACAAAGCTAACGACATCTGATGATCAAAGCATCTTTTGCCTCACTCAAGGCAGGGGACCGCATGTAATGCATGTCCGTGTGCGAGGCCTGGCCTGTGATGGAGAAGGATCCAGAAAGGAGTGGAACGCAGAGGCTGACAGTCTGTCAATGGACATGACCATGAGAGGTGAACAGGGGGTGGGGGCCTGACACAGAGCCTCATCTGTGTCCTCTGCTGGCTTGGAACCTCTGTGGGTGTCAAACATGTGGGGAAATATTGATTTTCCTCCTGATTCAACTGAAAAGGCCCATCACCAAAGACCAAAAATGAACAAGTTGAATTGGGAGAGACCTGGGAAGCACCCAGGAGGATTGAAAGTGGACAGTTCCCGCCTCTGGTCTCTGGGCCAGAGGCATCATCTGTGCAAAAGGCAAAATACAGTCTGCCTGCACTGGGAACATCCTAAATATGTATTTCATGGCTGCTCTGGAGAGGAAAATATATTTATAGTTCCTTTAGTACCATTCCAGTCTATTGTGTAAATATGTAAATTAGGCTTCGTGATCTACACAGTAAAATGCCTTGGAATAATTTGCGTAAATAAATCATCCGCATCTGCCCACCGCATGGCTGCTGCTGCCTTCCAGGGGGAACCTCGGGCACAGCCGAGAAGTGAACAAGCTGGCTGGCCAGGCTGGCGGAGGCTGGTGTCCTCGGGCCACACTCAGGGACCACCATCTCCGGGAAGACAAGGGGCTTGGTGTCCCAGCCTGATGCTAGTTTCAATAGTTGCTATTTAATTTTGTGTCTTTAGGATATGGAGAACTCTTGAGGTTTCACAGGAGTGGGTGAAAGAGGAAGTAGATAGAGGAGGGAGAGGCTGATGGCTGTCTGCCCAGGCTGTCTGGGCCGTGGGCCACCACCCTCAGAGCAGCAGCCACAGAGCTGGTGAACTTCTTGCATCCATGTGGCAAGCAAAGATACAGCTGGGAGGAGACATCAGGCCGAGCAGGCCCCCCGGGCCCTCGGGGCTCCTACGACAAAGCACCTTGGTCTTCCCAGACACCAGAGGGGAGAGCTCTGCCCAGGGTCCCTCTTAATAAAACCAGGGTCTGCAATACCTTCAGCAGACCACTCTCCCGCCTGGAGAATGTCTTGCCGGAGAGCTTTAGCAGAGAAATGAGAAGATACAGCATTTAATGTTTTGTGTAATGAGGCCTGAAATCGATGACAGCTGAGACCCAGGGCCCCCGGGCACCAGCAAGGTGTTTAAATACTGACAATCCATAAAGCCTTGTGCTCCACCATGAGAGGCCGTTGGCCTGAGTCGCAGAAGGGAGGGGGCGTCTTTCACAACTTTCAAGGAAAAACCTCAGGCCTAGAAGGCTGCTCAGGTTCAGTTAATGATCCAAAAGGGGAAGTCACAGGCAACCTGCTTTCAAATGCTGGGTAACAAAACAGAAGTGAAAGCAGGATCTTTAGTGCTCATTGAGAAAGACGGCATCTTTCAGGTCAGTTTCTTGTCACATCTTGGTCCTTTTGGGTCCATTTCCACATTCTGGCACGAGCCCTGCTGAGAGCAGACCTCCGGCTAAAATCAGAGGCTTCTCCATGAGCTGGGGCCCAGTGTGAAGTCTGAGCAACGTGCCAATTAGTTCTCATTCACTCTGCTTGCCCCAGGCCCAAGGCTGGAGGCCCAAGGCTGGAGGCCCGAGGCTGGAGGCCCGAGGCCGAGGCTGAGGCTGAGGCCCAGAAGTTGCACATCTGGCCTGCAGGCATCCTGCTTCCCTGATTAGGGGGGACCATGAGCACCGGCAACCTGAGGAGAAATTAAACAGCTCCGCAGGCAAGTGGGAGAACCAAGACCTGACCACTTGGGGGGAAATGCCACGGTGAGGTCACGAGCATGGAGATGCTGAGCCAGGCCCTGTGTCTGTCTGGTGACATGTTACATCCCCTACCACTGATCTCTGACACCAGGAAGCTCTTTTCAAAAGGATGCTGGTGCTCTTCACTGAACGGGGTGAGGCCACCATGTCTCTTATTATCATCATCATTTTAGATTGAACTTTCCATTCTGAGGTCACTGTAGAGTCCCATGTAGTTATAAGAAATAATACAGAGGGCCCCTCATATCCAGCTTTACCAGCTTCCCCAGGGGTAACGTCTGACAAAATAGCCAGGATGTCGTCAATGACGCAGTCGAGGACAGATCATCTCTGGAGCCCTTGGAGGGTCACGTGGCTACTGGGAGTCTTCTACGCAAAGAGAAGGAATCATGATCAAGACTCTGGTTTTCTAGTGCAGGCTTCTTAGCCTGTTCTTGGTTTTGTGGACTCCTTTGACTTTTCAGGATCTTCACAGAATAGCTTTAGATGCACAAAAAAGGAAACCAATGACATTGGTAATGTGTCAATTACCTAGAGGCACTGGAAGTTCTGGTAACCTCTGTCTCCTGGTTAGTGCTGCAGGTGGACTGTGGAAGATGCTTGTTTAGCTGTGTGGCTCTTTGGAAGATGTGTGGAGAGAGCTGGATTTAGATGACCTGACACCACCATTGTCTCAGGGCAACTCAGAAGTCTGTGCTGCTTCACAAGCACATGGATTAAGAAGGCTTAGCAGAATCTCCCAACAACTACGATTTCAAAGTCATGGGGAGCGTAAATGATCCTGTGAACACTGGGGTGTCCTGTGACAGTGTCAGGGGTCCTGCTGTGACTCAGGAGGTTGCTCATCTCCCACTACCTGGTGAATTATACTTCCCCTAAACCACAAATTCATATGTTGAAGTTGTGACCTCAATACCTAAGGATGACCTGATTGGGAAATGGGGTCACCACAGATGTAATTGGTTCAGATGAGTTCATACCAGAGTGGGGCAAGTCTCTAATCCAACATGGACTGGAGTCCTAGAAATGGGAAACTTGGTCATGGACACACATATGAGAAGGCCTGTGAAAGGAAGGCAGATACAGGGTGATGCATCTCTGAGCCAAGGAGCACCTAGGATGGCTAGTAACTACTAGAAGCTAGGAGAGAAGCAGAGAACAGCCCTCACATGCAACCAACTGGAAGTGCAATTTCTGTTGTTAAAGCTGCCTAGTTCGTGGTACTTTATTACAATTCTAGCAAACTAATACACCTTCATTTATAATTGACAGAAATGCTAATTTTCAGTTAGATGTTCATTAAAATGTGTTTTTCCCCCCTTCCAAGTTCATGGATCTCCTTAATTCTATCCAGGAATCTTGTCCATTAGTTCTATTTCTATAGCAAAATGCCTCAAGCTGGGTACTTTACAAAGAAGAGAGGCTTTTTTTTGACTCATAGTGCTGAAAATTCAAGAGCATGGCACCAGCATCTGCTCAGCTTTGGTGAGGGACCCCTGCACCACAACAGGGCAGAAGGCAACATGGCGGAGCACATGTGGGAGGGAAAGATCACATGATGATACAGGGAACTGGAGAGTGGAGAAGGGCCAGGCTTGCTTTTTATAATAGCTCCCTCTTTCAGGAACTAACTCACTCCAAGAGACCAGCATGAACTCCACCACTCACCTTCTATGGGCCCCCACTGGGGACAAGCTTCCAACAGTGACTCTTCCAACACGTGAACATAGTGACCTGTGGTGTATAAATAACTACAGGGACTCTACAGTGACCTCAGAGTGGAAAGTTCAATTTAAAATGATGATGATAATAAAAGACATGGGTGGCCTCACCCCATTCAGTCAAGAGCACCAGTATCTCTTTGAAAAGAGCTTCCTTGTGACCGAGATCAGTGGTGGGGATATTACACATTACACACTCGAACCAAACTCAGCAGACCCCAAGGTGGGCCAGAGGAACTCACAAGTCACCTTTGGAACACATGCTCTGCCTAGACTGGGAAGAGAAATGTTTGAACTGTGTCCCTAACTCTAGGAAGCTCCTGTCCCTGGCTGCCTCTCTCTCAGCCTCTGTAGCCCCTCAAGATCCAGACCTCATCAGGACATTCCTCACAGCCCTCATCAAGCCCTGAAGGTGCTCTTGCAACAAGCGTCACTGGTGGAGAGCTGACTGGTTGTTCCAGCAGGCCATCTTCTGTCAGAGGTACAGAAGACCCAGGGGCCACGGAAGGCCCCCAACAATCCTAGATCCTTCCCCAGTTTGGGACTCTGTTGAATGTCTTGCTCAGCAGACACCATCAGGTCAGTAGGTCTAAATATATACATTCTTGAGCCAAATAGTTTTTCATGTTGCCTTTCAGGTAGAAAAAAGTTTTTTTTTGTTCTTATGTACTAGGTTTCTCCTTGGAAGTTTCTAGAAGATACTTCTAATTAGTAACCTTTCAGAAGCAAGCTGGCGGGGGAGGAGGAAAGAAGCTTCTCTGACATAGTGATAGATGTAATTCTGAGGATCTTTCCTCTTGGTCTAATAGTCTTTTAAAATATTAGACTAAAATGGCTCCTGATGCTTAGTCCACCGGCAGAGGGCTTGACAGCCCCTTCCTGAATGTATTCCTGGAACATTACCTGTTTTCATGCTCAGATGTTCTTGACTAACTGTACAACCATCTGAAGGTCATGGTGAAGCTGCTCAGTGTTCTCCACAATTGGTGGTAACCTCCAGCTCCCAGCAGTAATATTCAACTCGACCCATCAGAAATTCATTCTGAATAATGTCCATCCTTCTTATTAAAGCAGAATGGAACTCTTATACACTGTTGGTGGGAAGTAAATTAGTATAGTCTCTATGGAGAACAGTATGGAGGTTACTTGAAAAACTTAAAATAAAACTACCATACAATTCAGCTATGCCACTCCTGGGTATATAGCCAAAGGAAATGAATCAGCACACAAAAGAGACACCTACATGCCAGTGTTTATTACAACACCAATCATCATAGCTGAGATATGGAGTCAGCCTAGGTGCCCATCAACAGATGAATGGATAAAGAAAATGTGGTGTATACATATACACTATGGAGTAGTATTCAGCCCTAAAGAAGAAGGAAATCCTGTCATTTGCAGCAAAGGGGGTGGAACAGAAGGACATCATGTCAACTGAAATAAGCCAGACAGAGAAAGACAGGTACTATGTGATTTCTCTTATATGTGGAAACAAAGAATTAAGCTAAAAGTAGAACAGTGAGTCCCAGGAACTGAAAGGGCACAGGGGGTGGGAAAAGGTGGATGAGGGGAATGGGTGTGGTCAAGGTCCACTCTCCACTTGTGTGGTATTATCACACTGGATCCCTTTTCTATGTATAATCAATATGTGTTGATAAAAAACAAAAAGTGAACAAGATTAAAACAAGGCAGAATGGAAGGAGGGCGAAGAAAACTCTTTGGTTGGATGGAGCAGGAAACGATCTCAAGTCTTATTTTGGAAGCTTCAGAGGTGAAGCAGATGATGTGCCAGGTTCATTGTTCATAAGGACAGTCACAATGATCAGGAATGAGCACAGCTCTTTCCACAGGTTGCCCGCATTAGACCCCTGAGATGAGTCCCTGAAAACATCCTGGATCTTCCTGATGAGCTGAAATGCCTGAAGTGCCCTTCAGTCCTTACCACCTATTTCTGAGAATGACAATTATCCTTCTCCTCAGCGTCACGGGGCTACAGCATCATGAATCGGATGCCCAGGAGATTAATAGCGCAACTGTGGTTATGAGGACACAAGCAGGGGGCGAGGAGTGAGCCCTACCTCCAACACATGGCCTCTCAGTCCCACCCTGCTCTGGGGACACATGGGAGGGAAAGAGGCCAGGGGGCTCTGTTACCCAGACTCCTCCACTCTGCCTTCAGCTTGGCTGTGACCCCCTCCCTTGGGCAGCCCACAAGGCCCCACTGCCCCTACCTGAAGGCCTGGCCTCTATGACGTAGCCTGTGGTGGGTGTGTGTCCTGCAGTGCCCTCTGTCCACTGCAGAGTCAGTGCTGAGGCAGATTTGGTGACCAAGATGTCTCTAGGGGATCCTGGGGACCCTGCAGGATGAAAAGAGTGGTTAGACATGGGCACTAGGGGCTCCTCGTCCCTGGGTGTGGGCAGATGTGTCGAGTTCTCTGGGTGGGTTCAGTAGGCTATACAGGGACAGAAGGAGACAATGCAGGCAAAGTGCCCGGTGCTCAGCGGTGGTCCCTACATGTTGATTCTGCTGCCATGCTCAGCCAGTGCCTGAACCAGAGTCAAAGAGTTCACTAAGTGGGAAATTACGTGATCCTTCTTGATGACATGTGAAAACTTTTGAATTGTGTTTATTTCAAAAACTGAACTCATACCAGGCATGGTGGTGCATGCTGGTAATCCCAGCAACTTAGGAGTCTGAGGCTGGAGGATTGCAAGTTTGAGGCCAGCCTCAACAACTTAGTGAGGCCCTACTAAGAAACTTAGCAAGACTGTCTCAAAATAAAAAATACAAAGGGCTGGGGATGTGGCTCAGTGGTACAGTGCCCCTGAATTCAATCCCCAGCACCAATAAATAAATAAATAAATTGAATTTTCTTTTCTCCCCCAGAAAACAAAAAAATTTCTGTGCTTAATGTCTAATAACTTGTTCATCTATACCTGACCAGTCCACCTGCTGAAGTTCACAATACTATGTACTTTTGAAGACTTCCCTGTTGCCTCAGCATCCCAGCTTACACAGACCAAAACGTCTCTGCTGAGACCCTAGAATACCCCAGATGGATGGAGCAGCAGGTGGAACCGAAGTTTCAATTTACTCAGCCTTCTGCCTGCAGAGTCCCACTTACCCTCGGCTGGCCCAGCGGTAACATTGGCTTGGAGCTCAGGCCCATAGGTGATGGTTCGCGCTTGGACACGGAAGAAATAGGTCACTCCTTTTGTGAGGTCGCGTACCTTTAGCCAGCGCTGCCAGTTCCCTTTCACGTCCACTGTGACCACCTTGCTCACCCCTAGAATGGCCAAAGGCAAAGGAAAGTAGGGGCTGAGCTTGGAGAAGCAATGAGCGCCACTAGATCTGTTGTGATAACAGGGAAAACAGTCCCTGTAGTTTGCTAAGGAAGTATTTCTTATAATTAGGAGGAGTTTAAGTGGTGATCACGGCCAATTTTCAGCAGAGATAAGTGTAATTAGAGCCTAAGCTTGATAAGTGGTGCTGATGGGGGAGAAGAAACAAGCCGACAACACAGCAGGAGACGGCCCATCTCACAGGGGGTGGCAGGAAGGAAGGACAGGCAGGACTGGCCTGTGGGCAGCAAGGGTGGGGAGCTGGCATCCTGGAGAGGGTCCCCTTCCCATGGGGCCTTGAGCTGTAAAAAGTCCTGTGTCATTTGTGCAGGTGGCCATGAGCCTCCCGACTTGGTTACCAGGGGTAGGAGAGTATGGCAGAGATGGAAGAAGAGCGTCAATAAAGTTAAATGGTGGGTGTCCCCCAGGAGAGCTCTGTGGCCTGAGTGGGTTGCCAACGCATGGCCTGTAGGCCTCACAGCCTGGGAGAACATCTGTGTGCCCTGAAACAAGGAGGAAGACGTGTTCACTGATCACTGTCTGTATTGATGCCTCAATTCAGAAAACTATGACAACAAAGAGACAAGAGTTTTTATACATAAATATATAAACAAATGAATAATGCAAAGTGTTGGTTGTATTAAGTATAGGAATCCCCCCCTTATCCATGGGGTATGTCCAAAGACCCCCAGTGTATCCTGAAACTGTGGAGAGTATCAAACCTCATTTATACCAGGTATTTTCCTAGTATCCTGCCACACTGACACTTAGTATGAGAATAAATCTTTCCTCCCTGTTTTATGTCCATGCTTCCTTTGTACCACTGCTTTTGTACTTCAGGGCCACCACTAAGTAGCATAGGGTTACTTGAACACAAATACTGCAATACTGTGACAGTTGATCTAATAACCGAGGCCATTATTAACCGAGGCCATTATTAGGTGACTAACAGGTGGGTAGCACATACAGTGTGGATACACTGAACAAAGGGCCAATTCACATCCTAGCTAGGGTGAAGTAGGGTGATGGGAGATGATTATACCACACTGCTCAAAATGGTGCACAGTTTTAAAAACTTACAAATTGTTTAGTTCTCAAATTTTCCATTTAATATTTTCAAGCTAAAGTTGACTTTGGTTAATGGAAACCACAGAAAGCAAAATTGTAGATAAGGAAGATTACTGTATAATTAGAAAATTGAGATTTAACATTTAGGGGGAAGAATAAATACTGATGAGTAAACAAATTTAGCATTTTCCAGAAGGGAAAATGGAGTCCCTTGGTTAAATAAGTTTGAAAATTGTGTTGTTTTTTTTTTTAAACAAGTTAATCAAGTTCCTGACCACAGACTTCTCAGAGCTCTGGGTGGACCAATATCTACTGGGCAGTTCTTGGAGGCGGATACAAGGGTGCTGCATTTCCACGCCTTTCCGGTCAGCAGAGCTGCTTCCCATGGAAAACTGAGAAGAGCTGTACTTGGGGGACGGTGCCTCCTGCCCTGGGTCCAGCTGCCCACCCTGCTGTCCCCAACATAGCACTCTAGGCAGCCGGCCTTGGTGTAGAAGGATGTATGGTAGACATCAGCACCTCTGTGAGGTTTTGCCAAAACGCCTTCTAGCTGGTTCACTGGATTCACATTAAGCCTTCTATAAAGCATTTATTCAGGGAAATTATTTTCTTCCAAATGATTTCAGGATATCTTTGCTATTTTTGATTGACCCTCCACACATGGGGTTTTCTGTAGAAAAATGGGGCTACTTCTGCCCAGAGAGCCTGACCCTAACCTTATATATGCTGCTCCAGAAAGAGGATTCAGGGACAACCACCCACAACTGTTAACTGTCATTTGCAAATGAGCAGGGTCCTGTCAGATGCAGAGTTATTCTGGTAGCAACTCCTTTTCTTTTTTTGGTTGCTTAAAAATGCCTTCATTCTCCCTGGAGCAAAAACAAACGCATGTACAGATTTTTTAAATTCTGTCTCACTAGGAGGTAGAGCCAGTCTGGCCTTCCTTCCATCTCAAATGTGTCAGAATTTTATTTATTTAGTCAATTTTTAAACCATGCCCTGCACTATAAAGCCTCAGGGTGCGATCCCATAAAATACTACTGTTTAAAACATTTTTAAAAACATAAAAATAGCTCTGCCATCAAACCAGATGCTGAAGAACATCATGGCTCGGTGCTCAAATGGCACAGTGCTCTAGGTGGTTCTGTGCTCCAGAGGGTGTGCAGGTGTGTGGCATGGTGCTCCTTGCAGAGACCAGGGACTGGTCAGGGATGGCTGTGGGCTGCATCTCCACACGCAGGCTGAGCCAGGACTACTTTCCTGAGGGGTGGCCTGCCATTGACTGCAAATGATGTCCCAGCAGGACAGGTCTGAGCATCCCACCAACAGACACTAACAGGTGAGATCGCCGTTGGACAACTTTTTCCTATTTTCAAAGAAAAACTATCTTTACCATATTTCAAAGATTTTTGTCTCCAAAAAAACCTTCAAGTAAATAGTTTGCAAGCATGCGCACATGCATATAAATGTGTCTCTCCTATCTTTGACAATCTTCACAAGAGAATCACCATTGTGCAGACAGTGAATATAATTGTAGCCCCAAACAAAGACTCCTGGTAGTCATTACATCTGCAACCATGTCTCTGAGAAATGTTCAGCTCCTATGAGACATTTTAAAACATTAAAAAAATCATACAGAGATCAGGTTACTACTTTCCTAGTTCCCTGTTGGAAATTCAGAATCCAAGAGTGAAGGGGGGAGGATGGGGTTTCTCCAAGAGAGCTCATGTAAAGGCACACCTGTCCTGGGATCCTGGCCTCCTAGAGCCCTGACCAGCTCAGGGGGGAGCTGACCACCAGGGGAGAGACTGATCAGGGTGTAGAGATTTGGGGCAGCTTGGGCTGAGCGAGGCAGCATGGACAGCAGACGATATGACTTTCTGAGGTCTAGGAAGCCACTCTGTTTTTCAGCAATCATGGCCTCTTGACCATGACCCCAGCCCCCAGCATCCTGGTGCTCTTCATCTGTATGACAGCGTCATCTTATATCCAACAGAATGTTCTCCTCTGGCCTTCACCAACCCCAGCAGTCAAAATGCCCAGAGTGCCTGAGGGCAGAGAGGGGCTGTGAGGGCAGGAGGTTCTTTGCCAAGAGCCGGCTTTCTCTGAAATCTGCATTCAGCTAGCAGGTGAAGAATGCAAAGAGCTAGGGGTTTAGAGTGAGTCCTCAGTCTGTCACTTATTCCTGTGTGCCACTGGGCGAGGCACCCAATCTTGGCAGAGTCCTCAGTTTCCCTGTCTGCTCTGAGGCTGAGACATCAAATGCGTGGGGAGAATCCCACCTCGGTTACTGTCGCTGAAGAGCACACTAACTAACAGGACCTTTGTGATCTATGGGGTCCCCGCCTCCTGTCCCTCTTACACATGACTCTGGGTAAAAACCATGCCCAAAACTAGTGGCTTAAAAACCCACCACTGGAATTAGCTCTACTCCTGCTGCTGGCTGATCTGCGTTGGGCTCTGGTCTGTGTCTGGATCTTGAGGTCAGGCTCAGCTGGGGGCTGCTGGTGGTCTCCCCAACATTCTATCAGTTGAGGTAGCCAAGATGAGGAGTTCACTCCCAAGGCCAGCTCTGGCATGTCTGCCTGCTGGCAGGGTCCCCAGAGCAGCAGGAGGATCAAGGGAATCAAAGCAGACTTTCTGATCTCTGCTTGCCTCAGATTGCTATTGTCCCATTGGCCTACGCAAGCCACACAGCAAACCCCGAGGAAGTGTGGGTAGTGCTGCCAGGGGGAGGGAGGTGAGCGAAAGGAGGCCTGACAGCGAGGCACCTGCCCTTGGCCCGCCTGGCCCTCAGGGCTCTTCGCGGACAGGCTGTGCTCATGGCAGACCAACTTCAGTCCCATCTTCTGTTGGCCTGTGTGGCTGCACGATGTGGTTCACAGGAAGTTCCTCTAGGGTCCTAGCAGGAACTGCCAGACAGGCAGGTAAGTGACTGAGTCTTAGAAGTTCTGCTGGCACTGGGGGACGACGGGGTGGGGGGCTTCTCCTGAAGAGCCAGGTGGTTCTGGGAGGGGTTGGTGAGCTCTGTCTCCCGAAAGCAGCCTGTCCAGTGACTGCTGGGAAAGCCAGGAGGAAGCCAGGAGGAAGTCTGCAGCCAGCAGCCGGCCTCACCCCCGCTGGAGCAGGAGCAGCAGTGGGCTGGGCTGCCTGCTGGAGTGCAGGAGCCTGGTGGGGCCCTTTTGGCTTGGCAGGAGCTGCTGCTTGGAGGCAGAGCTGCCCTGCAGTCAGGCTAGGGCTGGATTCTTCCTGCCACCCGCAGGTATGGGCAGCTAGGCCCTGGTCAGCCGTGGAATGCACAGGAATCAGGAAGTCAGGACTGTGTCCAAGCCTACAACGGCTCAGAATCTAGGGGTTTGTTCTTAAGCTGTCTGTGCTGAGAGTTGGGCCATTTGCAACCTGTGGAGTGATGGAGGGAGCCACACAGCCGGAGAGCAATCCCTCCTCCTGTCCAGCTTCGGAGCATAAAGGGCTCATGGCAGAGGCCAGGATAACAGGCTTGAGCATCAGCCAATCTTTCTGAGACAATCCCGGTGAAGGACGGTCTTAGGACTTGCGAAAAGAGGTGAGATAGTGGTGACTGAAGTGATCCCACCCACTGTCACTCGGGGGCAGGGGGACGACAAGCCAGGGCCGTGCAGCTGGGAACGTCTGGAATATGAAATGACTGAGCGCATCCTCCCCGCGCCCCTCCCTGGCGCCCTCCTCCATGCTCGCCTTCAGGAATGCGAGCACTCGGGCATCTCCCCATCGCAGGCCGTTTAGAGCTGGGCTCTCGCGTCAGACTGCCTGGGTCAGATCCCATCTTCCTGATCATTCTCGATATGTAGATTTGGGGCAAATGAATTAAGCGTTCTAAGCCCAGTTTCTCTGTGCATTGGGAATCCAGGCAGCAGCTCAGGGTAGAGCTGTCATGAAGATTTATGGATAATGACTGGCAAGAGTGTAGTGCAGTGCCCAGCCTGTAGTAAGTGCTCAGTAAACCTACCAGTCCTGTGAGTGAGCTGCAGGGCCTTATCTACAGGTGGCACGTGGCAAGCCACAAATGTGCCACACCCCATGAGCATAATCCCTCAACAGCCTGTCTCAGAATGTTTTCGACTTTCCCAACAAGGTAAACATTATCATGAAAACTAATGAGAAGCTGCAACCCAGTCACAAGAGGGACACCGGCAGTGTGAGGTCACCTCCTTGGGAGGCTGGGGTGGGGAAGGTGTGTAGAAGTCCGGACCACCCTTGGCAGTGTGGAAGAGCAGCAAGAAGACCACAGTGCGCTGCAAGTTCTTGTGTGGAGTTTCCAACTGAGGAATGACCCCTGGACCCGTCTCTCCTGGAGGGCTACAGAGCAGCAGCTGCAGCTGGGCAGATGGGCTCGCCTGGGGCTTTCTAGAGATCCTGCAAGGCTGCCAACGCAGGACAGGAAGAACGGCGAACTCAGGCTGTTTTGATGAGGAAGGACTCCTGAGTCGATTAGAATCATGAGGGTCTGACAATCATTTCTCATTTAAATGGCTCCAGATGATATCCTTGAAAAAGCATTTGTGACTTGGACTCCTTGTGCATGTGAACCAGTGTACACATTGTGCATAGGTATGCAGAGGTGTGTCAGGGAAAGAGGGAGAACACTGCCAAGCAACATGGGAAGTCCCTGGAAATTCTCTGCTGCTTCTCCCTGCAGAGTGCACAGGAATGATGGGTGGGTCCCCTCTTGGGCACCTGCCACTGGGTCCTTGAAGATGGCCATACCAAGGCCACTGGGTCCCCAGATGGGTGCTGGGTTCTGGAAAGAACAGAAGTGAGCAGGGGCTATGCCACGTCCATGTCGCTCCAGGGCTCTCCACATTCTGAGGAGCTTGTCCTCGATCACCTCCATTGGGTTCACCATCCACTGTCAGACATTGATTATCTCAGATACATGTTGTTTTTCTTTCTCACATTTTCACATCTCTGGGATGCAGCTCAGAATTGATGACACACAAATATTGGGCATAGTTTATTGGGAGCATTTTTTCTTTCTTAGCATGTCATAAAATAACTATGAATCTTACAGTCAATGGCATCTTAGATTCAATGAAATAAAATCTAGTGCTTAAATGTCCTCCTTCAAATCAAGTCCCTGTTTTATCTGAATGTGCTTATTTTAAAAGGAAACTTATCACTGCTTAAATGGAGAGCCAATATTATTTGATATGCTGGTTATATTTTTCCTCCCAAACATTAAATAATCTATAATTTTTACAGTCTGTCTGTGTATATTACCAGGGGAACCTGCCCTGGGCCACTGGGCAGAGACAGCTGGGCTTGACTCTGGGGTGAGAAAGAAATGTCATGGAGCCCTCGGTGGACACGTACGTACATATCAGTCACCTAGTGCACGAGAAAGATGGCTGAGAAAATACCAGAGACAAGTCACGCTTTATCAGGGCAGGAACAGAAGTGACTACCACAGGGTGAGACCCTGCCACTCTCTCCCCAGCTCCTGTCCTTGCCTCTAGTCCAAGGGCATATTCCAGGGCTCCCTCGAAACACATCCCTAGGCCACTGCTGCTCGCCTTCCCCACCATCGCCCGTCTCCTCCAGGCTCACACGGGCTCTGCCGTAGCCCCTGCCTCCTCTCCCCCTGCTCAGCTTCCATGGGGTCCCCACAACCCACTCTCCGCAAAGCCATCTGCCCTCCATCTTCTATTTCCATCTATTCATTTTTGAGCTTCGTCGTTTCTTCTCTCAAGCTCCTCTGGTTTAAACACTCTCGCCTCATTCTCCAGAGGGTCTGTTTCTGATTGATCTAGGATGTTCTGGGATGATCAATAATCCTCTTTTCATCCTGTGGTATTTAGACTGTGGTATTTAGCCAGAGGGCACCTGGGCCTTGTGTAAATCAGGTCTTCTTGCTCTAGTTCCTTCTGTGTTAGTCAGCTTTCCAGCACTGTGACAAAATACCCGAGATAAAACTTAAAGGAGGAAAGATTTATTTTGGCTTATGGCTGGAGATCTCAGCCTGCAGGTGCTTGGCTCCATCGCTCTGGACTTGTAGCGAGAAAGACCATCATGGTGAGGAGGGTGTGGCGGAGCAAAGCTGCTCACCACATGGCAGCCAGGAAGCCGAAAATGCAGGCGGGGGAAGAGGCAATGGACAAGAGATGGTCCCAGAGGACATATTCCCGAGGATCCCTTCCCTTCAGCTAGGCCCCACCTCCTCAATTTCTACCACCCCCATTAATCCATTCAGCTATGAATCATGAATGGATTAATCCACTGATGAGATCAGAACCCTCATGACCCAATCTCTTCCCAGAAGCCCCACCTCTGAACATTGCTGCTCTGGGGACACATGAGCCTTTGGGGGGAACATTCTAGATCCAGACTATAGCACCTTCCCCAGGAGAATCCAGACCACCTCACCCAGCTCTGGCCTGCCACACTGTCCTCCCTTCAGCCCAGGTCATGCGGACACTGAGCCCTGTCTCCCTCAGGGTGTGTGCTGTCTCTGAGTCCTCGGTAGGACGGTTTCCCCCAGACACTTGCGCCCAGGGTCCTTTCTGACGTGCACATCCTTATGTACTCCTGGCCTCTTTTGTTCACAGCATCAATTACTATCAAATTTTTGCTCGTGGTTTAATTATCTGCATGTTGCCTCTCTACCCCTGGGATATAAACTTGCTGGACATGTAACAGTGTCCACTTTATGCTTTGAATGTAACCTTTGCTGCTCTGCCATTGCATTTTATTTTTAAAATGGGTAAGTTTATCTTCCCTCTCCCTGCTCTCTTCCTCTCTCCCTGCTCCTTCCTAATCTTTCCCCTCCCTGCTCTCAGGGGAAACAGGATTACCTTTCTTCCCCATCCAGGGCAGATTTATCTGTCCTTGAGTACACACACCCACCACAGGAATGAAGTAATCCTGACTTTGGGGGTGGTACTACAAGATCTCTGAAATGACTTACCTCCCAAATTAACAGGTGAACTCCAACTCCAACAGAGAACACACAGAATGTAGCCTTTGAGTCACCTCTTGAAAAGCCCCCTGTTCCTGCTGATGGGCAGAATCACAGCCTTTGGGACAAGAGTTTCCTGTGTTTCTCCTTTGCTAGCAAAGCAATAAATCTTCTTTTTCCTTTTTCTCAAAACTGTGTCCTTGTTATTGGATTGGCATCAAGGACAAGGACTGAGGTTTTGGAAACAGACTCAGGAGAGCAAGGATCTCAATGCAGCCAGTCAAGACACTTGCTTTCCCGGGTCCATGGACTCTGGCATCTAGAACAGTGTTGGGAACACTGGCAGGTACTTGATAAATGTTTGTTGAGACATGAATGATTGGCAGGGAGCACCAGGGCACTACCTTGGGACACCGGACTCTCAATGTCTCTTCTGGGATGCCCACAATGTCTAAATGGCTAACATGGTTCCAAGGGGAGCTTGGGGAATGTCTCTAGGGGCCACCACAGTGACTCAACTCTCAGGAGGAATAAGAGAGAACTGGCATGGGTTTGGGAGACTAGTCCAGGGGGGGTATGACAGGGTTCCATTGGGAAATCATCACATGGGACTCTGAACTTGGGGCCTGTCTCAGATCAGCCTTTCCTTCCTTTTCTGAGCTTCTGGAAGACTCCGTGGCTGAAAGCAAGGTAGGCCTGGTGCCCTCCCCAGCTCCCTTTGGTCTTACCTTGGACAGGTGCCAAGGGCTCATACACCACCCGATAGCCCTGCAGGACACCATTGGCTGCCACCGGCTCCCCCCAGGACACGTTGAGTGTGGTGGAGGTTATTTCTGAGAACGCCAAGAAGCTGGGGGCTCCAGGAGCTGCAAGAACAGAGCACAAAGTGACTTCCACTAAAACACCTTCATGTATGGCACGTACTCTTCTGACTCTCCACATAGCACAGAAAATGTTATTAGGTGTTATTTTCAACTCAGTAAAAGTCTAAATGCCACAGGATGAAAAGGAGACTCATTGATCACCTCCGAACTTCCTAGGATCAATCAGAAACCAGACTCTCCCGAGAAGAGCAGAGAAAATGACAGAGTTGAAACACAAAGGGCTTGAGAGGTGAACTGACAAGTCCTAAACATGAATAAGAGATGGAAACAGAAAATGAAATGCAGATGGTCCACTTCCAACAACTGCTAGTCCAAGGCCCTCATCTTGTTCTTTTGGGGAGATGAAATTCCGTGGGGGACACGGCTCTCCCCACCCGGCCTCTTCTCTCCCCTGGGGATCTTAGAGGACACCCCCATGCCTCCATTTGAAATCCCTTGACACTGGTCTCAGTGGGCCCTGCTGGGCTGACAGGGGAGTTGCTGGTAGATACGGAAGGCCAGGGGTGCGACCAGGGTGATAGGGGTCTGCTCACATATCAGCCTGGGCTCCATGCAAGAGGACACATACTAGGGCTGCCCCTGCTGGGCAGGCTGACTGGGTGCTTCGTCTCCTCAACCAGTACCCTGCTGCTCAGAGGGCCTCCTGGAGCCGCAGACCCCTCTTCCCTCCCATTCTGGGTCCTTTAGTCCCATGACCTACCAGGTCCTGGTGCCCCAAGGTAACCTCAGCCTCTACTTTCTGCCCCACAAATCTTCTCATGTCCTTCCAGCTCAGATTTCAAAATCAGCCCCCTTGGGTGCTGAGTGGGGGAGAAGGAAGCAGCCCTTGAATTCTGGCACAGTCATCTCACAGGATGTGGGACTGGGAGCCCCTAATCAGAGGTTGATCATCTGGATAGGGTGTTAATTGGCTGAGCCCACAGAATGTCAGGGAGCCCAAAGCCCTGCATCTTTACCCCACAGGTTCCTGAACCTCATTTCCTGGTCTTGGACTTTCTGGGTCTCATTAAAGGTCTCTGAGAACTTTATGGACCCTAAGGCTATTTCACTATTTCTTGGGGGTATCTTTGATCTCCAGGCAGTAGAAACTGAGACTTGCTAGGGAAGGGGCCCGCTGGGCACTCTGCGTGGAGCGAAGCCTTGAGCAGGACAGCCCGTCAGTGTGGGCCCTTTGTGCCTGCAGTGGAGAGGTGGCTGCCAAGCTACTCCGGGGGTGCTTTATGGACCTGAAACCCAGGGGAGACCCAGTCTTGAGGCCTGGCTTCCATGCACAAGGAGCTCAGCCCCAGGGGTCCCACACAAAGGAGGCCGCTCTGATGAGAGGTTTCCAGAGGCACTGAAGTGCAGCCTGTAGGTCAGACATGAGGCTGGACTGCAGAGCAAAGCCCCTCCTGCCTCTGCCACCCTCGAGGGCTCGGGAAAGAACACGCGCTGCTTCAACGTTCACACTGGCTCAGTGTCACCATGGGCCAGGCAGGGCCAGACACCAGGAACCAAGTCCCGCCTTTCCCAATTCCTGGTACACAAGGAGACACAGGTGACAGGAAGGGTAGAGCAAGAGCTGTGGGGACCAAGGGGAAGGGTAGTTCATTCTGCCTGGGGTTCCTGGAGCCACCAGGAAGTGACACAGGCTGGTGACTGAGGCCTGCAGAGAGGAAACCGCCCACCTACCAGCCTGATGGGTGCGCCCCTGCCGAGGGTCACTCTTGGGACCGTCACCAGCAGCATTGAAGGCAGATATGCTGACCATGTATTTGGTGTGGCTGGTCAGGTTCTTCAGCTTCACCGTGGGCTCGGGGAGGAACAGGACCTTCATTTTCTCTGTTTCGTTCTGCCTGTCTGACTCCCAGTAGTAGATCTGTTAGAAAGGACACCGAGGAAGAGAAGCTATGAGGACACTGCATGTAGGATCAGCCCCTGAGGCTAGGCCTGTGTCCTAGGCGGAGTCCTGCAGGATAGGGCACCTTCCCCCAAGGGACCAGGGCAACTGTGGGCAGATGAAGGTCTGTGGCTGCTGATGTCATTGGACAAAGATTAGTGTTTTTGAGTTGCTCATCTAGACTGTGAGCATTACCTACTCAAACCATTCAAGATGGGGCCTGAGGAGGGGAGGGGTTCTTTCGTTCAGTTTCTAGTAGGTGCCTAGATTATAAAGGTTGCCCTGCTGGGGCCTATACCAGGGCCTCTGCTGGATCCCTATCCAGGGCCTCTGCTGGGCCTCCCAGTCTTCTGGAGATGGTCTGTCTCCTGCTCCAACCTATGGAAAGAATGAGCCCCCAAACTCTACCATGTTACCACCTTTTGTTCAAAGCTGAGATCAATTATTTTTGATGTGAATATTTTTGATGTGAATGTGAAAAAATCCTTCAAAAATTGAAACACTAAAAATCACAGGAATGTAGAGCTATGTTGGACTTAGAACTGGTGGGAAAGCCCTGTAGCTCTCCTGGGTTCCATTTCCTCTCAGTTAGCTTTGATGTGCTCGTAGGTAAACTTGATGCCCAAGTACAAAAGTTTGAATTGGTTGCCAGAATCACTTTCCTAGACAGCTGGCTGGGAACCACTGCCTAGCCAGTGCCAGCTGGGTTGCCCAAAGACAACACAGGCCAGAAGATCCACCTTGGCTCTGAAGAACTAAGCTTGAGCCAGGCCCTGAGAGAAGTACACCCCGTGTAAGAGCAGCACAGAGGATGGAGGGGGCAGCTGGGGCCCAGGGCCAGCATCCCACCTTGCATGTGCACAGGTCACCTCTGTGCTGGAGCAGGTCCTGACAGATAAGCACCACTGATTTCGACCTGCAAGACACAGCTGCACATTTGTTTGCAGAGCTGACCAAAGAGGGTCCTTCACTCACACAGGCCTTGCTAACTTGAGATCAATATCCAAGTTCAATGTCTTTATCATTAAGGAAATGAGAAAACATATTTTGGACATACATAAATAGCATCTTGCCTCTAAGCTCACAGGACTTGCCATTACCTCATTCATCATTATAACAGCCCTGCCAGGGAGGAAGGTATTAATTTTCATAAAACACCTACAAGAATCATTTTTAAATGGACATTTAATTGGTCCAATAGGCATCAGGGCAGTCTAAACCATAGAATCTGGTAACTGATCAACTGGGGCTCCACCAGGCCAGACAAGGAAATTAATTCTAGAGAAGGATGGGGCATTTTCAGGAAACAGAACAGCGGGTTTTTTTTTTTTGGTTTTGTTTTTTTTTGTTTTTATTTCTTCTGGATGGGTTTTGCAGCTGTCCAGGGATCCCAAGATCTTATAGCAAATGAGACCTTAGCAGCCAAGAGCTCAAGATGCCCTGGGCAAGCCACATAACCCACCCTCTGCCCCTGGGGCTCATGTTGGAACAACAGCTGTCTTTTCTTTTCCTCCATCTCTGAAACCTTTAGCTAATGATGACTCAGACCACGTTAAGGCAGTTCTCAAAGTGGGGTTCCCACGAATCCATGACACATAGGAACTTGTTAGAAATGTAATTCTCAGCCGGGTGCAGAGGCGCATGCCTGTAATCCCAGTGGCTCAGGAGGCTGAAGCAAGAGGATCTTGAGTTAAAAGCCAGACTCAGCAAAAGGGAGGTGCTAAGCAACTCAGTGAGACCCTGTCTCTAAATAAAATACAAAATAGGGCTGAGGATGCCGCTCAGTGGTCAAGTGCCCCTGAATTCAATCCCTGGTACCCCTCCAGAAAAAAAGAAATATAATTCTCAGGTCCTGCCCAGACCTATTGAACTGAGGGACTCATTCAATGCCCCATAGTGATTGAGGGCACTGCTGGATGGAGAGCCCGCTATTTTGAGGACACTCCATTTCCTGTTACTGTCAGTGAACCTGGTGGTGGCTCCAGAGTGGGCACAGGGAGGAGCTGGGTTCAATGGGCAGGCCACAGAGGCTGGAGGAGGGACAAACTCCAGAGCACCTTTGGATAAGCCAAGGAACCCCCACCTGGTAGGCACACAGCAGCCACGCAGTAGGCCTACTTTCCACCCCAGGAAGCTTTGATCCCAGGCTAGGATCCAGCCAAGCCTGTTCCAGATGCTCAAGGCAGCAGCTTCCAGGCTGCTGTGTATCTGCCACTGAGAAAACAGCAGGACACAGTGAGCTGAGGGCGGCAGCCCTGGAGGGGGCCAGGACTCCAGCTGAAGCCCTGGGGCCTCGTATCCGGCAACAAGTGAGCTGGAAGAAAGAGCCAACCCATGCGTGAGAGCTTGCCTTGTAACCCTGGATGTTTCCAT
Organism: Xerus rutilus; assembly: GCA_028644305.1. Taxonomy (NCBI): domain Eukaryota; kingdom Metazoa; phylum Chordata; class Mammalia; order Rodentia; family Sciuridae; genus Xerus; species Xerus rutilus. Next base: position 10,837,612 of record CM053415.1, on the reverse strand, counting down.
TCTGGCTTTCTGGGGGCGGTGGGTCCCATGTGACCTCCAGCTGGCTGGCCGTGAGCGGAGTAACCTGGATGTTCTGCGGGGCCATCGCTGGGGCTGAGGAAAAAATAGCACATGAAGGTAACTGGCACGTTCCTTTGGCAGCTGGGGGGACTGCCACCACCACCCCCATAAGATTCATGCAAGCCCTAATTCCACGATGGCAGTACGGGTGACTCTGCCTGGACATTGTTCTGGCTTGGGAGACCTGGGGTACAATCACATCCCAGCTCCATGCTCCTGTCCCTGAAGCTCTTAGTCCTTTCATGCCAGGGGGATGCTGCAAACCCTCCCAGAAGAACATCCCTAAATGCATAGAGAAAAACATACACAATTGCAAAACCAAAAAACCTGATTTCACTGAGATACAGTTAGCTGAGGATTTGAAAACAAACAGGATACGGGAATCCACGTGCTCTCGGATAACGCTCAGGGGTGGTTTGGTGCCTACTATGAGATCAAAGTAGCAAGGAGCATGGACGATAACTGGTGGTTTGGGGTGCACGTGGGGCGTGGTCAGAGATACCTGTGGCTCTGAGAGCTGATGTTCCTCATTGGGGGAAATGCTGAGATTTGAAGAGAGTTTTAGGGGCAAAAGATATTTGTATTGCCATCACAAGTGCAGATGGCCCATTTGTGAAGTCTGTCCTAGACCAAGCCAGTCTGGACACACAGAACTGCTTCTCTAGGTGGATGCGACCCAGATTCCTGGGCATGTGGCTCCACATGGCTCTCTGAGGCTCTTGCAGTTTGCAAGTTCTGGGCACCAAGCCCTTGCCTCCTTCCTCCTCTTTCCCATGGTAGGGTTTCCTTGGGGCGCCCCTCAATGCACACTGCATGCAGAAGATAACTATGGGGACAGCATGGTTGCACCTTCTATGCAACCGTTAGGGAGGTGTGAGCATAGGCACAGAGCATAGGCACAGAGCATAGGCATATTCCTATGCTCTACATTTTGCTAGCTTCACACCATCTCTGAATTCCAAGCTGGGCACTTTGTCAAGATGGTGTGTCCACTGCCTCCTCCTGGGACTTACTCCCACCTGGGCACTCTCAGGGGAAATCTGGGCCGGGCTGGACCCAGAGGAACTATGTGAAGTTATATTGGGTTCCTAGCTCTGGAGGCCGAGCCCCCCTCACTTCCTGTGGCCTTGACCTGCAGGTCCAAAACATTGCTGCCTTTTGATTCGGGTCTGCTTATAGGCCATAAATAGGCAACAAAACAGTCACCGTCCGAGATGGCTGGGCACCTGGGCTCTGGAGACACCTTCTGGGGGGAGAATGACCTCATCAAGCACCCCTTCCCAGGTCCCCCCCCACTTTCTGCTCTGTCCCCCCAATGTAGAATAAAATAGTAATTAACACCCGCTCAGCCTGACACCAACTATTTATTTTGTTCTAACTGTGTGGTTTCCATATTATCACTGCCCACCCTGCCGTTAATGGAAATGTTAATAACCCACACCAGGTTGTTGTGACAGATGCTCAGCCTCATTATCAGAAATTCTTATTTACCGCTCCATTAAACAACAGAATCACACAAAAAAACAATTCAATCAAAACTAACTGGAGGAATTTTAACAGCCACATTAATAATCCAAAACATAAATAAAGTTAATGTCTTTTGCATGTTTGCCATCGGCAACTCTATTGCAAAATTACTGTTGTACAATTAAAATGTGAAAGGCAAAATTGAGCATGGCCATTACCCTAGTGGTGGGTTAGGACCCCCCCGCCAACACCCCAAGGTTTTCTTTCCACAGACTTCGCTAAATCCAGAGTCCCCACAGCCCTGGACTCAGATGTCTATCAGAAGGAACTGGTGGAATCTGTGAGCTCCAGGCACACGGGACCTGAGCCCCCGTGCTCAGGTCCCGTGTGCCTCCTGGCTAGGGTTGACGCACTGGACAAAGGCCCCTGGTGCATCTCGGGCAGTTGAGGTGTTTCTGTGCAGCCGCCAGCTCTGCTGAAGCACAGCGCTTTTGTGCCATAAAAATACTGCAGGTAACAAAGACTTTTTTGTTGATTACACATGCAGGGAAGAGAGAAATAAATGTAAACACAGAGCAAAGCCTGTTGGTTTGGGGACTTATTTTTTCTGGCTCCTGAAAGCTGCTGGGCTGCCAGCTCGACAGGACAACTTGACTTTCAGGAAAGCCCTGCTGTTCCTGTCCCGAATGTAAGCCTTGCCAGGTACAGTGCATGTGGCTGGGGAGCCAGTGGTGCCTAGGCTCAGTCAGTTTCTTTTTGTTCTCCCAGTAACATTTGCAGCATTAGGAAGTCACAAATATCAGCCAGAATGTTGTTTGAAAATGCATGAAATTATTTTTTTAAAGTGTTTTTGGCCAGTAATACCTGGCATTTGTTGATTTGCAGATTGTCTCCACACACCACTTAAAGGTGGCACAGAAAGGTCATGGGACCAAGCTGAGACCTGGCCTGCATGCCTCCTACAGAGGCTGACGGTGCCGTAACAGCTGCGTCGCTCCCATCCCTGGCGGGTTGGCTCCTGCACCTTTGCCAGGGCACTGGCATAACCTTGGAGAGGGACTTCATCAAGCCAGTGACAGAGAACATCCAGGGACTTTCAGAGGTATCCTGTACCTGATGCTTCCAACGGAATTCCAGAGGCTTCTGGAATTTTCTGGAATTCTGGCTGATTACTTTGGGATGCCCTGAAAAATTGGGTGCTGTAGCCTGAGCCAGGATGTGCTATGGCTCTCTCTGGTCTTCCCTGCTGCCTGTGCTGGGAAGGGGAGCCTCACAGGGTGTTAGGGCAATATAGGATCTCTCTCACTCCACCCAGCAGGCCCACTGTCCAGGTGGCCATCACCTTCAGCTGCATCAGCAAGCAGCCCCCAAAGCACAAGGTTATCCCCAAGGTTTTCATTTGCTAGTAAGCAAAGAACACTAGCTCTTGCCCTTGCCTCTGTGTCCCACCAGACCTGGGGTGACCTGGGCTGTGCCCAGAGTCTTGCACGGCAGCCTCACCTCAGGTTTTAAGGTGGGTGGCAGGGTGTGCACCATTGCGCTACCACCACGAAAAGGAGAAGTAAGAAGATTCTGTGGCCACCACCCTTACCTGCATTTCACTTTCTGTGGTTTCAATTACCTGTGATCAACCATGGTCTGAAAATATTAAATGGAAAGTTCCAGACAGCGAGACCACATTCATATAACTTTTATTGCAATACATTGTCCTAACTGCTCTGCCTCACCATTAGTTAGTGCTCTTAAGCTTGTATAGTACCTAATCTATAAATTAGACTTTCTCACGGGTAGGTATGGATAGGGGAAAGCATGGCTACCTGGAGGCTCAGTACTCCTGGAGGATTTAGGCCTCTGCTGGGGTCTTGAAGTGGACCCCTGAGGATAAGGGGGTGGACTCTGGTAAAGCCAAGGAGGCCCAAGAGAGCAAAGGCAGTGTTCAGAGCCATAGGGAGTGACTGCGGGGAGAAGGACGCTCATTCATTTGGTGTTCCTCCCTCATTCAAAATATTCAATGCCCTGTGGTGGAGGGCCATCCATGTGACCTGCGGACAGTGGTGTGGCTGTGGAGTTTGCGGTGGCCTCTCCTGAAGGTGGAGTGCTCACCCTCCTCCCACCCATTTGACCAATGCTGCAGGAGCAGTAGTGGAACGCAGGCAGCAGCCACAGGGCCACCTCCCAGCAGAAGCTTCTGGAGGGTATGTGGCATGCTGCTTGCCCCCTTTTCCTATAGTCTCAAGATGGTCTGGCCTCACATGGCCAAGACCTCCACCTGAGTATTGAGGAGAAGAGGAAGCAGAGACTGGCCACGCCTTGAAGGGCAGGCAACATGGAGGTGAACATAGCGCTGGGGCTGGAACCTCTGAGAGTCAGGGTTACTTGTTTCCACAGCTCAGCCATGCTGAAACTTCCTGAATATCCACTAGACCCTTGGCTTAGGGCTGACAGGTTGGTGGACACAGAGATGTAAAAGACAGTTTAACAAGAGAGGAACATGGCAGTCATCATAATGTAACAGAAGTTCCAAGGGCCAGAAGACAGTGCTTCTGGCTGGGGATGTGGGTGTTTCCTGGAAGACAGAACATCAGACTGACTTACATCATGGGAAGGACTTAATAGGGACCAGAGGCCAACAGAGTGAGGGCACTGTCAGAAGAGGGAATAGAGGGAGCAAGCATCGATGAGGCTCACAGAAGGCAGATGATCATCCTGTCGCCAGAGCCTCCCTGGGCCAGGTGGGACACCCACTATTGCTAGGGCTTCTGTGGGCCTCACCAGATACCACTATTGCTAGGGACATCCTAGGCCACACCAGGCATCCTAGTGTTAGGGTCTCCCTAGGTCACACTGCACATCCACTATTGTTAGGGTCACCCTAGGCCATGCCAGGCAATCACTACTATTAGGGCCACCTAGGCCATGTGGGGGCTTCCTGCTGCTGTCAAATCCCCCTCAGTCATGCTGGGCACCTGCTTTTGCTACAGCCATGTTAGACTGTGATGGTCTGCACTAAGTTTCTACTTTCAGTTTTTGTAATCCAGTGGTTTATTATTTGGGTAGAGTAGGTTTTTAATTGATAATTTGAGGATCATTGTTAATGTTTTACTGTAATGAAATAATATGACTTTTAAATTCTACATTCATCGATTTACTTTAATTGCATCAACATTTTCCTGGTCAAATACTCTCTCTGACTCCCTGTTGAAGTAAATAGGAAACAGAATCCTTTCATCTAATTTACCTCCTCGGAAAACTTTGCCCTACACCTGTTCCCCTCAGCTAGGATACCTGGAGGCACACTCCAGGTCTGGTCCACACAGAGGAAGTTTAACGAAACATACTGCTTCCACTGGAGGTGACCCGTCAGGACTGATGACCTTGAGTGGAGATTCAAGGCAGGAAAGGGAGCCAGTGGGGACGGGCAGGCTTGGCAGGGAGCCAGGAAACACAAAGCCAGGTACTAGGACGAGTGCATGAGCCCAAGGAAAAGGGTGTCCGAATCAACGTCATCCTCACAGGATGCAGAGACCTAGCTGTCCCAGGTGGTCCAAGTGCCTGGCCCTGCCCTCCAGGGACTTTGGGTTGTTTTGAGTGCTTCAGTTGGCATTGTTGGTAATCTTTAAAAAGCTTACAATGGATGATTCCAAGTAAGAATGTCATATTTTATAAACCTGTAGCAGATGTGATGGATATGGATCACCCTTCTCTCAACCTGAAGCTCCTCCCTTCTTCCCAGAATTCTCCAGGACTTTTGAGGTCAAGAGTAGGTAATGGTTTCCCACATGCTGACTTTGTTCAGTCTCTCTGAGCCTCAGTTTTGTCATGACTGAAGAGGTGAAGACGCCAAACTTGAAAGACTTTGAGATGAAATGAAATGGCTCAGGTGAGATGAAGCCCAGCCCTGCAAGCAGGGCCCCAAAGGAGAGGTGGATCCTGATGTCTGGCTATGAGCTCATGAGTTCCTTCCCCGAGGAAGTGTGGCCATCATGGTCCCTCTCCACCCAGAACATTGCTCAGGGAAGGGTGGACACTAGTTCCATCTGGGTCACGATCCTTTAGAGGCTCTAAGCAGCTACACTACAGTGTGTGAACAGATTGAAACGTGTGTCCCTTGTAGGCAGCTTCCAACACAGCTTGATGATCTCACGCCTTGGTTCTGGGACATGAGTTTAACCAGTGACTTGCTTCTAAGAAGCAGAACCTGGCACTGCTGGGATTTAGTCACAGGAGCCTGGGCTTCTCACTCCTCCCTGTGGATGCAACCACCTTCCATGCTCCATGGGAGACCCTTCCTGGCAAGGAGCTCAGGGAGGCCTCTGGCCAACAGCTCCTGGGAACGGCCTTAGTCCAACAGCCCAGGGAGAACGGAATCCTGCCAAGAACCACACAAGCAAGCTTGTATGCTGGTCCTTTCCTTCAAAGACACCGCCAGGCTGACACCCTGTCAGAGACCTTGAAGCAGAAGACCCAGCTATGTTGTACACACAGACACTGAGGTAGCAAATGTCTGTTGTTTCCAGTACACAAATGGAGTAACTTGTTACATGGCAATAGCTGCCTAATATCCTGCCTGGAGCCTGACCTGGGCCCAGCCTCCACATGGTCTGTGTGCTTAGGGACTAGCTGTGGTTTAGGGCAGCCCTGTGATAAACACTGAGGTTTATGGTTGCATGGTGCGGGGTTATCCAGAGATAACCCACTCAGGGTCAATGTGTCTGTGCATGGCATGGTGCTGCAGGTATGCAGAGGCCTGGCCTTTTCATTTGCACGTGAGAAGAACAGAGTGCTGAAACAGTACTGGGTTCCTCAAGTGACTGATCACAGGAGCCTCCAGTTTCTGACTGAGCAGATGGAAAGGTGTGGGAAGGCAGGATCCTCCAGATAGAGAATCTAGGAGTAGCAGAGGTGTGGTACATCCATCTGTTTTACACTGCTACCACAAAACATCCGAGGCAACCTAACTTTATAAAGAAGAGAGGTTTACTCAGTTCAGTTTCAGATGCTGAAAGTCCAGTGGCATGGCTCAGGGTCTCCCCACTTTGCCAGCAAGAGATCCTGTGCTGAGGAAGGAAGCAGGAGAGACTGGGGTCTCCCAATCCCCTTGAAGTGCACACCTTTAAATGACCTAAGGACCACTCATAGCCCCCATCTCTTAAAGGTCCCATCTCCACACAGAGTTCCAAGCTCCCACTCCATGTACTCCTGGGGGACACACCACAGCCAAGCCACAGCAGCCGGGGTGTGCACTCTCCCTTCCTCAGCCTGGAGGTAAGCATCAGCCGACCTAGGGCACAGCAGCTGCTGCCGCCCTAAGCAATTCAGTGGTTTTAACATGCTTTTGAAAATGGTTATTTCAATAGAAAAAGGAGGTTGAGGCCAGAAAATTTAGACTCATAACAACAGATGCATTTTTCTTACAGGCATCCGAGCAGGGTTTGCTTGAACCCTCTGCACTGCCGAACGCCCAGCCCTTGATTCCCGGGGATGATCTCTGTTTTCCCCTCACGGCTCGCGGTGCTTACACGTTCTTATCGGTTCATCACCGTTGTCACCCACTGTTAGATAAGCAGAGTTAAAAGCCACTCAAACCAGCCAGCTGCGCAGCTTGCATGTTCCTGTTTGTTTTTTCCTTGCCTGGAGAGTGAGCTTCCCGTCACAGCGAGATCCAGGGCCCGACCCTCCTGCTCACGCGGCGCCCCTGGCACCGCACACATGCTCTTCAGTCCCTACCCAGCCCGCCACATCCTGTGCAGCTCGTGTTTGCAGACCTCATGCTGCTGGAGAAACAGTTCATCTCGCCTTACAACCTAGAAAACGGAGGCTCAGGTGGGTTAAGCCACTTGTCCCAGAATAGGCTAGAACTGAACTTGGATCTGACTTTAGGATCCAAGCTGCTTCTCTAGAGCTGAGGTGGAATCTTTGTTTAAGGCCCACGTACTAAAAGCTTTGAGGCACATAAGGCCTCTCTGTTGGAACTACTCAGCTCTCCACCTTTCTGTGGCAAAAGTAGCTCAAATATTCATTATTTAGGCCTTCACAGAAAAAGGTGTGGCTGTGTTCCAATAAAACTTTATTGACAAATACAGGTGATGAGCTGGCCTTGGCACCTGGGCCACGTTTGCAGCTCCTGCTGAAAGGCAGCAGGGAGGGACGTGGGCAGTGTGGGTGAGGATGGTGCCTGCCGGTTGAGTACCCAGGGGCTGTAGTGCCAGGCAGTGCAGCTCTGTCAGCTCAGAGGCTGGAGCTGAAAGGTCTAGAAGAGGAGGAAAACCTGGAGTCTGAAAGACCAGACTCCCGTGGGAAGTTGAAATGCTGACAGACTAGTTGATTATATTAAGGAATTATGATTACTTTTTCCAGGTGTGATAATGACTTTGTGTTATGTATTGAATTTTAAAGAGTTCTTGTAGGGATATGCACTGCAAGTATTTTTGGATAAAATATGATGTTTTTATAAAAGAGTATGATGTCTGAGACTCGCGTGGGAGGAGGGGAAAGGCGGGTAGGATGAGGCGGGAGGTTAGGCTGACCTGGATTTACAGCTACACATTCAGAAACAAACACAAGGCAGAGAGCCGTTCCTTCCAGGGCTCGGCTGTGATGGGAGCAAAGAGTGATGCCAGTGTTGGGGAGGCATGGGCTTGACAAGACTCAGGGGCCACCGCGCTCCCAAGTCTGCTGCTGCCTCTGCTGGTCCCAGTGACCCAGAGTGCTGGGCATGAACCTTTTCTCCATGTGGGATGCCAAGCCTGGGAGGGGTCGGAATGCCTGGCCACTTGGTGGTGGACGGTCTACTCATCTTGCCTGACGGGCTTCAGCCCCCACTCCCAGCCAGCCACCCTGTGACACACAGAGCCCTGCCTGGAGAGCTTCCACCCGGGGGGAGGGGACTGCCTGGCCTGGGGCCTTCTGGGGTGTGCAAGGCTCTCCAGGGTCCAGCCTTAAAAGGTTCTCCCTGCCTTCAGTGGCCCAGCAAGTTCCTGTGCATGCGGGCTCAGCAAAGCCATCCCAGTGGATGATACAGCAAACCAAGGATTTTCCAGAGAATCTGGCAACACACTTAAACTCAGCATTGTGTGATGTTTAGGATCCTTTCCAAAAACAGCATTAGTCATTATAATATTCTCTATAACCTTTCTACATTTATGGAAATAAGGTTACTACACATTTCCTGGGCATCATGTCTGCCAGGAGAGGTAGTGGCCAGGCTGCAAGGGCAGCATGTGACGCATGCAGCATGAGAGGGACATCCGTCCTGGGGACCAGTGTGACGCTCAGGACGTGTGGATGGAGGAAGGCCCGAGCAGGATCCAAGGGGCCCATGAGCAGATTGGCTGTTCCCTGTAGACTGCAGGGACACACCAGGGCAGAAGCAGAATGTGGGATGAGACCTGCATTTGACAGGGACCACTGTGGCAGGAGCACAGGGGGTGGGGGTGGGGTGAGGGCAGCAGCCCTGGATGAGCCCTCACTAGAGGGTCAGGGGGCAGAGAGCTCACACCCGTGTGCATGATCACCCACTGGCATCCCTGAGGCTGTGTCCGGGTGGCCTCTTTCCCTCTCCTCTCTCCCAGGCTGTGTCTGCCTCTGTGCATAGGGCTCGGTCCTGGGAGTCGCTGTCCCTATAACCCTACCCCACGCAGCTCTGCCCTTCCCACCCCACTCGTTCCTCCGCTCACTGTGCTTAGAGCACCCCACCCAAAGGGCTGCCTGGCGCCCATGGCCTCTCCAGAGATGCCCTGGGGTTGCATGTGCCAGCAAGAGCCTGGGGAGAGCCCACATGATATCTTGAAGCCCCCACGATGTGCTGAGGCAGGCCAAGCCCTCACTCCGCTGTGCACCGGAAGCTCCGTCACATCCAGATGGCCCCATTCTGAACCTGGTGGTGACCTGCCAGATGTGTCTGTGCCTCAAGGAAGCAGATGCTGGAGCCGCACAGCCCTCTGCCCCTCTGGACTGGCAATGAAGGGCTACTCACCCCTTTCTGAGGTCAGAGACTCATCTATGAGCTGGAGGTGGCAGTTCCCACTCAGGTGACTGTGACAGTGTGCGCTCTCGCTAGATGTTCACTCAACCCCCCTGATGGAAAGCCATGTCCCACCTCCATACAGCACCGCTTTCAGTGTGGGCTGAAGACTGACCAGTGTAACAGCAGAAACTGCCCGTGGTCTGCACGTGGTCACTACCTAGTGTTCTGTTAATGGCCACCCAGGCTTCCCACCGAACGGCCATGATGCGATGGCACAGCCCTGTGAAGTGCGGGCCACTACATTAATTGCTCTGTAAGCAACTACCATTCTCTGTTCATTATAAACACATTTTCAAACTCGCACAGCTCTGAATCCTTTTAATCTCGCTTAATGGGCTCTAGGACTGGCTTTATTTGTCACTAGGGGGAGCTAAAACAGCTAGAAGCTTTGTTATTTTGCTTTCGCTTCAACCAACGGTAATTAAAAGCTGGTAGTATTTTAGGAAAGGTAAAACCCACACTGCACAGTTAAGTTTCTCATTCTTTAAAAATAACAGCGGACCCACAGTGTCAAGTTACTCTCCGTCTCCCAAAGCAACAATCGCACCAAAAGCAACCTAAATACTGCCTAAGGCAACTGAGTGATTAGAAGCATCAATTTAAGAACCTCTTTTTTCTCTTTGGGGGAAAAGTTGTAGTGCCTGAGACCAAAGTTCTGGATACTCAGCTGCACTCTGCCCTTGGCATTGTGTCCCTATTGGGTGTAGAAATGAGGTGAGTCCTGGCTCCCTTTTCAGAGAACCAAGAACGGTGGCCTTCTATTTGTCTGTATTTTAGTGCTGAGCATGGGACAGGCCTTCTGCCTGCTGCTGAGCCACACCCCAGCCCCAACGGGCTCTCTCTGCTGGGCTTACAGTGCCTAGGGGAACCTAAGGTAAGGTCATCTTGGGTATGCCCTTGGAAGGGATGAGGTGGTTCTTGTGAGACCCTCGATGGGTACAGCAGGGACACATCATCACCACACCCAGGTTCACAGCAAGAACCACAGAAAAACTGCCAGCTACGACCGCTAAGCAAGAGCAGGACTGTCCCACAAACACCACCGACCCCACTGTGGGATGGGAAAGGAGAGACAGGCCAGTTCCTGGAGAGGAAGCCGGAGCCAAATGAAGACGTCAGAAATTCCGAAGTCCGTTTGTAATTTAATATGCTTATCATCAAAATCCCAGTAGAATTTGCTTTTTTGAGCACTTGCCAAAATGATCGTAAAGTTTATGGGATGGCTGAGAAATTTTGGAAAATGAGCTGTGTTGGATATGAGCCACGAGTAATGACGTGATATGAATGAGAGGACTGGTGGCACCGGAGCCATGGCGAGGCTATCTACAGAATCAAGGAACGGCCTCGGAGAGACTGCACTGTGTGTAAGAATTAAACACAACTCAGATACATCGCAAAGAATCGGTCAGTGGACAGCACAGAAACAATCTGTGCAGAATCTTACTTTATATAAGGTGCCAAATTCAAGTATAGCCAGACTAAAGATTTTAATGGCAAAAATTAAACCATAACGATTCTGAAGAAAATCGGGTGTTTGCCAGGTTTCTGGGTGCAAAGTGGGAGAGTCACAGAATTAAAAATAAGTGGCAGGAAGGGAAAACTTTGCCCCAAACATGATCAAATGTGGCACCCCCAACGCTTAAGGAGCTGTTAAATAGTAACACTGGACCAGTTAAATTAAAATGGTGAGAGGCAGGCTCTAGGCTCTCTGGCGAAACTTTGACTTTTCTTGTAAGTGCCTGTGTTACAGAAAGATGAAACTTAAACTCAATCAGAAGCTTCCAACTAACTAGAATTACTCGACTGGGGACTTCCCATGACAGACTAGAGAAGGCAACAACACAAGGGACACCAACCAGCATTTTCCTTGTGTTGCTTCCAAATTTGCATTTGGTCTGTTTGGTCCAGGTAGAGGTGAAATTACCCCCTGTTTTTGAGACCATAGGCCACTGGCTATAGCAACTGGTTTGAGGATGGGCATGCAGTTAAAGGCAGGTTGAAGAGAGCCAGCAGATTTCCACAGTAGACAATGTAGAAAAAGCACAGCTCTCTGTGGCTGGAGCTGAGGGCCACCTTGAGAAAAAGAAAGGGGCCAGAGAGGAAAGTGGAATCAAGAGGCAGCTCAGAAGTAGCTTGTTGAGGGCACTGGATCCAGCCGTGCCTGAAGCTGTACCTGGCTCTTCAACTTTTCTGTTACAAGAGTGCTATGGTTTAGATATGGCTTAAGTGTGTTCCTGCAAAGGTTCATGTGTTGGAAGCTTGGTCCCCAGTGTGGCAGTGTGAAAGTGGTGGGCCTTAAAGAGGAGGAGCCCAAGGGAAGGTCACTGGGGGCATGCCCTTGGAAAGGACTAAGTGGTTCTTGTGGGACCCTGTTAGTTTTCGAGGGAGGCTTGTTCTAAAGAGTGAACTTGGCCCTCCCTGGTCTCCTGGGGTCCTCGCCTGGAATGGGTCCATCTCCACAGGCTGGGGTCCTTATGGAGACAGGGTCCACCCCTGCTGATTGGGGTCCTGATCGATGAGTTATTGTACCAACTTGAGATGCCTATACTTGGAAACCAATCTTGATCTCAAGGAGAAATCTCCTAAAACTACCTTTCTCTCTGAGCTTAAAAATATTTAAATATTATATCCTTGGGCCATAGGGGACCCAAAGTTCATCTCTCTATACATCTTGTCATTTTCTAGATGCGACAGACATGTCAAGTGACATGCGGGAGCCTGCTCCTCATTCCCCAGGTGCTGACGGGTGCCCACTGGGCAGGCATTCTGGATGTGCACCTCGTGGGTAGAACAGCAAGTCAGTGGCCCAGCTGGGTGAGACCCCGAGCTTCCTGTCCTGGCCCACATCTCCCTGCTACGCCACGAGCCTCTCGACCAGAGCTCAGTGGTGAAGCCACCTGCTCATGGTCATGTCGCTGGTGAAAAGGGGCCAGTGCTCAATCACGAGACCACTGCTAAGTCTGTTTTCACAAAAGCCTCCAAGCACTTCAGGCCCTCTGGGCTGTAATGCTCAGAAGCATCCAGAAAATGAACAGAAACTGGCCACGGCGAGTTTTTTTCTGAAGCCTCCCCTACTGTGCGCCAAGACATCAGAGGTGCCTCTCACCATCAAGTCCTCGGCTGTGAGCAGCAGAGGCTGCAATGGTAATGACTGACTAGCCTCCTCCTTCCAGAAAATTCCCTCCAGTGTGAACATGGAGGACAGAGGCTTGCCAGGCTGACCAGCAGCAGAGGCCCATCTGCAGCTCTGGGCCCTGCCATGGTCAGGTCTGAACGGTGTGTATTGCTTCCGGCATGAAGGAGCCGAGCCATTTGGAAAGGGGAGCAGACAGAACTAGACAGATTCACTCCAATGAGATGGTGCCAGGAGAGTCGTGTGGAGAAAGGGAGTGGAGGACTCTAGAGAGAGGAGAAGGGACTGTCACAGGAGCCCTCGGGAGGGCCCTCTGATGAACACCCAAGGGCTGCCTGTCCTCAGTACAAGGCCAGGAGGCCAGGCTCCAGGCCAATGGACCTGACTCCTGTGAACTTGGGTGAGTTCTGTGTCCACTCTGAGCCTCTTTCTCTTCAGTGACAAATGGGACAACAATACCAATGCTCCTGGCCACCAGCCTGTCCTGGGCACTTCCCTAGACCCACAGTGCCCACTGTGAGCCTCACAGGCCGGGGACTTGTGCTAGGGCATGGAGGAGGCAGGCGGGGAGGTGGATCTGCGAGCAAGAGAGCCCAGGGGCGGCCCGCGTGCGACGCGTCCATCTCCTCTCACAGTAAGCCCGCACAACAGTAACTCCCGGCCAGGGAGGATGCCCAGGCGGGCTGCGGGCCTTAAGCGCTTACGGGTTTCACCGCCTGTCTCTTGCTCTCCCCACTGCATTAATGAGAGCGATGCTACTCGCCTCAAGTGCATCAAGCACAAAGAAAGCTCTTGCTCCTATAAAACTGGTCATCCTGGTCACACATGACCTTCCCTGTGGTCACCGTAATCCAGGATCTTCTATCTGCTACTGTGCTCTCTCGGGACTCAGGGCCCTTGCAACTAAACCCACCTGTGGGGAAAACCACAGGGCAGGCTGGTCTCTCCTCCCCTCTTCTGCAGGAGGTGGCACCTGTCATTTCTGCTCACATCCCATTGGCCATGCTTGGTCACAGGAATGCGTGCAGTTGCAGTGGAGCCTGGGAAATGCATTCCAGCCACGTGCTCAGGAAAAGAACACAGTCTGGGGTGGAACCAGCACCACGGTTCCCAGTGGCTGGCTACAGTCTCCTCCCTGGTGTCCCAATGCGGTGGCGCACACACTGAAAACCATGATTTTCCCTTTTACTTTCCTCCCAAATATTCTAAGCCTCCCTGACTTTATCAGGTGGGTCTCTGGCCCTCATTCCTTCCCGGGTCCCACTCACCATGGCCCTGAGCCCAGGCTGGTTGTCCTGTGGATGGAGCAGGCAAGGCTCAGGCCCAGGCACCTCCCACATCCTCACTGCATCCTCCAGGCCCCACCCCCTCGCTGTCTCCCCTGCGCTGCGGCCCTTCCTGGGGTCTCCTCTGGAGGCCATGACCCACTTCATGGCAGGAGGAAACAACTTCCTTCTACGCCCCTCTTCCTGCCTCCACCCACCGCAGCGGCACTGTGCTGGGTACCGAAGTGACACCACATGTGTGGGGCTTCCTCACTCAGGCCCTCCTGGGAAGGAAAGGACTCTGAGCACAAAGTGGGCTGGCTCTGGGCCACCACGGCCACCTGCCCCGGGACTCACGGGGCTGCTCAGCTTCCGCAAGCTTCTCACACGCTTGCCAGCTCTGCCTGGCCTTCCCTGCTGTCGGCAGCACCGGGGAAACCAAATGGCAAAACCAGCCCAGAACAGGGGTTCGTCTGTGGCAGAAAGTGACAGTGTCATCTGCTGTCATGGGGCTGCATGCAGCTCATCCCTTTTCCTTCCCCTTCCTCAGGGTAAGGAGCTCCTGACTGGCCTTACCCTCCCCATAACCTGCTGGGACGCGAATCCACTTGCTCTCACCTGAGCAGGTGAGGGCGACCCCATGTTCAGGACAGGGCAGGCATGGGTTTCCAAGGTTGCCCTGCTGACCTGTGTCCTGATGTCAGAGGTTTGGAACCTTAATTTGCAGGAATGACAAACGTATGTGGGGCCCCTCTGGTACCAGCGCTGGGCAAGGAGCCTTTCAGGATGAAGCAGCCCTGGTGTAGGGAGGAACACACATTGAGAGAGGAGAGTCCACTGATAAGGGACATGCGGAGGCATTCATGAAGTGTCCACAGATCCCAGCACCCAGGAAGAGATCTGGAGCTCTGCCTGGAGTGGGGGTCAGAGCCCCTGGGGGAAGCCCTGGAGCTCAGTCCCTGAGCATGAGTGTCGGTTATGTGGGGGTGGAGACACCAAATGGCACTTTATGCTTCTCACAGCAGAAAATTTTGTGAGGAGCTTGGCAGAAGTCCTCCGGATATCCAGGAGTGTAGGCCCCTGATCTGCTCTGCTCTTGGCATCCTCCTTCAAGCTGTCTTGCAGTTTGGCTTGGCATCTGGAGCTGGTATGTGTGGGCCAGATGGGCCTGGGGGATGGGGCAGGATGGGTAGGATCTCCCTTTTCTTCTGTGAGATATAAAGGATTCAGGTGGCAGAGCCGGGAGACTGTACCAGTCAGTTCCCACAGGCGAGTGTGGGTGTAGGGAGGAGGAGGTGGCGAGGGAGGACAGGCCTCTGGCAGGAAGGAACAGGGACTGTAAAGCAGGGACCTCCATGTGGAAAAGGGACAGAGACAAGGCCCTGGGAGCAGGGAGAAGCTGGCACCAGGTGGTATCAGGAGCCAGGCCTCGCTGGCTGTGGCTCCTCCCCACCTGGCTCTGTCTCAGCTCTACTGTGAAAAACACCTAGGACTCGAGTGTCTACATCAGCTCTACTCACAAATTCAAAAGGCAGAAACAACCCAAGTGTCCATCAAGGCAAGAACGGATAGATTCACACCACGGAGTGTTAGCAGGTATGAAAGGGAACGAAGTTCTGACATGGGCTATCAATAGGGTAAACCTCCAAAACTCCACCTAAGTGCAAGGAGCCAGGCATACAAGGGCAGCTCTCACGCGCTTTTGCTTAGATGATATACCTAGAATAACCGAGGCAATTTGAAAGACAGACCTAAGTTAGAGGATACCAGGCGCTGGGAAGAGAGGAAGGAAAGGGATGCTTAATTGTCTGGGATTTCCGTTTGGGACAATGAGAATGTTCTGGAGGTAGGTGGTGGTGACAGCTGCATGAGCGCTGAGCTTGCTTCGTGATGAGGAGCTGCACACTCGACAAGGTAAAGACGGCAGATGCACATTCCACCTACCTCATCACAATGGCGAAAAACAAACGCACCCTAGAACAGGGCTGGGAGCTCAGCAGCAAGTCACGCTGTCCTGTGCTGGCCTTCCACGCCCTCCAGTCTCTGCCTGGTTTCCTCCTCCATGCTACAGCTCCTGTCTCTGGCATTCTGTCTTGGTACCTGAGACAGAGGCCCTGCCTAGGAGCCCTGAGCCCTTGGCACTAGGCTGCTATGGGGGTACAGGCTGACAGTGGACAGAGCTCCTGCATGCCACTGCCACTGCCACTGTTTGGGTAACATGGGTCCCAAATGGCCAGTCATGTCAGTCCCCACCCTCCACCCATACCTTGGTGGCCAAAAGGACCCAGTGCCTGAACACCCCAGTGGGCATGCCTCTGCCACAGCCACCCTCTACTGACACACTTGCATGTCCCTCCTCTGCCACAGGGGACCTTCTGTGGCTAGGTGGATGTCTACTGGAACACCCAGCCCCCACCTTGATGGCTCTCACTAACTCAGACAGATTTCTGAGAAAAGAGAAACAGAAATAATGGATGCTCCAGATGTCCTATTTCTGCAATCTCATTTGTATGCAAATATTGTTTGACCATTCCAGAAAAAGGCTAGACCCTCAGTGCCCTCGACTGACCTCTCCAAATTGTGAAAGGAATTGCATTTCTATTCACTGGCCTAGCAACCTGACCTACTCCAGCTCCTCAGCATCTCCCCAAGGCTAGGGCTCTATCCTGGGGGAAATTCTCATTACCCCGGGCCTGAAGCATCACCCTTCTAAATTCACACCAGCCAACGGAGCAGAAGCACCAGGTGCATGCTGAGGGAACCCCTGAAAACCATCAGCCCAGGAGGCCTGCCTATGGATAGGACTCCTCAGCCAGCAGGGAGCGTAAAATCCAAACACAAAATGGAGTCACTCTGGCTAAGGCCTGCATGTATCTGCTAACCTGCTCTTTGTGCTTCTGTGATTAATGCTTTGCTATGCTTGCTTCTCATGAATGCAGGGCCAAAACCACAGGCTGCCAAGACCCCCTGGCCAGTTACCTAAAGTTCCAAGAACTGAAAGGGGACATAGGAGGCACTGTCACGGTTGAACTATAAATAACTATAGGTTGAATACCTGCCAAATCATGTTTTCCTGAGTCATGTAGCTAGCCCACCCTATAATAACCTCTGAAACCCTCACTTCAGGGTCACTCTCTGAAGGAAAGGAGACCTGACCCCAATCGATTGGCCTGTGTGCCTATCTCCTCAATAAACTTTGCTGCTTCTGCAGAGTTGTCTGGGCTGCACTTCTTGGGGAGAGGTGCGGGTTGGATGCAACAGGAGGGCGTGAGCTCCTGGCCAGAAGAGGAAGGAAGTTCAAGTGGATCTAAAAACATGAGCTGTGTCTCACTGCAAGTTAACCCTGCCATTCACTTGAGCTGTTGGAAAACTCCAGCACTCTCCTAAGCCAGGTTTCTCCAGTGGCGTCATGGAAACCTCCACCCCACCAGGGCTGGACAGCTGAGGTACTCTTGGCCTTCCCATTCCTTATAAGTTCCCTGGTTGGCTGCAGGGTGGGTGCCACTAGGAGCTTACCAGCCTCGCCAACGAAGACTTCCACAGGTGTGCTGGCTGGGCTCTCACCAATGATGTTGTAGGCGGTCATGATGACTTCATAGCGCCTGTACTTCTTTAAATCTACAAGGTGAGAGGATACGGGGTCAGCCTATGGCAGCAGCATTGACCATTCTTAGAAAGCTCCATCTGTGGACCACGCTGAAGAACAGAACTCCAAGGAGAGGCAGGAGAAATCTGTGACATGCCTCCAGCCCTAATAAGGGTCACATTCCCATCCTCCTGGCTGTCAATCAAGGATCACTCAAGGGAAGGGAAGCAGACAGTCCTCCTGCCTTGTGCTCAGGTGCAAGGCCGCATGAGGTACCCTTCTGCAGCGAAGGGGCTAGAGGCCACCGAGGCCCTGGCCTGCCTTTGCATCTATCATCTCTCCTGAAAAGTCCCAAGAGGTGGAGGGAGATGTCAGCATTTATAAGAAAACATTAAAAAGACAAGAGAAAATCTGAGGCCCTAGGGTTGTCACTGACTCCATCAGGCATGAACACCTGAGGTGCCTGGGGAAGGATGGAAAGGCCCAGAGCTGTGTGATGAGGCACTGAGTGTCCAGCCCTGGTGGAGCCAGGCATGCAGTCACATGGGCAGGCAGCTAAGTACAGACTCCATACTGACAGCCAGAGTAACTGACCCTGAAACCAAAACATGCTGGAATGTTCTCCCACTAACAACACTGCTTTGTAGCTGGCTCAGCTGTGCCATGGCCCTGAGTGCTGTGTGTGGGTGAATGGTGACGTCTTTGGGAGGTGCCCTCCCTGGTGAATGACCACCAAGGCCTTCCCACCACTGGCTCTGGGGAACATATGTGTGGTCTGCCCCGATGGCTGAGAAACCACCTAACCTCTCCGACTCAGCCTAGCTGGGCTCCGCTGCCTCAGGAACGGTCTCGGGGAAGGCTGCCTGCACCCAGCAGCCTGGCTTCTAGTCCCAGCCTGGGACTCATGTGGCTAGAGTCGACTGAAACCTGCAGCATGAGGATGACAACCTGGAGCAGTGTCCTGCTTAGGATCCTCTCGACCTGAACTGGTCTGTGTCCTAGCTGAGGACATGTTGGGAGGGCACCAGGCCCTAGTGGGCACTCAGCAATGTGTACGTGGGAGTGATGAATGTGGGAGGGAGTGTCGGGTGGGAGGCGAGCAAAGGACTCACTGGAGAGGGTCGCTTTGGGGAGCAGCGTGGAGCGGGGGTGGCGGGAGCGTGTCCTGCAGTGCCGCCTTGGGGAGGGGCTCAGAAAGGCCTAGACCCTCCCCTCCTCTTTCCTCTACCCACTTTCTAATCTGTCCAAATTCTCTACATCAAAGCAAATCACATTATGGGATGTCCATTAGCTCAGCACTTGGATCCTGAAACCCATTCTGAGCTGGAATCAAAGGCCAAGATGGTTTGGCTTAAGTCAAAGGAGACAGACAAAATATGGGCTATACATTCAATGGAAAGTTATCCAGCCACAGAAGGAAGGGCATCCTGACCTCTGCTGCAACGTGTATGAACACGTTGTCATGCTCAGAGAAGTACGCCAGTCAAAGAGAACACGTACTGCATGGGTCTGTTTAAGTTCCTGGAGTCTTTAGTCCCACGGAGACGGACAGCAGCATGGTGGATGCTAGGGCTGGGGAAGAAGTGGGGCGCTAGTGCTTAATGGGTGCAGAGCTTCAGTTCTGGGGAAGATGGAAAAGTTCTGGACGTGGATGGTGGTAAGTGGACCACCACCTCAAAAATGGTTAAAATGGTAAACTTTATTTTGCCACAATTTGAAAAGAATTAAAAAGAAAGGGTGAAGGGAGTCAGAGAGGATACCCTGCTGGATCTGACTTTCCTTTCTGTCTCAGACTGGGAGACTGGATACCAGGACTGCAAACCCCTCCAGCCTCTGCTTCTAGAAGTTTCTTTCTTTGTCTCCTGATGGTTTTGGCATGTTGAGAAGCAGCATGTGAGAGGCAGAACTCCAGAAATTAGAGCCATTAATCCAAGCTGGTTTCACTTGGTCTACTGAGAAGCCAACTGGCGCACCCCAAGGTGCCGCCTCGTCACAGCAGCCCCTGCGGAAGGTGGCGTGGACTTACGTGTTAATTCATACGTTGTTAACGTGGAGCTGCTGTTCACAGTCTTGAAGCTGCTTTGGGCTGTTAGAAGTAAGCAAAGCAGAAAGGCAGTTAGCACGCAAGAAACAGTTACTGCAAACGACAGAAGCATACATGCGGATGCAGAGTGGCCTCGCTTGGATGCCACTCCAGCTCCCATGCTGCATGTACCTCCAGGGGCAAAAAAGACCCTGTGCCACCCACCCACATGCCCCCCATCAGTTCCCAGGGGGACTTACTGCACTGCTTTCTAAAACAGCAAGACACCTCAGGGTGGGGTGGGCTCAGTTTTTCATAGAATAGAACTAACACAGTGTTCGGCAAGCCATCGCACCAGGCAACGCATGGCATGGGCATGGTTTTCTCCCAGGCACTGGAAGGTAGGACTTTCAGCTCATTGAGGCTCCTCTATGGAGCCCTGGTCTGAAGGGGATGGGCAAACCACAGAACAAAGGGCCCCTGGGACCAGGTGTACACACCCAGCCTCATCTCCGGGTCCTTGTGTTTCGTGGTATTTTAATTTTGCTACAAAGCCCAGAGAGTGACAAGGACCAACAAAGCTCACTGCTATCTGATCATCAACAGGGGACACCTTCAGAGTGTGCAAGATAACTGAGCCATCTCCTTTGGTCAACATCCCTCAGCACCCCTCCTGGGGTTGGCAGGGTCCAGTGTGTGCACACAGGGGCTGCCGCCACTGAGGAGCCTGGGGAAGGGGACTGGTGCAGAGAGCCCTCATCTGGCTGCTGGGGGAGCACCCTCAGACAGCCTGCGGAAGCCACGGGGTGGAAAAATCAGGAAGGTGCCTGTAGGAGGTGGTGGGACCTACTCTCCCACTCTGTTCCCAGCACCAGGGTGTCAAGGGCAAGGAGTATTTTCTGTGATGTTGCTGGGGTATGCCAGGAAATGAAAGCCCTGGACCCACTTTCTGAAGAAGAGGAGGTAGCAGAGGGGTCTCCCGTAGTTCCAGAGTCTGCCTTGGTGGCAGCTGGACTACGGAGAGCCATGCCAGGTTGTGGCATGGTGCAGGCCAGCACAGACCAGCCCAGGGATGAGACGCCACCAGCGTCCATGCTGAAGCTGTGCACTGAGGACAGGAGGAGCCTACCCTTGGACTTGGCTGTGGCAACAGGACTGGTCCCCACTCCATCTCAGGCCCCAGGCCATTCCCTCAGTGGTCACAGGAGTGCTTGCCTGGGGTTCCTGGTTCTCCTCCCTCTGCCAATGGCACTTAAGGCTCTCCCGCCTCCCAGCTGCGCCCGCCTATGGCACACCCACACTCCACCTGCTCCCCAATGCCCAGCAGAGGGCTGCACCTCCTCCTAGCTCCTCCACAGCATGTCTATTTCCCGCCATGCTTCACGTGGAGCAGACAGAGTTACCTGGGAGCCTCCCTGCCCAGGAAGCTGCTCACCTGCAAGCTCAGCGCGCAAGGCGGAGGGGCTTTTGATTGTCTTTGTCTCAGGGCCTGAGCCCACCTCCGCCTCCAGCTCCCGGTAGTAGATCCTGTAACCCTGGAGAAGGCCATTCAGGCTCTCGTCCCGGGGAGGCTGTAAAGACATCACACGACTCAATCATGCCAGCCCATCGTTGGGTCATGGCGGCATCTGCCCAGTTTAACCAGCCAATTGTGCAGGGGAGGCCACTAGGTCAAGTTCACGGCTCTTAGTTTTTAAAAACAATGAAGGAAAGGTATGAAATTGGAGAGGAGAAATGCAGGAACCTCCCAGCAGCAGAGTGGAGGTGTGGGGCCCATGCCCAGAGCCGTTTTCCTAAGCATGTGTGTGGGGACATGAGTGTCTTCCTGTGTCCAGCTGGAGACCTTGAATAAGCCCCAAGACTGGGACAGGAGAGCATGGCCCAGATACAGAGCCGCGAGGAAGCTGCCTATTGTGGGATAAGCCAAGTGAGGAAGGGCTCTGGGATGTGTCCTGGCTGGGAATTATCCACTGGCTGGCCCTCCCTGGCCTGCCCACTCCCTGGCCACCCAGGCTTGTGGCAGTCTTACCGGACCCTTCATCGACCCTCCATATGCCATGTCACCCCCACCCCATCAACTCAGACCTATGGCTGAATCCTCAGGGCTCCTCCCATGCCAGCAGGCACAGGAAGGCCTAAGACAGGTCAGGTGCTCGTGCCCATGCACTATGAAGGAGACAGGTGGAGACCAGGCCAGCATTTAAATGGGTTTGTTAGACCCCAAGACCTGTACGAAGTCACATTAGGATGTCACTGTTCACCATTCAAGACCCAGTCCAAGGTCTTCTTCCCCCAGTCAGTTCCTGTTACTAACTGAATTTGGAAGGATGTTTCATTTATTTGACAGATCTGTCACTATAAGAGAAGTCCCGTTCCACATGGGCTCTTTGTAAAGCCTCAGTGGCCATGGTTCCCATCTGGCTGTTGGGGTTCCTCCCGGGTTGCTTGGATGAGGGATGTGGAGTAAGAACCTTCTGAGCTGCACCAGGAAGGTAGATGGAGACCAGGTCATGAAGCCTTGTCCCAGGACAGGATGTGCACATGATGTCCAAACACATTGGAATTAGTAAGCTGAGTCACACTGGATTTGGGTGGGCACTGGATTTGGGTGGGCCCTCACCCAGTGACTGTTCTCCTTCTAAGAGGAAAGAAGTTTGGACATGGATACATGGACACACAGGGAGGACGTCCTGTGAAGATGGAGATACATTAGAGGGATATGTCGGCAATCCAAGGGGCACCATGGGGTGTCATCCACCACAGCCTCTGTGAGTATGGCTCTGCCAACACCTCAGTTTCGGGCTTCTGGCCTCCAGAGCTGTGAGAATACACTCTGTTGTTTGAAGTCACCTGTCTGTGGTAATATGGGACAGCGGGCCAGGACAACAATACACCCTGGCAGTCTAAACTTCTGCTCGCACTCTAGTCTATGTTCCCTGAACCCAGGGACCACGAGGCCTGTGTGTTCTAACATCCCTTCCACTTTGGACTCTTGCTTCTGTCAATCCCAAATCCAGATTCAGAGCATGAGATATCCTTTGTTCTCCAAATCTACTAAGTGAATAACCAGGGGTATGCGTACTGCCATAGTAACCACACACACGCACACGCCACTGAAGCATGGCGTGCATGTGACACACTCAGGATGTTTCAGAAATGAGAGTTGCTGACACACTGACCCAGCCGCCCCCAGGCTTGCAACCCCTAGCTCTCTTCAACTTTGCCAAAAATCTCCAGTGTTACCACTGCATTGGCTGCAGCCCCAGCTCCAAGGACTCCTCCTGCCCATGTGGGCCACAAGGGAAGCGGCCCTGCCAGGCATGTGGCTACTATGACTCCAGACTCTCAGAGGGATGAAGGAAAGCTGTGTCTCTGGGGGCTGGAGATTGCTTCAAGAACAACTTTTCCTTTCCTCTCGTCACCTTCCCAGCAACAGGGAGACCTCGAGGCTGGCTCTGCACCTGTCTTTGCTGGGACCCCTGGGGAGGGGATATCCCTGGACACACTGGTGCTCACAGGCCAGAACTGCCAGGCCAAAGCCATGGACCTGGTGTCAAGTGAGTCTCTTTTGGACTTTTCTTTTCCCCATTAGGGTTGCCAGGTTTAGTCAAAAAAAAAAAAAAAAAAAATACAGGGTGCCCAGCTAACCCTGGATCTGAAAATTGCTATTGTGAAATCCAGGCATGACTGGGCATCCGAATGTGCTCTGGCATCTCCGTTCCTTCCTCTTGTCCAACCTGCGTCCTTCCATAGGACAGCCACAGGGAGAAGTCTTCATAAATCACTTCAACAACTGAGCTAGTGAAACAAAGCCAAGCTAACCCACGCAGATCAGGGTCTCCTGGGTGGGGTACGCCTGTGTGAGGACAGACGCTAGCAGAGCTGTGACCACTGACCATTTTCTCCAGCAAAGAGTTCTCTGCCTGCTTGCTCACCCAGTAGGTTCCCAGGACATGTCACTCATCAGAAAAGCAAAACAAAACCCAAGTAACCAGTCCCAGAGCATCTGAAGCGCTGGATGGATGTGGATCCCTGGCAGAGAAGGGTGGGTGAGGACGGTGAGTGACCTCCAGGAGTCTGCAGGGAGCAGGGAGGAAAGGCTGTATATTTTGTGGTGGTTTTTAAAAATATTTTTTGATGTTGGTGAACCTTTATTTTATTCATTTATTTATATGCAGTGCTGAGAATCAGACCCAGTGCCTCACATATGCTAGGCAAGCGCTCTACCACTGAGTCACAACTCCAGGCCTGTGGTGGTTTTAATTTTGTTAAATTTTGTCCTTTTTCTTCCCACTGACTTTGTTAGCAAACCTTAGTTTCTGGGACACCTTGAGCACCCAGCAATGGTAAGTTGCTGGAGTCCTGAGCTGTTAACTTCTCTTGCAGCCTACCCATCCTGAGTCCCCAGTCTTGGTCTGAACCCCAGGGACTGAGCATTTCAGACTTTTTCCTGGGGTGGCCACAGGGCTCATGTTCAGATGCTCCTCCCTGGAGAGTCTATAGAACTGTTTCCAGAGCAGTTATTTTAGGTCTTTTTTCTTCACTCCTCTGGCAAGGCCAGATGCTGGCCAGTATTGCATCTGATGGCACCTGGACACACTGCTCTCAGCACATCGCCAGAGTGCAGTCAGAGATGGAAACAGAATGTGTGCAGCCCACAACACATGGCATTTGTCTACTCATCTAAGGACAAGGGTTGCTGAAAACCACACTGTCCACTTTAGTCCTGGTTTTCTTCTGGGGTACAGTGGAGCCTTAAGTTGAGATCTTTATTCTGTGGGGCATCTTCCTGCAAACCTAATACAACTACACAGTAACAGAAGGCTTGTTTAATCCCTTCCTCTTAAGAGATGTGCAATGAATTTAAAAGTTGGAAAGTGGGTGGTAAGAATAAAGAAGCATTTATCACACACTAATATTACAGGAATGGTGGAAGGAGCCACCCTGTGCATGAAGGGTGCAGGGCAAGGCTGGCCTTTGCTATTTTGCTGACTAAGGCAGTCCCAAAGAGTCCACGCCTCTCCCTCTGTGACTGCAGGTCAGTACACAGATGTGGCCTTCTGAGGGAGGGAAGATGACTCTGGGCCTGCTGGGCCCCTCTTGTAGCCAGATAGGGCAGGGCTGAGGGCAGGGACGAAGGGGAGGCCTGTGTGCACAGTCCTTGCAGAGTTGTCCCCATTTGCTCACTATGCACCGCGGGGTGGGCGCAGGGCAGACTGGCTGAGTAAGTCGTGAGACTGCTGAGCTCTGCACACTGCGGGAGTCAGTGGCAGCCTGGTCATCCCTGGGTCTAGGATTTCCTGGGTTGTGACGCAGAAGGCCATGGAAGTAGGACTGAGTGCCATGCAAGGACTGTGGAGACACCAAGGGGCAGTGCTTACTGCCCATGGCAGAACCAGAGAGTAATTTATAAAGGAATGACTTTGAGCCGCCCTTGAAAGATGAGAGGTCTTTTGTTGAGGGGAGGAGGGAGTGGTCCTCCAGAAAGTAGGCCACATACCTGGTATAGACTCACAGGCAGGCTGTGAGGGAGGGAGGGGGCTCTGGTGCTGGGGCAGGTAGGGAAGAGCAGCCAGGCTAAGGAGTACAGTCCCTGGGGCCTATGCCAGGAATGGTCCAGGTTCTAAGTTGTCCCCCACAGGGTGGGCTCCCAGAATGATATGCAACTGAACTCAGGGGACTGGCCAGAATGAGGCTTCCTCCAGGTCCACTGAAGACCCACCTGTGGGCCCAGCTGGTGCCCTGGGCCCAAGCTACCCCTGTCTGTGGCAATGCAGGAATGAGGAGCCCTTTGCCAAATGAGGGAGAGAGGCTTCCAGGACCTTGGGGGTTTTGGCCTTCCTTTTCTGGGTGCCTGAGGACCAAACAGAGATATCCATCCCTGCTCAATACAGTTGAGCCTGCTCTTGCTCCTCAAGGCTCTCGGTCTGCTCAGATGACACAAGGCCATCCTGCTGAGAGTCTCTGGGCACTGTCCTCTCCTACGCTGGCGGGAGGTGGGAATAGCAGGGGTCTGGCAGGGAAGATGAGATGTTGGCACTCGGTTTCTGGGAGCTGGACTGACTGGAATCAGCAAGAAGGGAGCGGAGAGGGGGCAGATCAAAAGCTTGCAGCTGGGTCTCTTTAAGCACCAGTCCAGCAAATCTCACCCCGCGGGTCACCTTCAAAGCCTCCCTCACAGTCCCGGATTATACCCGCGGCAGCTCAGGCACTCAGGCCTCAGCAGGAAGATTGTGAAGGCCCAGGCCAGCTCTGCGGCCACTCAGGCAGAGTCCTGATTACAGTGAGAGCAATTTACTGTAGGGGAGGAGGGAGGTTTGGGACGGGCAGGGAGGACTGGATTCAGTTCACCAAAAATATCAAATAAGCGGGAAGTTGGGAGCTTTGGAAAATAAAGATGGCTTTGCTGGGGAGCAAATGTGGCTCTGCAGATGGCATTAGAAACACGTCCCCAGCCCTGTGTGATGATCCTGGGGTGGTGAAGGGGTGAGGGCAAGGGCCGAGGGCTCCTATCCTTGGACTCAGGAATGTTTCTAGCATTCAAGGTCAACAAGATGCTCTGGAGGCTTAAGAAGAGGCCCAGCCCCCTCTGCCCACAGGCATGAGGACCACTAGCCACTGGGCTGGGTCCACATTTGCCAACAGGCTGACAGAGGCTGTCTGCAACATAATTCCCAGGGCATCTCAAGGTCAAAATGTGTCCCTCTCTCTGCAGGAGACTTCCAGGGAGGAGGCACAGCCCTAGAATGATTTGGATAATATCCCCCAAAGGCTGGTGTGTTGGAGGCTTCATCCCAAGGGTGACGCTACTGGGAGGTGGTAGGACCTTTGGGAGGTGGAGCCTAGTCTGGGGCACTTAGGTCAAAGGGGTGCCCTTGAAGAGGACTCTGGGATCCCAGTCTCTTCCTCCTTTTTTCCCTCCAGTGCCAGGGATGGAACCCAGGGCCTTTCGCATGCTGGGCAAGTGCTCCACTGCTGACCCACACCCCAGCGCTAGCCTGCTCCTCTTTCCCTCTTGCTTCCTGGCCATCCAGTGAGCAGCCTGCTACCCGCCATTACCACTGGGCACCTTCATGGAATTCCAAAATGAGTCCCTCTGAACTTGGACTGGAACCTACAGAACTGGGAGCTGAGCAATGAGCCTTTTTTCTTACAAGTAATTCTCTCGGGTGTTTCGGTACAGTCAGCAGTGCCGAAGCCCAGAAGTGGCTTCTTTCAAGCCTGCTGCTGGTCCAGGCCTATCTGTGCACAGGCTTCATCTTCCCAGTAGGAGCTGTACTTATCAAGGGCCAGGTGACACTGTGGAGACTCCAGGCTGGCTGCAAGTCCTTCTGCACTAGGTTTAACCCTGCTTTCTGCGATAGCTGTGAAAGGGCTGGGAGGCTCTGGAGCCCTTGGCGGTATCAGCTCCCAGCAACACAGGGCTCTGGGAGGGATGGTGGGCAGTTCAGGCTCCCACTCCAGGCCTGGCTCTGATGCCACTCTGCCCACTCACTCTCCAGCTTGCCCCCAGGTCTGTAACAGGTGGGAATCTGTCTAGATTGTCTCCAGAGTGTGACAGGACTCTGAGCCCAGCATTTGCTTCCAGGCTGGCTCTCCCAGCCCTTCTCCTGGTTTCTGCTTTGGCACTGACCAAGAATGTAAGGCTCTGGCTGCCTCTTGCTCACTCCCCACAGTGCCTGGGATGGGCCTTGGACAGGCTCTAGACGTGGCAGGTGCTCAATCAATGCTTGTGGAATTGAGTTGGACTTGCTGAAGTCTAAGATGACCCATCTATGCTTAATTTCATCCTGGATTGGCCATCTGCATGGGCAGATGCTTGAAGGGAACTGGGAATCCCTCTGAAAGCTGCCTCCCTCTGCCTGCCGCCATCAAAATCCACCGGCAGACTCTGTGGGAGACCTGCAAGGATTTTCACCCTTCAAAAGCCCCCTTTTAAAATGCAGGTGACCTGGCAGGAGTGCACCTGGGTGGCATGGCCCAGGCAGCAAGAAGAGGGCAGAGGATGGTGCACTGGGGAAGACCTGGACCACAGGGTGGAGAGGATGGGCTGGGCCACGTTCCTGCTTACTCTCTGCTTAGGTGGGGAGGAAGGTGGGCACAGCCTAGCTTTCCCCACTTTAAAGGTAGGAACCTCATGCTGGAGGTCTCCTGGAGAACATGAGCTAGGGCTGGGACTCAAGTCCAAATCTGATGGGAGTGCCATGTCTGTGTTATAGTCCCATGACTTCTGCTTCCTGGAGAGTGGAACACAGATTTGCTCTGGGATTAAATCCCAATAGTTTAGAGGAACACAGGAGGCCCAAGGTGCCTTCCCATGAAATACAGCATCAAAGCCAGCACAGCCTCTGCTTCAGCTGTGCCTTTGCTGGGCCCTGTATCTGGGAGGCCCATCTGTCCTGTGAAGTGTGCTCAGCTGTCCCTCTGGCCAGTCAGTGGCCCCCTCGCTGTCGTCTCCTAACAGCCTGAAGGAGCTCTTTGGGGATGCAGATGACTCTGCCCAGGGTGGGGCAGGACATCCCTGAGATTTGTTCTGAAGAAGCCTGTAGCCCCTCTCCCCTGTGCCCAGGCACCTGTCCTCTGCCCTGGGAACAGTGCCTGTGACAATGCTTAGTCCATCCTTGGCTGACAGCTTCAAGTATGAGGTCATCTATTGGTTAGGACTTTCTCTTTGCTAGAAACTGCCTCCAAATCTCCATAGAGGAATCTGAGCAGCACAGTAGCCGTGTGTGTGCGGCAGGCTGTGTGGTCCTCGGGGAGGTTTGGAAGAGCAAGCGCCACTGCATGAACCTCACTGCCTGTTATGAGTGGTGCTCGGCGGGAATACAGTGCCACCCTGTCCAGGATGGGCGTTCAAATCCTAAGATTTCAAACGGAAGTGGACCCATGAAAGGCAAGATTGATTATCACACTAAGAAAAAGGAAACCTGACAGACTGCTGGGGGAGGCATTTCAGGGGGCTACTGCCTTGAAAGTTCAGCTGGTGTTCTCATTTTTAAACAAATTACTAAAAAAATAAAGGTTTACAGGTGAAACATTTCATTTGGAATGCAAATCTATATTTAAACCTAGTTTCTTTTTCTTTGTTCTATCCACTCTGATTTAGTAAATTACTCATAATTTTAATTGTACTTCAATTGCCTGGCAGTTGACAGGCATTTATTTCTACAATGCAGCGTATTGACCACCTCCTGCTCTGGGCTTCATGCAATTAGTTTGTTCTGTTGGGCTCTGGAGAGGACAGCTGATGGACACATATGCCAAGTTCCCTTGGAGCAGCCCTATGCTTCAGAGCTATCCAGCAGCAGTGGAGGGGCCTGGAGCCATGCTGTGGGGAGGCAGGACTCTGGGGCGAACAGAGCCCCTTGTTTGGTGGAATGAGTGTCCCAGCCTGAACACCAGCTGCCTTTATGGAAAAGGAGTTTACCTAGTTATTGGCAGGTCACTACCATGTTCACAAAGAAAATGCTGATTTTCTGGCAGAGTTTAGCGTAGTACAAAGGACCAATCTCCTTTCAGCTGATTATATTTGCGGACGGTGGGAGTCACAAGTGCTAGGGACCTTGAATTTCCATTTTGAATGTCCCAGCACAGCCCTAGTGGAAGTCAAGGCCAATGCAGGGGTTGTGGAGGACCTGGAACACCAGGGACCTTGCACCTTTCAGAACTTTGCTTCTAGAGAGGAACCTGGAGCCAGAGGGTCACAGTGGTCCAGTCAAGTTAGGGGCTAGGTCCTTTGTCACTTTGTCACAAAGTGACAAACAGATTGGGGCAGGTCAGAGCCAGGGTTAGAAGCTTCATGTTCCTGGCTCCATCCCCTACAGACTGGCAAACCTAGAAAACACTAGGAAGTGTCTTTAGTAACCTTGGAAGGTTCCCGGCCATAGACTGGAGGTGAAGAAGTTGCCCCAGCACCCTAGCATTACTTGAAGGAGATGATGTGCACCTGAAGGAAACCCACTTGTGAGAGCCGTCCCCACCGCCCTTGTAAGTGGCAGTGTCGCATTCCGTCAGGCAGAACCCCATGAAATCGACACTTTTGTACTTCATATGTGATGTTATTCTACAGGATTCAACCTGACACTTCGTGACACCACAGGTCACATCGCTGGAAAAGCAGCACCCTTAGGAGTCAGCGGTCACCAGTGGGCTGGGTCAGGCACACTTCCACTCTCACAGGGTCCACCAGCTGCCCTGGTCTCCTGACTCACTTCCTTCCCTCAGCTCCAGTGCCTAGCCTGGAAGGCCTGGGCACCACCCACTCCTTGCCCAGGCGCTTGTAGGTGCCCCATGCTGGTGGCTGCCCTGTCCTCCAGGCCTGCAGAGCTAAGTGCTACCACCCCAGTGCCCTTCTCCAGGGCCCAGGGAACTGCTCTCCTTAGGATGAGCTCCCCAATGGCCTAGCACTCCTGTCCCCTCCCCTACTGCTCCCCAGCCAGGCCACTCCCTGTGCCTTTCTATTGGACACCCTTCCAGCTTCCACTAGGCCAACACAGTGTGTGTGATCAAGAGACGGCCCTCTCAGCTCCCCAAGGCCACGTCCAGACCTTTGGCCCCTTCTGGTTATCAGCATCAATGAGGTTCCCTTGTTTCCTGACCTCTTGAATGTTCTCCTGCTTGCTGACTTCCTGCTGGGCTTGAGCTGGCACCTGCCATCCTCCTTGACAGTGTTGTCACCTGAATGAACAGTCTCATGCCCACGCAGGCCAACCTCTTGATCCCTCAGATCACGGGGCCACTCCCTGGCCCACCAGGCCTTGCTATGGCTCTGAACACAGACCACAGCTCTTGCTTGTATCTGTCCCCATTCCCCAGCATGACACCCCTATTCTGGCATCAGGGACTTCCCAGTTAGCCAGATGCCCCGCCTGCCTTCTCATCACTGTCCTCACCCCGCCCACTGGCCTGTCAGCACACTGCACCTGCCTGGGCAAGCTCCAGCCCTGGGGGACTCAGCATCGCCTCCTCTGCTCATGGACCTGGGCTCCTGGGACCCTGAGCTGAGCCCCTTCCTGCAGATTCCCCCATCAGACCCTAGCTGTTCTTTCCCAGGGACCTCTGTGGCTTTCTCTGGCACTTCTGCCCCTCTGTTATTTGTGTCCTCAATGCACTTCATGTTTATCAAGTTGGAAATAAGGCAGAGAGGGTGGTGTGTCCTTGCCAATGGGAGCACTGGGAAATAGGCCTCTAGAGTGGCGTGATTATGCAGGAGAAGGTGCTTAGGTTTGGTTCAATGTTCACTGGAGATAAAACCCAGACTTTGCGCAAGCACATGTAATCCTGTAGATATTTTATCTGTTGTCATTGATTTCTCTAGAAAAGACAACTGTGGGTGGGCCGGAGTTTAATGCTCTGTGGGCCGTAGGTTTCGTTCTGGAGGAGGAAGCCCAAGTCCAGCGCCCTGTCACGGGCTCCTAGAAAGACAGTAGCTCTCAGGCTCCGAGCAGCCTCCCCACCCCAGGGGCCCGCCCCGTGACTCTGCAGGCGCGTGGCAGCCCTGTTTCTAGCACTTTGGAAGTTACACTTCCACAGCATTTCTCCTTCCAGTTTGCCAGCCTGACCAGAGCGTGTCCCTTGTTCTACTCAAACACTGGGCAAAGGCTCTGCTTGCATCTGCGTCCAGCCGCTGGACGAGCCAGGGAACCAGAGCCTGTCTCATAAACACTGAGGTCTCCTGGCTCTTACCTGCCACTGGATCAGGACCGAGGAAGTGGTGTGCGGGGTCGCCGAGACAGACCCTGGAGGCTCTCCTGGAACTGAAGCCAGGGAAGAAGAAGCTGAGTTAGAACAGCTGAGAGCCTGGCCCTCAGCAAGCCCTGCCTCCATCCGGGGCAGCCTTCTCCTTGCCGTCTCCAGAGCTCCCTGATGGTGCCCTAGGAGCGCCCTGTCATGTCCCTCCCTGTGGTTCCTGATCTCTGAGGGTAGGGTAGGCATACATATTCTAGAAGTCTCTTAGGTCAGAGCTACTTCTGAAAAGGACGGATGGTCACACTGAGATAGGAGTTTGGAGATGCAGAAAAAGATAGGCTGAGTCTCAAAAGAAAAGTGTCCATAAACTTTTGGAATGTAGGAAACACCCATGAGCCATTGCAGTGCAAAGCAACTGTGCAGCACCCAGCCCACGACCTTGGCTGACCCCCTTGGCCCTCATTCTTGCCTACAAAAGTGACATGAGGCAGGCAAGGCGCAAGGGCAGGGACAACTGGCATGAAGTTGTGTAACTCGGCCCTGACTCTCTCTAGTTCAGCCTCTCTCTAATATTCCATCCCTCTGTGAATATTAACACCCCAGAGTAAGGGGTTGTGGCTTGTCACTCTGGAGATGGCCAGCATTCTCCTCGTGTGTGCCCCAGCTTTCCTAGATAAATCTATCTCTAACTGATGTGTCCTTAAGTTCATTTCTGCCATGTTTGTGGAGAACAAAAACCCTATGGTCCAGAGTTGAGGTCTCCTCTGTGGGAACTCCTTGAACACAGTGTTCTTGGTTCAAATTCTAATATGACTGTCGAAGAGAGCTGATCTCTGGTGAGGCTGGCTGGCCGGGCAGCAAGGTAAAAGGCAGCCAGCCTGCGTCCTGCAGCCATGGTCTGCTCTGGTCTCGGAAAGACCAGGTTGTTTTGACCTCTGCCTGTGGCAAGCCCTGGCCCTGGCCAAAGCATGGGTTTCTGTCACCCACCATACCCAGGAGGCCATCTTTGACTCCTTTTCTGTGCCCTCTGCTCCCTCTAAATTGACACAGTCCTCTTAATGTACTGAACTAACCTTCCCATGTCTCCTTAGCTATAAGGTCACAGCAGAGGCCTGACATATATTCTACATTCAATGATCATCCACTGAGCTGCATAAGGTTGAGGGTGTCCCCAGACCCCATCTGTGCCTGGCAGACTCTCCACTCTTGGTCCAAGACTCCTTCCAGCTCTGATTCTCCTCTGGACCTGCCAGCTGCTCCCAGCCACACCCAGCCCCAATTCTGCCCCACACAA
The DNA here is from genome assembly GCA_028644305.1 of Xerus rutilus. Taxonomy (NCBI): domain Eukaryota; kingdom Metazoa; phylum Chordata; class Mammalia; order Rodentia; family Sciuridae; genus Xerus; species Xerus rutilus. The sequence goes on along the minus strand of CM053415.1, from coordinate 10,805,070 downwards.
TGTGGTCTCTATCCACCCTCCAAACTCCTGCTGGCCTTCCTCACTGTGGGCCCTTCATCCAGCCTTCCTGAGAGCCCCTCACAGCAGACTGCAATTACAGGGGCCTCTCAACATCCTCAAGCTGTGAGGTTGTGCAGGAAATAACCATCACAGTAATAAGAAAATCTTTATCAGTAAACCATCCACACACTCAAAGGACCCTCCCCATCAAGCAGGGTCAGTCTGTGCCTGCCAATCCCAGCTCTCAGTGGGAGACAAAGCAACACAAATACAATGTAAATCTGATGCAAAAGGAAATTGCAAATCTCAGAGAAGGAAGATGCTCAGATAGGTGCATCAAAAGCACTGATTTGAATATCAAAGGACTGAGAAAGGCCTGGGAGCTTGGAGAGTCCCTTGAATGGTTTTTCAAGAAATGGCCCATTCCCCCAGGTCACAGGGAGGCTGTCAGATCTTGTGCTCACAGAGTTTGTCAGAGATAACCCAACAATAAAATCAGCTTGTTATGTCTTTCTTCTTTCTTCTATGAATTAGTGCACAGTTGCAAAAATTACCTCAATTGTGTTAAATGTAAATTCAAGTGAAAGCATTTTGGTTCCGGATGGTGCTTTAGTTCCATAGCCAACCAACCTCCCCTGTGGTGTAGTGTGAAGGTGGCTCCTACTTGAAGTGGATGAACTGGAAGGCTTTTGGGCTGCATGAAGCCTCAGTCATGAATGAAGGGGTTTGTGGACGCTTTACCTCTGCATTTGACCTATGAGCTCCCTGGGGCTGACGCTCCCCCGCCCAGGAAGGCTGCTAAACCACATGGGACTCTGAATGGGGGCTTCTCCCACAAGCCTCTGAAGGCTTCTCTCCTCTCCTGGTTTTCCTCTGGGCTCCAATAAACTCCCAGGTTTAGTGCACAGGAGATAGTTTGGGAGAGGCAGCGGGAGTCACACAGTCATTCCTCAAGAGCAGGCCAAGGGCCTCCTGGAGGCCAGAGAGCCCTGCTTATCAGAGCATGAACCCAGCAGATTCCACTCCACTGGGAGAACGAGTTTTGCAGCAAAATACAGTCTCTCTGTGTTGCTAAGGAGCTGAGAATCGCTCCCCTCCACCCTGCGCTGGTCCCTAAGGTTCTGTGAGGCCCTGTTTGGGAGAAACTAAACTTCAAGGTTCTAAAAAGAAAGAACTGAAGATGTGAGGTCACAGGGTGAGCCGCTGGAAGCTCGCCTGTTTGGAAATCTTTCCACTGGTGCATTAAATGGGAAAGAGTACTTTGGGCTTGGCTTAGGGAATTATTATAAAGTGTTTCTGGGTGAACTAAGTAAGTGCTCAGGTCTGGGGCCGGATCTGCACCGCAGCCTGTTACACAACACCCGTGGTTTCCATCCCACGGGCCCCCAGACCATTGCGGCTCCATACGTCTGATGGAGCTGTCTCCCAGGCTCATTGCGGCCTGGCAGGATAGGGGCATAGAAAATCACAGTGAATCTTCAGACCCAGGGCCTCTGAGGCGGGACAGGGGTGGGAGAACCACCTGGTGCTCTGAGGGGCTCTGCCTTACTTTACCTGCCTGTGCTATTCTCAAACCAAGGGCCTTGAAGTGAAAAACTGGGGAGACCTCTTCAACCCAGCTACCCGCTGACATTCATTTTTAACGACCCTATCAATTATTCAACTTCTGGGATGCTAATGGATGGTAGGGGCTTTGGAAGCCAATCAAAGAAAGTTCCATTCCATTTGGAAGCCCTTGAAGCCTTGATTTACAACCACAGGGCAGGCAGGAACACTCGAAGCTGTCTGTCACTAATGGGATTCCACTGCTTGCAACCACTCCCTGGTGACCCCTTCCTTCCTGGCTCAAGTCACAGTGGGGCCTCGCTGCAGCAGCAAGTGTTTGGGGCCTCAGGGGCAGCAGTAGAGAATGGCTGGGCTCCAACTTGCTCACCGTCCTGCAGTGTGGTCACCGCTTCCGTCTCTGAACTGAAGTCGCTGTCCCCGATGTCATTGGTAGCTTTCAGGCGCAGCTTGTAGGAGGTGAAGGGCCTCAGCCTGAAGTGGAAAGAGACTGTGACTGTGGGGCACCTGCCACCTTGTCCTGTCCATTCTGGGCAAGCACAGAGGAAAGGCAGGTGTCTTCCTGTCCCTGAGAGTGTGGGGCTCCGGTGCCAGCAGAGATGGGCCACTAAACCACCTCCGGCTGCAATAAGCAGCGCCTCTAAGGGGACTGTGGGCCTGTCAGGTAGCAGCCTGTGAACACCCTGGACCATGATGCCAGGGTAGGAGGATTTCACAAAGCAGAGGTCTGGGAGAATGTCCTGGCCTAGAAGGTACACAGCCTCCACAGCCAGCCACTCCCCTCTGGGGAACTTGAGGGGTGGGATTGTCAGGAGGTGCTAATTAGATCAGCCCTAGCACTGACCAGCAAAGTGGGTGCCTGCCTGATGCACCTCTCTTTCCCTAGTGCCCCTGCGTGGGCTCTGCTCTGACCCCTCAGGGGTCAGCCAAGGTTGACTTCTGCCCAGCTGGGAGGGCCACCGACCCCTCTCCCTCACATCTGCTAAACCTGCCTTGGGCCAGGCGCTTGGTAAACATCACCCTATTTGGCCTGCATGGTGGCTTGACAGGCAGGAGTCATTGTTATGCCCATTTCCAGGCTAAGAAAACAGGCCAGTCAGGCCAATTCACTTGCCCACTGCCAGAGAACTGGTGAATGGCACGGCCAGGATTGGAATAGGGGCTTGTCTTGAAGGAACATTCGTATGACACTTTACATAATACAGCATCCATGTCAACTGTCCTTGTGAAAAATGTCTCAGTTAGGGCACTGATGCTCTGCTTAGTGTTGGCACTTCGGATCTGTTTATGCCTGCTCCCCCTCCCTCCCTTCTTTCCTTCCTTCCTTCCATAAGAGCAATAAGGAAGCATTTCTTTAAAGTATATCGTTGAAAAGATGCTTTTTCTTAGAGTAACTTCCTCCTCCCCGCCCAACCTTTCCCTAATCCATTCCCCAATCCATTCCTCATCTTTAACATCCCTTCCTTCCTTTCTCTTGGTTTCTAAAGAAGTCCCTCTGCAGTGACTTTCCTCTCCTCCATCAAAAGGTAGCATGTTTATCTGGAAAGAAGATGCAGATGCTGGCCCAGGAGGTCAGGTGCTCTTTGATGTGATAAGGAGGCAAAAGAGACTCAAGGCCAATGTCTTGGAAGAGGGAAGCCTGTGAAATTCCTGCCTTTTACACCTCTTCCTCTCATAAAAGCTTTCCACCCCTGAGTCCTCTGAAGAAGGAGCTTTGAGACAAAAGTTCTCTATCTTGCTCAAAGCTCTGAATGAAGCCTGTTTTCCCCTTGCCAGCCTGCCTCCCGGGTCTCAATGGAGCATGACAAGCCCTAAAGCCTTTCCTCCTTCCTTCCCCCTCCCACACGCTGAGCCACTGTAGCTGTTGGGTCTCACATGCCAAGCCCCACGCCTCACCTACACAGAGACTTCAAACTACACAGATGATGTCCCTTCTTCAGGTTACTGAGCCAGTCAGTGATGAATGCCCTGACTGGCTCAGTGTCCGGCTGACCAGCTCTTCCTGGATGCCCTTGACTTCTGCATGGGCAGGTAGGGAAGCCACATGTCTCTCTTCCTTCTAGCAGCAGCTCTGCATCAAGCCACAGCTGCAACATCCCCTCTGTTTTCCAGGCCAGAAGACGAGAGGGTGATCAGGACCCTCAAATCCCTGTCCTCAAGCCCAAGCTAACTCCAGGTTCCCCTGACTGCCAGTCTAAGCCCAAGTCCTCCTCACCTGAAAGCCAGTCCTCCTCCTTCACCAACCATCCAAAGCCAACCTGTAGCCTGGGGGTCTTGCAACTGAGCCTTGGAACCCCTGAGACTAAGGACCCCTTATTCGTGCAGAGCCCCTGCTGCCCCACAGCAGCAGCACCCCACTGATGCCTAGCTTGTGTGTTCAGGGTGGGAAAAACTTTGAGAAAAAGGGTCCTGCTTGGTAGGAAACAGATAACCATTTCTGGAAACTATGAACAGAACACCTGTCCTGTCCCCTGCTTCATACGTGCTCCTGCTCGAGACAGATACAGCCCTTCTCCATCAGCTCCAGGGATGCTCCACCTCAAGGCCCCAGCAACTAACCCTGCCTTGCTGCTCTCCAGGCTCCACCCTGCCTGGCCTCGCTGCTCTGCACTGGGCTCCTGCTGCTGGAAAAAGCAGCAACCAGAGGCCAGCCTTCAGTCAACCTTAATGGAGATACTTTCAAAGTTTCACAGCTTTGAAAGCTTGGATGGTCTCTGCTGCAGGCTTCTGGGGAAAGCCTTGTTTTAGTTCAGATAAATAAAGGACCTCCACCTGCTCCTAGCCTCTCAGTTGTGACTGTGTCAGTGATGACTACGGGCTTTGCCCCGTGAAGGCCCAGCCTCACCCACCTCAGCTGCCCTCATGTGCATGGCCAGCAGCTTTTCCTCCTGGCGCAGGAGGTGGTCCAGATGGCCCTTTGGAATGCAGACTCTGAAGTCAGACCACTTAGCTTGGTTCCCAGTCACCCTGGATAGGCCACTTTGTTCCACTGCCTTATCTGGGTGGCAAATAGCACCCATATCACAAGGGTAACATGACGATCAAAGTCAGTGAAGCTCTTAGGAGAGTCTGGCACATTGTAAGGACTCATTTCACATTGGCTGTTACGTTGTCACCCTTTAGGATCAGCTTAAATGGCTAAAGTGCCTGTCTTGCCAGCTGTCCTCAGACCTTGTTTGTTTCCTCATCTCCTTTATCCCAATCTCTCTTTCCTTGATGACATTACCACAGTCAGCATCCAGGAGGACCAGGACCATTTCCACCTCACTCACTGCAGTGACTCCAGCACCAAAAATGGTGCCTGGCACGCCAGGTGCACAGTGGTTCTTCACTGAAGGAATGAATAGAAGATGATGACAGCGCCAGGAGCAGAGGACACGTGCAGAAACCAGCAGGTATCTGGTGCATGGAAGGAGCTCCAGAAAAGACTCGGCCTTCCCTTCAGCAGTGTGTACTGCAGGACTGCACCGTTCACTAATGATTTGTGGGTTTGGGGCCACACTGCATGCTTCTTGAAGACTCTCTCTCCACCATCCCACCTGGGTCTGCAACCTCTGTGGGCACAGAACTCCATGCAGTGAGGAATCATGTCTGCCTCTGAGATTCCCGGGGCTGGGTGCAAGGAGAGAGGACACAGTCCAGCAGCAGGCCCGGTTCTGCCAGGCTCGCTGCATTCACCAGGCACTGATGCGCTACCTCCAGGAGCTGCAGGGCTCACAGGCATGCCTGACCTGCAGGAGCCGACCCTCTTGGTAGGAAGCCACACCAGTGCCCTGAAAACAAGGGAGCAGCACCTCACTGCCCAGATGACAGGTGTGGTGATGGTAATGGTCACCAGGTTCCCTGGTTCTGGGCTGATTCAGCAGCATCCTGTGCACACAAACCCCAGCTCCTGCCACCTCTCTGCAGAGCTGCTCATCTGGACTGCTGGTCTACTTCCTGGCCCTGGCACCTCCAGCCCACTCCAATCCCCTGCCAAGCTCCCAGCTGTGGGGACCAGAACTTCAGCGACTACTTGATACAGAAGCAAAGGAACTCTCCCCTTCGGCCCTTCTGATTCCCTCACATTCTGCTCTCTCCAAGGCCAACTCAAGCCTCTGCTTTGAAAGTGGCAAGCAGAATTCCACTTCTGGCTCTGCCACTACAAACTGGGGCAAGTCATATAGCTTCTACGGCTCTCACTTTTTCCATCTATAAAAATGGAGATGATGGTACTTCTACTTCTCAGGGCTGTTGTGAAAAGTAAATTACATAACCACCCCCCCTCATGGAGTCTAGTGGATCTTGGCACATGGTAGGTAATTCACAAAGGTGGCTTTCTCTCTCTGGTCTTCCTGAAGGCCTTCTTTGACTCCTCTTGCTTTCTTCCAAGAAGCCCTTTGATGCAGAGGGCTGTTTCCCCTGGCCATTTGCACATTTCACATGCCTCTCCTTCCAAATCCCCACTATCCAACCTCAGAAACCTAATAGATTTAGGTACATTTTAGAGATGACACTTGTTACCAAAGCTCTTGCTTCTAACCACCTCCAAAACCCAGAAAATGAAGAGTAGATAATACAGGACCCTGGCTATCCAAACTTGCTTCAGAACCCCTGTTCCCCAAACCCCGGAATAATCACACTGAGAAAGTGTGTGTGGCTGCTGGCTCCAGCTGTTAATCACACACAAGAATGTCACCTCTGCAGCCAGAGTGCTGTGTGTGGGGTGGGGCATGGCTTGCAGTTCAGTGTTCTTCCCTCAGAACTATTTTTGGGGTCTTATCAACAAAAGGAGCTCCTATATACTTCAGTTGCTTTGGTTATAATATAAACTATGAATTCTGGGCATTAAAAAGAGCTATCCACTTTTATTTATTTATCTTAAAGTCATCAAAACTAATAAGAATTCATTATTTGTATCACAGAGAACAAAAAATGTTCAAACCATGCATAAAATCCTTGTCCAAATTCACCTGATTTTTAAATGTTGGTATTTTTGAAGATTATGTGGACAAAGAAATAAAGACCCTGATGGATTTAGGGTCTGTGTGTTGGCCCCAGTCCCTGCTGTTTTATGTGGAAATCCCTTCTGGCCTTCGTGTTTTCTGTTTGGGCTCATGGCACTTGTTGCAGCAGAGAGCTCAGAGGAAGAGCAGAGTCTACTGTTCACTGACGTACAGTCCCCCAGGGCTCCCATGGTCACTGTCCATCCTGCAGTCCATGTGGCCCCTTCTCTCTGCTGTACATCTGTGTAAGGCTCACAGTCCCACAGTCTCAGCCATCACCCAGGAGCTCACCATGTCCACACAGGTCTCAGGTTGACCTTCTCCCTGGTGCTCAGGACCCACAGTCACTAGATCCAGGCACAGTCACCAGATCTAGACAGTTAAACACTCAGTAATTTTTTTTTTTAAAGCAGGTTTCACAAGACAGGTAAAGGTCAAATGTAGCTGTCAGGATTATGAAGCAGGAAGGGAGATCATACCACAGCAGTGCACAAAATATTGCTTCCTTGGGATTCTGCCTGTGATGTGTTTCCTATTGACAGGGAGAGGAGGTATCTGTCCGAGTTCTGGCCTGTTAGGAAATTGATGACAGTGTCCTCTGCACCAAATGAAACTGCCTGTCCTGAAACATGAACCTCTGCTTTCCAAGACCAAACCCAAGCACACAATCATGTGGGTGATCTCAGAAGGTTACAGAAAAAGTGCTGGATCTTTTTTTTTCTTGGTTTCAGATGGTTTCACAAAAGGGTGAAGTTATCATATCCATGGCATGCTGCTAATTAAGCTCAGTGCCCAGGGCAATTGAGCGTGGTTTATTAAGTAAGGCTGGGCACGCCTGGCCACACTCACTTGAACCCCAGAGGCACGACAGGAGAATTCAGGGCTCCAGGAGGTGACACCTATGGCCCAGAGGGCTCCCCTCTGGAATGCTACAAGCTACACCTCCCAAGCTCCACTGTTGTTGCTCCACAGGTGACTGGGGGCTGGCAGAAGCCTGGGAGAGGCCTGGCCAATATGGATTGCCTATTTATTGCTGCCAGTTTGCTGGCAGTCAATAATGAGGCCAGTCGGGGACTCAGCTGAAAGAACCACAAGATCGACCTCCAGCCCTGCCTTTCACAGGTGACGAGATGAAGGCTGGCAAATATCCGGTGATGAACTTTTCCCAGGCCACACGGCTATGCAGAGAGACAGATGGCTGAAAGCTGGTGCTGAGTTGCTTTTCTTTATATCATGGGCCCTTATAAATCAGCTGCTGGGGAATAAGGTGTCCACGAAGACTTGAGCTACAGGCCCACAGAGGGTCAGAGCTACAGAGAAGCTGAGGGTTTAGTGAGGTACATCAAACCCATCACCTAAGACATCCCAGCCTCAAGCTTCTCACCTGTGAAGTGGGAATTTTAAACATTCTGGCCTGCATCTCCACAGGGCTGCCAGGAGCAGCGTATGGCCTGTGGGAATGGTTTCCAGATGATGGCGCTACACTCTTATTCGCCCCCTTATTCAAGGCTTTGCTCTCCTCATTTTCAGTTGCCCATGGTTGTCTGAGGCCAGAACATGTTAAATGGAAAATTCCAAAAATAAATAATTCATAAGTTTTAAGTAACTTTTATCATAGTCTAATGTTATAATTGTTCTATTTTACTATGAGTCATTGTCATTAATAGCTTACTACCTAGTTTACAAATTAAAGATTATCATAAGTGTATATGTACAGGAAAAGGCAGGGTAGATAGGTGCAGTACTATTGAGGCTTCAGGCATCTGTGGAATGTCTGACAACATGTCTCTGTGTGTATGCACGAGGGGACCACTGTATTATGACTACAGATGAAGTCCTGGCTGAAGGCTCTAGCCATCTGGAAGCTTCTGGACTGGTCCACAGCAGGAATGCCTCGGAGGTGGCCACCAAGATGCACCCGCTCCTTCTCACTGTGCTTGCTACACGAGGGATATAACTACAGTTGCAGGGTGTAGCAGCTCCCCAAACTCCAGACACATGCATCTGAATGTCACATCAAGTAGGAGGCTGACTGGTGGCCTGATCCAGCTGGGAGGTCCTTGCGCTCAGGGGCTGCTCAGCTTTGGCTCTGGGCAGAGTGAAGAGCTACAGCTGGTGTGACAGGGCCAGTGACTGAGTGTAGCACAGGGGCTTCCAGCTGCAGCTGTGCTGAGGCATGGCCTGCCCTCAGCCTGTGACCTGCCCTGAGTGCCAGCTCCAGAGTGGGCCCAAGCCTGGGAGCCACTGCAGAGATCTGGGCCCTAACCCCTCAGGGCAAGGGGCTGCTCACATTCTCTGATCAGCTTTCAGGGTCAGTGCCTCCTGGGGACACAGTGTGGGTGACAGTGATGATATCAGCACACCACTGGCCACCACTGCTCCAGCGCCTGGTGCCCTGGGTGTCATGAGGTCCTTATTTCAGGCTAGTCCATGACTTGAAAGGCAGGTGGTGAGGAGACATCTGAGGTCAGTCCAGTCACCTGTGCAAGATCACCTAAGGGCAAGTGGCAGAGGCCAGGCCTGAACCCCATGCTCTACATTACATTCCTTTCTGTGCTGTGCTGTGACCACCCCTCTCACATGTCACCTCCACCTCTGTTACATGCCCCTGAGGGGCATTTCTCTCTGTTTTAGATCACACTGTTGTCACACCTAAGAGAGTGATGGAGCCACACTCCCACCTGCCCTCATCCAAAGCCTGTTCTGGGGTCCCTGAGGATGGAAGCACCCAGGGGCTTCACCTCTGACCGGCTGTGGCTCAGATGGGGCAGTGCAGGGCTGTGATGGGTGCTGTGGCAGGCCCTGCTTGCCCTCCTGTCAGCTAGATGAAGGCTCCTGGACAGCAAGTGGCTTTCCTGAGTTTCCATCTGCAGGATGGGATCACTGTCTCCCCTTACTGGACTAGTGGGGGTTCAATGAGCTAATGTGTGTGAGACTTCCCCGCACAGTGCTGGCCTGGAAGCTACCTCGCCCCTCCCTGGGTGCCGGCAACGACTCCATACCTGAGATGGGGTCTCACCACAAGGAGCCCCTTCCCCAGTCCCTGGAGTGCTGGCTTAGTAGCAGGCCTAGCAGTGGGCTTACGAGAAGCCAGGTGCCCAGGAGTCTCCTGCGCACCTAACATGGCTCTTGCCAGGGCCCTGCTGGAGGCCTGGGATCTCCTCTAAGACCACACAAGGCCTTATAGTTTACTTAACCTCTCCGCCTGTTTCCCCCATAGTAAAGGGGTGTGAAAGGGCAGTCCTGAGCCCCACACAAGCATACCTGTGAGGGTCTGAACAGGAGGACAGTTCCTACTGTGTTCCCTGGGCCCTCCCACCCTGCTGCCCACCCCTTCTCCATGCTCTGCTCTCCCCAGCACTACCCTCTGGAGGAATTGGGACAGGGGAGCCACACAGCCTCCCGTTCTGTAGGCTGCAGGAGGTCAGAGCAGGGACCCACAGGGCAAGGCCCAAGCTGCCTGGGGAGAGTTCTGGTTCCCTTAGTACCTTTCAACTGCACAGGCTGTGGCCTCGTGGCTGATGGACGAGGAGTAGGTCTGCCACTCTCCCTTGGGCAGCTCTCGAACTTGCACAGTGAAGTACCGGATGGGGGACGCCCCGTCGCTGCCTGGGACCCACTGGAGCCGGAGGCTGCGGGCCGTGACTTCTGCCTGGGGCACCAGGAGCTCTCTGGGGGGCGCCGGCCGCTCTGCAACCAAAGGAGGACAGACCAGGGACGTGTGAGAGGCTGCTCTCTACTGTTTCCTGCTCCCTGCTCGCACTCTCCAGCAGACACCAAAAGGCTTGTCTTCCTTGGCTCAGGTGAGGAGGTTGTCTTACAGCTAGCTGACTTTGGACATGCCCAGCTTGGACCTGATTGGAGACCCCTGTGGGCTCCCACAGCAGAGCCAGCCAGCCAGCCAGCCAGCCAGAGGTGAACAGTATGGGCTTCCACCCTCCCACTATCAAGAGAAGGTGTCTAAATGACAGCTGGCATCGTAGGGGCTAGGACACCTCCTGCATCATTTAGTCCCTCTGAGTTTGGGCTCAGTACACCTCTAAGAGTGGATTTTCTTTTCCTTGGAGTCGACCAGAGTCTAACACTTTAGTGGCATCTCCTTGGTTCTTCTGAGGGGCAGGGAGCAGGGGCAGGGCAAGGCTACTTCTGGACTACCACATCTGCAGTGATGAGACAGGGGTGCAGGGTGCACGAGGCCAACCCTGGCCTCCTGTGGGCATCACTTTCCTGTGACCTGGCCTTGTGTCCCATCGATTTCAATAGAGAAACTCCACAGAGGGAGGAATAATTGTTTAATTGTTTATCATGAAGATTATTGATTCTGATTAAAATGTGTGGCGTGTAATAAAGCAGCAATTGATTGTCGGCCCTGCAGTGATGGGTCTATGAGAAACGCTTCGATCTAACTTCATCAGCAGTCTTGTCCTTAGGCGCACACTCTGGCTGCCTGACTTCTCCTGGCCCGAGTAATAGCCGGGCTCCTCGCCCCTGCTTCTGAGGCTCCCTCTGGAGATACTACCAACTGGAAAATCTCTCCTGGGCTCCATCTTCCTGAGCCATTGACTGAGGATCTGAGGGCCTGGCAGAAAACCTAAACTCTCTGGGCTAGAGAAGCAGGTGGCTGGGAGGAGGTGGGGTGAAGCAGTGGCCCATACACCCTCAGCAGCAGGCCAGTGTGGACCAAGCCACATTGGTCTACCCACAAGAGGATGTTCATATGAGTATTTCCACTTGACTCTGGATTTGAGTCATGTCTGCCTTTAGCAAGCCTCCATGCCATCCTCTGCTTGAGGAGCCGAGTATTCCTACGGGGTGGTGTCTGGAAGAAGACAGCAGGGATCAAAGGCCACCAGGCACAGGAACCAGGGCCTCTCAGCTGCCACCCCCAGGCCCTGACCACTCTCTCCAGCAATAAGGACTCTAAGGACCAGGTTGCAACTCTAGTTCCTGGGGACCTTCTCAGCCTTGGTTTGGCAGGTCATTTTACCCCTCTGAGCCTACTCTTCGTCCTCCACTAAAGGACATGCTGCAGGAGGTGCGGGAAGGCAAGGGACATTTTGGTGAAGCACTTTCACACAGGCCAGGCTCACGGGAGGAGCACAGTCAGCATCTGAGAGAATGTGGGTGAAACCATGCATGCTAGGAAAAGGTCGAGGAGTTTGCTTGGGGGGAGTCACTGACTATTTTCTCAAAACTTCAAACATAGCTTTGCTCTGATGATGGGGGTGGTGGCAGCAAAGGGGATGGAAAGTGGTCCTTTAAAGGGGCACTGAGTGTGACCATCCTCTGTCCTCCATCTACTGCACATTTAGAAGGAGTTCTGGCCTCTGGGTGACATGAGGCTCCTATCCTTCTGATCAACAATGCCCACAGTCACAGCACCAGCGGTATAGAGGATGTGCATTACTGAGTGCCACTGCGCTCCAAGGGTGGTGTCACCGCTATCTCCAACACTAGGAAACAGGCCTGCGGCTCAGTGACCCACTGGGACTCCCAGAAGAAGGGTTTGGCCTCCACTGGGAGCTGTGGGTCCACTGGGAGAGCTCAGCTACAGGAGGGTGAAGCCAGCCTTCCCCACACTGGTCACAGGGGTAGGGGGTCAATGGCACCGAACTTGTGCCAGCTCATGGGGACCAACTGCCCATTTGTTTCCAACTTTGCCTCAGTGAAGTCAGACTGGTAGCACAAAGGGGACCAGGTACAAGGACTAGCACCCTGTCATTCAAGAGCATCCCACAGGGACCTGGCCGAGGCAGGTGCTGCCTGGGGGCTTCTGGGAAGAGTTGAGTCACAAAGATGGAGCAGGGAAACAAGCCAGCCAAGGGAACATCAAGTGCCACATGCAGGAGCCGAGGGGACTGGGTGGGTCCTGAGGCCTGGGGAGGGAAGGTCCTTATGCAGAGGACTTGGGCCAGGGTGGGCTGAGAAAGAGGTGGCAGGGTCAGGCTGCGGGCTTAGAAAGCAGGGAGAAATCAAGCAGCTGAGCAGCACGTCCTGTTTCTGGACCTGGCATGAGCTGCTGTGGGCTTGGGGTGCAGGGCCAAGGCCATCTCCTCCAGATGGTGAGGCGAGCCTGGGCCCGGGGCTCACCTCTCTTCTCCGTGGTAATGACTGTGGCCTCCAGTGGCTCCCCCCATCCCTGCCTCGTCTTGGCAGACAACCTGAAGATGTAGGCAGACTCTGGAGCCAGCTCGGTGGCTGTGAACTGCCGCACTGTGGCTCCGACCTCCACGGTGGTGAATGTGTGGGGGCTGCTGCTGGCCAGGCGGTAGGCAATCTGGTACCCTGCAGGTGAGGCAGGTGGAGGGAGGGAGACGCTCAGCCAGTCCTTCGTGCGTGTGCTGGGAACCCCCACCCCCAGCCCCGCCACCTATAGTTGCTCTGGATTGGGAACCCAAACACAGCCATTTGTTTCTTCCTGATTTCTGGAGGCAGTTGAGGTGTGCGTTGAGAGGGACATGACACCCACAGGGACGAACGGAGAGGCCTCAGAGTGGAATCCCCATGAAACTTGTTTCACTCTTCATCCTTCACCAGAACAAGATGTGAAAACAGTTTCATCTTTCCTGAGGATGCTGGCACACGGGAAGAATGCCGCAGGAATCAGGACCCCATGTTGTTCTTGACAGGAAGGCGGCAGCATGCCCTGCCTGTGACTGACTTTCTTTCGCCCTCTGTCCCCCTCCCATGATGGAGTCCTTCCCCTGCTCTGGCAGGAGAGGGCAGCGCCTGCCCTTGGCAGGTTCTTTGTCATTTGCCAACAGCAGCACAGCCTGCAGTGGGCAAGATGCCACGCTGACCTCGCCTCCGTTACCTGTCCCCTTCCTCTTATCGTCCCACTGCCTGCGACCCTCGTGGTCCCAGCTTCCTTCAGTCTGTTCAGCAGCCCAGCCCTCCTCAGCCCCCAACCCTGGTGCTGAGCTGGGAGGCTCCACTTTAATCCTCCTTCTGTGATTTTTAATCAGTTGCGGGAGGGCTGGGCCAGCTCTAGCCATCTCTCCATGTTCCTTGATTATTAAGGGTTCACGGTTGATCAGACATCATTAATGATCAAATCTCTCCAACAGGGCAACCCAGACCCAGCCTGGTTCCTTGTGCTGGGCTCAGCTTCCTCTGGGCTCTCAGTGTGTGGTCCAGCCACTGTGCCCCACACTGATTAAATACTGAACTGGGGCTGGGGTTGCAGTTCAGTGGTAGAGCACTTGCCTAGTATGTGTGAGGCACTGAGTTCAATTCTCAGCACCACATATAAGTAAATAAATTCAATAAAGGTCTGTCAACAACTAAAAAAAATTAAAACAAAAATAAAAACAAAACAGAACAGATGGGGTACTGGGTGTCCAGAAAACTAATGACAGCCTTGTTCAGGTTAAACAAGGGGGACACAGAGGGGCAAATCAAACTGTCAGAACTGAATGGGTCCTTGGCTGCTTTGTCTGGCACGGACAGGCAGCACTACAGGGTGAGGCAGGCCTTGCCTTCTGACAGGTGGGCTCTTGGCACACAGTTTGCATGTCCCCAGCCTCAGCCCTGGGTGTAGCATCTCCTCTACCTTTGTTCTTCCTTTTTGCCAGGTCCTTGGTTCCAGGGTGACTGAGCTAACTGGCATCTTCCCAGGCCCTACACATTGCTGGGTCTCTGTTACGAGTCTGGCCCAGCTGGCTGTATGGAGGTCAGGAGAATGAGTATGTGGAGGTCAGACTGAGGGGGACCCTGACTCAGCCTCAGCCTCTGCAGGTCCTGTTAGTGTCACTGTCATCACCACACAGACTGGGGGGTCAGCAAACTCTGCCTCACCCATAAGGGCCACCTAGAGCCCAGGTATTTGTGGGACCCTGACTATGAGTTGCTGCTTGGGCTACTCTGCCTCATGGACAAGGGCTCTCCCCCCTGACATGGAGGCCAGGTGTCCTGGGGATTTCCTGGAGGTTCCAAGGACTCGGACAAGGGTGTTCTGCTAGAAGTCTTCCCCTTCCCATCCCATTTGAAGACCAAGGACTGGCAGCATAGGGATGGTTGGCAGGTCTTCCTCCCAGGCCACTCCTTCCTCCTTAGTCCTGCTTAGTCATGGGGTGGGGACTCTGCAGCTTGTGTAGCCAGTCTCAGGCCTTCAGAGACTCCTGGGCACCCAGCATCCTGAAAATGGGGAAGACAGCAGCTATGGCTGAGCACCCCACATGCAGGGCCCCTGCTGGGCTCCCGCAGCCCCTCCCACACCCCCAGCCTCACAACCGCCTTTGCAAGTGGCTCGTGAGGAGGTAATGGTACACAGAGAGGTTGTGGGGTTTGCTCGAGGTCACTGACAACTGGAGCCTGGGTCTGTCTCACACTTCCTTCAAAAGAACAACTCATGCCCATCTCTCAGCAAGAGGATAGGTCCTTAAGGAGCCTGCTGATCTAGATAATGTTCCCTGCAGCACTGGGCGAGGGGATTTTCCAACAGCAACAGTGTTCCACGGGGAGTGCGGGTGCTCTGGGGGGCACACAGTTGGGCTGGGACCCAGGTTCTGCATGCCCCCCACTCTATCGCTCTGTAACATGTACCAGTGTCACCCCCTCTGACCCTCAATCTGTTGAGCTGTATGGGAAGGACAATAGGAAACACTCACAGGGCTGCTGGGGTTATATGACCTACAACAGACACAGCCTCCTTGTACAGCCATTGGCCTTGATGCAATCACAAATCAATAGCAATCTCTTTGCTTAGGGTGTTCTGGTGGCATCTGGTGATGCTCACAGAGTTGTTTTTCCATGAGGGCTGTGGTCCTGCCAGGCACAATGCTGCCATAGTTCTGCAGAAGCTATAGGCCTTGCATCTCCTGGTCAGAAAGGTGACCACACATCAGAGGCATCATGGGGACATCAAGCAGGCATGCAAGACATGCTCAAGCTCCTGGCCTGACCCCTGAAGAGCCGGGACAAGTGCTTAACTTCCCTCACCTTGGCTATAATATAGTTGCAAAGCCCCGACTTGGACCTCGTTGAGTCAACTACATCTGGCCCTTGCTCAGCCCTGAGGGGCCTGTAAGTGGGACTTCCCCTGGAAGCATATATTTTCCAACAGCTTCTTGATTCCAACTACCTAATTCTAAGGTCATCTAACAGGAAGCAGCATCTCTGGTTATGGAATCAGTATGCATCTTTGAGAACTTCTAGGCTTAAGTTGCCTTTTTAAAAAGGCATTAGAATATTATAATGCTTTACTATTACTTGTTGAATTGCTTTATATTCACATGGCTCAACGACTGTGCAAGACGTGAAGAAAATGGTGTAAAGCTTTTCTCCCATCCCTGCCCCGTGCGCCTCCCTGAGCCTCTATTCCATGCAAGCATTGCTGGTTTCTTGGGTGTTTTCCTGGTGATAATCTAACAATATGGAAGCAGAGCACCTAGGACGACAGCCTCATTGCTTCCTGCACACGAGAGCAGCGTACCAGTCATCCGGTCCTGTGTGCTGTTTTTCTCATTAGCATCTCTACAGTTGTCATTTGCTTGGATGGATGTGGGTTTTCCCTTCTCATCCTTTGGGTAGTTTATCATTTATTTTGGGTTCTTTCAGTCCTTACCCTCCGATTTACAGGTTATGCCATTTATTTGGTTCTTGGCTTCTTCAGACAGCATCTGATAACTCCTCACCATGAATGATGACGAAATTAGCCTTGCTCCTCTTCTTTCTACCTCTATCTTTTCTGTCACACAATTTTGGCTCTGTTTATTACTGCTTTTCTTTTTCCTGGTATTTGCCTTTACACATTCAAATGCATTCATATCTCTATCATCTGGGATCTGTGAGATTCACCTGCTGCTCTGGGAGGTATGAACCAGTGTTCTCGCATCACTCTCACCTCAGCATGTGCACCTCTGGCTTTCAGAGTCCCATGATTATTCTCAGGGTGTTGAGATTTGGAGCATGTGCACTCGTTGTGCAATCAGGGACTGCGGATGCACAGCGATGACAGCTCTCAGCAGAGGTTACAGTGGCACGTGGAAGAGATCAAGCTGGAGGAAGTGGCCAACCTCTGCTCCAGGGAAGTGAGGTCCGCACAGGATCTCAGGCACGGCACAGGTGCCAAAGCAGGCCTCATCGTGGACCAGGTGTCAGTCAGGGCCTGAGTAATACAAGGAACTTCTACCTGACAATTCGAGCACAGTCAGGCTATGACTGGCACAAAAAGCAACTGACCAAGGCCCAATGCCATTGTCACATGCATACATCTACACTTAGGACATCAAAGAAAGGTATTTTGCAATAAATAAACAAAACTTTACAACCAAGCCTGAAGGCTACACTGGCAGACAT
Source organism: Xerus rutilus (assembly GCA_028644305.1). Lineage (NCBI taxonomy): Eukaryota > Metazoa > Chordata > Mammalia > Rodentia > Sciuridae > Xerus > Xerus rutilus. The sequence continues at coordinate 10,788,223 of CM053415.1, read as the reverse complement.
AAACATAAATAATAAGACCATGATCAAACATAGAGTTTTAGAATCTTCAAGAATCTTGTACAAGCTGGGTATGGTGGGGACATCATAAGATCAAGGCCAGCCTCAGCAACTTAGAAGAGAGTTTGTCTCGGGAGGAAAAAACAAAAAAAGGCTATGGATATAGCTCAAGGGTAAAGTGCCCCTAGGTTCTAGCCCTAGTACCGCCACCAAAACAAACAAAAACAAAAACAAAACCACTGACCAGAATAAATTCAGGTGCTTGAATGTTGCTCCTGGAGATAGAAAGATAAATTATTCCTAGAGAAACACAAAGTAAGTCTGCAATAACAACAGATGAGTGCTGTGCCTTTGTGGTCTACACCCTGTGCCCTGCTCACTGAAGGCCATGCAGGATCACTTTGCTGGTTTTTCCCAGGTGTGACTGAGCAAATTTCTCCCTCAGTGCAAAAATACCTGCGTCTACCTAAGACAGCAAGAGAAGCAGAACTGACCTGGTGCTGCTGGCTCTTTAGGCTTCTGACCACAGCAGAGGCCTGGCCCTGACGTGCCTCTGACTGGATCACCCCTTGGCTTCCCAGGCCCGTGCCCACACCCACCCGCCAGTCAGCTCTCATTCTGTTACTTTGCATTTTGCAGAGTTGTGTATGATTAAGTCTCTCTAAACCCAAATTGCCTTTCAACTAAGAAGTTTGAATTAATGAGGTATCATTTATTTTTAGGACCAGGACATGATTAGAGATGTGTTTTGGTCATAGTTTAATCTTCATTATTTTATCTCGTTTTATCTCTGCTCAGTTTATTCTGTTGCTAGAGGTGCTAATCCTGCGATGAACTGAAGATTGTGTTCAAAGGCACAACTTTGTGAATCACAGAATTGGGGGATTAAGCAGAAACGAGTCTCTCCTTGCCAAGGCAGACCCTCCTTCCCATCAAAGGCTCCACCCTAACTCTCCATCCTTGCTAGGGTGATCTGTGACCTCAGATCCCAGGGATGGGAGAGAAGCCTTTAGTGCTGTACAATGGGGGAAAGCATTTACTGACCAGTTCCCAGTGGTCACTGGCTCAGGCCTGCAGGGTGGGGTGGCGAGGAACCCTAAATGTCTGACCCAATCCTCAGAGCCAGGGGCTCCCACAGTCAGAGGCAGGGTTGCAGGTTGTAGACACTGGGCATCTGGGACTGGTGGACACGGATCTACAACACGGTCACCTTATACTCAGAGACAACTGCTACTTGCTTGGAATTTTTTTTGATAATCATCTTTCGGTGAATTTTTGAAAAAACTGAAGTTTTCCTCTAAATATGGCTTTTTCATTCTGAGATTTCTGCAAAACATATCAAAGGCATGCTTTTCCCTTCAGAAATGTGAGTTTTAATGACTAGTATAGTCAACCCTCTGCATCTGTGGATCTGCATTCTTGGATCCAACCAGCTGAGGATCAAAAACATTCAGAAAATAATTCCATCGGTACTAAACACGTACAGACGTTTTCCTTGTCATTATCTCCTAAATAATACAGTCTAACCACTATTTACAAAGCATTCAGACGGTATTAAGTATATAAGTCATCTGGAGATGATTTAAAGTACACAGAAGGACTATGCCATTTTACAGTGGGGACTTGAGAATTGGTGGAATTTTGGTATCTGTGGGGTCCTAGACCCAACCCCCTGGGACTATAGAGGGGTGTCTGTATCGCCTTGAATGGACCTTCATCACATGTTGCCAACAGACTGGGTAGGAAGGGGGTCTTTGCAACCCTTGCCTCTGACTTCTAGTTTCTGCCACTGGAGCACAGAGAGGATGACATCCACCTGGTACAGTAATAGTGAAGAGTCAGTAGGGAATGCATGTAAATGGAAACACAATGTCATTTGTTCTTAATTGCAGCAAATCTGGGTTATTATTTTCTATCTCTGATCCAGGTCCCACACTGAGCCACTGGGAGGAAATTCTTCAGCCTCTGGTTATATCTGCACTTTCCTATTATATTCTCTTAAATAAAGATATTATCATTTTTAGTTCTCACATCATGATCTGTTAAACATAAAGATTAATACCTATATCTTACCCTGACATGTTTAAAAGACTCACGTGCTGGACAATAGAAGAGTTTTCCCGGGCATAGGTGGCAAAAAAAAAAAAAAAGAAAAAGAAAAAGAAAAAAAAGAAAAAAGAAAAAAAAAGGCAGTCATGTAATAGTCCTTGCATTTTTAGAGAAAATGATAGATGGTATTAGAGATAAGAGCGTTTACGTGGAAGAGGCTGGTTATGTAATTATGGCCATTGCCAGATCAGAAACATTAGCGCACTGAATTTCAGCAAGGCAAGGGCAGAAGGCCACGGCGTGTTAGGAAAAAATGAATACACTGAATCAATAGGAGGGGCCAAGCGTGGCCTGAGAGAAGCCTGTTGTTATGGTTATGGGTGGATTATGATAATACAGGTATTCAAAGGAGCGAGGCCAAGCCGAGGAGCATCGATCCCAAATGAAGATTAAAACCATGGAGTGAGCGGCCCGTGAGGGCTTCTCAATACACCTGGAAGGCGGAGGGAGCACTGTGCACCCAGAAAAAGAGGACGCGCTGGGAGCCTGAGGCGTGCTCCAGAACCAGAGACAGAGGCGCCTCCAGGAAGATGCATCCACAGACTACAAGCCCCCCGTGGCCTCAGTGCCCTGAAGCCTGATGCCAGGGAGCAGCACAGCCATTTGGGGCTCCTTCCTGGTATCTGGGGTGCTACAATCCTTTTAAGGGTTGTGCTGCTGCCCAGCAAAGAAAGAGCATCAGTCTGAGTCACCCTAATGCTTAGGTCCCCAGAGCAACACCGCCAGCAGGGCACGGTGCTGCTGACCTCAGTGACACGGGGAGGCAGTGACACCCCTACCAACATCCCTGAAGAGGGCAGAGAAGCCACAAGCAGCTGAATGGTGTGGTAAGCCTGTGGGCCTAGCAGATGCCAGTTGGTTGTACAGTTTGTCCATTTGAGGCCGGGGGCACACAAATGCTACGGGGGTCCAAAGGAGGAGTTTGCAAAATGGATTATAGTCAAATGGGCTCCTAATTCTCAGCAGAGTTCTTGTGCACCCTTGATAAAAAGCTCAAGGTAAATGTTAGGCCCTAGGTAGGCCAGAGGCCTTCTGACAGGGGTGAAGGCAGAGACAGAACCTGGAGTGCTGGGTAGGGTGGGCTCAGGGGTCTGAAGAGCACGTGCATCACGTCTAGCTTAAGAGCATTTAAGAGCCCATGTCTGGCAAGTGAGGAGGAATGGGCGTACTCAGGAAGCTCTGCGCATGCCCCCAAGAAGAGTCCTAAATGCTAAAAACTCTCCATAGTAAAATATTTACGCAAATAAGCAAGTGTTTTTCCCTCCAGGTGCTTGCTGGTGTTTCCTGCTGTTAATCTCTTTTGGAAATGCAAGAACATGTTTTGATATAGATTACAAAAGTGGGAGCTGCAGAGGTGTTTATATACTCGGAAGGCTGCGCTGTCGGAGTGGGAGCATTGATTCGTTTTCTGGACATAAAGTGAGTCATGCAAAGAGACAGTTTCCTTCCTCCCCCACGAACCCCAACCTGAATCTCTGGAAACTGTTTTGCCGCCTTGTCGACAGCATCTACAATTTGGTGCACTGGCTGTAAGAATGCACAGGTGAGGGGTTACCCAGACAACATCCGTTACAGCCAAATGGCATTATAGCAAGGGAGGCTCAAATGGGACGCTTTCTGAAGTACAGACAGGTGGACCCAGCGCTACCTGATTTAGCAGCTCTTTTTCCACAGTTGGGGTCCTCTTCTTACCCAGGCTTTGTGATTTTCAGTGACTTCCCAGGGATTCCGAATCAAAATGCAAACTTCCCAGCACACATCAGAGACATTCTATAACCCAAATTGCTTTTCTAGGCTTTCTTCTTTTCCTTGGCATGAACGCCCAGCTCCAGCAACCAGATAGAGAACGAGTCAGTGCAATATGTCATTAGTGTATACAAAGTAAATACCTGCACAGGGCCAAGCCTAGCATGACACAGAGAGCTGCCAGTCACCCCTGGGCCAAAGGTCCTTCAGCTAGGAGTGTTAAAACAGTAAATACGACACGAACACCAGCACTTATTGAACACTGACTGTGGCAAGCATCGTCCTGAGCGCTCTATATGCGACTCATCTGATGCAATGATGAGGCCCAAAAATCATGCATCTCCGAGAAGTGGGGAAACTGAGGCATAGGAATGCCGAGCAATTTGCGTAAGTTCACTCAAATAGTAAACTGTAGGCTGAGGTCTGGACCCCAGCATGGCTGCCAAGTCGGAAACCTCATCTCCTTTCCCATCATGTCTGTCTATAACCCAGCACTTAAAATACAGGGAGAAACACAGGCAGGCAGCCCTAGACACCTGCCACGCATACTGGCAGACTGTGGCTACTTCCTTCTTTGCTACTTAAATCTGCAACGAGTGGCCCTGTGCACATGTGCAGGGATTGCTCTCAGGAGTACTGTGGAGGAGTGGAGGCCTCTGCGACAGGGAGAGGGGCATGCACCTTCCAGGTGTGGCCACCTGCTCTCATAGGGTGGCACACTCCTAACACAAGAGGTCCTGCCCCTCCACATCCTTGTGTCTGCCTGGTGTCAGCAGACTTTAGTTTTGCAGTCTGATGAATGTAAATTGTGAATTGCTGTCTAAATTTCATTTGATAGTGCTTTTATAATCAGAAAAACAAATGTTAAAGACACCCTGAAAAGTAAATGACAAGACTTCCAAGTGATCCAAGAGCCCCATCTGGACAGCAAGACTTGGGCCATGCCAGGGGAGCAAGGTGCTCTGGGGAAAGGGAGAGGTGCCTACCAGAGAGCACACGAAGGAGGCATGGGGACTCCTAGGTAGAGGATGGGATAGTCTGAAGAGGATGTGAAAGTCCCCACCAAAACTCAGGTGGAAATTTCATCCCCATTGGAAGGTATTAAGGGGTGGAAGCAGTTGGGACCTTCAAGAGGGGGCAAGGGCCTGTGATCATGAATGGGCAAACCCACTCAGGGAGTCCTGGACTCATGGGTTAGTGGCTCCTCTGGAGAGTGAGGCTGTCATAAAGGCCAGTGTGGTGCATGTTCACATGTGTCCCTGTCACTGTGCAATGCCCTGTGCAGGCTCAGGACTTGCAGAGACTCCACCAGCAAGAAGGGCTTCACCAGAGCAGATCCCTCCAGCTTGCACCTCCCAGACTCCAGAATCTGAAGAAACCTTTGTTCTGTGTAAAGATGATTTTAATATTATATTTATTATTTCATCTTCTGTTGGAACAGAGGAAGCAGCAGGTCCTTTAGGTCCAGACTCACCGTCCAAATGGAATGCTCAGCTAGTGTTTAAATCTTGTTATTGACTTTTCAGGGTGTTGTTAACATTTGTTTTTCTGATTATAAAAGCACTTTGAACTGGAGCTGATAAGTCTTTATAAATTACGCAGTCCACAGTATTCAATTATAGCAACAAACAAACCCAGAGGACATCTGCCATGAGTCTTCTAGGAGAAGCAGAGCTCCCCGGGGAGAGGGTCCTCTAGGCAAGGGGCAGGCCAGCACTCTGGCTCAGAGCCTGTTGAGGTCAGAGCCTTCCATGTTTGCAAGAAGGACCTGTGTGGGCCATTTAACGTTGCAGCATCAAATAGACTACAGGTTGCTGGGCAAGAGAGCACAGCTGAGACGCTAACTCAGAGTCCCCTACCTGCCATGCAGCCCTGCACCAGAGCTGGTTCTGGCAGCACAGTTCCACTATGGGGCATGCACAGCGGTGATCAGAGAATCAGGCATGGCTGAAAGGGTTGCTGGGGCTGCGTCTTCCCAGAGACCACACTGCTGCGGGCTCCTGGCCCTGCAAGCAACAGATCAGGAGTCCACATTCTTCAGCTCTAAACAATCTCTTCCATCTCACTGCAGCATGCTGGGACCACTCCTGGGAATCAGATAGCTGACCTTGCTGATTCCAGAAAAGGCTGTGCCTGGGTGCAGGTCCCAGATGTGACCTGCAGCCTTCTCAGCAGGAGCAATCCTGAAATGTATGCTTCAACAGGGGCTCCTACAGCTCTGTGATGAGGTGGCCAGGACCTGTGATTCCAAAGGTGTCCTAGTTCAGAAATGTTATCCTCATAGTAAGACTTCTATCCAGAAGCTGCGAGAACCCACAAGGAAGGGTCTGATGAACACAGGCAGCTGCCTTTTTGTGTGGGTGACGTAGGAACACTCCAGGCCCATTCTAATGAAGCAAGTACCCCATAAACATCAGCCTCTCAAACCCCTTCTGTTGCCTACCAACGTTGTCACCTAGAGAACAAAGCTGATCATGCCATTTTCCTGCCCTGAGTTGGTGGGTGACTTCCCACTGCCCTTACCACAGGGTTTTAAAATCCAAAAAAACTGAAGCAAACACTTTTTTCAAAACAAATCTTAGACTCCCAAGATCAAAACCAGATAAAAGTAGTGACTTTTGCCACCCATCTGTAAGTTCATATTTCTAATTTCGCTGGAAGTTACCTAGAACACAAGTTAACCTAATGGAGGGTCTCCCATTATCAGGAGAAGGTAACTGTCATATTTGTGCACTGACCTGGGTCTGGAATGATATTCTGTGTTTTCACCCTTGCCTTTAAATGCTCATTTTAAGTCTGCCACACTCTCCAGGGCACAGCAGAGCACTCATCCCAGTCCCCAGCCCGGCCTGGCCCAGCCTCGGATCTGTCTGCCAACAGGCTTCTGTTCTGGGCCAGTGGATGCCCTTTTTCCTTCTTCCAGAGCTACAAGCTACTCATCCTCAAGATCCAGCTCAAAAGTAGCCTTCTGCCCACTCACCAAGACCCTACCCAGAAGGAGTAGTTTGCCATGGATGGGGCATTCAATGAATCTTTCTCAGGTCACTTATTGCTTGGTATTGTCACTTGTATTGTCTCCCTGATGGAACGTGGGCATTCTGAGGATGGGAAGATTTTATTCACGCCTGCTTCCCGCCATGCATGCAATGTCTTCTACATAGAGTCCTTAGTCTGTCTCAGTGAGAAGGGTAAATAAATGAATGGATGGTATTTTAAAATATAATTTGCTATCTTTGGGAAGTTAGGAAAAATTAAGGCCTTTCATCAATGTTGCTTCTCTGAATGAAAAGTTAAATGTGAACAAATCCCTTGGGACCTGAGGCTTGCACTTGACCCTAGCAGTTTCTCCCAAGGATCAAGAGCAAGCCTCACTGCAGAAGAGCTGCACCCCGGAGCTGGACTGAGGCCCAGGTCTTCATTGTCTGTGAAAAAGTAGCCACTCGTTTCCCAAAACACATCAAACAGCCCAGAGTGGAAGTAAGATGAATTACAAGTGGCACTGCTGTGAGTCTTGAGCAAATGGAAGAAATTCTGGGCTAACGAAATGTAAATTCATTCCACAGAAAACCTTTAGTACGTAGCTCAGGAAACAGTAGAGGGTCCATGATCATCTCAGTTCGGAAAATGCTATGCTGCTCCTGACATGGTTTGTCTTTACCCTTGGAACTGTCTAATAAAAATAGGAGAAAGCAATCTAGTTGTCACTTACTCTTCCTGCTGCTCCTTACCCAGAATCACGCCGTTGGGCTCCTCCGGGGGTTGCCACACAATCCGCACTGCCGTAAGCCTCACCTCGGGGAACACCAGCCTCACTGGAGGGCCTGGGGCTGCGAGAAACACAGGGTGTGGATGCACATAGGATCTGAGGCCAGCTGTGCGCTACCACCAGGACACTGCTCCTGGTGAAACACGCTGAAGTTTTCAATGACTTTTGGAATGACTTTTGGAGTCTACATGGCTCTGTGTGACTTCCTAACAATTTTGGAAAAATGTCTCATTTTTAACCCTACCCATCTGCTTTCTAAGTTTTCCAAGTTTGGAAAGCAGTGCTCATAAACTACTCTGGAAATGGTGCAAATGCAGCTAGTATACTGTAAAACTAGTCCTTTTACCACTAATAATTCCTCAGAGTGTGCAGCTAGTTGGAAGAAGATGATACTAATCTGAGCTCAGACTCCTTTACTGGGTTTGACATCTACAGAGTGGGTGTTAGACAAGGCGTTCTCAAATCCCTTCCAACTCTATATGAAGGTTACAACTATTGATGAAGCAACATGTTGGCAATCAATGCTTTTTCTCTTATGCATGCCACCCCTCTCCTGCCTTGTCCTAGAAGATTAAGAGTTGACGTGCACAAATGCATATAATAATTTTATATGGTTCAGTGCACTGATAATTCAAAAAGCAGTTGTGTATTGTGGAACCACTGAATAATAGGGTCATAACCCTCGTAAAATTTATTTGCTTAAATTAGTAGGCAAGTTAGTGTGTGGCCAGTATGGGAAATTCTTGTTGGAGTTAATCATGGATTGATTCTGAGTAAGAGGCAGTGGGCACGTGACAATCAATAAAGAAAGAGAACAACGCATGCAATAGCCCTTGTGGGCAGCTGAATTCTGCCTCCGGCTACTAAGCTAGGAACAGTATTTAAAATTTTGAATGGGCCTTATGACACTTACATTTGGGTGAATACATGTATGAAGGAGACCATGAGCTCACAAACTAGAACTAATTCACAAATATGTGAGCTCTGACATCAGTCGTGACACTGGCCACCTCCAAGCTGAACATTTGGATTGTGTTGAAACGAGAGGGAGGAAAGACATGTTTGTATTAGGATTGTGAGAACAGAGGAAAAATCATTCCAAGACTAGCCAATGTGTCCTTTAGGAAGAGCAGATGGCAGCGGGCCAGGTGTTGAGGAGTTTCTAAATGCCTGTCTGACTCCATCTGAGACTTGCTTCTTACAGTCTGCAGTGAAGCCACGCCCACCTTCCCTTTCCCACCCACCTGAGCCTCTGGGCTGGGGAAGGGTGAAGAC
>CM053415.1:10682240-10778830 GCA_028644305.1 Xerus rutilus | reverse complement strand
CACCTGGAGCTCATATAGCACGAACTTGCGCAGACCAGCCAACAGCGCTGACCGAGTGTGGTTCCCTCGCACAGTGTGACTTCTGGGCTCAGGATCCAAGTCTTTGGCTCGGTACAGAATCTGAAGCATCAACACACAAGTGTGGACAGTTATGATCATGCTGTGCTGGGAAGGAGGCTCTTAGAACCATCAGGCTGGGACCAGCCACCTGGGTGCAGCTGTGCTGGGAAGTATGGATCTAAGTTCTACACCCTGGCATTTGGGGAGGAGGATGGTGATGAAGTGGCTGAATACCAGAAGGGGAGCTCGCGCTAACACTCGGCTCGCAGCTTGGTGAGTTGGCTGTCTGGCCACAATTGTCAAGATCCGAAGCACTCAACTGTGGCCATGCCAGCCATACCCACTAAACAAGGACTCAGTTATGAGCACAGGCCTTCTGCATCCTGAAAAAGGAGCCAGCAGCTCCATGGAAACAAGTTCCTGCCCCAGGAGACTCTCTGTTCCCCACAAGAACCTGAGCCCTGGGCCATATCACAGCCTTCCCAAGACGTGCTCCCCAGGGCCCTCCTCTCCTACTTGGTTCCCACATCTTCCCTCTGTGCTCACCCCCTCTTCCTTCCTCCCTCCCTCCCTCCCTCCCTCCCTCCCTCCCTCCCTTCCTTCCTTCCTTCCTTCCTTCCTTCCTTCCTTCCTTCCTTCCTTCCTTCCTTCCTTCCTTCCTTTCGTACTGGAGATTGAACTCAGGGGCACTTGACCACTGAGCCACATCCCCAGCCCTATTTTGTGTTTTATGTAGAGACAGGGTCTCACTGAGTTGCTTAGCACCTTGTGTTGCTAAGGCTGGCTTTGAACTTGCAATTCTCCTGTCTCAGCCTCCCAAAGTGCTGGGATTACAGGTGTGTGCCACTGCGCCCGGCTCTCACCCCTTTCTAAACTCTTCCCAGAGAGCAGTGACTCAGAAGGCCATGAAAGACAAGCTCCTCAGATAAGGGCTTGAAAAGAGCATTTTTATCTGGGATCCAGGAATGCGGGGTGCTGCTGTGGTCACCTGGACCTGGGACTGCCATGTATCATGGCTCAGGCATTCATTGGCAATGCCATGTATCATGGGGCCAGAAGGGAACAATTACAATACCCAGGGAAGAGGGGTGACATGAGAACAGCTGGGGGAAAAACAAAGAACAGGGATCTAAATTATGAAAGGCAAAAAGGAGAACGCTCACAATCTGTGGAGCAGCGTAGAGAGGAGTGTGGTCTTGCTGGCCAAACCAGAGGCCCTTATCCTGCTGCTGCTTGGGAGAGCTGAGCTGAGGGGCAGAACTAGGAGACAGCGCTCATCACCCTCCAGTGGTGAACAGGAAATAGGTTTTAAATGGTCCAGGTAGATGCTTGGAAGACAGAACCCAGAGGAGCTGGGACAGGTCCAATGCTCACAGCAAGTAGTACTAGGACCACTCTGCGCCTTTACAATTTTCACAATCTACCTGCACTTAGCACTTAGCAAGCAAGGAGCACTTCATAAAACCGTACCCACTAAACAAGGGCTCAGTTATGAACACAGGCCTTCTGCATGCTGAAAAAGGATGTTCCCTGCCCCATGTTCCCTACACCACCCCTGGGAAGCCGCTAGTATCATCCCATTTTTACAAGTGAGGAAATAGGTGTGGAGTTAAGCTGTCCAAGCCAGTGCCGCGCAGAGCCAGGGCTTGAGCTCCATGGACTTCCAGCTCCTTCTCAACTGGCGTGGCATTCCATAAGCAGTTATACCAATGCTTCATTCCCAGACTGCAATGAGCTCACATAGGACAACTCAGGGGAAAATCAAGAAAGGGGCAGTGTCTGAGGATCTGTGAGAAAATCTGAGTATGTTTGGTAGCAGCCTCACAGCAGCTCCATAAGGTGAGCAAGGCCACCTTAACACATACCTTGTAACCCAGTATAAGTCCATTCTGGTCCTGCTCGGGGACAGATGCCCATGTCAGCAAAATCTGGGTGGAGCTGACGGCCTGGGCAGACACGTTTTCCGGGGCTGCTGAGGGAACTGCAGAGAAGGAGTTATGTTAATTGGCATCAGAAGTTTAAAGGCTTCTACAAATAAAGGTCTAGTTTTCACCCAAATAATCAAGTTGTCCTTGAAATAGTGATGTATTCTGAGCGTTTTGTAGAGATCAGATTAAACCTGCAGGAGTATAACAGATATGTAAATCTCTTTAATGTTAGCAACAAATTCCATAAATCCTGGGTATTTAGAGCTCAATTTTACCTGAGTCCAGCTAGCAAGAAAATATGCTTGATCTGTTCTCTGTAATAACTTGTGGAAACATCAGGCTTTTATCTCAAATAGGAAGTTCTCACTTCCAGACAGACACCAGCTCAGTGACATCTCTAAACGGGGCATTCTGAGATGGGGGCAGGGGCCAGAGAGGTGACCTCACCATGTACACAGAGAGACGGGGAGGGGAGGTTTGCCCTGTGTCTGCCTCTGTGCTAGGTGCTCTCAGATTTCTAATTGACTGTAGTCCCCAAAGTGACCCAATGAGGCAAGTGTCATTATCCTTTCTGTGGATAAGAGGACTAAGGCTCAAGGAAACTCATTTCATTCTATTTAAATGGATGGTGTTTTTTACAAGGATTTGCCTATAGAGGCCCTTGAGCATGTAATTCCCCTACTTTTACAAAAGCTCTGGTCTTCTCTGTTGACATTGTTACTGAACTCACTGTCTTACTGCGTGTGCTGGGACTCAGATATAATGTGGATAAAGACAGCCATGAAACCTTAAAACGAGACAATCTCCATGACTTCACTATTTTTCTAGGGGGCCCACTTATTCTTCAAAGGCTGTTCAGACAGGAAAACATGGATCTAGGCAAGTCCTCAAGCAAGTCAGAGGATGCACCTCTGATTTTATGACAGGTCATAAGCAAAGGGGGACTCTGAACCTGGGCCTTAAGGTCACACTGTACCCCAGGGCCACTGTGGTCGAGAAGGAGGAATGCACTTCAACTTTCTGCATTTCACGGTGGGCATGACAGGTGGGCATCTGCCTGTCACTTGAGCTCCGAGGTCACTATGGGGTGCAGTCACCTTTTGAACTGGGAAGTCATGAGGCTACTCGGGAAGAGAGAAGCTCAGGAGCAAGAGCAAACTTGGAGTGGCCCTGAGGATGCCGCTGCAGCCCCAGCCTCACTACCCCACATGGAGAACTGATAAGTCTGGCCTTTTCACTTAGTAGGTGCTTAGCTCTGAAGTCAGGGAGGTGGTGATGCTGTAACCCTGGTGTGGTGTAAGGATGAATGAGAGCTGGGAGTGCTGGGTGTAGTTTTTGGAAGATGGACAGACATCTGCAATCCTCCAGGGCCCAGGCCAGGGGGCACACACCCAGGCTTTCCTCAATCTCATTCCAAGGACCCATTCATTCATTTACTCAAATGGCATGACTTCCTCCTTGTTGTGCAGAGGCCATGAAAACAGTTCTGCTACTCAGTTAACCTGAATATAGCCAGAGCACGGGTCTGCACAACAATGCTGCTCTTGGACATTTGATCACATGAGTTTTATGCCAAAGTGCTCTGGTCTTTGTTAGGAGTTGAATCGTGTACCCCTCTGAACCCATACTTTGGAGTCAGACCATAACTGGAAATAGGGCGACTGCAGATGTAATCAGTTAAAGTGTGTCACACTGGAGGAAGGTGGGCTTTCATCTAACAGATTGATGTCCTGACAAAAAGGAGAATTTGCAGACAGGCACACAGGCAGAGTGCCATGGGAAGGGACAGACTCACGCAGGGACAATGCCACGGGAAGATAGGGGAGATGCGGCCGTGAGTCAAGGACCACAGGATCAGGAGAGGGCCTGGGGCAGGATCTCCCCCACACCTTCAGTGGGTGCACAGCCCTGCTGATACCTGGACCTCAGACTCTTGGCCTCCAGGATTCTGAGAGAATACACTCTGATGTTTAAGCAACCCCACCGGTTTGGGGGTACTCTATTACAATACTAATATAGTTTTTTAAAATACTTTAAGTTGTTGGTGGGTACAATATCTTTATTTTGTTTATTTTTATGTGGTGCTGAGGATCAAACCCAGTGCCTCACATGTGCTAAGTAAGCACTCTACCACTGAGCTACACCCGCAGCCCCACTTTTTAAGACAAAATGCCAGAATTCATAAATCTTAGATATTTTGCAAGCTTGATTGGGTGACTAGTTCAGTCCACAATGCCTTCTTCTTATCTTTTCTTTCTTTCTTTTTTTTGTTGTACTCGGGATTTAACCCAGAGGCACTTTGCCACTGAGCTACATCTCTAGCCCTTTTTATTGTTTTATTTTGAGACAGGGACTCACTAAGTTGCTGAGGCTGGCCTTGAACTTGGGATCTTCCTATGTCAGCGTCCAGAATTGCTGGGATTACTAGCATGCGCCACCATGCTTGGCTTCAGCCAATGATTTCTGCAGACCCATTGTTAGGCAATGAATCACAGCCTAACAATGCAATCTGCTGGGAAGATGCTAAATCTGGGGTAAAGGGCCTCCCGGTACCTGCAGACATCTTGGGGCGGGAGCAGGAGGAATCATAGAGGGAGTCCTGGAAGGGCCAAGACCTTAGCTTCCCACCCTAAGAAGGTCCATTTTCTGAGTCCTGACAGTCCTGACAGCCCTGGGGGCAGCCCCTCTCCCCTCCCTCCTGAGTACCTCTCCTTATTGCCCAGCCCTTAATCTGCTGCCAGAGTAGGTCAGTAAATGTGTCCACAAAATAGAAAAGTCACTTGTTTACCAGCTAGGAAAAGCCACAGTGATCATCTCTATGTTTTGGAGGGAGATAATGCTGGTCAGATAAGCTTTCCTCCCCAACATGTCAATTGAGAGTCATTCATTCAGTTGTTCAATCATTCAATGAAATAATGTCAATTTATATGAGCAGATATGTGTCACAGAGAAGGGATATTTGTAATTTTAAGTTTCATTAGTTCTCAGAACAGGAAAGATGCTTGTCTTAGATACCAGCCCTTGTCCCAGCTGCCTTCCAGCTGTGGCTTCTGCATGGCTCCTGTATACTCCCTGAGCTTTCAAGGGGCTCCCACTGGGTGTCTCAAATGCTACTATGGTCTTTACCAGGGAATGTTTTCCACGTTTGCTTATTTTACAAACAAGAATAACAAACTAAAGGAGTCACTGTCATCAAATGAAATGTAAACCTAAAATTAATCTGCATTTATTTCAGATATGAACACCAAACAACATATTCCCCACAAGTTTAGTCTATTTTCAAAACTCTGTCTCTGTCTATAAGAAGAAGGGTCATCATCACAGAAACCCAAATGATCCACTTCTTGGACTCTTATCTATTTCCTGCAAGTCAATCTTTGAAACTCTAAGTGCCCAATTCTCACTGCAGATCTACAAATAACTGCTGATTTTCTGTGATGGTGTAGGTAATATATGCATTCATTCACTGGAGGACCATGAATGTCCCCCCAGAATGAGGTCAACCTGATGACTTTAGCAACTCAGGCTTTATGCTTGGAACATGGCCAGATTTCTCATAAGGAGAGAGATGGATGGGGCTGTTAAAAAAGAAAATGGCAGAGTTCAAGATGAAAATTTTTGGCTAATTCAAATTCCTCCCAGACAAATCTGCCATTTGGTTACAAGGTATGTTTTTAAGATTTGAAAAAGAAAAATCTTACATCTGTTTTGACTAGGTTCAACATCTTTTCCAATCTGATATCTTAAGTTTTGAAATATTCTTAGAAATTCCCCACTCATCAAAAACAAAAACCATTCACAATCCTCATTTTCTTCTTCTTTACCTATTATCTCACTGTGTAGTTCACTGATGCTCCTCATGTGGTTTCTTGATTTTGGGGGGGGGGTACTGGGGATTGAACTCAGGTACACTCAACCACTGAGCCACATCCCCAGCCCTATTTTGTGTTTTATGTAGAGACAGGGTCTCACTGAGTTGCTTAGAGCCTCGCCCTTGCTGAGGCTGGCTTTGAACGTGCAATTCTCCTGTCTCAGCCTCTAATAGTGCTGGGATTACAGGCGTGTGCCACCGCATTCGGCCTGGTCTCTTGATTTTTAAGGCCTTATTTATCCTTACAATATACCTGTCATGGAGGCAATTAGACTGCATTTCAGAACTATAAACTTCACTTAAGTGTGGTTCAAGATGTTCTGCTCCATGTTTCCAAAACTTTTCCAGTATTCCTGCTAACTGTGCCATTTTTAAGTTCCAAAGAAGTATTTCTTTCATTGAGGTGAGACTTGAACCTGGGTCAGCAGCTTTGCTCGCTTTCCCAGCTCCCTCCAATCTCTTCTCATCCCACTGGCTCCACCATTCAGCCTGTGACTTCATCAAAACCATTTCCCCTCCCCATGCTAAGCAGTGCCTGGCAGGATGATCTCTCTGCTGAGGAGGGTGAGTGTTAGATGCCACCAGGAGCAGGGAAGGTAAAAAGTCATAACTTATGATGAAACCACTTGAACCCAAACTCTTTTCTTCCCAGAGAGATGTGTTGCACTGAAATTTCTAAGTGAAAATCTAAAAGGTAATTTTTTGTTAGCCATAACCCTCAAAAGAAGAAAAGACATAATGATGAAGAAAGAGAAGTTTCAGTTGTAGAAATACCAACAAGTAAACTATGAACACAACCACACTGCAGTCCATTGTTCATTCTGCATAGGCTACAGATGATTCTCCTCCAGCTGCACATGAGACAACAGACTAAGACAAAACTAACTCCGATGTGCTTCTCCTGATACAAAATCTAATTCCTTGATATTAAATTAAATGCTGTAGTTCCTATGAAAATAACATTGCTTGAGAAAAAACCTTCACGTTACTGTGAAATAGAACTAAGATTGTTTTAAGAGAACAAAGCCAGAAGAAAAACATCTGGAATGACTTTACATATAGAGCATTATCCTCTGCTTCTCTCAACTACTGTAAAAATAGGTTTTCAATGGCTGTACAGGTTTATACAAGAAATATAGACCCAATTCAAAAATTCTGCATTGGTTAACTTTGTTTTTAAAAAGTATTCTTTGAAAAGTTATCAAAGCAATGTTTATATTTTCTCTATTTTTACACAACATGTAGTTTGTGGTTTTCTGAATGAAATCACTAAGAATAGTTTAGCTGGGTATAAAACTTGAGTTTGATGGTTCTTTCCTTTCAGTCCCTGCAACATAGAGATTCCATCTTCTTCTGGCCCCCATGGTACTTGAGAAGTTATTACAACCAAACTGTCATAATTACCTCTTTCACTTTCAATTGCCTTTAGAGTTTTCTCTTTGGCTTTAGTATTTTGCAGTTGTATCAGAAGGCATTTTTGTGTGGATTTATTTTTACTTATTTTATTTAGGATCCATCCTTCTTCAGTCTGATAAAAATGTCTTTCATCAATTCTGGTATTTCTCAGCCATTCTCTGCATATATCCTCCTTATTTCCCTTTTGAGTCCTATTAGATGTGTATTTGATACTCTCATTCTGGTCTTTGTCTTTATATCTCTGCTATATTTTCAATTTTTATGTCTTTGTGTTGTATTTTCAGTTACTGGCTAAAATCTAGCTTTCAGTTTGGTAATTTTCTTTTTGGCAGAATCTAAATCACTTTTTGCCCCAATAATAGAGTTTTATTTTCAGAGGCTGTTCTATGTAGTTCTTTCTATGAAAAAAAACCCCTGCTTTAAAAATTGTATCTTAATCTTTAAAGTTTTAATAATTTTCCTTAGTAATTTGGGACTTTAATAATTTCAAATGTACTTATAACACATTCTTTCAAATGAGTATGCATTTGAAAGCAATGCATTTGAAAGCAATAAGTCCCTTTATATATTTTTAAGCTGATCATGTTTACCTGTGGCAGAGTATTTCCTTGTGTATTTGATAATTGTCTCATTGTAAAAAGGACTAGGTTTTATTTGGGGCAATTTGGCTTTGACAATATTTGTTCAGAGAGAAGTTGTCTTTGCTTTTGTTGGCTGTGTAGAAGGTCTGGCTTGGAGCCAGTTTCTTATTTTCTTTCTCTCTATCCATCCCTCCCCGTCCCTCTGTCCCTCTGTCTCTCCCTTCTTCCCTTCCTTTCCTTCTGTACCTTCCTTTCCTCCTCTTCCTTCCCGCCCTCCCTTCCTTCCATTCATTTTAGTATTTTCTCTTTTTTTCATTCTGTTTTGGAAAAGAGAACTATTCTTTACTATGGTACAACATAGAGCTATTTCAGGATAGTGATGTTTCCCTGAGAATGCAAATATATTACTGTAAATGAGGACAATCTTCAGTACTTCTGAACATAGGCAAAATGCATAATCTATAAACTATGCTTATTTTAATAACTTTTTTTTCTTTTTTCCTTTTGGCACTGGGGGTTGAACTCAGGGGCACTCGACCACTGAGCTATATCCCCAGCCCTGTTTTGTGTTTTATGTAGAGAAAAGGTCTCACTGAATTGATTAATGCCCTGCTGTTGCTGAGGCTGGATTTGAACTTGTGATTCTCCTGTCTCAGCCTTCCAAAGTGCTGTTAATAACATTTTATCTATACAAAATTAATTTACAAAAGGCTGAGCTTTTCTTTAAAAAACATTTGTATTGTGATGTAATCCATATATTCTAGAATTCAACTGTTTAGGGTGAATGATTCAGTGTTTTTAGTGTATTCAGAATTGTACAACCATTATCACAAGGAACTTTAGTTTTCATTACCATCAAAAGGAGCCCAGTACCCATTAACAATCATGTCCCATTCCACAGGCCCTTCCCCAGGCCTAGGCAACCAGAAATCTATTCTCTGGCTGCTGTTTATTTGCCTATATTAGACATTTCATATAAATGAAGTCATACAGTATATGATTTTTTTGTGTCTGGCTCCTTTCATTTAGTATAATATTTTCAAGGTTCATCTACCAGATTATATTGTATCATGTACCAGAATTTCATTCCTTTTTATTGCTGAATTATTCTTTTGTATGGATAAACTGTATTTTATTTTTCCATTTGTCAACTGATGAACATTTGGTTCTTTCTGCTTTTTGTTTATTATAAAGAATGCTGCTATGAACATCCATGGTTAAGTTTTTGTGTAGATTTACCTTTTCAGTCTTCTTGGAGTGGAATACGTAGGAGTGGAAAAGTTGTATAATATGGTAATATTATGTTTAATCTTTTGAGGAGCACAAGCTGTTTTCTGAAGTCACTTGCATCATTTTGCATTCAATCAGCAAACTGTGAAGGTTCCAATTTCTTCACACCTCACCAATACCTCCTATTGTCCATCTTTTAAAGTAATTTTACCATTTTAGTATGTGAAGTGATACCTCATTATGGTTTGATTTGCATTTCCTTGCCGACTAATGGTGTTGAGCATCTTTTCATGTGCTTATTGGCCATTTGTCTATCTCCTATGGAGAAATGTCTATTCAGACATTTGCCCAGTTAATTGGATCACTTATCTTTTCATTGTGGAGTAAGAGATCTTTTTATTTTCTAGAAACAAACCTCTTTTCAGATATATGATTTGAAAATGTTTTCTTCCATTTTCTTTTTTCATTTTGTGTATGGCATTCTTTGAAGCACAAAAGTTTTCACTTTGATGAAACACAATTGATCCATTGTTTTTTCTTTCATTGCTTGTACTTTTGGTTTCTGGGACCAAATTCTACATTAATTCTCTTCTGAGAGTTTCTTGGATAAGGCATATATTCAGAACCCAATCCTGAGTGAGGCATAGGACTGGGTCATTTTTCCCCATCCACGATCTAGGTGGACACGAGTAAACCTCTGTGGACAGATACTTTTAACCTCAATATGAAGAGCCTTGTCCTCACACAGGAGCTTAGGTCCCAACTTCCATTTCTGCATGAGCCTCACCCTCCTGCTCTTGCATATGCACCAAACCCTGGGTCCTCACAATGCTGGGATGGATCCAGCCCACTGCATAGCACTTGCTGCTTAGTTTTCAGTTTCCTTTATGCTGTTGGCACCTGGAGATTTCACTGTTTCTCTTCTGAGCATACCATTAATTTTAAAATTCTAAAAATTTCTATTTTATCCCCAATTTTCTCATTGGGTATAGCAAAAAAAAAAAAAGTAATTTCTTTCGGCTCAGAGTGTGGCTCAGTGGCAGAGCACTTACTTGCAGACAATGAGGCCCTGGGTTCACTTGGGTTCAATCCCCTGCACCCCCCCCTAACAGAATCTATCTATCTATCTATATATATATATAATTTTTTTTCTTCTTGTTACTGGATTTAAAACTAGCCCTTAAGTTTTCTCAAATTCTCTACTTTGTTACAAAGACTCAGATGTTGAAGATAATGCAGCTTTTTAAAAATCCACGTGCTCATAGTCACCAGTCAAGTTTCAACGTGTCTCAATCTTTTCTAATATAATAAAAGCTAGTCTGAAGAAAACCCAGACTTGCTTCAGCAAAAGCCTCTCTACTGGTCCTCTGGGCACACGCTAGGCACCACGAGAGCAAGCCCTCGGCAGCCCCTTGGCGGGTTCTGGGCTCACACTGCACGGGGACAGCATTCCCTTCTGACGATATTTCTGTCCCCCTGCTGCTGTTTGAGTTCTCCCACTTGCCACTACTGTCCTCTGACTGGGCCCCCAGAAAATGAAGAGGAAATAAAGTCACAAACTTCATGAGAGCTGTAGCTTAGAGTTTGTGACTGCTAGTGGACCAAGGTCAGGGAGAGCCCTGGAAACCCAGCACACACCCAGACAACAGCAACGTCAGTTCCCACCCACACGGTGCCTGTGGCTGAGGAACGCGCAGAGGGGAGGAGGAGGAGTCCTTCACAGTCTCTCAGACTTGCCACCGCCTGACTCACACAGGAAGCGTGCTGCAGACACACTGGGACGCCCCAGCAGGCTGTGTTGCCACCCCTGGCCACCTGGAGGGCCACGGGCCAGTGCTGCGGCACACCTGCAGCTGTGACTGCACACATGGGGCCCTCGCTGGCACTGGATAAACAAGCAATAGAGGCAGCCGAGGGCCCATGGCCAGCGGGCTTAGCAGGCCTTGTCTTCCTTGTCCAAGCTGACCCCTCCCCGACAGCTTCTCACGGGCTTTGCTGCACTCCCTGCACCTTCTTCCCCGGCCTCCAGTCCCTCCTCAAAGCTCAGACATGGCAGTGCTGGGGCCACAGCTCCTAGGCACCCAACCCCTTCTGCCCTCCTGCCCTCTCTGGCCTCAAGGATGGTTGCCTCCAAAGCCATTTCCAGCCACACCAATGGGCCCCGTGCCTGCAATCTTCTCTGCTCTCCTATGCTGGTTTGCTAGACTCTTCTTTGAGGTGCAACTTGTACTTGGCCTTTCTAAATTATTCTCGTATATATTTTCCATCACAGTCATGCTGAATTTGAACTTCCTCCTAAGGCAGTTTTCAACATTTAAAAACTTCATTAATTAATTTTGCTATTTGAAACCACCCGGGGAGGCTCTCCTCCCATGGTGTCTTAATGTGGGGACAGGAACAGAGCATTCTGGCTGGGGAGAGGAGGCCTTGGGTGGTGTCTCAGTGTGGGAACAGGAGCAGAGGTTCTGGCTGGGGAGAGGAGGCCCTGGGTGGTGTCTCAGTGTGGGGACAGGAGCAGAGGTTCTGGCTGGGGAGAGGAGGCCCTGGGCACTTTCTCGCACTCCGGGTGGACACAGCTGCTGCAGGCACCCTGCCTATCCACTTCCTCTTGTCCCTTCTCAGGTTCTAGGGTGACTCCCTGATGCGTCCCTGGGAGGCTTAAGGAAAGGAGACTCACACTGGGCTCAGGGAAGATCAAGGCCTCTGACAGAGCTCAAGTGGAGAGTGGAAATGCTTTCACTTAACACGGTCAGAGAGAGAAGGCAAAGAGAAGGAACCAAAATGGAGGAGGACTTCCTGGGGAAGGAGTGGGGGGGCCTTGGTCTTCACCTCTAACCCCTGAGCCAGGTCCCTGCCTCTGCCGGTCACATCTTCCCCTCATCCAGTATGGACACAGGCAGGGTTTGGTTTTTTAAAATATTTTTTAGTTGTAGCTGGACACAGTACGTCTGTTATTTATTTATTTATTTTTATGTGGCGCAGGATTGAACCCAACACCTCACAGCCACAGGTGAGTGCTCTACTGCTGAGCCACAACCCCGCCCCAGGCAGGGTTTCTTTTAAGAACTATTTCTACAGCCTTGGTCAGCCTAGAATTAGCAGCCCCTGGATGTGCCGAGTCCTGCTGGAACACACGGGCAGCTCACTCCTCCCTTTCTAGGGCCACACCTCAGCCATGCGGCCTGGGCGGAGGCCACTGCATGTTATGTTCGTCCTTGAAGAGCATGCTACACTCTTCCCTTTGTGCTTCTAAAACTCAGATGAGGCTGGGAGGGTCGTCCAGATTCTGAAACATGACCATCCATAAAGCCTAGAGGATTGGGGGACAGCTCATTACCAGCACGAAGCAGCAGGGACTACTCAGTGTTGACCCAAAACACTTATTCTTCCTCCTGGCAGTTAGCAGTACCCCATGATCAAGACTGATGGAGATGAGCAGAGCGAAGGGCTGTTTCTACACAGGTTTTCAGAGGCCTGCTCTTTGCTCATTCTCCTCCCTCTAGTAGTTGGGAGCAGAGGGTGATTAGCCCCATAGGATAGCAGAACCTGGACCCTTGAATCACCTCATGAAGAGAGCCATGCACCAAACAGGAACAGCCACTCAGCCTGCAGTCACAGTGAGAAATCAGCTTCTATCTCACTGAAGCAGCTGGCTTTCAGGGTCTACTTGTTACTGCAGCTATACCTCAGAACACACTACCTACATTCTTTCTGAAGAGGAAGGCCTGAGCACCTTGTATGTTAAAGATTCCCTATCAGATCTTCACATGCTCTCACTTTTCATCAGTATAGTGAAAATGATCCCTAACTTAAAAAAATGACAGTGTGAGTCTAGCCCCTGGTAGAATTCAGCATCAACCTCAAAGGAGTGGCACTGGGCCCAAAGTTTCACTTAAATTCCTATTGGGGCTGGCCTAACCTGGGTGACAAGCATGCCAACACAGACACAGAGGGACAAACTAGAGAGGTGCCATTCACTTGGGACTCAAGACTCACTAGGTCCCACATCTAGTGAAAGGGCCACATCTCTGGGCCCCGCATTGCCCTCCTCTTACCTGACTCACGAGTCCGTCCCCGCACCAGGTCACTCCAGGGCCCTGCCCCGATGGCATTGAAGGCCTGCATCTGCAGCTCATATTCTGTCCACTCCTCTAGCTCCTCGATGGTCAGCTCCCTCTCCAGCCGGTCGTTGACGACTTGGGCCAGTGGCGAAGATGGGAGGTCGGAGCGCCAGTACTTAACCCTGTAGCCCACGGACTCAGGGTTCCCATTGTACTGGGAATCGGGCAGGGGCTGGCAATGAATGACAGTCTGTGACAAGTTGATACCTTAAAACCACTGCTTTATAAGGTTTCAAAGGATGGGCCTGTCTTATGGGGCCAGTTCCATGGAAAGCATGGGGGAAGAGTCTTAGAGCCATCTATTTTTCCATGAAACTTTTCTTTTTTAATTAAATGAAATCCTGTCAGTAACTTTGGTTGTACATAATTTCTTTTAATACACTTTGGCTTAATTTTGTGGAGAAATGTTCTGATTAAACATCAGGCTGGCCCTCTTACAAACACTGAGAATTGGTTCCATGTTGACAGAGCTTAGGGACTTACAGGTCCAGCACGGAGTGCCATCCGCATTCCTGCCCTTAAGAGCCGCCCAGTTCCAAGAAGAGAGTGAGCAATGCTAGTGATTAATGACATACCCTGGGCGGGCTGAGATGCTGCACTAATTGGAAAGTATAATGCCTTTTGGCTTAAGGATAGGATCAGTTTTGATGAGGAAGAAAGCCTGACTAAGGTCTGTGCTAAGCTCTGGAATCCTGGCATGCCTTAGCTTCCTATGGCACCGCCCTGCAGCCTCCCCTTCCCAGCTCCTACTTACCACCCAGCGCAGCCGCAGGCTGGTCTCACTAGCAGTTCGGACAGTGATGCTGGTTGGAGCCACATCAGGTGGGGCCTGCAGTGTCTGGATGACCCGAGATGACTGGCTGAAGGGGCTTGGACCAACGATGTTCACTTGCCTCATTCGAAATCTGGAGGGAAAACCAGGGATCAGAGTTATTCCATAGTCAAAGGTAACAAAACAAAACCTCCTGGCTGCACTCAGGGAGACTCGGGGTATATCTACCTGTCCAGAAAGGCCATTGCTCACGGACACACTATTCCCACCTGGTTTCATTAAAAATGCAAATTACATATAGGGACTGCTTCTTGAAAAGCCTTCCAAGACTGGTCTCTTACAAGTCAAGAAGGTTAAATTCTCAAGTGCTACAGCGGGATGGGTAGATGGCCAGAATCCAATCAGCTGCATTGGCTGATTCAAGTTTAAGGTAACCTTGATGGTTAAGGTTCAAGTGACTACTGGATAGAACAGAGTGTCACACTGTTGCTACCAGATGGCAGTTTTGAAAGTTCAGTATTGTTTTAATGACCAAGGGTACCCTGTACCCCACCCTCTGTTGGTTCAGGAGGAGGGTGATGGCCCCGAATCCACACCCTGGCACCCTAACCCACGTGCTGTGAGCCCTTTGGCAAACCGGGCCAAAGTTTCCTTATCTGCAAAGCCAGGTGGGGTTGGCTGGCCTTCAAAGTTTACCTTAATGCTTTTAGACCTGTCTGTTCTTTATTTACATGTATAATAATTTGAACTGAATTTATATACAATGAAGCTCCTAAGTTCTGATACACATGTTTATTACTGTGGTTTCCTAAATTTATGTGAATTTAAAATGGGGATACAGATCTATAATCACAGTTTCTGACCTTTGGAATAATTATAGAGATTTAGCTAATTTCACATAGCAAGTCTTGAATCTCTGCAGCTCATTTTAAGCTAAACGTTTGTCTCTAAAAATGAGTGTACTGTGTCTTGATTGATCTGCTCTAAACTTAAGAGGGATGTTAAAATGAATAGATGCTGAGATGTATCTCTCATTAGATTGCTTTAAAATGCTAACTTTGGTATTGTGCTAAAAAAAAAAACCAACTATGTTCTTCACAAAGATGTAATTTCACCTTTTATTCCCTAAATTAGTAATTCTTATTCTTTCATTCCCTGATCTCAAGAAATATATCCATCCTGGCAGAACAATGACATTATCAAACTCAACATCTGGTGATAACTGGAAATTTCATCTCTTTCAACGATCTTACGGGAAGTTATAACATCACTAACAGCTCATGATCGCTCTGCCCTCTGTTATGCTTGAGGATTTACTGCCCAGATAAGTTTGGGGATCAAGAAGCAAAAGGTTAAATGGCATGTTAAGTGCTTGATTAGTGAGACTAGCAGCTCCTGGGTCCCGGAAACGGGAGGCAGAAAGATGCTGCTTGGTTTGCACACAGCATGTGAATAATCCGCAGGGGTCTTAGAGCTCTGTGAAGAAAGGTGCCACATCTTTGTGGCCCACGGCTCTTGGCTATTACACTGAATCAGTGAGCCCTTTCACAGGGCATTTGGCTAGCTGGCACTGGTGGACAGACATGGCCACTTGAATACCCGAGTTATTCCCTTTGTGTCTTTCCTGCTTCTCAGGGTTTTAATTTACTGTTTTTTGCTACTTGGAAACTTCTGATGTACCACTGGGTTGCTGTGACTGGCAGAAGCCACTGGCTTGAGATGATGATGTGTCCTCCAGCAGGAGCTTGTCACCTGTCACCTGCTGTCCTCACCTGTAGTGGGTGTAGGGCGTGAGGTTTGGGATTTCCAGCATTTGGGCATCAGGCTCGTTCTCCTCCTCGAAGAGGCAGACCCACTCCTCCTCATCACCGATGGCTCCGACCTGTGGAAAGGGATCCTGAGCAGCTGAACAGGCCACAGGGACTGAGGCTGCCCAGGTGCTGTGTGCACCTGCTGTGTGTGTGTTGGGGCAGGGGACTGGGCAGAGCACCGTATCCTCTGCTCCTGGGATAAGCTGGTCCTGCACACACCGTCTTGTGCGCTGGAGATATAAGCTCTTGCCATTCCCATCTTAAGTCTGGGTGGGTCTTAGTACAAAGCTCACAGTCAAGACTGGCCCCAGAAGAGTGAGGCTTGAGGGTGGAACCTCTGAAGCTTAGAGACCACTGGTGATGGAGAACTTTTCCACACATCTTATCCTTCCTCCCATTTGACAGGTGAGGACTCAGAGGTCCTGAGAGAAAGTCCTGGCCAGGATGCCACTGTGGGCAGTGATGGAGCCACTGGCACCAGTGGTCTCTGAGTCCAGAGCTGTTTCTACCACAGGTTGACTCAGGGGTAGGTCTCTCTTCTTGTCCACTTGACCCTATCCACCCCAAATATACACCACAAAGACTCCAGCTGGCCCTGGCATAAGGAATGTCCTCCCACAGAGCAGGATGAAGCTTCTGCCCTGGGAGCAGACCTGGCAGGGCTCCCCTTTCAAGGTTCAGAACAATGGCCTCAGAGCAGAGCCGATAGGAAGAACCACCCCTGCACAGACTGTCCTTTCTGGGGTTTGGCAATGAGATCCATGGGGTGCCTCCAAGTTCCCCCAGCATCCACTCTCTGGAGCCCTGGTTCCCACTCCATGGTCTGTCTCTCACTGGTTTTCACCCCTCTGTGAACTCCACATCCCATTGGCTTGCTCAGGTGGCATTCTCATTTCCCATGACCCCCCTAGCCTGACCCTGCCATGCTCTCACTGTGTCTCATTTCTGCAGGATGTGGCTTTTCCTTCTGCCCACGTGGATCTAACCACACACTTCCCCGCACCTTACCGGTGCCTCAGGGACCTGTATAAGTCAGAGAGCACAGGGAGACACCACAGCCAGGGTCCCTGCTGCAGGCTGGGCTTCATGTGACTGTGTGGTTCTGGGGACTCAGGGGACTCATATGGAGGGCAGGCTGTGAACATAGAGGGTGCATGGGGCCAAACAAACTGCCCAGCTGGGATCAGTCAGCGCCTTGGCATTTAGCACTTCATAAGTGACTTAAATGACAGGAGAGGAGTGGTGCTCATTAAGTTTGTAGAGGAGAGCATGCTGGCAGGTGGCCAACTTGCGGAGAATGGCCTGAGAATTTAAAATGACCTTGGTCTGGTGCAGAAATGGACACAAAGGACAAGGAGGGGATGGTAAACACTGCTCTGGCGGTGAGCTTCCTGAAGAAGATGAAAAGCAAAGCACAGAGCTCTAAACGCTCTCGATTACAAACATGAAAGTAGTTGGCGGCTCCTCAAAGCACCCGACGCAGAGGACCGTGGGACCCAGCATTTCCACGTCTAGCACACTGGCGGAAGTGGCAAACTCCTGCACACACGTGCTCACAGCACAGCGTTCATCACAGCCAAAGGTGGAAACCATGGGTGAAGAGTGCTGGTCCATCCCGACCACACAAGGGGACACTGGAGCCACACAGAGGGACGGCACGCTGACACAGGCCATCATGTAGATTGCCCTCAAAAACATTCTTCTGAGGCAAAAAGGCCAGACCCCAACTTCTATAGACTATAAGATTCCTCTTTATGAACTACCTAGAGCCCACCACCCCACAGAGGTGGAAGGCGGAGTGGCAGCTGCCCAGGGCTGGGGAGCGGGGGGAGTAACCACTCGTGGGTGTGGGGTCCCCATCTGGGGTGAGGCAAGGTTTTTTTTTTAAAATATTTTTTTTGGTTATAGATGGACACAATATCATTATTTTATTTATTTTTATGTGGTGCTGAGGATCAAACCCAGTGCCTCAGCATGCGAGGTGAGAACTCTACCACTGAGCCGCAATCCCAGCCCTGCTGCGAAGGTTTTGGACTAGATAGAGGTGGCGGCGGCACAGCACTGCAGATCTACTAACTAGCGAATTGTTCTCTTTAAAATGGGTAATTTTATGTTATGTGAATTTCACCTCAATTAAAAAAGAAACATTAAAATGAAAAGTGGGATGCTGTCCAAAACACTTGGCGGGGAAAGAGCTGGAGGTCAGAGGTGAAAATGGGCAGTCTCGCGTTCCGGGAAGCAGGAAGGAAGCTGAAGTGAGAAGAGTGACGAGGAAAAGATGCGCAGGCTGCGCTGTGCAGGAGGGGCAGGCCCTCTGCGCCACCGCGGGCCAGTTCTCAGCACTGCGGTCCCCACATGGCGGACCACATGGCTCCACCACCCAGGCTCTACAGCCAGGATGAGTGGGGTGAAGGGGTGCTCTGTGTTTTTTATTTCCTAGCTTCTCTGTGCTTCCATGAGGGGGAAGTGGGCGCATGGTGATTCAACCCATCTCCAGGTCCTCGGGTGTGTCTATTTGCATGGCAACTGCATTCTTTCTGCCCCTCCAGCCCTCCCTTCCAACTTCTCCCCCCAAAGAAGGCTGGAGTCCTAGGTGTCAAGGCTCTGGCAAGCACTGCCTGCCCTCCTGCTCCTGCCTTGTCACCAGGTTTGATTCAGCCTGTTTGTGTCACTGGCTCTGGATACGTTCACCCAGGGGTCTGATCCTGTGGACATTTCCTAGCCTATTTAGGAACTGGGCTATCAGGCGTTCTCTTGGCCTGTGGGTAGTGCAGGGGCAGTGCAACCTCTGATATGGTGCTGCTCTCGTGAAAGCAGCGATTGGAAAACACAACCCCTGCAAGTACAGGGTGTGTAGGGGGAGTTAGTTTGCTCATCAGTGCGGGAACCGGCAGAATTCTAAAACTGGTTTGAAGGAGAATCTGAGGGTCAGTGTATGTAGAGTCAGCAGAAGAAAGAAGGCCCAAATAAGACCCAGAAGTTAGAAATAAAACTGGCTACAGAGCAATACAACCGTACCCTCTGGCTTAGCCACTTTCAATCTTTAAAAGTTATCTTCTAGCCAGAGCCTGAGCTAATGAACAAGTAGCAAGCCAAACATAGTTGTGTTCCATAGGGCAGAGGACTTGTGGGCAGTTTATCAAACAAGGTTCTGGAGCGTGGGCCAGAGTCAGCCCACTCCCCGCTTTTGCTAATAAAGTTTTATTGGAACATAGCCATGCTCGTTGGTGTGTGTGTTGCTGATGGCTGCTTTTATGTCCACAGCAGCTGCATAGTTACAACAGAGTCCATCTGGACAGGAAGCTGAAAAGATTTACTACCTGGCCATTTACAGAAAAAGTGCCAATCCCTGCTCAAGCGCACAAAAGGGCATAAGGTAAATGACCCCTGTGTCCCTTCTCCATTGTCTGGTCAGGTTGTTACAGTCCCTTGCTGCTTGTGCAGGCACAGGGTCTTACTCCTCACTATGTCCCCAGCATCTCCCCCAGGGCCCAGCCTCAACTCCGTGCTTAGCCCTGTTTAACACGTGAACAAATACACAACCGAACACGTGAATGATTTAAAAATCAGTATTGAAAATGGGTTGTCCACCATAGAGCTCCAAAAGTAAATTATTACCAAAAATATCCCTTTACTTGTAGACCTCTGGGGGAGAAACTTATATTTCCATAATAAAAGGTTTACATCTTTATCTGAAGAGACCAGGATTCTTCAATCCTTGCTGGCCTCCTCTGGCTTAGTGGTTAGACTTCAAGACTGTAGTGACAGAGTGCTCCGGAAGTAACTGGCCACTCACTGACAATGTGCTGGACACAGAGTGAGACAGAGCTCTTTATAGATAAAACAAATCGAAGCTCCCACGGGGAAGCTGGGATTTTGAAAGGCTTCTCCCCCTTCTTTTAAAGCTAACAAACAGTACTTTAAAATACTTATCACAAAAGCAGAAATGTCACACATTTCAAATGCTGCCCAGGAGGGGGCAAGTCCTTAGGACCCATTAAGGAGGAGCACGTGGTCTCTCAAGTCCCTCTACTAAAGCGACAGGAGTTCATGCCCCACCATGTTACATCAGTAGGGCTGATGGTTTGCCTGCTTCCATATCTAGCCTGTGTTTGGCACCAGCTGACCAGGAGGCTGGGCCCCTCTGGATGCGTGCATTCATTTAATAACCAGGGATTCAGACCCATCACCCCCTGCCGAGAGGGTTTTTCTATCAGAACTCAAGCATTGCACCAGGGAAGCTGCTTGGCTCAGCTGGGCCTTAGGAGAGCTGGTGGCCTGGGAAGGACCTCAAATGCTCCTGCCAGGGTTCAGTGGCTACTCAAAGGATACTCATTAACCTCATCCAATAGGTGATCCTGCAGATGAAGGGGAAGCACACAGGACTGTAGCAGATGGGAAGAGGGAGGAGGAGGATGGAAGGGGAGAGAAAGCGGCTCTCCTTTCATCCAAAGCTAAGGAGAGCAGAAGATTCCAGAGCTCCTTCCGTGGAAACCTGCCAACCCAGTGCATCCTGCTTGGTTGAAACTCTGCTGTCAGCAGGAAAACTTGCATGTCTAGCAACTTCCACAGATACCCAGTACCCTCTTGTTCTGAGTGGAGTTCCCCTGAGCACAAGTCAAATGAAACTTCCCCACAGGAGGAGTCCTGGAGGGCAGAGGGGCAGATGGGGGCTTTTGCACGCACATTTCTGGCAAAACCACAGGTGAACCAGGAAGGGACTTGAGGCCTGTGAGGTCCACAGGCCAGTTCCCCAGACAGATCCAGAGAGCAGTGCACTGATGAGCCATTGAGGGATTCTCCGAAGCCCTCGACTGACCCGAGCTGGTGCATGCTTCCAAACAGGCCCCACACTGATTCCCCAGCCCCTGTCTCCCACTTGCTATCTTTCTAGATTTTTTTGTTTATTTGTTTTTATTATTTCACATTTTCATCTTTAGAAGAGGGAAATGGCTGCCTGGTTCATGTTTCTTCTATCCTAAACTCAGCTCTTGAACTGGGCTCTGCTAATCTCCCTCCAACTTCCCAGTGGTTTCTTCTGAGTCCTCCTTTGCTGCCCCTGACACTCCAAAATGACATCTATCTTGGCCTTCCTCCTTTCTGTTGTGGTGATGGCCTCTTCCCAGTGGCCTTGAGAGTTTCTCCACAAGGAAGCCCGTTGCAGGGCCTCTCCCGTGCTGACTCCACCTCAGTGCAGAACCTGGGTTTTAAGCTCAGCCTCATGCTTGGCTTGGGTTGATGGTCCAGATCAGTAAATTAAAAAGAAAATGTGATGTTTTCTTTGCTGCCTTATGCCAAACCCATGGGTCAGTGCCACCTGGCGGTTGGCCTCCCAGATCCCCATGGTGGCTCCAGGTTCCGGCGAGTCAGCATCTCTCACGAGCAGTTTGAAAACCACGGGTCTCATGGGACCTCTCATATGTGCATCTTGGAGGGCCACCTCCTCACCACTCACTTGACATGGGACAGCCTGATTACTGTCCCCGAAGGATAGGTCCCAGAATCCTCTGGGCTTCCATGATTATAGCTCTAAAAGTGAGATGGATTCCTAGGGTCTCTGCCCATGCAAACAGCTCAGAGCTGGTCCCTCTGACTCAAACTCTGTTTCGTGGTTCCCAGGGTCCAGCCACACTGTTCTGGCCCAGGCTGCCCAAGTTCCACCCTACTTAATTTTTGCTGTGTCTTACTTAGCATATTCAGGCTGTTATAACAAAAACTGCCAGTTGAGTGTCTTAAAAACATAGAAATTCATTTTCTCCTAGTTCTGGAGGCTGGAAGTCTGAGATGGGGCTGTCAGCCTGGTCAGGTTCCAAGGACAAGCCTCTCAGTTTGCCCATAGCCAAATTCTCTTTGAATCCTATGTGGTGAAGAGAGGGTGAGAACTCCCTGGGGTCCTTTTGATAAGGGTGCTAATCTCATTCATGAGGGCTCCCCTTGTGACCTAATCCCCTCCCAAAGACCCTCTCCTAAAACCCTTGCCTCAGGGGAGGCTTTGACAGAATTTATGGGACACTGACATTGAGTCCATATGCCTGTCTTATCTCCCCTCTTCCCCTACATTTTGGGCAAATCTGTTCACTATTCTCCAAATATATCTCCCTGACATGGCCTCTCCACCCTGACCTTGAGCCTCCCTCAGGGCTCCAGTTTTCCCTTAGAGCCCACTCCTCAAGGGTGGCTTCTCCTGGAGGCCATCTGTGTACTCCAGGATGGTCCCTGCTCAGGAAGCCCAGGAGGTATGCTGAGCTTGAGCCCTCCAGCCTTGGGACAGACCCAAGCCCTTCTCCTTGCCACCCCCAAGCCTCCTCTGCCCCCACCGCTTGGTTCACACTTGTCTAGCACACTGCCGGCTTCCTCTGCGTCTGTCAGGAATGTGGAGCAGCTGGTGTTCATGTCTGTTCCATCTCCCACCATATCCACCCCTCTTGAGACCAGAGGGATGTGATGCCCCCTGGCCACGCCCCCTGGGGTGGGCCTCAGTGCTAACTTCTCTAAGTCCAGGAGGTGTCTGTGAGGTCTTTTCTCTACCATGTGGGATGTGGGATGCTGACACCTCAGCCTTCTTGTCCCTAAAGAAAGGATGACAGCGGTCACCCCCGAGTGCCATTAGAAGACCTTGAGGGTGAGTTGCCCAGGACGCTGTCCCATAAAATGCACAGGATCCACCTCGCTTAGGGGCAGCCTAGCTTAGCAATACTATGCAGTGTGGTGGTTCTGTCTGCCCCTTGTGGTCACAGAGCTGACCAGTGTTGCTATGATTGCCACTGCCACACACTGCAAGGGGATCACACGACGTACTGACAGCCTGGGAAGGACCCGGATCCCCAATTCCAAGTGTGGTTTCTCCTGAATGTGTATTGCTTCTGCACCATTGTAAGGTCCAAAAATTATAAGCCACACCCTGGTAAGTCGGGGCGACCTGTCTCTCCACTGCCATCCTTGGTCTGCCTCCTGCCTCTAGCTCCTCTGCCTCTCTGCTCCTCTCTTCTGCCTCCCAAGAGAGGCAACCCCTCCTTGTGAGATCTGTGAGAAATAAAATGTCTTTTCAATGCCATTTGTTTTGGGGCCTGTTGGCCTCATCACGACAGGATAAGGATAAAATCCACATTTTAAAATAATAGGTGCTGTGCCATCTCTGCCCTCCCCCCATCCTTTCTGCTTGGAACATCCTCCTCCCCTTGAACACCGCTCGCCCTCAAGGCGCAGCATGAATTCCACCTCCTGCCTTTCCTGACTACCTCCCTCAGTGGCTCAGAGGCCCCTCACACTCTCAGCAACACGCCAGCATGAAAATCCTCACGAATCTCACCAGCACTGATCATCAGATCACCTCCTGTCCTCTCCAAAAAAGTGTGGGTTTCTGAAGAGGGGACTAAGAGTGGGGCGCTCAAAACAATAAAACAGTAGGTGCTTAATAAACGTTTGCCGGATGAATGGATGAATGAATGAAACAAATATAAAACCTAATGACCAGAAAAATGTATCACAGGCAAATCTAGAAATCCAAGAAGAGACCTAGGATGAAAGGATCAGAGCACAGAGAAGTCCTCAAAAAGAACAGGGAAATATGACTCTTGTAAAATTTAATTTGGTTTGACAGTTGTGATTTATGAATACAATTGACCTGTTTCTCAGAAATGACATTTGTAGTGAAATGCCTCCCTTGGTCCTACTTGAGTTGTCACTTATGCTGCAGTATTTTCTTCTGCATAGTTTTAAGAGTCCCCTAACAGGACCTAAAGGATCTCATAGACTAATGAACAAAAAGGCCACTTGAACCCACTCGCCCCATACAGATTTCCCATGCTGGTAAAGGATAGGAGAGAAAAGTCACTGTAAGGGAGTTATGATGGGCAATCAAGCAAACAATAAACATTTTGAAATATCTGAGTATGCATTTCATTGTCACCTGTCACCACAGCACTCAATGCTCATGCACAGACATCACGCCAGAACAAAAGATGGAGCCTGTCTTGGTAAATTTGCCCAGATGACCGCAGTATTATTGAAGGACCCATTAGAGCTGATGACAGCTCTCCTATGCATACGCGACAGACTATTCAAAAATAATGCCAGTCTTTTTCATGCTATTATGAAAAAGAAATTCAACTACAGTTGGGTTTATTACAATCATAATGCTGACAGATACTTATCAAAAAGCGACACCAGCCCTAACATCCCTCCACAAGAAGGCAAGGAGGGCGTCTGATGGGCGATTAGAGATCCCCAGCTCCAGATTTCAAAGTGAGGATGCAAAATCATTTGGCCCACAAACTCCTCAGGAGACCAAAGACACTAGGGTTTCACTCCACCTCCAGAGGCAACAGGAGGCCAAGTGGACAGTGAAGGAAACAAAGGACTTGCTTTCAAAGGAGGGGACACTCCTTTTAGTAGGCTGGGCTATTTCTGTCGCCAGGTGGCATCTGTTCAGTGACTCACCCACGTGCACAACAGGCATTTCCCTGTACCTTCCTTGTGTGTACCTGGTGTGTTCTTGGGGTGGCGGCCAGAGCCCAGACCTACACAGCAAGCTGTTCTCCCCCAGCTGTTGTTCCTGGGAGGACCGGCAGTAAACTACATAGCAAATAAATATAGGAGGACATTTCTGTGACAAAATGGAGCCATGGGAGAGCCCCTTGGCCCCACTGGGTGAATTCAGAGCCAAGTCCAGCTGCATCACCACCTTTGGCCTGCTGTGGGTGGGGACAGGAACAGGAAAACTCTTCTGCAGAGATGGGCTGCCTCCCTCAGGGCTGGATGAAGCCTAAGAGCCCAGTGTGCTGGGTAGCAAGATCTTTTTGTCATTCCCAAAGTTAATTTCTATTGGGAAAAGGAGACAAGAAACAGCTGGATTTGATATTTTTCAAGCTGTGGGACTTTATGGTCCCATATGGGTGGAACATAAGTACCATCTTGACTTTCCACTGATATTCTGGGTGTTCAAGGTGCTTTCTAGCCCCAGGACATTGGGACTCTTCCTGGGCTACAAGTCCTTGGACTCATTGAGAACCTGAATCACCTTGGTTCTCTGACCACAAAGGCCTCCCACTGTCCTCTAAGCTGCATTAAGCTGACCTTGCCTGGGCCCTGGTCTGAGACCAGGTCTGGCCTTAAGCCTGAGCCTCCCCTGGTGGTCTGCTCGGTCTTCCAGGCATTTCTAGGGCTCAGCCCTGCATTAACTCTCCAGGCCTTTCCCCAGGAGTGGAATCTTCCCTCCTTAAGCCTTCTTTAAAGGTGCTTGCCTTGCCTTCATTATTTTTATTATTATGAGCTTCCATTTATTAAGTGCCTAATATGTGTTAGTCTCAGGCTAAAGTAAAATGTATCCTTACTCTCCCAATTTTGTGATGATGAAACTGAGGCTTGGAAATGTTTTCTTTCTTGCCTCAGTATGGCTGGTCCTCCAGTCCCCATTCCTCACCTGATGCTGACCAGCCGGCTCTGATGGACCCTCCTATCGCATCATAACATTTTGCCAGGAGGATGGTCCATTTCTAAAGTGCCTACTATGCTTTAATCACTGGCCTGTCCCTCCTCTGGCCTTGCCCATGACCACAGAAATCCAAGAAGGTCCAACTGGTTCCAACTTGCAACAGTGAGGCCCAGTTAAGATAGAAGGCCAGAGGCTAAAGGCCAGAGGCCCATGTGGGGATCTGAGCCTCTCAGTCCAAGGACTGAGGCATTTCAAAGCATCGACGTTGCTCAGTTTGCTATTTTTAACACTTCTACTGACCCTTAAGAGAACAAAACAACTTCAGATATAGATGTTCCTGACTTATGATGAGGTTAGTCCCAATAAGCCCATTCTGAGCTGGAAAGAACTGAAGTGTAAAACGCGTTTAATACACCTGACCCACCAAACATCCTTGCATCACCCAGCCTGCCTCCAGCCTGCTCAGTGCACTGACATTAGCCTGTGGTTGGGCAAAATCACTGACCACACAGCCTATTTTATAATGAAGTGTTGAATCTTTCATGGACACACAGATGGGCATTTTGTAGACAGGATGGGATACAAAAGCACAAAATGCCAATATCCAAGAACAGTGGCAACACAGGACACTACAGAATGGCCCCACACTGTCCTCAAGTGAACAGTTGCAAGGTGAACCATCCTAACTTGGGGAATGTCCCTACATTCACAGGGAAGTAGACCCTGCAACGTTTTAGGACAGCTATCTATTTCACGTGTGCCCACCTCTACTTTCAGTCTAAGATTTTATTTTATTTTTTCAGTACTGGGGGTGGAGCTTAGAGCCCTGTGCATGGAGGCAAGCACTCTACCACTGAGCCACATCCCCGGGCCCCACTGCTGCTTTCTTCATAAATGAGTCTCCTCTGGGGCTCTAGCCCTTTGCTCTCAGCGTCAGTGCCCCTTAGCTTGAGGCCTACGCATCTGATTTCTTCCGTGAATTTCTTTCCTCCTTCCCCGAGGAAGGCAATGTTCTTTACTTGTTTTGGGGGTTCTAAAGTCCAGACCAGATCTGAGGACCAGTGAGGGCTTAGCTCATGGGGGCTGGAAGCAAGGGACAGAAACAAGCCCACTTCGAAGGAGCAAAGGAGACTCCAATTCCTCCTGAGAATCCGCAGGCAGGACATTTGGTTTTGATCCCCTGGTGGCTTAGGCAGAAGGGGACACCCTGGGAAACATATGTGTCAGCTTCTGACAGACACAGACAGGATCATTTGCAGAGACATTTTCCCTAGAATTCACTGCTAGTGGAAATGTACTGCAATAAAGGGTGTGTAAGACAGACAGAAGGTCCCATAGAGCCCACAAGACATCCTCACAGGTAAGCGCATCAGCAAACAAAAAAAATGAAAGAGCCCCCCGTAGCCTTCTATCCGTCAGCCTGCCACCTGGTCCCTGGGTGTGTGGAGACAGACAGCATTACTGCAGGACCAGGCTTCAGCAAGGAATGCGTCACTCCAAAGGGCATCGGCGCAGACATGCCCAGCAAGCTTGGCATCTGTAAGTGTCAGTCCTGGGGCCACTGGGGCACCCGGCGGCTCGTCTCCACTGCTCCTTAGTTACCGAGAGACCAGCACTGAGCCGACTTGCGCTGTGTTTTATTAGCCCATAACACTCTCTAAAACAGCTCCTTTTAAGAAAATGGCTGCCATTATGCACAAATAAGCACTAAGTGGGCTTTTTCCCTCTGCTTTCCATTTTTGGAATGGAAACAGCTTTATCTGTACCCGAAGTGTTACCACCAGTATCTTCATTACTGAAAAGTCTGCCCAGAGCTGTCTTTTTTTTTAATTGGTGCATTTGGAGAAGCCTGGATGCTGCTCTGGCTATCAGAGCATGGCAAATGGCTGTGGGGCTGGGGCTTACGGGGAAGCGCGCAAGCAAATGGACACAAACGACAACTGTGACGTTTGCATTCTCCCCTTCTACAGTACACCATGAAAATGCAGGTAGAGGGGTTGTATTCACTCTGCAGTCAGAGGTTACTAATTAAGCAAAGCATTACTGAACCAGAAATACCTATAAAAGCTTCTTTTTTTAACCCACATCTGAGCATTAACGTTTACAGGGCCTTTCAACGGGCTCTTGCAATGGTGAGCATCTTTCATCCCATAATTCACTGAGGATAACTCAAGTCCTAAAACCTTCTTGGTGTATGGACAAAAAAAAAAAAAGGTCAGAACTTAAAGGAAACTTAACAGCAAAGAAGATGTGACTAAAAAGTGGATCAAAGGGAGGTAAAGAAAAGGCTTTGCTACCACAAAGCATCTTGGGAGGGGTCCTTCAGTCCTTGTTCCTGGGAGGCTACTCTTTGGTGCTGCCTGGGTGACCAGCAAAGTCTGGATATGTGGCCCGCTGTTGTCCCCTTCACAGGCCTTCAACAGCCACGGATGGACTTGTGTGGTCCTTAGTGTTCCCCTGGCAGCCTAGCAAGTTTCTTAAGTCACCCCTGGTTTTATGTTGTATAGATTCATTTTCTTTTGGCTGAATAACCAAAAGAATAACTGGTCTGGTTTCCAATCATCTACTAGATAATCCTAAGAAAACTTCAAGATCTGACATGGCGAAGGTCAGCCCAACTCTCCACTTTTAGCTAAAACAATCATACCTTCAGTGAGACCTGTTTCTGCATCACAGCAGAGCATCCCTTGAAAATGAATGAATGGCCTCTCTGTGAACAGGTCAGAAGGTTTCAATGCTAGGCCAGTGTCCTAGGGCTGTGGACTGTCTTCAGACTCAGGTGGACAGTGCTGCGACCCGCCCTTGCCATCCCCTGACATGCTTGTGGACTATCCAGGGGAAGAACAGAGCCGTAGCTGTCCTCATTCCCAGCCCAGGTCTCTGGCCCAGCCTCTCTCACGTCCATCTCCCAGGCCTTCGCCACCTTCCATGGATGGCCCCAACACAGCCCCAGGAAACACTCCCCTGGCAAGTTCTCTGAAGTTATGCGGTGATGTGAGCACAAATGGCACGGGCTTTGGGAGGGGAAGGCAGGTCTCCAGCCCCTGCTGGGCTCTGCCTAGCTGCATGGCTTTAGGAGCTGTCTGGCTCAAGTTCTTAACTGTTAAACAGGAATAACAACACCTGTCTGCAGGGTGCTGAGAGGTACAACATGCAGTGATATTTACTTCTCTAAGGTACATGTGCCCTGCGTTCTGTAGGGCATGAGGCATCTTCCAGAAAATATCTCTTAGGGTAATCCCTCAGGGTAGCCTGGGGTCTGTCCCCAGCCCCACTCCATCACCCCAGGAGGGAGCTGTTTATGGTCCTGCCCAGCCTCTTCCCTGGGAGAGCTTTGGTGGATTTACTCCTGCAGACAGGCTTGAGTGGCACCCATAACAGCCCAGTATTCCTGAAGACAGAGAGTGGGGCCCTTGAGGCTGTCACTAGTATGGGTGAGGTCTTCTGGAACATTCTACTTCTTACCACATTCAAAAGAAACACAAGTTTCTTTTGGCAGACAAGTTAAACCCAGGCTTTCTCTGTTGAGGTAAGCAGCCCCTCCTCATCTCCTACTTAGGTTCTCATTTCGTAGAGTCTGCTGGTAGAGTCAACCCAGATGACTGAGAGAAAAAGCTATTTCACCTATGTGGTGCAAATATCAAGCAGAGAAGAGATGCCATGGCTGCGTGTGCGCTGCCCTGTGACAGCCGCTCAGGCTCTCAAAGTACTGAGTGAGAGACTCAGTAACTCACCTCTGCTTCCCCTCTTGACTACACTGTTTCCTAAAGAGCCAGAGGTCCATCTCAGTCTCTCCATTGTTCTTCAGAACTAAGCTTCTTTCTATACATGAATGCCTCCTCTCCACGAGTGCTGAGGCACAAATGGTTCAGTTCATGAGCTTTAGCAGGAGAAAATTCTCTTTTGGTTTTCAACCAGCTGCACCACTACCAGAACTTTCAGACTTGCAGAGTTAATTTCAAGTATCTCAGAAAGAACACTGCTAAGGGGCTTCCAGTTCTGGCAACGTGGCAGACTAAAGAGACTAACAAGATGCGCACTCTGAGCGCCAGCAAGGAGGGGTAGTCTAAGAAGTGACTGAGTGACTGCTTGTGATTTTTAAAAACTGTCAAAGTCACAAAAGTCAAGGGATGGCTGGGAGTGGAGGAGAATGGGGGACAGGATAGCTGGCTGTGGCTGGGGTCCTGGTCAGACCTATGGCCACCTTGCACATTTGGGGACAACTGGCAACACTTGGATGGGCCTTCAGGTGAAGGGAAGTTCTTTGTAGGCTTCCTAAAACTTTTTTACAGTTTCTAAAATGATTTCAAAATGAAAGGCAAAGTTAAGCTTCAGGGAAAAAGAAAACTGCAGGTTAAATGTTGAATAAACAGCCATGCACTGACCAACTTAGCCTGAGAGAAGCAGCGCCAGGAGCCACACAACCAGGATGTGGCCCCCAAGTAGGCAACAGGCCAGAGTTGTCTCTGGGAAGGGATGAAGTCTCCCATGTCATTGTTCCCTGCAGAACTAAACCCTTCAGCCCTCTGAGAAAGAGCCAGGGAGAGGCTAGCTGGCAGGGCACGTGTATTCCACCTTGGACCCAGTACACTGGGCCCAGGAGGCAGGGCCTCAACAGAAGGGTTGGTGTTCAATCCACCTGGGAAGCCACACAAATGGAACAGAGCCCCAGACCCCATCCCTGAGCCTCTAACAAACTGATGTGAGGGGGGTCTGGTGTTTCATGTTCAGCCAGGACCGAGAAACATTGAGCCCCTCTGAGGCCCCCAGGAGTCCCTGGTCTGTGCCAGCGAGGTCGGCCATGGCCCTGCTTCTCACCTTGCCCAAGGGCTGAGCCCTGCAAGTGCATTCAGATCTTCATTTATGAAAACTGGAGAGAAAATAAACTATGATCTTGAAAGCCAAGCCAAACCGACAGCCAGAAAAAGCCAAGTTCACTTACAGACATGGATAAAAAATCTGAACTTAAAACAAAATGAAACAACATAAGCATCACAACCAAACTGTGCTCATCTCAGGACATTGGGATGGGGACAATTTAGAAAAGGAATGTGACCATCTTGCCCACAGATGAAAGCAGAAAAACCACGTGAATGACTCAATGAATGAAAAAAGTAATTTGATACAATTCAACCTATTTGTGATTTTAAAAACCCCAAGAAACAAAACAAAAAACAAAACAAAATATCAAATCAACTTGTAGCAAAGCAGGACTAGGAAAGAATCATCTCAACCCAGTACAGGCTAGCAGTAACAAAAGACATCCTCCATGAACATTGTACATTTCATACTTGATGCTAAAACCTTAAAAGAATTTCTTTAAAGTTAGTAATAAAAAATGCCTTCTATCACTGCTCCAATTTTATATGATACTGAGATTCTAGCCCCCCCCCAGTAGGGTTGTAGATAAATAAATAAAAAGAAACAAAAAAGAGAAAGGGAAGATGTAAAGATTTCAGAAACAAACTGTCAGTATTAACAATCCATATGAATTTTTTATATAAAATTATAGGAGAACTAACAAGAGAATTCCTGAAGTTTCCAGCTATAGCACCACACTCCAAGCTGAGCAGCAGAATGCCCAGCTGCAACCAGACAGGAAACTCCATGCTTTATGTCTCATGTGTAGAATGGGACAATGGGAGCCAGAGAAGCACCGTGAGGGCTAGATGAGCTGGTGTTCCTGCATGCCAGCAACAAGGGCAGAATGCAGTTAAATATGTAGACATTAATTAATCCTTACAATGATCTTACAGATAGTCCTGCTGACCCATTTCTCAGATAAGAAAACTCAGGCTCACAAACTAGTTAAGAATAATGTCCAGGAGGATCTCAGACCTAGGAGAGAGAAAGGACAGCCAGGAGGAGCCAGGCCCTTCTCTTTATATGGCAATTTTCAGGAACACTCATTGCCCCTCACTTTTCCTGCCCTTCCAAGAGCCCAGAGGAGGTAGGAATAGGACTCCAGTGCTGTGACAAGAAAGGAGCTGACACAATAGAGGTGGACAAATGGGGTGACATATCATATTCCTGGCCAGAGACAATCAGCATCCTGAGGGACCAAGAAGAGCAATCGAGAAAATCCTAAAAATCCCAGTGTGTGTGTGTGTGTGTGTGTGTGTGTGTGCGCACGCGCGTGTGCGTACGCACGCAGGGCCCTGGGAAGATTTTACAAGATATTAAAACATTTTAAAACCTATAATTAAACAATGTAAAATTAGTGCATGAATAACTAGACTAATAGAATGGAATAAAAAGTTCAGAAATAGATCCAAGTGCATATGAGAATTTAATGTTACAAATCAGGAGGAGGAAAAAATGAATGTTTTACAAAAGGGGCCTTGGGACAATTACATAGCTATTTACAAAATGATAAAAATGGATTCATACCTAACTCCATATACAAGGACAAGTTCTAAATGAATGGAGCTCCATATGTAAAAATAAAATCATATAAGTGGCAGCAGAAAATGGAGTGAATTCCTTTATAACCTGAAAGTGAGGAAAATCTTCCTCTCTATGACTCAGAAACCCAAAAGCAAGCAAGAGAAGATCCATAAGTTAGACTTAAATTCTTTTTTTTTGCATGACAAACATATACATATTTCTCATGGGAATGCAAAACGTAGAAGTGGAATTTGGCAATGTCTAGAAAGCTTACACATGCAGTCACTGTTTGATCCAGCAATCTCATTTCTGAGAATCCACCCCAAGGTACAGTGGCAAAAATACAAAATGATCATGCAAAGGCTGAAAAACAATCTTCTGGCAGAATACTGTGCCCCAAATATGTCCACACCCTGTTCCCTGGAACCTGTGGGTATGTTCTCTCACCTGGTGGAGGGACTTTGCAGATATGATTAAAGTTAAGAGTCTTAAAACCAGATTGTCCAAGTAGATCCAAAGCAAGCAGAGAAGTCCTTAAAAGAAGAAGAGTCCCAGAGACAAGGCCGAAGGAGGAGACAATCAAAGAATGGGACTCAACTCACTGTGACAGGCTCTGAAGATGGAGAGGGACCGTGAGGCACAGAATATGGTAGCTTATAGCAGCTGGATGGCCTGAGGTGACAGCCGGCTCAGAAATAGGATCTCAGTCCTACAACTACAGAGAACTGTATTCTGCCAACATCTTGATGAGTTTGGAAGTGAACTCCCCCCCAGAGCCTCTCAAAGAAGAGACCTTGCCCTGAGGATGCCTTGAGTTTGGCCCATGAAACCTATGTTGGTTTCTGACGTACAGAACTATAGGATACATTTGTGTTGCATAAGCCACTGTTTGGTAATTTGTGAGGGCAGTGATATAAAATGAATACCCACTCCAAATGTTCCCCACTAGAGGGCTAGCTAAGTAGAAAATACCAGGCGCATACCCTCTGAGGAGAGAGACCTGCTCACATGCAGGAAGTAGCAAGGAAGCTGTCTACAGGGACAACCAGTGAGCTTCAGGATGCTGTCACATGAGGAGAGTAAAGTTCAAGATGCTGCACTCCATGTAAGAAAAGGGGTATGAATACATGAGTTTGCTTATGTTGCTGAAAAAATAGATAAACCCCAAACCTAAAACACGTGGCTATCTATGG
Organism: Xerus rutilus; assembly: GCA_028644305.1. NCBI lineage: Eukaryota > Metazoa > Chordata > Mammalia > Rodentia > Sciuridae > Xerus > Xerus rutilus. The sequence continues at coordinate 10,746,027 of CM053415.1, read as the reverse complement.
GGAGACAGGAAATAGGGTGAAGGGGACAAAGGTGAACACAAACTTCTCTGAATGTAACTTTTTAAAAAATAGTTTTGACTTGGAGATCATGAATGAGTTACATGCTCCAAAATCAATTTAAAATGTCCTAAAATATTTCTAAAGTAAAATAATTTGCAATTTTTTTCTTTTTATTGGTTCTTTTAAGCAAAATGATTTTAAAGAAATCAGTCTTTAAAAATTGAAGCAAAAAAAAAATGAAATATCTGAAACAAATGCACTTAATTCTCTATTAAGCTGGTGGTGACATAACCACAAAAAGAGTTACACAATGTGACTTTAGAACACAATGATTTTGACCACACATGCGTGGTAAAATGTATCTTAAAGACACTCAAATTGCATTTGATAGTCTTATTTAGTTATACCACTGAAATCACCATTTTGAAATTCTTAATAGTCACCTAGAATAAATATTTATGTATGGGTTTCTAAAACACAATTTTAGCCTTAGAGAAAGGCTATTTAATATATAAATTCAGGAATAATAATCTTAAAATTGAATGGGAATATTGGTATGTATTCATCATATTCAAAAAAATATTGTTTCTTCTCTCTGTCCACTGGAAATATCTAGAAGCAATGACCAACTGTGAGCAATAAGCACCCATCCCCCTGGTGAAAAGTTATGGTCCTTTAAGACCGCTCGACACTAAATGAAACCAAGGCCCATCAGATGGAAGGATGGCTCCACCTGAGCTTGGGACTGGAAAGTATAAGCTAGGCCTGGGACATCTGCTGCCTCAGAAGCAAAGCAGTCACCCAAATCAGGTGGCCTTGAGTAAGGGGGTCCAGGACAAGAAAGGCAGCCCAGGCTAAAGATGGATGAATTTGGGGCTCAGAAAAGAATAATGACTGCAGGTGCCTGAAACACACTGAACACATAAAACCCTGTTTCCATAAGAAAACTCAGGAAAAGAGACAGTGGGGCAAAAAAAGAAGGAAAATATCTGTTTAACATTAAAAGTAACAGGGATAATTGGTAATTAGAGGAAAAGACATCAAGGTTCTACATTTTCTTCTAAGAGTTTCAAAGTTAGCTTCTATCATTTTGGTATTCATCCACTGGGGATTGATTTTCTTGATTAGATGTGAAGTAGGGACACACAGTTACTTTTCTAAGTAAATAAATGTTCCAGCCGCATGTAGATGGTGCACACTTTGAAACGTTTGCTTAATGAAACTTGTTAAGAAGTGTATGGACTCCATCCTGATCTACCATGGCCTTACCACTGCACACCGCCAGGGCAGGCATTAAAGCCCCTAGGGCTTCGCTGCAGACAATCACCACTCGGAAATTTTACTGCTCTTGTAATCTGGCTCTTTATCTTTTCACTTTTGCTTTAATTAGAACACAAAACTGGCAGACTGTGGTATTCACCCCTGTCAGTGGGGGCCTTTCCAAGTATAGCCCTGTTATAGACACCCTGCCCTGCAGTGCCGCTGTGTCCTTGAGATCAGATCTAGAGTCTTTTCCATGGCTCACTCTGGGTGCCTGGGTGATTGGTGTCACTCTCACCACTCACTTCCCACCTCTCTGTGCTGCCTCCTGGGCCTCCTGTTGCGCTCCAAACCCAACCTGGGAGTTTCTTCCTGAGAACCACAGGTCCTTCCTCTCAAGAGAGAACGTTTCCCCATTACAGCAGAAACCTCATCAGTTTTTGCTTATTGCCGAATCTTCTATGCCTAAAATAGTGCTTGGAGATAGAACATGCTCCAGAAATACTGTTGAATGAATGCATGTTCTTTGACAGACAAAGTTGTACTAAATAGTCAATCCCATCGGTATATTTGGTAGCTGACTGTGATACAGAAGTTTTAAAAAATCAGTCAACTGTGTTTTCAAATTTGGGGTACCTATTTTGAAACACAACTTGAATTTCAACTCTTATTCTTACTCTTTTGATCATCTAGTAGGAGCCTGGCCTAACATCCTGTTTTCTCTGGTCTTGGCACATCCTGTCCCCAGCGTCTGAGTTTGGTCTATTCTCCACTTCTCGTCCTCTAAGCATGATCACACCAACTGCCCCTACGTCCTTGCGGATGCTCTTGGGTTGTCCTGTAAGCATCTCTCAACCATCCCTCAAGGAGAGGTCCCTGTGATACTTTCTGGAAACTCCAGCTTCTAGTTTTACAAGACACATACCTGCCCCTCCACAATCCATCTGGAGATGGATGTCTTCCCATCGTAGCCTGGCCGGAACTGCAGAGTGGCTGAGCGAGGGCTGATGTTGGAAATGACCAGGTTGGATGGTGCCCCAGGAAGGTCTAGAGATGAATGAGAGAGGGAGGTGGAGTTAAATTCTGTCACAACTTAGGCAGCTATCAATCATGTCAGCTTTGTGCCAGTTTCTATACCAAGAAAGAGTTGGTTTTCAAAACCATGAAAGTGAGAAGTAGCAGGACTTCTCCCAAGATAGAAGCAAGCATGATTTTTGCTTTAACAAGGTCACCCATCAAGCTTCAGGCCACCTGAAATGGCCCTAGGAGGCACATGTCTCATTTCTTTCTGAACAGATAAGGCAGTTAACAGGTACTTGTTTAATGAGCAAAGGGTGAATGAATGTAATTCCTCCCATCTGCTGAAACCACCAAGAGTTGTGTCCAGCTTTCTTTCATCATTCCCACAATGCCCTGGGAAGCAGGCTGGGGGAGGGCAGGGCAAGGATGGCTCCTAGGTCGCATGACATGGTAGGTATTCAGGTCTTAGGCTTAGGCTTCTTGGGTCTGGTTTCCAAGACAACCAAATGCAGGTGACAGTGCAGAACTCTTCTCTCTCTGCCTGTATTCCGTTGCTCTGGCAACGAGACAAGGTAGAAGGTGGGTCTGCATGGAAGGTGGCTCCCATCATCTGAGCCTCCCTATGGCTCCCGCCTTCTCGCAGACTAGACACTCTTGGGTAGGCTGCTCCCCAAAGAACCTCTCTGGCTCACAAGTGCTATGTTGTATGTTCAGATGAGAGTTCTAATATTATTTATATAATAATTTTATATTGTTTGTCAGGTGATACAAAATACCCTAGTGTTGGGGTTTTGCGCTGGGGATTAGCTCTTCTGACCAGCAGGAGAGGGGAATCCTCGGGCACCCCCAACAAGGTCGAGCCGAGAAAGGTAAAGTCGTCCGGCGCGAAATCACCATGCACCAGAGAGTTCTGTCTCAAACAGGAACTCCGTTTATTGTAAGGAAGTTACATTCTTATATAGGGGCTCAGGGCCAATAGCGTCTCGTTTTTGAGCCACTAATGCGGAAGCGGGCTGTCCACACATAGCAGTATAGAAGCGTTTAGGCTGGGGATCATGCATTGTCCACGAGCACGGAAATAGAGGTCAGCCAATAGAAGCGAGGTGATGTGGCACTCTCGGGGTGGGATGCTTTGTCCTGGGCCAGTTGCTCAGCACCAGTTTATGGTATGCCCCCACACCCTAGAGAAAGATAATGGGATAAAATGAAGAAAAAAAATTGCAATTTGAGCCAGCTAGAAAGCTGGCGTTTCTAAGGAGCAACTTCCTAATGCGCATTCCTGGGGACATTTAAAGGCAGGTCTTGCCAGGGACAATAAAACCACTTGGTCATTAGTTCAGTATTGGCACAGGTGGGGTCTCTAGGATCTCAAGGGTCCTTCTGCATCTAGTTTAATGAATTTGAAGCAGAAAATGTTTAAGCTGGAGGAAAAGAGACTCTTTTCGTTATACTCCTCAGCTCTCAGTCACTAATGGATGTAAAACCTCAAGAAGGGCAAACAGAATACAGCTCCCCAGAAGGGTCTGTCCTCTCAGCATGCTGCCTGCAGATGATTCCCTTGCTCAGGTATGCTGCAGGATGGCTCTCCAGCTGCAGGTGACCTGTCCTGCAAACATGGAACAGCAGCCCTCACCCCCCTTCGCCTTGACTGTCAGGGCTGATCCTTTTGCCCCCAGCTCTCCCTGCTGCACATCCAGGTGTAGCATGGACACAGTAATGCTGGATGCAGAGGCGATCTGGAGGCCAGTGAGCCCAGTGTTCTGCCCTGGATGGACAGTGTCCAAGCTACCCCAGGAAAACCCTGGCAACAGGTATGTTTCCCATGCTGCCCTCTGTCAGTGTGTGCAGACCTTTTAACAAATTAAACGGTACCACCATCATCCCACTGTTTTGAGAGTAACTGATGATATTTCAAACATGTGCTTTGGGAACTGGCTTAAAACACTTTAAATATGTGTTATGGGAACTATTTGTGCAAGATAAATGAGGAGATGAAAAAGAATCTTTCTGTAGGTCAAAGACTTAAAACGAGGCTGAACTGCCTCAGAGCAGTGGTTCTTAGGTGGCATCTGACTGTGGCAGCATCGCCTGAACACGATGACCCCAGGGTCATTGCAGATCAGACCGTGGAGGTGGCTGCAGGACAAGCCTGTGGATTTTGCACAGAGGCAGTGTGAGGGCCATGACTGGGTGGGCAGAAAGACTTGCTCCAGGATCCCCTGCTGGGTGTGGCCCTGCCCAAGGGAGTGCTCCTCCAGCAAGTGGCAGGGAGGGCAGAGTCTCTGGTGGCAGAGACACCACAGAGAGCCCGGTGACTGAGTGGCACCAGAGTGGCACCACGGGGAAGGTACAGGACAGTAATGATGGCTCACATGGGGACTTTACTGTCTCTGTTTTATGTGTCATGTATTCTCTTACAATCACACATGCCATCCTCCCAAGAGAATCATGAAGCCTGAACTGAAAGTAGGGCAAGTATGGGACAGGTGTGGCTTTCCATGGGTCTTTCAGACCCTACATACGAGCCAGTCTTACTTTTTTCAAATACCCAAATAAGGCAAATTGACATTTTTTAAAATGCCAGGAGACTGATAGCTTTAATTAAAGAATTGTTCTGATATCCCCATGACATTTTCTCATATTCACATTTATTTCTAATTTTCTGGAAAAACACCTTCATTTTAAACACCAACATTAAAACTGGAGAAAAAAACAGATGGGTAGCAATTTTCTAAAGCTGGAATGAGTGTACAGAACATACCTCAAAAAAACAGGTATGAGCCTGGCTGCAGACAGCCAGATGGGTGAGGGCGGCTTGCCAGGCACCCCCGGCTCGGAGCCCGCCCCTGCCTGTTCCTCTCACTGTCCCCTGTGCCTTCTGCTTACCAAACCTCAGTGTTACTGCTTTGTAAAGCGAGTAAAGTGCTAACTGGCAACCTGAGTATTTCCTATTTCTCTCTCCAAAGGTGTTGGTGGTCCTTGGCTGATGGTCCCTGGCAGGTAGGAACCCCAGGCTCTCCAGTGCAGGGTTAGGCTTCATGGAATCAGCACCTCTCCTTCCCCCTCAGCACATTCCCACTTGCAGGGAGACGAGGGCAAGCCCCATGCTGGAAAGCGAGGCTGAAGCGGTGGCTGCTTGCTTACCCTCCTGCCCAGAGTGGTCCAGCAGGAGGCTGATACCCTGCCCTGTTCAAGGCACTCAGTGGCTTCTGCAAGGAAATGCCATTGACCCTGAGGGTCAGGAATCTGTACAGGAAAGACAAGAGCAGGAAAGGTACACAGGGATCCTACCCACCTGGGGGCACTCCGGAAGAGATGGTGGATGAGGTGGCCAGGCCCACCCCTGCTGCTGTGAAGGCTGCCACGTCGATGGTGTAGGTGGTGAGCGACGACAGTCCTTTGATTTTATATTCGTGTGTTGTGCTGTTGAGGGTGTGTGTGAGCCGAGAGCTGTTCTTTCCATACACCTCCCAGGAAATCTGATAGCCTGAAAGGACAGACAAAAGTTGAGCTGGGACCTCAACCATGCTGAGGACTGAGACTGGATGCAATGCCATCATCTTGGCAGATCTGGGACAGTGGGGGCAGGAGGAAATCTCAGCTAGATCTGCCAATGTCACAGTGGAATTCATGACCCTGCCCAAATGGAACTGAGTTAGGGCTCTTTCCTCTGTGCCCCACGGAAGTTCACCACACCCCTTCTCCCCCCTCAGTGGCCTGTCTTTCCCCAACACAGTGAGCCTCACGGAGACAGGGACCTGTCTGCTAGTCTGATGGCCCCAGAACCTGGTGTGCAGCCAAGGAGTGATGGAGATGACCATCAGCTGCTCGCTCCGTGTCGCTCCTCTTGTCTAGCTGTGCTGTGCATTCCGCCAACACTGCCACTTGAAGAAGCTACTATTTTCCGTGTACTGTGCCCTAAATCAATGGCGTGCTCTTGGGTTGCAGCTAGTTTGTGGAATCACTTCTACTTTTTCCTTTTTTAGATGATGGACAGATCACTCTTCCAGTTTGTAAAGTGCTGTCCCTGGAAAAGTTCCCTTCTCCCTGAGTGTGTGAGTTTTGCTTCTAGCTCTTCCTCTCCCCCTTTTGGATATTCTGCTTTCCTAGCAAAATTTAATTTCCCCTGTACTCTGTTCAGTCCTGCAGGGCCTCATGATCACAATTTTCCAAGTCTCACGATTGGAGGCTTGGAGAAAAAGAGATCTGACTAGTGCCTGAATCGCCTGCCTCAGGGGATAGAGAATGCTTAAGTGTCTTTTAAATAAAGAGAGAGACTGTGATGGAAAGAGCTCTTGGGTCCAAGATACAGGAAAATCGCTGAAAGCACTTGCTCCTCTTCCCAGTCAATAAGCTTGGGGATGCTGGAGCACCAGGATGCATCCTAACTTCCTTCTCTTTCTGATGAAAGCAATAATTAAAGCTAGAAAGTTGTATTTGCAGGTGAACAATAATTTAGAGGAAAGCATCTTGGGACTTTAATATTTTAGAAAAAAAGAAAAAAAAAACTAATGTCAAAACCAACTCCCTGCTCACTGTCCCAGTAGTGGTCACTGTCCCAGTAGTGGTCATGCAGTCTGGCAACCTCAGTGTGCTGGCCCAGACACTCTCAAGCTGGGCGGTTCATCCAGGAATAGCAAAAGAACAAAGGCCCCAGAGGGGTGCTGGCCACAGTGCCTCAGGGCCACCAGAGCACTTGGAATTACATTGGCCAGTGGCTGGGTGGGTCTTTGCTCCAGCCACTAGACCCCTAAGACACCCTTCTCTGTGCAGGCTCCCACTGCCTCTTGGGACCAGTCCCTTTTTCCTCCACACTGTGCTGGCTTGCTGATCCTTGGTGGCTGCTTCCTCCTGACTCCCACCCCAAGGGTTTCAGCCTCCCCCTCCTAACCTGCTGCCCAGCCAGCTCATCTATATAGACCAGTGCTAAGATCACCAGGCTCTCCATTAGTTCTTTCCTTTTGACTAATTTGAAATTTGGCAATAATTTCACAATTAATAAAACACAAACCTTCAGGACAATGCATATTAAAAACATCAAACTGGGCATGCACAAGGTGCCTGGAAGTGTCCTAAGTACTCAGCGTGCAAGCTGCACAGCACGCCTTTGACACTGGAGAGCCACCATCCTCATTTTACAAAGGGGAGATGGTACAAGGAGCTTCAGGTACTTGCTAGAAACCCAGAAGCATCTCTAGGCCCAGGCTTCTCAGCATGACAATGTCCTGCCACCCAAGAGCCCCCTTGCCAACTGCTCTGTAGTGTCTGAGGAATATGAAAGCCATTCTCTGACCTTGGTGGGTCATGCCTGATAAATCTCTAAATAATGTGACACCTGGGGTCTACCTCCGAGCACACAGAAAGGGGAGGCTTTGTGGAATGCTTCTACTTTGTCAGGAAATTTTACTTGTTTAAAGACGGTTATTCATCATAATTTACTAAAACATTGCATCCTGCTCATCAAGTCAACCTGGAGCTGAGACACAGCAATCCCAGCATCTTTAGTAAGCACAGCCTTGTTGGGATTTATTAGAATCAAAACTGATAATATAGTATGCTCAAATTGTTATGGATATGAAAAAAAAAAAAACAAATGAACAACTAAAGAACCTGCTCTGCTCAGCAAGATTCCAGGAAAACACCAGTAGGGAGAAAGCGCTGGTCCAGACTTCACAGTAAAGAGCAGCTCAGGGTACTTGCAAGCCCACAGACAGACAGTGTGGTGGGCACGTGGCAGCTGAGGATGCCCTCCCACTTATGCACAGCTTTGGGGACATGCCTGGTGGACTTTGGCAGCTCTGGCCAGTGAGGGTTTCATCTGGCTCCAGTGCATGAGAGGCGTGGGGAGGGGCTCCTGGAGTCAGGGCCCGGAGCCTCCAGCTTGGCGTCCACCTGCTCCGAAAGGCTGCTAACTGAGACTAACGACCAGAGGAGCTTCCGAAATAATTTTCTGTTGATCTGAAGTAAATTCTCTATAAGAGAGCAGTGCATCCAATCACAAACTGTCTGTCTGCATCCCAGCCCTCATAAATCAGAGTTTACAAAGGAAGAGTGGAAGGTACTGAAATTTACAATAAGAGCCCAATGGACAATTTACTCGGGTGGGTGCTTGGCCGTCCCTGCTCGGCATTTCCCTTTCATTCTGGCCCCAAATTAAAACAGAGGCACAGGGGTGCCTGATGTGGCCAGGCTGATAAAGTATGGCTTCCAACAGTTCCTGACCATACAGCATGCAGGGCACAGAACCAAGCCATCAGTGAGGGTGTGCTCCCAGTAGTGGCCTTTAGCAATAACTACCCTGAGGGCCCAGTCTTGGGGAAGAGGGTGGGCACCAACATCCCTGAGGTGGGCTTCGGGGGCCAGCTTGGCCTGCAAATACAGGTTTTCTCTCTTGTACTTAATAAAATACCTCCAGCACACATAGAGCTGTGTGGTGCTTCTGGCATGTTCCATGGGAGACTCCATGTGCAGTGTTGCTATTGGCAGAGCATCCAGAGCCCTGGAAGCCACACGGAGGATGTCACAGGGAGGTGACTAGGTGATGTCCTAGTGACACAGCCATCCACCTCACCCTTTGGAACCTTCTCCTCTACAGTGCTGCTCAGACAGAGCATGTGCACCCATTGCAGCTTCTGAGGACGGGGGGTGCACTTTACAGTGTGGGCAGGAACAGAGAGAAACACAGGTCAGGTGCAGCGAGGGGGAACAGTGTGGCTCCCTGAGAGGAGGGACAGAGTCTGTGGCAGCACCGTCACCACCAGCCCAGGCAGCGGGAAGGGGCAGGCTGGCAGACTCCAACTCAGAAGAGCCAACATTCTGAAGGTCAAGTTCCACAATAAACCATAGGCGTTTGCTTGTAACTACAGGTATTTGTTTAAATAAAATACGAAAATGAGTTCATTAAGCCCTATTAGCTGGCAGGAACAGCTGATCATAAATTGGAAGTATTGGCAACCATGCTCGGCCGTGCAACCTGGGGGAACTCAACTGACTGCCTGCTATTCCCCCTCGGGCTTTAAAATGAGAATGAAGACTGCGGTGAGTTCAGAGGGCAAGGCAGGCTATGCCCATGTCTGTGACAGCGATACCCTTCTGGGACAAGCTGTCTACCCAGGAATCTCAGCCAAGGTTCTAGAACACAGCACGCTGCCTTGAAATGCCAACTGGGCAGAGAGAGATTGCCAGTCTCTCTCTCACTTCTGAATCAGTGGCAAGTGTGGCTCTGTTCAGTGCCGGGGTCGCCCTGAGGGGCACACGTACAAGGTCAGACTGAAGCTCTCTGGACCTACACACAGCCCTGCCAAGCCGTGCGCACCCTGCTCCACTCCACGGAGTGATTTTCCATTCTTTGTGTGGCATAAAGCAATGCTAACCAGTGGGGTCCCTGCTCTCTATCATGTCCCTCCTGTCCCACCATGGTGACTTCCTTCCATGCCAGGCAATAGCAGGGATTTCCTGTCCTGTATGCTCGGTGCCTGCAGTCCTGTGCCGAGAGGACCTTATCCCAACAGACGGGTGTGACGTGCAGCTGCCACAGTGCTGCTTCCTAGTCCTGGACTGGGGACACCTCAAAGTGGGTGTTTCAAACCATTGCCTTCTTGAAAGCAGGCCAGAGGATATAGCCACTTCATTAAAACGTTTGAGGTGACATCAACTCAAAGGCCTGTGAATGATCTGTGTGCCCATTCTGTGAAGGGTTCTGGTGGACACAGCTACTCACAGAACGCATACCCAGAAGCAGTGGCAGGCAGGTGTCAGTTCTGCTGCTGGAAGGAGACTGGAGTTAGGGTGGGACAGTTCCTGGGCTGGGCTCTGGGGTGCTAAATGTAGCAGTGAACTCCCAGGGCAGTGACCTCTGCTGCAGTGACACACAGGGTGCCTGACACCTGTCCCTACTGCATGACTTGCCAGCCTCAGGGAGTTCAGTGTCCTGAGGAGAACATGCCCTGCCTCTGCACATGCTATCCTCACATAGCGAAGTTTCTGGCTATTGTTGTGATAAGGAAGAAAAAACCACTGTGGAGGAGGAAGTCAAAATGTGGCAGGAAAGTCAAGGTGACCCAGTTGGTGTGAGCCCACGGCTCAAGCAGCCGGGCAACACCAATAGGTGCACACGGCTCACTGTGAGCCATCTGCTGTCAGTGAGGGAGGAAGCAGGGTGGTCTTTCCTTGATGTGCATCATTTGAAGTGGCTGTTAAGCTGTCACTTAACACAAACCCTGTTAAGCTGTGACAACACAGGCCCTGATGTTGTCTGGCCCCATTGAGCAGGACTGCTGGGTATTTCCTTGGCCCAGGGCTTTGAGAGACCTGCAGGAGGCTGTGGACAGGGGCGAGAGGGTTTCTCCCATGGGGCAAGGGCTCAGTTCACAACTGGCCCCACACTTGATGCAGAGGAGAGAATGGAGGCCAGTCCCGGTGCTGGTTGGGTCACTGTGGGCCACGTGACCATGAGAGCCACCGCCCTATCACAGCATCCTCTTCACCAAGATGAGTGAAGGCTGTGCCTCTGCAGTGGTGGAGAACAAGCAGCCTCTGAGGTGCCTGGGCAACAGGGTGCCTCGGTGGTCGCTGCTGTCATCCAGAAGGCTGGTGGCAGGAAGAGCGCACAGCCTCACAGCCCAGCAGCATGCCGCAGGTTCCGTGCACAGGTTCTCAGACACACTGGTCAGCATGTGTTTGCTCCAGGAATCACAGGAGCTGAAGGAATCATATGGCTCCCTGGGTCTGAGAACGTGACCACTGTCATGCTGCAGTCAGGCTCCAGACTGACTTGTGTGCTGACAAATGACGCACTCAGAGCTGTGACTGCTTGCTCCCAAAGGGCCTGACTGCAAAATACCTAAGAGGAGCCCTTGATGGGACATGCCATGCTATCAGCAAAGTCCCTAGTGAGTGCTGATGTATGTACCCAGTGTGTGTGTGGCCGAGCAATAAGAATACAAAATAGCTTGCTTAAAATTCCAAAAAATATTTGGAAAAGGGCTGCCCATTGGCGGCTGAGCTGCTCAGGACCAGACAGCAGGCCACCCCCTCAGTACAACTGGCTTCAGTTAGCCCTAATAGCCCTGGAGGATTACATGGCCCACAGTTGACACAGGGCCTAGGAGGTCAGCTGTAGCTCCCACAGTGGAAGTGGGAGCCTCCAACTTCATCCAAGGCAAAAGCCTCTGCTGGTTTCATCAGAATAAGATTTCTTTCTTTTCAAACTGAGATTTAAATTGAGCTTTAACCTGAACAATTTCCAGAAACCTCTTCTATAAAATAAAATCATTGAAAGCCCTACAAAAGGAGAGCTGCTTCCTAGAGGCTCCTCACACCTCTGGAGGGGAGTCTCACAGCGAGGCAGCCATCTGCGTCCAGGCCGCCTGCACACAACTCAGAAGCCCTCTGAGGCTGGTGTTCTCTTTATCCTTAGGTTTCTCACAGTGAGGAGGGCACAGAATGTGGGATTTGGATTCAGGTGACCTGGACTTCCTTTTGGCCTTTCCTCTCATGGCAGTGGGGAGAGAGCCAGGACTCTGGCAGGCAAGCATTGGGGTCACTACCTTGCTGGCCACAGGTTAGGAAGCTGCTGCAGATGGTAGGCTTCAATGAACACTAGCTGAATGACGGAAAGGTCTCCTACCCTCTAGAAGGAATATCAATCTTTATCTTACCACTTTACTAAGAATTAAATGAGATACATGCATCTGAGCAAATACCTCATAAAATGACCAATTGTTATTGATCAAAGAGACTTTCAAGGCTTTCAACCATAAGGAGAACAAACCCTCAAATTCTCTGGCTGCTGCCCTCACAGTAAAATGACTCACCCCTCTGAGTGGCCCAGTCCCAGGGGCTGTGACTGCCACATGGCTAAACAGACATTTCCATTATTCTAAGAAGGCCGTGATGTGCAACCACTCTCCACTTCTCTGCTGGAGGCTGTGATCTCCTCTGTGTAGGGCACTCTCGTCATTTCCTCTTGTGGAATATAGGGACACATACCTGTAATGATGCCATTTTTCTCCAGGGGCTCCTGCCAGCTGACCTTGAGAGATGTGTCTAGAATCTCTGTGAAGCTCAGATGTCCCACAGCTCCTGGTCCTACCAATTAAAAATAGAGGTACCTGTCAACATGGAAGCCCAGTTCTCTTTTAATCAGATTTGGGTGGAAGGTTCTAACTACAAGGAGGAAGCGGGGAGCAAGGGCCTGCAGAAACCTGTAGGAAACATCAGGAAAAGTACAGAGGGGACATGGGAAATGGGTGAAAGATATCCTAGCTATTCCACTCCAGCCACAGAGAACTTCAGTAATGGGAAGCAGGAGATTTACACATAACTCATTCTCGGTCTTTCTCCTTGATCTAATCTAAGTAGAACAATTATGTTGGCTAGATCCTGAACAGATCACTCTCATGGAGTGTCCCTTGACAGAGGCAAGGCATTTGCAGCCACGTGTCTAGCTTATATGGGGCCACAGGGCCTTGCAGAAGTTAGAACAGGAGTGCCTTGGCTCACGCCAGGGCCAGCCTACACCTGGCCCAGTCCACACCTGGCCCACAGGCAATGCCTACCAGACTGATCCAGAATTCCAGACTCCTGGCCCCACCCCTCTCCCGAGAGATTCCAGAGGGACAGACAGGTGCAGAAGAAAGTGCCCACAAAAATTGGTTCCTTTCCTAGCAGTTTCTTTGCACTATAGCTCTCCTGCTAACAGAGGGTGGGACAACAGAGACAGCGTTTACCTGGAGGCAGAGCTGGGTTTGAGACCTGGCTGCACTATTCACTAGCTCTGCCATTCAACTCTCAAAGCCTTAGTTTGCTCATCTGGGAAATAGGAAAATAAAAATAATTCCACAATGTAACTGTGAAAATAAAATTTAATAAACATGTCTCCGATTCTGCTTTGGCACTGAGGAACTGATCAATGAACATCAATTGTTATTATTAATTATTGGCAGGACCATCCTATCACCAGAGGATATGGTCCAAAGATTAGATTTCTGCCACTAGTGAGTAGACCTGAGAGGCCACCACATGAGTCACCAACCCAAGCCCAGGCCCTGCTCAGTGAAACAACCTACTCAAGGACACAGCCATGCAGCACAGGGCTTGGTCCAGCAGGTGGGAGGACAGATCTGCTTCCTACCCAGGACAGCAGGACAGGGAACAAGGAGGCTGCAGGCTAGACAGCAGCTGTCTGGGCAGTGTACCTCAGTTCCCAGCCCTCTGCAGCTCCTGCAGCCCCTCTGGTGGGGTCAGCCCAACCTGCCTGGTGGTCAGAAGGAAGAAGGACACTGCAGCCAGAGGTGACTGGGTGTGTGCGTGCCAAAAGCGATGTTCTTGCAGACGCTGGGTACTCCCCAATCTAACCCACTCCCTCCACAGTGGCAGTGGCTATGTGGGGCCTGGAGGACAGGCAGATGGCAATGGACATGTTCAGGAGGTGGCTTATGGGTGGGAAGATGGGCCCCACAGTCCAGCAGGCTGAGTGCTGAGTGGCACCTCCCAGGTATCCCTCTGCCCATGTTTTCCAGCTAATGCAGCTGGTTTGCTCAGATCTGCTCTGCATCCCTGCCACCCTGCAGAGCCCAGTGCCCCCTGACAGTGCTCTCACGCCTGCCCCTCTCAGTGCCCAATTCAGGAGAGAGGCAAGTGATGGAGTCCTAAAGAGAGGATGGGAAGAAAGGGTGGTCCGACGGCAGAATTAGAGACAGAGGAAGAAAAGAAGGCGCCTGGAGGTGAGACAAGGACACTCCTGGCGTGCGCACATGTCAGGTGAGCACCTGCTCTGGCAGGCAGAGGACACTGCTGCTCCTATTGACACTGCTGTGCCATCCGGCTCCCGCATGAACCTGCTGGGTAGGACCGCACTGAGATCTTTTTAGTTGTAAAAAAAAAAAGCGATTTTTTCAAACTTAAATAGGAACACACGAAGTCTAGGGTGTGGCTTGTCCTGCAGGAGAGGAGGGTTGGCAAAGTCCCTGCTGACAAGCCTCGCCTTGCAGTCGGCTCCCACCAGCCTGGCCTGCATAGGGACAGATTTTGAGGTGAATTCAATACCTCGTTCCCAATGGGTACCCTGACAAAGCCTTCTAACACAACTTGTGATTTTTAAAAAATGGTAACAGCCTTGGAAACCACATTCACCTGCAAAAGACTTTAGGATGAGCTCAAGCGCTCTGACAAACGCAGCTTCCCTCGGTTGGAAGATGGTAAAATCGGATGGCTGTCAGGACCGTCTCATCACCCCGCAACCGTGAGCCCCTAGAAAGACATTCTGACAGGTTTTTGAACTGTCTTGTTCTTTTTCGATCGATGGAGTAGCAAATAAAGCTTTTTGCTCCTTTTATATTCTCAGTGTATCTGCTTCCTGGATTTCTGCCCAAAAATGCTGTCCTCCAGCTCTGCTGGAACCAGCTGGCAATGTCTGGGCTTAGATTTATATTGTTTCTCTTCACTGTCCCTCCCCGCACCCCAAGTTCAAGTTCCTTTGGAGCTTTGGGAAAGAAGGCCTGCTGCAGGTGGAGGTAACTGCAGCCACCTGGGAGACAGAGCCAAGGCCATTCCCAGGAACCACACAGGCTTCTCTTAAAGGCTGTGCTCCCTAAGCTGACTTTGTCCACCTTTGACTTGACATTTACAAGGATGCTGCCTCCTTCTAAATAGGTTGAATAGGCTCCCTGCCTATAAAAAAAGGGTTTCAATTAGAAAAATCTAAAAGGATGGCATTATTTCCTATTTTCTCTGATGAAGAGTACATAAAATTTATGACAGAAAAGCAGATGCCACAGAAAAGTGTTCATGTTTTTAAAGTACTCATTGAACATTTTGCCAAGGGCTACCAAGTCTTGACAAATTTAAAAGAACTGCCATCAGACCAGGTGTGTTTTTTCTGGCCATAATGGAGTCAGATTGGAAATCAATAGCAGTAAGACAAGAGGAAAATCTCCAAATACATAGAAGTTAAATAGCATATTTCCAAATAACCATAGGTCAAACAGGGGGGTCTCAAAGGAAATATGTACATAGAGCTGAATGAAAGTGAAAGCATGCATATGAAAATATGTGCAGTGCCACTAAAGCTGTACCGAGAGCGAAATGTATAGCACTAAAATGTTTACACTGGAAATAAGGAAAAGCTTCAAATCAATAACCCAAGTTCCTATCTCAAGAAATTAGAAAAAGGAGAAAAAAAATCCAAAGCAAGCACAGGGAAGGAAATAATAAATAGCAGAAATAAATGACATTGAAAAATAGGAAACAACACAAAAATCAACAAACCAAGTAACTGATTCTTTTTTAAAATATTAGCAAAATTGATGACCCTCTAGGAAGAATGGCAAAGCTTAAAAAGAAGACACAGGTCACCAATATCAGGAATAAAATGGATAATATCTCTACAGCTCCTGCAGCGTTTGAAAAGATAATAAGGGAGTTTTACAACAATTTTATATTCCGAAATCCAAACTCTTAGAGGGATGATTCCTTGAAAACCATCAACTACTAAAATTCAACTGAGATGAAACAAACAACCTGAATTGTCCTATAACCATTAAGGATATTGAAATTATATTAAAACCTTCCTCCAAAAGAAATCTTCAGGACCAGAGGGTTCCACTGAAAATTTGTACCAAACATTTGAAGAGGAATCAACATGAATTTGACACAATCTCTTCCAGGAAACAAAAGAGAAGGGAACACTTCCAAACATATTCCAAACCGTATTGCCCCAATACCACAATCAGACAAAAGACAGTTGCCTCAAAAGAAAACCACAGACCAGAGTATCTCTCATGAAATTAGATGCCAAAATCCTCTACAAAATATCAGCCAAGTGACTCCAACAGCAGATAAAAAGAATTATGCACTGTGACCAGGTAGGGTTTATTCCAAGTACACATGGCTGATTCAACACGGCAAAATCAATCAGTGTAATCCAACAGATCAACAGGGTAAGAAGAAAAATTGCATAACCCTATCAACTGATGCAGTAAAAGCATGTGGGAAAAAATCAAATATCTATTTCTGACAAAATCTCTCAACAAATTGAGAATGTAACAGTAGGGAGCAACCTTGACTTGACAAAGAACATCTACAAGAACCACCATGCGCAACAGTGAAAGACTGAATATTTCCTTCTGAATAGGGAACAGGCAAGAGTGCCTGCTCTTACTACTTCCATCCAAGGTAGTACTAGAAATTCTAAATTCTACAAATAAGGCAAGAAAAGAAATAGAAGGCATATGGATTATACAGGAGGAAAGGGAAGAAGGTGGTGTGGTATTAAAGAGGAACCTCAAGGATGTCTGTGGTGTGGAGACCATTCAGGTTCTTGGATGTGGTTGTGGATACATAAACCCACACATGTGATAGATCGTATAGAACTAAACACACACATTTGCACAGATGAGAACCAAAAACCTGGAGAAGCATAAAATCAAGTCATTGAACGCTATCAACATCAAAATCCTGGATGTGATGCTACACTATAGTTTTGCAAATGTCGGCAATGGGAGAAACTGGGCAAAGGGTACATGGCCATCTCATTGATCAATCTTATGACCTCGTGGGAATCTATAATTCTATCAATAAAAGTTTGTTTAAACACAAAACAGAGAGCAGATCAAAGATGCAGTATAGGAACTTCCAGAATCAATTGATGGTAACAGCAGGGTTGCTTTTGATCTTTTTTTAGGGGGAGGTCAATGGTCTCAGAAGGTCAAGACATCCATGTTCTGTTCTTCTCAATACAGATCTCAAGTCAATGGCAAGGTGGCTGCAGTAGGGTGGAGGGCTGAAACCAGACTGCTAAAGGTCTGGGAGGGCATTGAGGACAGGAGGTCGAAGCAATAGTTTATATGGAAAGGAAATAAAAAGCCAACTGGAAAAATCCATGGGGCGCCAAGGCCAGGAAGTTGCCTGCCCAGGGAGAGGGAGACCTGAGCACGTGCAGGTTGAGGAGATGCCATGAGAAGTGAAGGGCAGACAGGAGCTGGATGATCCAGGATGCTTCCACAAAGTAAGATTCTTCATCCCCTGAGATGGTGAGGAAGAACCAGGGTGAGTGAAGGGTAGGCCTCCAGGGGGTAGAGGCAGCTGGTCCTGGGTGGCCTTGATGTCTGTCTACAGTGTCATCTGCTAGAATCAGAGCAGAGGTGAGTACAGGAGGCTGAGCCATCACCAGAGACCAGCTAAGACCCAGAGAGGGGGTGCAGTATGGCCTGTGTGACCGAAAAATATACCTCCTCTAGGTTAACTGTCCTTATAAAGGGAATATATAATCATGGCAGAAATTAGAAAATGCAGAAAAATTCAAAGAAAATGTAAAACCGAAACATCCATAGTCATACCACGTAGAGACAGCAACTCAAAATTATGTACAAATGTATCTTGGTAAAATCTGGATCCCATATTGTTTTATAGATTATTTTTTTCCTTCACTTAATACTATATTGTGACCATTTTACCTCAAATTTTTGATATTTATAGTTTTGGATTTTTAATGACTATGAATTTATTATATTGTAGGTCCATAATTTTCTCCAATACCCTCCACTTGGGATATTTGCATGCTTTTCTGCTTTGTTTCTTCCTTCCGTTCTTTTTTTTTCCGGTTGCAAATAACTAACATATCTCCTTGGACGCAATGCGTTGCTCTGTGATGATTTTCTCAGGATAACTTCACTAGCCAGTGTTTTCCTATTCCATGGGTTGGTTTCAGAGCAGAGGAGGAGCTGAATGGAATCCAACAGTGGAGGTAATGCAAAGCCAAAGTCACAGGGTTCAAAAGAGCTGGGTGAACACCCTGGGGCAGAATCAGAAGCATAATGGGCTGGTGAGAATTAATGGCAGTCAAGGAAGGTGGTGAGTGGATTAGAAGTTGGAACCCGGGTGACAAGCAAGCTCATCCAGACTGAAGGAGTGGACACAGGGCAGGACTAGTCCCCAGAGCACCTTCCTCATTCCTTGGATCACCTTTCCAGAAGCATCATCAGCCATT
The DNA here is from genome assembly GCA_028644305.1 of Xerus rutilus. Taxonomy (NCBI): domain Eukaryota; kingdom Metazoa; phylum Chordata; class Mammalia; order Rodentia; family Sciuridae; genus Xerus; species Xerus rutilus. The sequence goes on along the minus strand of CM053415.1, from coordinate 10,727,759 downwards.
CAGCGACTTACCTTCCCAGAGCGAGCAGACTGTAGGCCCTCTGAGAACATGGGGCTTCCTCACAACTGTCTGCCCTGGCTCAGTGCTGGAAACAGTGGCCACACTGGGAGACAGGCTTGGGTGAGACATGTGGAGAGGAATACTCACTGTCCTCATGCGTCCACACGAGCTGAGGTGTGCTTGGAGGCCCGTCGCCTGGGGTGGTGAAGCACAGGACCGACGTGAAGTAGGCAGTGAACTTCCTCAAGTTTGTTATGTACCCATGGTGGATTCCATGGAAGTCTGGGGCAATGGTGACCACAGCGGCCGCCTCAGGGACATCTGCTGGCCATGCGAGAAGCTGGGAGTGAATGGGTTGAAAGAAGTCCTTTTAATTGGATTTCCTCACTCAAGACTACCAAGATTTTATTCTGCAATTGGTAGGATAAGCTCAGTCATAAGTAAATATGCCCATAAGTCTTACATATTATAACCTCATTTCAAAAAAATGAATTTAAAAGATCACAAATTATTGTACACAAACGTGTGCATACACACATATCTTATACACATATGTAAGTGTAACTATAAATAGCTAACTCATGGAATAATGGATGTTCCCTCAAACCTTCACCTAAAGAACATATCTATTTTTAAAAATAAACAAGGAATAAAATGACCTCATTTTAAAATTCAGCTGAATCCATCTAAGGAGACAAATACATATATTTCTCCAGATAAGTGTCTACTGTGACTCAAGAAGATTTAATAGAAACAATCTTAATTATTTATAATTGATATCACAATGGTTTCCTGAAAAAGATTTGAGGAGATTGGTCAACATTTTATTTAATTTTTTTTTTTACTTTGTGTGCTGGGGACTGAACGCAGGGCCTTGCTCACCCAAGCAGCTGCTCTTCCACTGAGCTGTACTCCCAGCCCCTGGTTACAATTTTAAAGCAATGGAGAAGATGCACACACTCCATGGGAAGTAGCTTCGTGCTGTGGCAACATTATGTAAGTGTGAGTTTTAATTCCTTTGACACCAAACATCTCTAGGACTAATTAGTTCTGAGAGCTGGCGTGCTGTAGGACACACAGCGCTGCCAAGCAGATCAAACTGACAACCGAGCCATCAAATGAGTGCTGCAGTCTTGCGATCCGACCTGGCAGGAGAGGCAGGGGGGCCCAAGCATCTGGGTTGAGCAGTACAATTTTATTTCAAAAAAGCTTCTGACTTTAGATACTTCTGAGGAAAAGGAAAAGGCAGGGCAAATTTCCAGCCATGGCTGCCCTCCTCACAAACAAGTGTTTTAGTAAGTTGAACCCAAACTGGGGAAAAAACATAACAACAAAGTGTATCTAGGGAGTGATCCCCTCTGAAATTAAAATGACCACAGATTCAAGCATGAGGATGGCGCCCCTTCTCAACTCTCTGAGTCCTGCCAGGATAGAAGATTAGATGGGGTATGCAAAATGCAGGCAGGCTCCCAAATGCAACCAGGAGAAGTTGATTTAAGAGGAAAATGATCTCTGCTCTTGGACTTTTTTTGTTTTGGTTTTGGATTTTGTTACTGGGGATTGAACCCACTAGCACTGATCTATATCCCTAGCCTTTTTTTATTTGGAGTCAGGTCCTCAATAAATTGCTGAGGCTTGCCTCAAATTTTGAATCCTCCTGCCTCAGCCTCCCTAGTCACTGGGATTATAGGCTTGCACCACCGTTCCTGGCTTGAGTCACACTTTTGGAAACTGCATTCGAGTCAATCTATGAAGGTAACAGATTCTGGTAACTAAGGACAACAGAAGTTGGATGGTGGGAATTTGTGTCTCTAATTCAGTTTGATCAAGTATCCTGAATCAACTTGTCTCATTTCTTTAAACAGAACTCTCCCTGAAGCAGGGAGCAGAGGAAGGAGCCTCCTTATCCAGGAGGAGCCTATGGCTCTTGCATAGCGTCCTCTCCTCTGAGTGTGTGTTCGGCCAGCAGGCTCCCTTCCTGAAGAGTGGCTGGGACACACGCTGACTCCAATCAACCCTGACACATCTCCCAAAGCCACTGAAAATGAATGCCTTTCTCATAAGACTCTGCTCTTTTATGTATGAACTATCTCCTTGCTGACTGATCATTTGAGTTCTGAGCCAGGAGAGCTGATGATGAGACTCTGGATAAATGGTGACTCTACCAAGGTCAAGATGCTCTGTATTTCATGCACCGGTTTTTCCACAATCATCATAGAACACGAGAGACACCAGAGGCTCCAGACTGAGGCCAGGTACCTTATATCCCTGGTTGATGCCGTTGATAAACTGCTGAGGGGGCGGGTTCCACAGGAACTGCACCGTGGTGGAGTTGACCGCTTCCGCCTGCACGTTCTGCGGGGGTGCGGTGGGCACTGTTCCAAGGTGGTCATTGGAGACAGCAAAACAAATGGCAGGAGGCACAGTGGAGAGGAGAGATGGAAAAGAAACCCTTAGCCGCCACTCACGACTCACACAGGCAATTACAGCACTGAGACTGGGAGGTGTGATGAATGCTTTTGGAAGCTAACCGTGGCATTACAAAGAGAGGGAATTGGGCAATTTCTCATTTTCTATTAAGGAATTCCTTAAGGCATAGGCAGAAAACTGGACCAGACCATCTTCTCATTCCATACGAGCCTTTCCCACGAGTTCAAGATGGACAGCAAGCAGAGCCTTTCTCTAATTCCTTTTTCAGTTGTCCTACAGTTGAGATGGAGGCGAAGTGTCATCTAGAAAGCCCCCACCATTACCTACCTCTGTGTTCAAGCCCAATTATTCTTTGTATATTAAAAGAAAAAGAAAGCAAAAAAACTGCTGCCTGCTCCCTGTGTTTTGCTGTTTACTCATTTGGAAGCTAAATTTCCCTGGGTCAGTCTAGGCAACTACTTTGGGCTTTTTCATGGTTTCTTTGTTTCACTAAACAGCTATAGAACCCAATGGTATCCCGCCTTCCAGGGCTGTGTGTTCTGGTGGAGCTGCTCTTGGAATGTGAATGGGGAGAAACATGCAGGGAGGGCAGCGGCCTCCGCTCAGGAAGGGATGGAAGGCTTTATTTGATCTAGACTGAAAGAAAGGCTCAGCCTTGAAGGGGGACAGACCTGGAGAATGGCACTCCTGCTGGGGATCAGTGGGCACCAGCCTGGTGTCAGGAAGGAGTCGGTGAGGTGAGAAGCAGCGAGCACAGCCAGGCGGGCCCTGGGGCAACAGGAGCCAGGAGGTGGCAGGGTTCCCTTGGGGCTGACAAACACATCCTGCACAGTGGCTGGTCATGTGTATGGTGGGCAATGGGGAATTGAAAGCCACGTGAAAAGGCGTGGTGTGACAGGGCTGGATTTTCAAGGAGGGTGACCACAGTGGCCTACAAAGAGCAGCCACTGGGTGGACCATCAGACTTTCTGCAGGACAAAAGGATGGTCCTGGCCCTTCAGGTCCTTGTTTCAAAAGTGAGGCACAGAAGACCAAAGGATCCTTTGACTCCCAGGAGACAATGACAGGGTCTCCTGCCACATGACACAGGGATCAGAACATACTCCAGGTACAAACCATTGCACATTCCATGGCTCTCATCTTCATGACCTCGTCTCACCAGGCAGAGATGGGGAACGTTAGAGCCATTGCGCCCCTCCAGCCTACTCACGCTGTCTTTCCAGCTGCTGCTGATCACGACCATACCATCCCCTCATCCTTCCCTCCATAAGTCACCAAGGAAACTGTCCAACCTCCCTCTCAGCACCCATGTAAAATGTGGATTAAAAATAAAAATGGCCACAAGGACAGCTATGCCTGTGATGTGGTTCAAAACACAAGAACAGATGAGCCTCCCCAAGCAGTCTGCCCCACCCCCATGCCCTCAGAATGACCACTCTGTAGCTGGGCAAGGAAAATGAAGCTGGCATCCTCGACTGCTGCTATAGGCTGGTGTGGGCTACTTGACAGTATAGAATCCTTGGGAACCAGAGACACACAAAAAGGATGCTTTATATACACAGAAACAAAGATGCACATTCTAAGTATTCCACTGGAGAATTTCACCAAACATTTGAGGAATAATTTAATTAGTTCTAAAGCATTACCCTGATAGCAAAATCAGAAAAAAAAACATTAAAAGAAAAAGAAAATTATAGAGTAATATCCCTCCTGAACACAAGTTCAAAAACTCCTCAATGAAATGTTAGAAAATAAAATTCATCAATGTATAAATATCATAAGCTATCCTGATCAAGTGGGATTTATCTTAGAACTGCAAGGCTGGTCCAGCATTTGAGTATTAATCAAAGCAAAACACCATACTGACAGAATAAAGAACAAACACTGTCATCTTAATGGGTTTAGAGGAGCATTTAATAAATTATAACATCCAATCAGAAATTTTTTTAAAAAATCCACCTCTCAGCAAAGTAGGAATTTAAAGGAAGTTCATAAACTTGATAAAGTATATTTACAAAGCACCTACAACTGATGTCTCATTTAAGACGAGAGGCTGAGAGCCAATCTTTAAAATCAAGGATGAGAAAAAGACATTTTCTTCTCCATTCCTACTCTGGAAATTCAAACCAGGACAGTAATGCACGAAGAAGTAAAAGGCACACTGATATAAAAGAGAGGGAAGCTGCTCTTTATTCACAGATCATATGATTGTCTATGTGGAAAATTCCCAAGCGTGAACACAATAAAAGCTCCTAGAACTAAGTGAGGTTAGAAAGTTCACAGGACACAAGATCAAAATACAGAAATCAATTATATTTCCAAACAGGCAAGATACAACTGGAAATTGAAATTTTAAAAAACCAGTGCTGTTTAAGGTAGAAATCAAAACATGAAATAGATACAAACAGTGTACAAGGATTGTATTGTGAGAACTGGGAAACACGGGATGAAAGAAAGCACAGACCTGGGTAATGCAGTCACGGCATATTAATAGGATGAAAGACAACAGCGTAGAGGGACCATCTGATCTCCACAGGGAACATAATCCCAAAGTCACAGCTGGATACTTCTTAGAAATTGGAAAGGTGATTTTAAAATTTATATAGACAGGCAAAGTAATTAGAATAGCCAAAACAATTTTGAAAAAAAAAAGGGACAAACTTCAATACTTAAAGATGAACTGTAAATCTACTAATTAAAACAGGGTGTGGGGGGCTGGGATTGTGGCTCAGTGGTAGAGCGCTTGCCTTGCATGCCTGAGCACTGGGTTCGATCCTCAGTACCACATAAAAATAAATAAAGATATTGTATCCATCTACAACCCAAAACAATATTTTTAAAAAAACAGGATGTTACTGGAAAATGGATGGACACATTGATTAATGACCAAGAACAGAGTCCAAAAATTACTCACACATGTATCAACTGGTTTTCAAAAAAACACAGATAGTCTTTCCAACAAATGATGCTGGAGAAATTAGATATCGGTATGCAAAAAAATAAGGAAAATCTGGACCTATACTTCACACCATCCATGAAAACTAACTCAATGGGTCATAGGTGTAAGCACAAGCCTATAATTACAAAACTTCCAGGAAAAAAATATTGTGACATTAGGTGAGGCCAAAATTTCTCAGGTACAGCACCAAGGACACGATCCACAAAAGAAAAGATTAGTTTGATTTCATCAAAATAGAAAACTTCTTTTCTGTGATAGACATCTACCAAGAAAATGAAAAGACAGGCCACAGACTGGGAGGCAGCATCTGCGGTACCCATACTATATCTGATAAAAGACTGTTACTCAAAATACACAAGGAACTTTCAAAATCCATTGGCAGGAAAACCAAAATCTCAAAATGTGGATAAGGGAATCAAATAATTACTTCATCCAAGAAAATATGATGGAAAATAAGCAGGTGGAAAGATCCTCAGCATTGGTGGCCACAGAGAAATTAGAACCAGGAGGTGACACCACCTTTAACTGATTAATGGGCTAAAACAGGACCAAGAACAATAACATCCAAATGCTAGTGGAGTTATAAAGCAAATGACATTCTCAGACGTTTAGCTGGGAGCACAAAGTGGTACAGACACTGGTGGAACAGGCTACAGTTTCATACAAAGCTAGACGTGCAGTAGCCACACAACCCAGCAATCCTGCTCCCAGGCATCTGTGCAAAAGTGGAAACTCGAGTTCACATAAAATCTGTATGCAATGTTTACAGCAGCTTTAATCATCCCCCTAAATTGCAAAGAACCCAAGTGCTGGCCAACTGGTGGGTGGGTAAACAAACTGTGCTGCCTCCCTGGGTGGACACTGGACAGCAGCAAAAAGAGCAAGTACTCACACACCAGCAACCTGGTGACTAGACTACAGGAAAGGAACCAGATTCCAAAGACTATATGTGGGGTCACTGCATCTACTTTATACTCTATAAAAGGCAAAATTGAGGGAAGAGAAAGAATCAGTGGGCCTGGGAGGAGAGGCAGAGGGTTGAGCACAAGCGGCAGTGCCAGGGAAGCCGGAGGGTAGAGGTGTTCTCTCAACCACGGTAGCCACTGTGACTGAAAATGTCTCTGGAAGCTTATGGTACTGTGCACCAGAAAGGGTAGATTTTACCGGATATTAATTATACCACCATAAATCTTACTTTAGACATGCTGGATCTGGTGGTCTCTAGGCTAGGTCCCCTGGGATGTGGTTCTCTGACTCCTTTGACCAACAGGATATGACCTAGGCCTGGATGAAGTAGCCCTTTTCCCATTTTGGGGGCAGAAAGTGGTGTTAACTAGAAAGGATGGACACACTCATCAATGACACAGAAGAGAGTCTGGCAATCATTCACACATACATCAGTTAGTTTTCAATACAAACATGAGGAAAAGAATCTTCTTAATAAGCAGTGCTGGAAAAATTGGACATTCTTTCTGGAGCCTTAGTAGTCCTGTAGGAAATTCAAGTGCACTGAGACCACTCTGCTGGAGAAGCACATGCAGCTGCTGCACCAGAGATTCCCTGGGGAGCCTCCCTTGTCACCATCAACCTGGGATAGAAGCCATCTTCTACCTCCCACCCCAGCTGAATGAGTGACACTCAAGGAAAAAGAGCCACCACCCAAACCCTGCTCAAGGCCCTGACCCCCAACATCCTGACACACAACATAATGGTTGTTGCCCTGATTGCTAAGTTTCAGGGGCACCTGGTAATGCAGCAAGAGAAAGCCAGGACAATATTGTCTGGGAGAAAGGAAAAGAAAATGAGAGAGAGAAAGAAAAGAAAAGAGGAGGAAGAAGAAGAAAGGGGACAGGGCAAGGAAAAACATCAGGAGTTCCTGGGAGACACTAGAACATGTTTTCCCTTTTCCTGTAGAACCTATGCTTTCTGGGACCAAAGAGGAATTCCTTTCGTCCCTTGTGTCACACCTTCAGAATTTCATCAGCCCCGATTACTGCTTGTGAGTTTATAATACTTTTTCATCAAATGTCATTAAGTTCTCTAAAATAAGATATGGATTACATGCTAGAAAAAGATATGTTGCCCAATCTAAATCAGGAATAACTTTGTAAGTTTCAAGAGGACGCCTGTACCTTTGTTTGGCTTGGCTGTGGTGTAGGAGTCCTGGCAGGAGATGTGCTCTTTCGTGGTTCTGTCCTTCATCCAAGTCAGTGCTTCTCTGGGACCACAGGGGTCCCAGAGAAAGTGTCCACTGGCTGACCCAATGTGGGAAGCATTTCTGCTCCCTGCTCATTGCGTGGGATTTCACACATAGGAGCCTAACTATCTGCACCTGAGCCCAAGCCAGAGCCCTAGTGTCTGACCCTCTGGCACACACACACCCTCCATCCCCAAATCAGGGGAAGACTCAGGTTTCTTTCTTTTACTGCCCTGGGCTTCATTCAGAAAATTCAACCATTCTTCTCAGCCCTCTTCTATTCCCCAATCCTTGGCTTCTCTTTGTCCTAATTATTCTCATTAGAAGTGACTCAGAAATTTGTGGACAATGGAATTGAAAATTCCCTCAAGCAAGAAAAAGAGCTACAGCCAGTAAATCCTTCCTGACAATGTTTCAAATAAAAGAGCAGTTATGGCAGGAAAGGTCTTAATTATTGAGGTTACATCATCCTATCCCTATAGGGGGAAAGACAGGGCTTCAGGCCCAGCCAGGGCTCCTGGGAGGAGTGAGGGCCAGAGCTGGCTTTTAGCATTGCCTTCTCCCAAGTGCTCATCTGGGAGCTGCGACTTCCTGCTGCTCAGAATAAGATCTCAGGGGCATTTTCTCCCCAGATAATTAGCATTTGAAGTTTTGTTCTTGTCAAACCTCTGAGAGAGGGCCTTGAAGCAGCTTGGTAAAGTGGCAGGTGTTAGGTTGTTTTTTTTTTTTTTTTCTGGTTTTCACTGCTAAGGGGGAAAAATACACTTTCACTAGTTGATTCCCCCGACAGACCTGGGTAGGTTCTCAAAATTTTGAATTCAACATAGTCCAAACCCACTCCACACAGTCTCAAATCCACACTGTCAAGGACGAGCAGCTCCATTATGTAGCACCAGTACAGCCTCCTGGGGACCAAGGATAACCACAGGTCAAAGGCACATGGACTCTGAGGTTTTGTGTGTGGAATGTGCACAGCCAGGACTAAAGAAAGAGTCATGCTTCTTCCTCTTCTTGGAGCGAGCGAATAGGAGGCAGGATAGTCCAGATGGCCGTGGCACTGCGCCAGGCATGGGTCATAAGACCAAGAGACACTGAGTTTGCATAAGGGTAAAACATTGTTGACTGACATTCAAAATTTCACTACTGTTGAAATCACATTTGAAAATCACACTTACGCATTGCATGTTACCAAGTAAAAAGAGCCAATCTGAAAGGGGACACATGGTGTGAGTCCAGCTCTATGACATTCTGGGAAAGCCCATATATGGCCTGGCTTGTAAAGGATGTTAACACAGCAGGATCTTATTCTTGATGAAAATTCAAAATGAATTACTTGTTTTTGGAAAAAAATTTTAAAGTATTAAAATTAAGTCCCACAAGTCAACTTAGTAAAGAGGATGATGTTAAGGGTTTACACCCTCAAAAATGGATTTTTCAAAACATTTTATGTTAGAAATGACATCACTTGATAATGATTTTTCAGAATTTTAATTCTCTAATCAAATAAAAAGGAATATAACAATATTGCCTGTTTTCTTACTGCATGCGTCAGTTTTTAAATTTTCCAACCTGATTTATGTTGAATAATCTAGATGTGTATAACAAAAATTTCTCAGAAGTTGGCTTCTGAAGTCATGAAGGCATGCAGTCCACTTTGTATACTTTAAATACACTGGCTGGTATTATGAATGTTATTTATGTCAAGATTATTAACATTATTGTATGTTTACAGAAACATATTTCCCCACCACAGTGAGTGAACAACTTTTCTATTAAAGGGAGTGAAAACACTTTCTCCTCTGAGAACATAAAGAGGATGCTCCCCAATTCAGATTTGTGTCTCCCAAGAATCCTCCCTTCCTCAGCCTCAGCATTGTAGTTAATGAAAAAGGAATCCAATGGAGAGCAAGGGTTCTGGTCAAATTGTACCAGCACTTCCCCCCAAAACATAAGTCTCACGTAGAAAAAAGTTGGAACTGATAAGATCCTCTGAAAGCCTGAGGAAGTACTCATGCATGAGCTTGGTTACAAACTGTATCTGATCAGGTACAAGAAGATAGTTACAATGTCCTCCCTTTAGTACAGAAAGCTGAAATTCTTCCTGTAATTGCAGAATCACTCATGTTGCCAGGCCACATGGAAACTGTCAGCTCCATATTTGGGACCAATGAAGCGCAGGAAATAAGAAAGGTGCTGTTTTGAATAACACGGTTAGAAGACGCATGGATGACATGTAGGTGGACCCAGAGATAAATCTAGTCTAGAAGACTATTAAATCACATCAGTTTCCACTGCAGGTTGATGGACACTGATGTCAGAATCTGCACTTGGTGTACAGGGAGAGGCTTAATCCCTTGAAATAAATTCTTCTGTTAAATATGATATCCTGATTTCATATTTTCACAAAGCAAAACCAGGAGGGACCACAATCTTGAATTTTATTAGATTTTCCATTCTGTTAACATCATTTAATGAGGAATTTGAATCTGCACACCACTGTTTACATAGGGGACCATCTCTGACTAGAACCATGGATCTCTTGAATCCCAGGCTTTTCAGGTGTTGAGTTCTGCTACGGTATTTTTGCCTTTCTGTTGGTGTTGATATTTGAAAATTACAGATGTTTTCCTCTAAAATGTTATTTATTCTAAGGTGGTCTTTTTCTTCTGCATTCTAGAAGCCCTTTCTATAGAGATAATAACCATTGGCCGGGGAGGGGGTGGCCAGAAGCTGCAAATATTTGCCATTTGTCTTTTTCCTTTGTGTATTGTTCTCTTTCTCCATAAAGAATACTTTGTTTTAAAAATTTGTATATAGTCAAATTTATCTATTTTTTCATTTATTTCTTAAATGTTGAGAAACATAGTTAGAAACATTTTCCCAGCTTCCAGGGGGAACTCACTAAAGTTTTCTTCTAGTACTTTCGTATTTCATCCTTTTACTATTGATATCTCTGATGCACTGGGAATGGATCCTTACATATAGCACAGGGAATGTATCCAGTTTTATATTTTTTATATATAGGTATCCACTTATTCCAGTAATTCTAATCAAAAAGTCTAAATTTAGTAATTCAAGATGCTGCCTTTAATACATACTAAATTTCTTTATGTAAGTCCATTTCTGTGCTTTCTGTTTGGCTTCATGCATCTTCCATTCATGCACCAGCATAATGCTGTTTTACTTCTAGAGCTTTATAATATGTTTTACTACCTAAAGGACTCATCCAGGCTCACAGCTTTTCTTTCAGGATTTTTCTGACTATTCTTACTCTTCTTTCTGTATCTCCTTTTCTCTTATCTCATTTTATTTTAAATGAAGGAACTTAAATTAACTTCTAGCTCCAGAAAAAAAAATCTACTTAGTATTTTTACTGGAACCATGTGACAATTCTAAATTAATGTAGAAGATACCAATCTCACTGTGATGTTGAGCTTCCTGTGCAAGGTTATGAATGTCAGTTCATCTGTTTATAAATTTTGTGACCTTCCGGAATGCTTGCAATTTTCCTCATATGTGTTGGCCATTTCTTACTAATTCCCAAGTGTCTGTTCTAAGGTAATTCTGCTACTGTAAATGGGATCTTCTCCTCAATGATAACTTCTAGCTGTGTTTTGTTTGTGAATATGAAGTCAGTTGTTTTTTATATGCTGATTTTATAATTTGCTAGTTCAAGGCATTCTAGATATCAAATCTTATTATCTGCAAATATAATTTGATTACTTCCTGTTCAGGCTTCCTGCCCATACCAGCTTTCTCTTATCCATTGTTTTGACTAACTCTTGCATTTAACAATAACAAGTGGAGGAGATAGAAGGGCCTGCGGCTCTTCTTTCTGTAGGAATGTCTGTAAGCTTCTGATTAGGTAAGCTGAGAACACAGTGGCTCAAGGTACACACGTCTTACCATTCTGAGTAAGTGTCAATAAATTCCTATGGTATTATGTGTTTTTACTACAGAGGAGAGTGGAATATTGGCAAATGTCAAAACTACATTCTATGAGTAAACTGCACTTGGACATGATCTACTATTTTTTAATATGCTATAGAATTTTATTTGATAATTTCTAGCATTTTTCACCAATGCTCATAAACTAGTCTATGACTTTCCTTTTGGTGCATTCTTTGGCATTGTTTGTGGCCTGTGATGGGATCTATTTGTAAAGATGTGTTCACTGCTACCAGGGATCAGAGTTGCATATGTAGCTGTGACCTCTCCTATATATTTTGTGTTGCTTGGTTTTTTAGTTAGTAAGTTTGCTCTTTGTGCACTTCTGTCTTCAGTTGCAAGAGGCATGCTACATCCCTTGAATCAGTGTCTTTCTCTTTGCATCTCCTGTAAACTCTGCTTTATAGAAGTTGCTGCCATGCTCCTGGGTGTCAAATGATGTCTTCACTGCAAATTGTGGCTTTTAGCATTGTAAAATTCTCCCCTTGGTCTTTTAATGATGCAGGTTCTACTCTTCAAATATCAAGATTATGACCCTTTCTTTCCTTCCTTCCTCCCTTCTTGTTTTATTTTGGGGTACCAGGGATTGAACTCAGGGGTACTTGATCACTGAGCCACATCCCCAGCTCTATTCTGTATTTTATTTAGAGACAGGGTCTCACTGAGTTGCTTAGTGCCTCGCTTTTGCTGAGGCTGGTTTTGAACTCATGATCCTCCAACCTCAGCCTCCCAAGCTGCTGGGATTACAGGAGTGAACCACTGTGACCAGCGACCCTTACTTTCTTTTTGTTTTATTTGCCTGTGTCTCTTTTGTCCATCTTTTTCCTTTTTAGCTTCCCAAACCTTTGTCTTGTTGTAGGTATCTCTTATTTACAGCCAAGTGTTGGATTTTGCTTCATTAGCCAATCTAGAATATTTTTGGTTTTATAGGTAAATTAAGTCCATTATATTTATTGATATAATCAATACATTTGGCTTCAGTTCTGTCATAGTCTCTACATAAATAATGTTATAAATACATATTTTATAACTATATGATTATGGATATATGTGTGTGTTTTTCATGAGACGCAATGTTCTATTTCCTATTTTTTGCTGTGTGTCTCAGTAATTAGAAAGGTCTGCACACATGCTTGTATGTGTGTGTGCATGTGTACATGATACGTGTTCATCGACGTGTGCTTGGATATGTGTGCACACACGCATCCTGCTGTTCATCCAGGTCCTTTCTTTGTGCTTCTGCAATGAATCTAGGTGTGAGGGTCTTGCCTTCATGGGGCTCTGAGTCTAGTGGAAGCAGACCCTTTTAATTCTGTATAACAACCACTACAGTGAAGGTCAGCATGTGCTTCCTTAAAGAGGACCTTAAGGAGGAGTTAGTTCCTGAGCCAAATCATTAAGTAGAAGCTCCAGTAAAGCTGCAGTAAGCAGGGAACTGCAGGCTGCACATGTGCCCAGCGTGGCTGCCAACCCGAATACAGGCACTCCACTCCAGGCTGGTCTGTGAAACTGTAATGCGCAGAGTTTGGGTGAAGAACGCTGCCTCTGGAACTTCCCAGAGCCTAGGGTCACAGGAACAGCCTCCTGGGAATGTGTGCCTGCTTGTGCAGCCTGGAGGGGAAGCTGCGGGGTCTCAGGTCAGGAGCCCTCAGTAGCCCAGCAGATGGCTATTGAGCCCCAGCTGGTGGATTGGCTTTTGCGGGCCTTCAGTTGACCTGCTTCTCCCTTGTACACTGTAAAGGGGATTTTCTGCACATGGAATCAAAACCTTTCCTTCTGCAACTTCTGCCCACTGCTTCCCACTCTGTCTGCTGGAGAAGCCATTCCTTGCATGCACACATACCCTGACAGACTATTTACAAATCGTGAAAATACCCAGCTGGGCTTTACTACTACAGGCCCAATAAACACCCTGCTTCTCCCCTCCATGTCTCATCAACAGAAGGCTGCCTGTGCTGGTTCCGGCTGTTTTCTGAGGAGCAGGGATTCTCTCACCACCCCTCATGGTCAGGCACCTGGAGTGGCTTCCCTCCAGTACACCGTTGCATGGCATTATGATCTGTTGTCATTTGTTGAGAGAGCTTAAGGTCTCCTTGGGTCTCAAAGCCCCAAGTCTTTTCAAGGTGACTTTTCAGGGTCAGGTACCCCCATCCTATGTCACAGTATTGGTTGTGAGGTAGGATGGAAGAAATAAGAATAGGCAGAAAGGAGCCTAACAGGGAAGGAAAAAGAAACAGTACCTTTAAATCTGAGAAGCTTCACGAGCACCCACACCTTTACTCCCCATGCCTGTCTTCCTCCAGGCCTGAATTCATAAAAAGAGCCCTTGAATTTTAAAATATTGTGAGTCCAGATGATTAATGCTCACGTACATTGCTAGCTTACACAACATGTTTTCTTCAGACGGAATAAAGGAAAATATTGTTAGAAACTTATGATATGAGTATATTCCAAATGCTATCTATTGCTTGGATGACATCAACCTAGAGATTCTAAAAGAAATAGACCTCTGTGACAGTCCTTGTCTCCACTATTAAGAGAGTTCAGATCAGCAGGCTAATGTGGCTCCCTCGAGCATTTCTCATGTCCACTGTTTACAAAGCTTCCTTTAAAAAGAAGAGCCTGTGACCCCAAAAGTGAGTCTCACCCTCGAGTATCTGCATCCCTTCTCCCTTTGAGTGTGTACCCTGCTCTATTACTTGCTTTCTAAATAATCTCCTTGCTTTCCTAAATAAATCTTTGTGCCTCTTCTGATGTGTCCTGAAATTCTTTTCTGTGACATAAGTTAAGAACCTGGCAAAGGGGCTGGGTACTGTAGCTCAGTGGTAGAGCGCTTGCCTCGCACGCGTGAGGCCCTGGGTTCGATCCTCAGCACCACATACAAAGCAATAAAATAAAGACATTGTGTCCATCTACAACTAAAAAAATATTAAAAAAAAAAAAAAGAACCTGGCAGGGCTGGGTTGAGATCCCCTTCTCCCATCTCATTAAGGCCTCTTCAGACCCCTTTCTGGTGACAGCTATTTCTATCTAAATATGGTATTCTAGCTTATTTCTCTTATATCGCAATGTGTTTATTTTGATCATCAATCCAACAAAACAACTTGCTTTTGGTTTCTGATTCTGGGACAGAATAGATAGCTACCCATAGGACTTGTGACTGTGCCAGGAGGGCACATTCCCCACAACTGAAAAGGGATTCAGGTTGTTTTCTTCCTTTCTCTTTTTATTTTTACCTCTCCACCTCCCAATACTGGGGATAGAACCCAGGGCCACACACGTGCTAGGCAAGTATTCCACCACTGAGCTATATCCCTAGCCTATTATTTTTATTTTTGATATTTCATTTAAATCAAGCAATATATGAAGGCAATGGAAAGATTATTTGGGACAATCCCCCACCACTGAGCGAATTCTAGTCACTCATTACAAGTTCTTTTCTCCCTAACCTACATCAATGACAGCAACGGTTTAAATAAAAATTAATCCAAAGAAGCCTCAGCTGACCATGGAACTGCATATGGTTTTGAAGATTCACATGTCAAATGAAATTAATAAAAGTGACATCATGAAAGGCTGGCAGGGAAGTTTGTGGGGCCTCATGGGACAGGTGGATGTGAGCATTCGGGCCTCTGCAGTAGGACTGATGGACCTCTGTGTCCTACTTATTGTCCCCTATCAGATGGATGCAAACCCAACCTGATATGGCAAACAGCCCACTGGCAATGTTGGGAAGTTAGTTAAATTTAGCACAGAGTGAAATTATAATGTATTGTCCAACTGCTTTTATATTCTAATGTGCCCAGTTGTATTGATTATGATAACACTATCTTATCTGTTTCAGATAAACTGTGAAAGCTCATTTACACAATAAAATTTCATCTTTCGTTACACTCAAGTGCAAAGTCAGTTTTCCAGGGTGGTGGGTGGCCTTGCATGTGACCATTCAGGGAGCACCTGTTCCCACAGCAGCATTTCCAGCAGAGGAAAGGGTCAGAGTTCAGGCTCCTGCAAAGAGCCGGGTCCGTGTGGGAGGCCCTCAGGCGGGGTTGCTCCAGAAGGCAGGCTGCAGTCAGTCTCCTGTAGCTGGCTTTGGAGCCACCTTTGCCTAGAAACTAGTCTCACCACATCTCGCCCTCCCTGGCGAGAGCCCAGTACAGCTGCTCTGCCACGAGGGGGCTGGGCAGGGAGCTGCGGGCCAGGCTGCTGCTTTGCAGCAATATGGCGACACTGAAAAAGGGCACAGGCCTGTCTGCCACAATTGCACACCCTGTTCTCATTGCCCCCAAAGTATGAGATTCACAATCTTAAGGTCTGAAGTGTCTATCCAGGACTTGATGGGGATTCATAGATTTCTCCAGGTAACCCCACAAAATTAAACATGCATGCCTTTCAAATGGGAGAAGTAAGCTCATTACGTAGAAGAATTATCGGCTACACATTACTGGGTGGATGCATATATTACAATTTGTGTGCCGGCTGTTATCGTTAATTCCAGATCATTATAGGCTACGGCTGAGCTCTTGGGCTGTTATGGTTCTTGCAGTTTTGATACACCTGAATGTGCTCACTGCATTACACACTTCCAATGCATTATTAGGATAACAAATCTTTGACAAATAAGCTTGAGTATCCTTTTTATGGCCTTTATAAGAAAATACTTTAAAAGTCCTATACGTCCCTTTCTGAACTTTTTTCCCCCCAGTTTACCAGGCATCCAGAGGCCTTTGGGGCCAGTATTCAGGCTGGGGTAACATTACAGGCAGGCAGGCCCGGGCACACTGTCTGCCAACCTTGCCCAGGTCAGCCTGCTCCTCTGAATCCACAGCAGGTTACAAATGATGACAGAAGAAGAGTATTTCTATTCATGAAATGCCAGTTTCATTTCTGAAAAATATTTCCACTGTGGCCAAGGCTGAGCCTCCCAAATGAAGGCCTGCGGCTGGCAGGGACTGGTTGTGTTGGACTCACTTTTGGTCCAGCAGCGCTTGACTTTGAGGTGGTGCCTCCTCTTTTCCCTCATCCAAACCCCGGTTCCCAGACACCCCATCTTCATGATTTCTCAGTGTGCAGAAGTGGCTTGCTGGAGGCTTCTTTCTTATTCTTACCTCAACTGCTTTCCACACCAGCCTGAGCTGCTTGCACACACGCATGCCCATCTATATGTTTAGGACCTTGAGTTCTCTGTGATGCTGAATGACACACTTCCTGGTCATGCTGTGGGGACACTTTCAATGCAGAAGGCTGTGGCCCATGGCAGCACTCCTGGCAGAGGAGGGGAGGAAAGTTCTAGATCCAGGCACTTGCATGAGGCTAGGTCTGCATGGGAGGCATTCAGGCGAGGTTGCTGATGCAGGATGCAGGAAAGACACAAGGGTTCAGTCTACCTGTGACAATGCATGGAGGTGCTTTCCCTCGAGCTTTTGAGAGAGTAAGAAGAGCCAGGACAGAAGGCAGGCATTATGTTGGCATAGCACCGGACAGTGAAATAGAAACCGGGAGCCTTCTGATTATAATCAGGCATTCATTTATGCTTTGTAAATGCATCAGGCTTTGGTGTTGGATTTGAGGATACAGATACAAAAAATGCAAACAGCCCCTGCTTTCCAAGTCCCAGGCTAGTAGGAAACACAGGTCTGTAAATCACAAAATAATATAATGGCCATAGTAGCTGAAGATGGGTTTTACTTGCCCATGTGTCTTCTAGCAGCAGCTGAAGGACAAGTCACAGAACCTCTCCTCTCTCACAAGGTCACCTGCAAGTTATAGATGCTGGGATCCAGCCCAAGCCAAGCAGCCCCTGAATCTGAGCTTTGTGCCTAGGCTGGTGGCCCCTGCTCACATCCTCAGTGAGACTCCCATTTGTCTTATAGTTGGACATACAGTACAGGCTCCACAGCCCAGACCCTATTGAGCCCTAACTCCAAAGGGGGCTTTTTTCTAAAAGAGATGAAACCAGTCAGACCAAATACCCTGGGTTGCTGGAGTCCAGCATTCTTTAAACTGTAAGTCACAGATGATTAGTGGATCAGGAAACCAATTCAGTGGTCACACCAGCATTTTAAAGAGAATGAAGCAGAATGAAAAAGAACAGAAAAATATCAAAGAACATTATACACTGCAAGGGGAACTGTTTTTCCATGAACCCTTTGTTTCAGGCACGTGTGCAAACTGAGGTTGATGTAAAATAGATTTCTTATTGTGCACTGCAATTCAAAATGTCCAACAGCCACTGTTCACCCACCTGCCATATGAGCACAAGTGAGATAAGATCTCATTTCTTTTTTTATTTCATATATAAGCTGCAGTGAAGTATATGAAGTAATTTTTGACCATGCTTGGTACATGAAAAGTAAAAATAAAAAGCAAATTCTAGTGATGGCAGGTCACTGCAGTTAGGGCCTGCTTTGGAGGTCACCTGGCCAAGGTTTAAATTCCACTATTTTCCAGCATTTTCCAGCTGTATGACCTTGAGAGAATTAGTTGCCTATCTGAACTTCTATTTTTTACCCTCTGTAAAATAGGGATAGTATGTCTGTCTCACATGACTATTGGGTGTCATGAAAGTATAACTGTGTAGCATGGCATAATGAAAACCTGTGTGTAGTGGTCTCCCCCAAATTTTGGCTTCCTATCCTTTCCTTTCCTGTAAATTCTAAAAGACCAAATCAAGCCCATATCTAACGGAACATTCCATATCTATTTTGTTCAGTTTTTACTTGGTGTTTTAGGTAATGCCGAGAGAATTTGGAACATTATCCTATTCTGCAGGAAAGGCCCGAGGTCTGGAAAGTCTTAGGGATTGAGAAACAAATCTTTTGTGCAGTGTCATTTAATGCCACATTGAGAATTCCCCAAGAGGAGATAAGAATGGGGCTTGCAAACGAGTGTTCATTTATAATCCTTACTTTAGAAAACCTCTCAAAGCCCAAGTGAACATTTAGAAGCTTTTACTAAAGTTTTAGAAATGTGGATAACCAAATATTTTCTTCATTTCTTTTTAAATATGAAATATTTCTCTTTCATTATAAGGTAATGTTCTGAAACCAGAATAAATCATCAGAGCACAAACATACCTGTTACAGGAAGAAAAATGATAAAAGAAATAAAACCAGAAAGAAAAAAAGTACAACCTTACTACTCCCAAAATGATGATTTATGGTATAATTTATCTTTGGACCTTTTATAGAAAAATCAACCTCTGTATCTTAATGAATACATTTTTAAAATGGGGAGCAGGATTTGCTAATCTACATGGGTTTGTTTCAGGATGTAACCACGATCTAGTACATTTTATATTCCAACAGCACATGGGCAGAATCCACGCCCCCAGGCTCACCTGAGAAGTACCCATATTATTTCTTCATGTGTCTTTCATGGTTATTTGAACAATTTTGAACAAAACTGAATCTTGTGAACCAAAGAATGAATCAGCATTGGATATGAACTGCTGATTGCTTCTTGTGACTGGTACTTTCCCTCCCATCCTGCACAATTAGAAAGTTGCTGAAGTCGACATTGGCAGTAGGAAAAATGCTTCTAATTACACTGGGCATTTAGTGTGCAGAACCTACACTCTGGGTTTTTTCCAATTGAAACCAAAAGCATATCGATTTCTGGGAGCACTGTGAAATGCTCGAGTAAATGCAGGTTATTTTCCACTTCCTTCAGGGCGTCCTGGTGGAAAACGGACAGGTGGACTTCAAATATGTTGGGATTTGAGGCCACAGCATCTGTGGTGGAGCCAGCCTTTCCTATTACTCCTTGGAAAGTTCACTTGGCTAAAACTGTCTTAGAGCCGAGCTGCTCCATTTGTAAGTTAAAATATCCCATTTTAACACCTTGAGCAGAAAAGGTCAGGGAGGCGCTGTTACTAAAATCTATTAAATGGGATTGGTGGACAAGATACTGGGGGCTGGTGGATGAAGGGGGAACTTGAAAAGTTGAGAAGTTAGAAAGTTGGTAGTAGGCAGTGTCCTTGTGTCCACAGCCAGTCCGTGCCAAGATCCTGTAGAGAGCCAGCGTGGACAAATCGTTCATTTCTAAGACATCTCAATAATACACGGAATTGAGCAGGCATGTTGCAGGTGGGTGGTGGGGTCAGTGACTTCAGGGCTCAATAGTACACTGCGCTGAACTCAGTGTAGAAATAACTTCCTTAAAGAGCTTCCTGGAAGGAACCACTTGACACCAAAAATGTGTGTGCAAGAAAAAGGAGCTGGAGCGAGCAGCGCTCTGTAGCTGCCAGTGCCAGCCCAGCAGCTTGTGTGCCCTGCGCTCCGCACCCCGGGCAAGCGCTGCATCATTTATGAGTTCTCTTTGAGAAAGACTGTCTAACAAGTTCCACTCCCACCAACGGCAGTGTGAGCCGCACATCCTTCCCCAGAGGCCTGTGCCTTCTCCGGAGGCTCCAGCCAAGTCCTCGTTAGAGCCAAGATGAAGCACACCTTGCTCCCCCAGCCAGATTGGGCTTGCCCTTGGCTAAGGGAGAAGCGATCAGGCTGGCAGGAGCCAGCCTCCCCCTCCCCAGGCTGAGTAAACCTGCCTCTCTCAGATCTGATGGACTGCCAAACCATGTTTCTATACATTCTGATAATTTCCCAAATTAAGCTGGCAAATAATTAATTTTATGAGTTATTCTTTTCGCCTTTCATATGCAGGCATTTTAATTATTCCCTTTTCAGTCTGAAGGACCTACTCAGCCTCCAGGCCTTCCCCACACTTGATGCCAGCAGCTGTGGGACACTCAAGGCCTAAGTGGGCCCCTGGGCAAGGAACCTGCACAGTTGCTGCTCAAGCTGGGTGGAGCTTGGACTGGTAGGGCTATGGATGTGAAGTCTGCCAATTCTAGCAGGATGATTAGGAAGTACCCCGAGGCATTCCTGGGAGGCAGCCACGACTGCACCATTTCAAACCTAGAAATTGTGTAACCTCTGGGTTTGACTCATCAGCTACAGTCACCTTAGAGGGAGAGGAAGAAACTGCTAGCTGCTCTCCAACATCCACCTCCTCTTCCTGCCTGAACAATGGATGGAAACCCATCCAGCTGAGAAACACATATTTCTGGCTTCTCCTGCAGAGAATTCAGTGAATAGGAAGAAGCAGAAGTCAGAGGCACGTGGGTGGGATTTTAAGAAAAATCCGTAAAGATCTTTTTTTTTTTTTGGTACTGGAGATTGAACTCAGGGGTTCTTGACCCCTGAGCCACATCCCCAGCCCTATTTTGTGTTTTATGTAGACACAGGGTCTCACGGAGTTGCTTAGCACCTCGCCATTGCTGAGGCTGGCTTTGAACTAGCGATTCTCCTGTCTCAGCCTCCCTAAGTGCTGGGATTACAGGCTTGCGCCACCGCGCCTGGCTCCCTAAAGATCTTTAAAGGAATTCTTGGCCAGAAGGCACACCCATGTATGCTTTCCTCCATCTTGCCTTCTAGAATGTAGATGTGACAGCAGGCATTGCAGTAACCAGCTTATCACCACGAGGCAAATACCAAAGATAGCAAAGCAAAAAGACAGAAAGGTCCTGATTCTCTGATGATCCCAGAGTTCCCCTACATCCCCACCCACTGCCTGCTCTTCTGATGTGAGAAAAATAAAAACAGATCTTCATTTTGTTTAAGCTACTGTCGTTTAGGGTCTGTCTCTAGCAGCCGGATGCCATATCTAATACAGACAGCTGCAAACTTGCTTCCATGCTGGTTCCACCCCAGGGATCCCAATAAGCCCCTCTTTAGGGGAGGCTCTCAAGTCTATGGTCTGTTCTGAGGGTCTTAACTGGGGAATTGTCAAAGTGTGCTTAGTACTCCTCCTCTGGGTGAATGAGGAGTGACCTCAGTGAAGCTGGTTCCTTGACTGGTTCTTACCCTTATTTCTCAAGGATTAGTCAGTCTACCTTCACTCCAGGGCTAGACTGCAGGAACCAAGGCAGAGGATGTCAGCATCCTCTCTGCCCTGATGGCAGGGCCCCTCCCACAGATCTGAGCATTTAGGTGGCACTCACATTAATTCTCAAATGGCTATTTTACTATTAGTAGAGAGATTGAGCCCAAATCTCTTTCTGTATGATAGCTACTGCAGAAAATTTCAAATATTATAGTAGATGCTAGTTGTTGCCCCAGTAGAAAAACAAACAGAGCACAGCAGACAGGTGTCTGTAGAAGCCTCAGTTCTCAGAGCCTTTGCACACGTGTATGGGTCCTTTTCTAGTCACAGCCGCCCTCAAGGCAGCTTAAGGCAGATATCAAGGCCCTAGTCTCACAGATGAGGCCCCTGAGGCCCAGGGAGGCTGGGTACACATTCTGAAGAAACAGGAGAGGAAGCAGGAGGCTTGGAGAGGCTCTTGTTGGGGTCTCATCCTTAGAAAATATGTGGATACGTGTGAGTGTGTGTGTGTGTGTGTGTGTGTGTGTGAGAGAGAGAGAGAGAGAGAGAGAGAGAGAGAGAGAGAGAGAGAGAGCATATTTCTGTACTCCTGTCTGCCCCATTGTAGCTCTAAAATGCTGTGGTCCTTCCTGTTGTCACCTTTCTTCGTGCTGTGTTACCTAGTCTGACTTCTTTTTATCTTGCTCGCTGGGCAGGTATGACTGTGCCCCCAAGGCATCCAGAGCTGAGGGCCAGTTGTGCTTTCCCAGCCAAGTAGTGCCTGAGCCTGGCTTACAGCCAGTGCCATAGCCAAATCCAAGGCATCCCCCTGCTATGGTTAGTAAGTGTCACCACCTCAATTTGCCCTGGGGCTCCACATGTTCCTTAAACAACCAGGGTTAGGGTAGGTGCTTCCTGGGGATGTCTCTGAGGCTGTCACAGTTTGATAAACTTTCACTAGTGGCCCATGAATGGGTTTAGGGTTGGGGTCAGGGTCTGCAAAAAGAGTATGAAATGATCAATGGAATCCCAGCAAGCTCAGGGGACATTCCTTAGGGGGCATTTACAGTCCCAGAGGTCACACAGGAAGTCTGGAATATGCAGGGGAAAAGCTCCCTCAAAGGGAGACAGAGTTGTGTTCCTGAAGCCCACGATGAGGAAGTCCTCACACAGGGCTGGGGGTCAGGACAGCTATCATGTGCATCTGAGGAAGGTCCATGTATGTATGAGGAAGTCCATCTGAGGAAGTCCACGTGTACACAAGGAAGTCTTCCAGACATCGAGACAGAACTGCTCCATGGTGAGCAAAGATATGAATTATGGTCATGTTTGCTGGGTGCCCCAAAACCTGTGGGGCTCCAGGTTCATGTGCCAACACCTGACATCAAACACCCAAGCAAGGGAGAGACCACTCAGCTCCAAAAGTGAGGATGCAGATGGAGAATTGCCTGTGTAGCTTTGGTTCCCAATATTAACTTATCAGAGTCAAAACAAAAGCAGAGGTAGGTTTGGAGAGAAGGCAGAGGAGCCAGGTTCTTACCCATGTGAGGAAAAACAGCCTTTCACAGAGCTATGGTGCACTGCAGGAACTTCACCACCAGACAACTGCTCAGACATAGGGGGCAGGAGCCCACCATCATGCTGCCATCCAGCAGAACACGTACCCTGGCCTGCCAGTATATCCCCTAACATGCCAAAATCTTCTGAGGTCCCACTGACATTAGGGGCTGCTGATGTCCCTCAGAGGACAGTGGTTTTGTCTCTGAAGATGGCAGAGCCATTTGCTAGATGTGCAATTTCACACCACCTAAATTCAAGCTAGCTGACATGCAGTTTTTTTATGCATAGTGACTGAAGACACTGCCTGGACCTCATTCCTGTTTTTATACCCAGTTCTACT
This sequence comes from Xerus rutilus, assembly GCA_028644305.1. Taxonomy (NCBI): domain Eukaryota; kingdom Metazoa; phylum Chordata; class Mammalia; order Rodentia; family Sciuridae; genus Xerus; species Xerus rutilus. The sequence goes on along the minus strand of CM053415.1, from coordinate 10,704,464 downwards.
GTGCAGGAAGCAATGAATGAGGCTGTGGAGCTCAGCTGTATTTGCCTGAAGGATTTCAAAGGGGCACGACTGAGGTAATACATGTGAACTATTTTAAAACGACAACACACCACCCAAATATACATCCTGACCCCTTCTCATTGTAACCATTGAAGTGGGGGAAATCATCACTTGGGAGATAAATTGTTGCTCTGTTGTCTCTGAAGTTACTGCTGCCATTTTTGCTCCCTCCCACTTGTTTGCATTCCGCTGACAGATTCATCTTCCAGGACACCACTCTGATCATGACGTCCACTACTCTTAAGCCTTGAATGGCTCCCCAGTGCCAACTGCATAAAAGGCAAACTCTAAAGTCTCAAATCCCTTCTCAATCAGGCTGATATCTGTTTCCCTCTGCCCTAATGCACCAGTAACACAATGAGGCAGTTGCAGTTAGTAGTAATAGGGGATTATTAACAGCAGCATTAGTCATTTTAAGTCTCCAAGTTTATTGTTATTTTATTAAATAGACTAATTAAAGCAAACATTAATGGTTCAGGTTTTCAGCTATTTTCCCTTCAAATGAACAATCAAGAATCACCTGCAGATGGACAAGTCCTTCTGAGCTGTCCTGCATTTTAATATTTCTGCTAGCCACTGTGCAGGCAGAACTGACTGCACTTAATTTATAAAGGAGGATTTATGGACTTGGGGATGACAACAGACAGCCAATCAATAAGGGATGATAATAACAGCGTGTAATATCAAGGAACATTAGGTCTCGGGCATGATTTGGGGAGAGAAGTGGGCAGTTAGAAACCTTATCATTTGAAAAAGGTCAAGGCCTGGCAGCCATAAAAATGCCTAAGCAAATAAAATCATACCTGTGAATCAGGAGAGGGTATAAATCGCTGAGTGAAAAAGGATTTTAGATTTTGTGGAAAAATTACTTCCCTGGGCAAGGATTTGGGCTGCTGTAGGACAAATGCAGTTGTGTCAAGAGAGTGTCTATTTATTACTGCTTGAACAATAACATGCAATGCAGATGGGGAGAATGTTTCCCAGCTGGCCGGCAATTCCTGGGGCTGAGACCTGAATCCTCCAAAACCAAGGGCAGAGTCAGGTGCTGCAGAGAGGCTTCTAATGACTGGACTGAGTCTCAGCACATACATTTAAGACCCACTGGCTTCATGTCATTCTGTCTGGTCATTTCCCCCTACCCCCAGGGATGGGGGAGATTTTATTGATTTAGTAAATTGTTTGGTGGTGTGACTGAAAAAGGCAAAAAGAAAAAAACAAAAAAAGAAAAGAGAATGAAGTAGCAGATTCTATTACCAATAATCATATTCCATCATGAAAACCAGAATTGGAAATAATCATTCTCTTTGGAGGACATTCACAGCATTACACAGAGCTCTGTGACCAGCTCAACTGAAAAGATGCCCTGATGGCATTTAGAAATGTTCCCTTCCACAGACCCTTTCAAGAATAGGTGCGCTAGGAAAGGATGTGAGCAGACACTTCCTGCCCTCAGCACCCAGAAAAAGCAGCTGGAACATTATGCTTCCCTTCCACAGCATCGCTTCAGCTTAGGGGAGGCAGAGAGATGAAATTGCACACATGATGGATTTCTTCTCAATGCTCCCTAGAGGAATGCACCCTGTTTTCATTTCTAATATGTTACAATTTGAACTTCACAAACTCGGCTGCCCGACCAAGCTTCTGCAACCTGGTGGTTCTGGAAAGCAAGCTCACCTCCTTGTAAGGTGTATTCGTTCACTGCACGGCTGAAGACACCCAGGCCAGCCCCGTTGTAAGCGGCCACCTGGATTTCATACTGCGTCCAGATAATCAGGTCCGTCACCAGGCAGTAGTTCACCTCTGGGCTGGTGATGTTTCTCTGCTGATGCTCTCCAGGTAGGCCAGCCAGGCGGTACCTGCACCAGAAAGGAAGCCCATGATGGCACTGAAACAATTCAGACTTGAGCTGGTTCTCTGTGGTTCTACGCGCTTTAAGAAAAATGGAATTACATGAACAAGAGAGGGGCTCAGCAGTGAGCGCCAGAGAACACTGGATCCCAATTCAACAATTTCAAAAGGTTATACTAAAAAGGTAGCTTCCAGGTATTCTAAGGTATACTATAAGTTCTAGGCAAAACAAAAGTGGCATTTCAACTACACTATGGTTATGGGGAAACAATAGCCTTTTAGGTGTAACTTGCCCAGGGCTAATGGTGACTTAGTACTCAAAATTCCCCAAGTGATTTCCATCAGGGTTTGAGAAATACTTTAGTGACTGAAATGTGGGGAGAAGTGGAGAAGGCAGCAGTGTGTGGCCTCTTGGCCTCCAGGGGCTGAGCTCCCAGTTCTGGTCCATTTAGGAATTCTAGGTTTGTCTAAGTATACCCCAGAGCAGGAATAAGTGGGCTTTGGAAAGGCGTTAACACTTCTAAAATGCTAGTCCATTGCTAACTACCACAAATTGCTTTTGGGGGCTTTTGTGAGGGTAGCATGCTCTTTAGTTCACTAAAGGCAAAAATTCAGTTTATTTAAAGGATGACTTGCACACCTCTGCACTTAGAAAATGTATAAATTAGGAAATTACATTTTGCACTATGAAAGGACTTTCAGAGAATTATTTTGATTAGTAAATGTTTTTCCATGATTCAGTTTATAGAAGTTAATGTACTGAACCGACTTAGTTAATTTGCTGAGTTTTTCTGGATCAGTCTCCCCGGTAAATGAGGGGCATGTACAGTAAAAGTGATTTCCTAATCATCTGCAGCTTCCAAAGCATCTAATTTCTATCCTAGAAGTGGTTCTTGCCTCAGAAAACTGTGGCTTTGTGTGATAAATGGAAAGGGGAGATGATTGACAAGGGATCCAAAACCAGAGTGGCAGCAATAAATCTGCTAACTCTCATGGCACACTGGACTCTGAGCTCCTCCCTGTGCTGCCCTGTCCTTATGGCAGAGCACCTCCACATGAAGGGAAGCACGTGCGATAGGGGTACGCAGGCCAGGGCATTAGCAAGGCAGCCATTGTTAGAAAAAAGCAGAGACTGAGAGATTTAGGCCCTTCAGGAAAAAATGATGTTCCAAAGAGAATGAGAGCTGAAAAGTCAATAGGGAAGTAGAAAGATGGTAATCAAAGTTTCTTCATGGGCTGGGGCTGCAGCCCAGTGGTAGCATGCTTGCCTAGCACATGTGAGGCACTGGGTTCGATCCTTGGCACCACATACAAATAAATAAATAAAAGTATTATGTAAAAAAAAGTTTCTTCATGAAAATCAGGGTTTTCTGAGATTCTTTCATCCTCTCCTGTTACAGACCACTTGCTCTTGGTAAGGCCCGTTTGGAAGGAAATGTAAATGGTCAAGGACAGCACTTGAATGCAGGAAGGACCATAGCTTCCTTCTGTCTCCTGCCTGAAAGCAGGTCGCCCCAGGCTCTGGGAGGCACCAGGGTGTTATGGCGAGATTGCAATAAATCACCAAGTGGATCTTAAAGCAGATGGAACCATCCTTATTCACCAGCCAGTGGTCTGGATCCACCAGCTGGCAGGCCAAGGGGCAGGCTGCAAGGGCAGGCTACACCTTTCGACCCCCTCCAAGGGTTAGAGTACACATTTATAGTCCAAAACCACATTAATCATAGTAGCTGTTGCTGATTCAAAACCATAAACAAATGTCATGAGATCTAAAATCATAAGCATAAGGGGAAGTGGGTCAAAACAACCCTAGTTGAGTACAAGTTAAAGAACGGGTACTAACGTCTAGACAATCAATCTCTGACAGGGTACATCATCCAAGAAAAGTGGGAACCAAAAAGAGAACAAGTTTACATTGTATGAGAATCGCCATTTTGTGTTGCCAAACACGCTATGCGAAGCAGCTGCTGATGGGCACAGAGGCAAGTGTTCCTATGGGAGAAGCATTTCTTGCAGGATGTGGGGTCTCAGGGTAAAATGGAGTCTGTTTGGTCATTGTCCATATAGCCTGCCCATAACAAGGGAAGGGAGCCATTAATTCTCTGGTGGACAAACATGAATGTTATCAAGCCACACCTCTGCCTCACACTCTGTCAGCTTCTGACACTTGCTGAAGTGGCATCCTTGACTGACCACCTGCACCAACCAGGGGCAGGTACAATTCATCATAGGAGCTCAGGTCATTGAGGGAATAGTGGCCCTTAAGACAGTGGGCCACAGGAGAAAGGCCTGGCGTGGACTAACCCATGTGACAAATATTTCCATTTAAATCCCTGCCCACAAAAGATGAACTTTTAAAATAAGTGGCACTGAGATAATTAGCCATTTGGAAAAGGTGAAAATTGGCTCCACATGGGAGTGGCCTGGACATGTGAATGGTACTAAGAACCACCTGCAGCCAGTGTGATGTGGTGAACATGACCACTCAAGAAGGACCCATCAACACACAATGCACACACCAGGCAAAAGCATAGGAATTAGCATTGGAGGACCCAGGTTGAGGACCTGATGAGCTGGGTGACCTCAGGTATCTTCCTGGAGCCTTGTTTCCACTGATCTCAGATAGAAATTATAATAATAGCCTTTCATTGGTTGTTGCAAGAATTGACTGAAACAATGAAAGCAAAGGGAGTGTAAAGCCCTCCAATTTTGTTTTAAACACTGCTCTTTTACTAAGGAGTGCATGGGAGACAACTCTGAGTTCTGAGCCACCCATGTTCTCCTAACTGTTTTCTGTACAGTTGTAGAAAACAAATTGCAGAATTCACTTCTTCCAGATCGGCTGTGTTCCCTGCTGGAATGGGTAGGCTGGTCCACTCTGACCAGCAGCTTGGAGTGCTTTTGTAACATTCACAGGATGTCTAAGAAGGTCGCGATTAATAAGGGGAGTGCAGGGCGACATCCTCTTGCTGGTCGGCCATGTTGCCCAGGAGACAGGCTGAGCCAGAACAAGATGATTTTTTATTCAGAAATAAACAGAGAACATTTTTAAAGGACATAACCCTATGCTCCTCTCAGAGAAACACCCTACCCATTATTATAAATATTTTATTACTGCACACGCATCCTAACTACTTCTTATGGCCAGAGCCACAGAGGTGATTTATTTCCATTTGCTCTACTCTGTATTGTGCCTCGAATCTGACACAGAGACTGTGCCCTGGAGGATACACGCTTGCAAACACAGAGCTGATTTGCAGACCAGAGGATTATTTGGGAATGTTTCCAAGCAAATTCATTTTGGCATGGGTCTTTAATTTCTGAAAACTTTGATATTCATAGGCCTTGGGTAGTGCGCCCTCATTTTAAGGCTTTCTTGATTTAAGCCCCAACAAATACAGATGCCCTCTTCTCCAGCACTCAACTTACTGACACCATCACAGAAAATCCTTTTAACAGCAGTAATCCCACGAAACAGAGAAATGTGCAGTCCCCAATGTGGCCTCGCAACATCAGAGAGATGCTATTAGGAAAGTCTACACCCCCAGGCTGCTTCTGCGGGATGACTATTGAAGCCTTTACTTGACGGTTGCAGCCCGAGGAAACTTTCCCTCACTCCACGCTGGAAAAGGCAGGGGCTGCAGGAGGACAAGTGGGAGGGGCGGCTAGGACAGGCAGGCCAATTATTTCCATTAGTGGAACACGAGGTGATGGCTAACGCTGGAGCAGGAGCAAGCAGCAAGGCTGTGGGAGGAGGTCAAGTGACCAGGAAGGGTCCCAGGAGCATCAGGACAGAGCCCACAGGCCTCGTCTGCCAAGACCACTCTCAGTCTCCTTGACCTTCTTTCCATGGGGAAGGACAGGTGGGGGCACAGAGACAAAGGGAGCCATAAGTTCAAATCTACCCTTCCTGCACCCCAGGGATGGGCCATTTAAACCCTTCAGGCAGACAAGAAGAACCCATAGGCTTGAGGAAGTGCTCCAGCAGCAGGAAATTGGTTGTGACAGACAGATATTACATATGTGGAGACAGGTGCGGTTACCCAAGGAGTGCATGATTCTGGACATGCATATGGGAATGGGTGGTCCTTCAGATACAAAGATAATGCAGTTACAGAGCAATGCTTTCATAATTTCTTACATTTATGTAAGAAGTTAAATGTGCTCAGTTAAGACCTTTGTTAACCAAGCATTTACTGATCATGAGTCCATGTGAGCCCAGCATAGGCATCTGAAGAAAGGGAGTAATGGATACCCATAGCTCTGGCCCAAATAAAGCCAAGAATACATCCACAGCAGTACAACCAACTAGAGATTTAATAGTTACCCTTAGGCCCTGCTTTACCTTTTCTTCTTGATAGGTTGACAAACCCTTGCAGTGGTCACACTAGGTGCAGCTTTTAAAGTAGCAGGATTTGAGTAGAGGGCATTTCTTCTCCTGACCACAACCAAGTACTCACGTGGTTCTCTGAATATTTTTAGAAGCTTTACTGGTCCTTTTAAGGCAGAGATAATAAATTGGCCCCTCTTTGGCTACGTCTGGCCAGCAGATGTGTGCATCTGGTCTGCCCTACATTTTCAAAATACATGGGTTTAATTTCCAACACCTAAACATTGGGAGATGTTATGTAAAAGGCTAGGTATTTGAATTTTCTTGAAGTCCTAGAGGATCTGGCAAAACTCAGCAACATGCTCGTGTGGTAACCATTAGCTAATAACTGAATCATATTAATCAGTATTAATTTTAAGTGATTATGCTTAACAATACATGGATCTTGTGAAACTGTTGAAGGAATGAAAAAGTTTATAATGAATAGCAAACATTGCTTCCTTATCTATAATGTCTCCTCCAATCTCCTGCCAAATGCAACCACCAATGTCAGTCTGTGTGCAGACTCTGCAGGTGGACACACATAGGAGGTCTCTGCAAGGTGCCCACATTAGCTTGTGCTCTCCAGCTTGCCACAGTCTCCACCATTCCCTAGCATATGACACCAGACTTGAGTGCCTGCACTACTGATGGTCTCCTACAGACATTTAGAGGAATAGATATCTGGCTCTTGGTAGGACCTTCTAGGAATCACTGGCTACTTGCCTGAGGATGTACCCGCGTAGCACCCCATTGTGCTCTGTTTCTGGGGGTGGCTGCCACTGTACCATGATGGACTGGTTGGTTCGCCCACTGGCCACAATGTTTTTTGGGGGGGCACTGGGTGGTTCTTCAGGTAACATCAGCCTAAAAATAAAGGATGGGTAGGAGAGAGGGAGATGAATGCCAGAAACATGTGACCCTTGTCAGCATTCTGTACTGTGCTGAACCTGGAGCCTCACTCTTGGTAAAAATCAATAAATGCATGTAAGGGAACATCACAGTGAAGCCCATTAATCCGTTCAATTAATATGAGTTAATATTTATAAATAAATAAATTCCATAAAAATATTTGCTTGACAGAAGTTAATTGTGCAAAGTCAAAAGACAAATGGCAAATTGAGAGCAAACTGTTTGCAACTCATTTCATGGACAAGGTTTGGTGTCCCTGGTATATTAAGAGTTCTTACAGTTCAATAAGAACAAGACCCATTATCCAGAAAAAAACTGGGCAAAAGAATGTAAACAGTTTACAGCAAAAAGAAGTATAAGTCACTCTTAAACATGTGAATAGTCAGCTTCACTCTTACTAAGATAAACGCAAGTTCAAACTACAATGACATACCATTTGTACTAGTAGATTAGTAAAAACATAAATGTAAAAATGCACTGTGCGTCAAGGAAGGGGGCTGGGCACTGTTGTGAACCACTCTTCTGGTGTCACTTGGTGCCACTTAGAGTTGGGCAATTTCACCATCAATGCTAGTTATTCATTGCAATACTGTTTGCTGTACCACGAAACTGGCAGCAACTAAATGTCCAGCAGGGGGGGATTGGTTAAATAGAGTATGGTAAAATGTTACAACAGAATACCATGCAGCTGTCAAAAGAAAATGAGGGGACTTCTTATGAACTGATATTGAAAGATTTCCAAAGATGGATTTTGAAGTGGAAAAGGTTTCAGAATAATATGTATGGCATGCTCTAATTTGTGTAGAAAGGAAGAGATTGAATTGTAAACTCGCATTTACCAGTACAACGTATATATATTTAAATCTCTGAAAGAGTGTATGGGCAATATTTACATAGTTACTGGTTTAGAAAGGTGAATAGGAACACAAGGACGGGTGGAAAATAGACATTTGTATAAATATTTATTTAATTCAGAATCATATAAATATATTATCTAACTTAAAAATTAAATTATTTTTTAAAAAGAACAAAACACACAGCTGATTGCACCAAAGGACACATGTGGAATAATTACAACCCCTCAGCACCCTGGCAGCTCAGCTGGGCAGGCGGCCAGGAAGGTGCCACGTGCTCCGTGAAGAGCTGCAGAGCTTCAGCTCCCCAAACCACCACGGGCTGAGTGAACTACTCACATTTGGTGTCCAACACTTTTTCTGGATTACTCTCTTTGGCTCTATTGCTATTTCTTCTCTAAAACTCCCACATTTTGAAAGCCATTTCACTCTCACTATTCTATAGTCCAGGTCATGGAATTGGGGTTGGTTTGGGGTGTGGGGAGTACCCTGACAATGGGTGGAGCCATTTTGTCCCTTTACAACTGCAGGGCTTCCAAAGTGGACCTCCCAGGGTGTGTGGGCAAAGACACTGCTCAGGAAAAAAATCGTCTTGAGAGACACTGGTGGCATTCAGCTTCCTACACAACCACTAGGTGTTTACCTCTCAAGCCCCTGGCACAGCCTACACTCTGCTGGCAATTGTGGGGAGAAAGAGCCCAAAAAGCCAGGTGTGGGCTCACATGCCTGGAATCCTAGCTCAGGAGGCTGAGGCAGGAGGATCACAAATTCAAAACCAGCCTCAGCAACTTAGCGAGGCCCTAAGCAATTCAGCAAAACCCTGTCTCCACATAAAATATAAAAAGGGATGGGGATGTGGCTCAGTGGTTAAGTGCTTCTGAGTTCAATTGCTGGTACCAAGAAAAAAAAAAAAAAGGGCCCAGAAAACAGCAAGCAGGTAAGCTCTTAATCTCCTGTGTACAGAAGGCCATGCCACCAGAAGCCATCAATGTAGGCACAGCCAGAGCACCACAGGAGAAATCCAAGACACTACTTCCCAGCAATTAAGAAAAACCCAGCTAGACCAACACATGACCATGTTTGCACTCTTTGTGACAATCTCTTCTGCTCATGCTTTTGCCAATATCCCTAAGGGATGATCAATTAATTGCCTCCACCTACTGTGATGCATCTGTTTGACTCTCAGGCCCCTGTTGTTCACGGCCACTGTGCAGAGGGCAGGGCCCCACTCACCTGCTCGTCTCTGCGCTGTACTGGCCCTTGCCCACTTGATTCACTGCGCACACCCTGAACTGATAGGTGCGGGCTGGAGTCAAGCCACCCACGGTGATTCCTGTCATCTCAGGGCCAACATTTGGCAGATGCACTTTCCATGGAGAGTCTAAAAGAAAGAGCAAAACAGATTCACACCCATGTGAGTACACGTCTGAATGACAAGCGAATGCAAATGTGTTCCCACAAATTATCTCATTTGCTTTCCAAGACAGGGCTAGGAGAGGGGGGTTGTTATCCCCATTTGACAGACATGGAAACTGAGGCTCAGTCGTGCAGCTAGCAACTAGTGAGTCTGGCATGAAACTCAGATTTCTCAGCCCAGATCTAGTATGCTTCCCATTACCCTGTGCTGTCGTCAGTAAGTGAAGCCGTCCTTTGTTCAACCTGCATATGGTGGTTTAGAAGAAACAAAATATTCCTGGGTTCAAGATGTAATGAGAAAAAGTTCTCTGTGGCTCCCATGGTCAGGCAGATTGCAGATTTTTCTCCCAGAAAAGGATGCTGTACTTGTCACAGAATGATAAATAAAAACTATATTCATTAACATTTTAATAAAAGAGGAAATGAGCATGATAAAGACAGATGGGCTGTGCATTTTGCAACCCAGCTGCAGCATGGCAGCCCATTACGCCACACCCTGAGTGGCTCTGGCTGGAGAGACAATCAGAATTCAGAGCTAGTCTGGAGCCTCTTTCCAACCAGCTTTCCAGCAGGTGTGGAAGAGCGACTGTCAGCCAAATGGGTTCTTGCCTGCAAAAAGGTTCTGCAGGATCCTACGCCTCTGCATGAGTTTTTGCAGAGTTTAAGCATGCTTCTTTCTTTGTCGTTTTGTAGAGTGATGCTTTGGAATGAACATGACCTGGCAACGACTTTGAGCTTTCACCATCAGCTCCCATTCTGAGCCATCATGATGCCTGGGTGGAATTTTCAAATTATCAGCAAAGTAAAATACGGGGTGGGAGCTTCCTCTGGAAATTAAACTGTCCTTCTCTTTCCTTCAAAGTGGTGATAAGATCCCTTTCACCCACATTGGTCAAAAATACATGACTCCACTATAGTGCTGCGCTCTGCTCAAATTGCATACAACACCTGCTGTGTGTAAGCTCCACCCAAAAAAATCACATTAGCTCCTTCAGAAACCTTAAGACTGATAATGGGGGTTCTGTGTGTGCCGGGAGCTCATTGGAAGAGCACCTGGTGCTCTAGTTCCTTAGAGGTCACCAAGAGGTGGATACAAATTGCCCAGAATGAAAACAAAAATCCCAAAGGCCATGTCTCTTGACTTGCACGTGGAGGATGTCCATTGACTCACACGAGGAGGTGTCTGTCACTCACTCAGACCTGTAGCTGGGATTCCTCAACACAAAGTTAAGCTGCTCTGAGGTGCAATGCCAGTTGGGCGACAAAGATTGAATCTTTTTAATTATTTCAAATAAAGCTACTTCCAAAAATGGCTTTCTGGGAATGCAGTCTCCACCACCAGCTGGGCAATTCTATACTCTTGGCTCTTGATTTCCAGGGACACAGTAATTGGCAGTTGATGAGGATCCCCTTCTCTTTATGTTTCCTTTAAAAACCCGACATGTACATCCACAGTTAACTATGGAAAACCCACACCACTGCTCTTTTCACTTGAGGCGCCTGAGAGCCTTCTATCAGCATCAAATACCTCACAGTGACCTGGTTTCTAGATGGGCTCCCTCAAAGAGGCAGCCACTTGTCAACATGAAAGGCGAGAGGGCCTTCCCTGAAATCTGTGCAACTGGACTTGGCTGGCAGGAGTGGGGCCTCCGTGGGAGTAGTTTCCATCCTGAAGAATCTGGCACATGTGGGAAAAACATGGAGACCACACTTGGTCACAGCTCTTCACTTAGAGTTTGATTTTGCTTGAACTTCTGTACAAATGAGGGACAAATCAAAACTATAATGACCTCATGGTTTTAGAATGGCTATTATCATACAAACAAACAAACAGAAAATAACAGTGTTGATGAGAACTTGTACACTGTTTGTGGGAATGTAAAACAGTATGGTGATCCCTTGAAAAAATTCGAAACAGTATTCCCATCTCACCCAGTAATCCTGCTTCTGAGTATACACTCCAAAGACCTGCAACAGGGTGTTAAAGAGGTATTTGGTATCCATGTTCACAGTAGCATTGTTCACAAGAGCCAAGAGGTAGAAAACACACAGGGGGCCATCAAGGGATGAATGGATAAATAGAATGTGGTCTATCCTACAGGGGGATATTATTCAGCTTTAAAAAAGAAGGGAATTCTGACACATGCTTCAACATAGATGGACCCTATGGACATTGTACTGGGTCAAATAAGTCACAAAAAGAGTAATACTGTGTGGTTTCACTTATATGAGGTATCTATAGAACTCAAATCCACAGAGACGACAAAAGGGGCTGTGGGAGGAAGAATAGGGAGCTATTGTTTAATGGGTGCAGTTTCACTTCTGCAATATGCAAAGAGTTCTGAGATGGCCATAGGTGATGAGCACACAATACTATGAATGTACTGAACACTACTAAACTGTACTCTTAAAAATGGTTGTGATGGAAGTTGTGTTATGTGTACTTCACCACAACCAAAATCTAAAACAGATGAGAAAACAAACTAACATGAAACTCCCAAGGCTGCCTGAGTATGAAATAAGACAGTGAACACTGGAAGCACCATGTGGGAGGCCTGGCCCGGGGACACTTGTGCAGGACTGCGTCTGCTCCTGCCCCTTCATCTCCCTTGGGAAATCAGGAGGAAAGCACGGTCAGGCCACTTCCTCCTTCACCAAGAGGGTGACTTTTTTTTTTTTTTTTTTTTGGTACTGGGGATTAAACTAAGGAGCACTCGACCATTGAGCCACATCCCCAGCCCTATTCTGTGTTTTATGTAGAGACAGGGTCTCACTGAGTTGCTTAGCACCTCGCCGTTGCTGAGGCTGCCTTTGAACTCGTGATTCCCCTGTCTCAGCCTCCCAAAGTGCTGGGATTATAGGCGTGCGCCACCGCGCCTGGTGAGAGGGTGACTTTCACTGTTCATGTCCTTCCCCACAGTGCCCGCTCTTCTCACGGGGGCAGATCTGCACAGCCTCTCAGCTCAGTTCTGAAAGTCCCTGGTCTCTGACCCAAGTGGAGCTGGCTGAGGCCACCAGTCCTGGGTTTCCTTCTGCTCACACCTCTGTGAACTTTCTCTAAGACCTCCTCCTAGATTAGTCTCATTGAGAATGCGTCTGCTTCCTCCAAGAGCCTCTCTTCCTGGGGCTGGGATTGTAGCTCAGTGGTAGAGCGCTTGCCTCGCATGCGTGAGGCCCTGGGTTTGATCCTCAGCACCACATACAAAGCAATAAAATAAAGACAGTGTGTCCATCTACAACTAAAAAAAAATATATTAAAAAAAAAAAAGAGCCTCTCTTCCATCATCCCTTCCTTCCTTCTGACCTCGCAGTGTCTGTGGGTGTACAACTCGCTTGCTCAGATAGAGTGAGCAACAGCGGCTTCAGGAAGGGACATAGGCAAGGATAATCAGTTGGCTGAAGTGACTCATTAGAACAAGGGAGGGGCGGAGAGGACCTGGGGGTGCTACGTGTCCTGGTCTGAATCAGGTCGTCTCCACCAAAAATCCCCTTGAGGCTGGTCCCTGGAGTGGCAGAGGGAGAGGCAGTGCCTTCAGGAGAGTGGGGCTGTTGAGGGATTAATATTTCAGGAGCGAGTTCTCACTCTTGTAGCATTAAACTGGTTACTTCAAGACTAGGTCATTACAGAGGGAGTTGGCACCTCCCCTTGGTTTCTTGGCATGTACCTGCTTCCCATTTTAATTCTGTCATGCTGTGACACAGCTGAGGCCCTCTTCAGAAGCTGGCACTATGCTGTTTGGACTTTCCAGCCACCAGAATCATAAGTCAAATAAACCTCTTTTCTTTATACATTACTAGCCTCAGGTATTCTGTTATAGCAACACAAGACTACATTAAGATGCCCTCAGTGTCATCCTTCCCAACCTCTGTACTGCACAACCCTTGGCCATTTCTTCACTCAGAGTGTAAACAGCTCTTGAAAGTGTATAACATGAGTCTCAGGGTCTGCTGCCCAGTTTGATTTGACAACAGGGCCTATTAATCTCCTCTGTGTCTCTGGCTCTGCTCAGTCCTCCAGTTGCATCTATAGAATTCTTTATTTATTCTTTTTACTTCCTACTAGAAGATAAAAGATCTGGCAGGAAGAGATTAAACTGAAAGCTAATACAAATGAACCCGATCCATCTCATGGGCATTCTGATTTGTACCAAAAAAAAAAAAAAAAAAAAAAAGTGGTTTGGGAAGGATTTGTCTGTTCACAAGCTCTGGAATTGCAAGCTTGCTGAGAACTGTTAAAATTTAAATAGCAAGTCTGTTCCTGACAATCAACAGGGAGACTCCTTTAAAAAGGCTCTTCTAGCCAGTTCCGACAGAGACTCCAACACGAGGCTTGTCTTAGGAGCTGGAATGCAGAAGAATCTTTTGATGAGGGAACCGTCCCATAAAAGTTGCAATGCCTCTGTCCTCCCTTTCAGGGATTCTTCTTGTGCCTTTGATCCACAGGGCTGGGGAATTTCAGACCTCCTCAGTCATGCTACAGAACAAGCCTCTGCCACAGAGAACATTGCACATCTCCCTCTTGGGTGCAGGGCTTAGAACCCAGGAGGACTTAATCCCTCTCTGCTATCTCATCTCTGCTGGCTCAAAAACTGATGGTTTTCAATCTTTGGAAATGTACTAGAAGCTTTTTCCAATAAAAAGAACATTACCATTTTCTCAATTAATGGTATCTTAGGAAGGACAATGTGTTTTGAGAAAAAAATTTTCTCTTAATTGCCAAAAGGATCACTGTCACTGTTAGCATAGACGTTTGCATGTCTGTGTGCTGTCTGAGAGTGCTTTCCCATCTGCAGCCCTTGGATCCTCTTGTAGGGGAGATTTCACTGCATCTTTTATAGTCAAGAAAACCAAGGCTCACAGAAGCCTTAAATAGCTTCTCCCAAATTCTGCAGGTGGTCAATACCTAGACTCATGGATCAGCCTTAATAGTACAAGAAGTGGAGCAGCTGGGCCTCATGTCCTGCAATAGGAAGGCCACAGCAGCACCCGAAGCACGCACACATGAGCATTCACACACTAACACGCTCTGGAAGAAACAAAGCCAGAAACACCTGACTCACACGTGTGCACACACATGCCAACACACTCCACAAGAAAACAAAGCCAAGACTGAACATGAATCAAATCTGTCTCCAGGAAATAAAGAAGATGCAAGGCTCAATTCAGCTACAACCCAAATCCAGGATGTGGGACACTCTCAGGACAAATGTCATGGCTGCTGTCCAGGCAAGGGAGGAGAGGTAGAGGAGGCTGGGGGCTTTGGTTGATTCCGAGACATTAAGAGATGAAACAACAATAATGGGCGGACCTGGTTTGGATCCTTACTTGAGCAAATTGAGTGTAGGGAAAAAAAACCCTTCTTTTAGAAAAGGGAAAACATAGACTATTAGATGACCCAAAGATTGCTACTTGATTCCACTAGGCGTGATGTCCTCTTTCTCTCCTTTCTTTTTAAAAGATGTTTACTGAATCACTTAGGGATGAAATACTACAATTTCTGGAATTTTCTTTAAAATACTCTAGCAAAAAAAAAGCAGAGAATAGATGAAACAAGTGCTAAAATGTTAACAGTTGTTGAAGTCATACTTATGTGTCTATTTAGTACAGTTTTAAATAAAAGGTTTTTAAAAAGTGAGTGTTTTGTCACAATATTGCCAGTCCTGAGCATTGATTATTATCTTTGTCTATTCGGTAAATAAAAAATGGGACTTCATTAATGTATACCTTGTGTTTTTATATGAAAGAGAATGAATATTCCTGCATTAAAACAAGGTCGCTTCCCCCAGGTCCCAGAGTTTAGTGGAAGAATTAGGGGTAAAATTCTTATAATTTTCACTTCACTGCTGTTTTGCTACAAACTGCTGACATTCTATCTCCTAAAATATGAATACTGGGTGGTAAGAGTCAGGGCTCCTCACCAGATGAGCTCCTGGACCTATTCTAGTTACTGTTCACTCCTCAGCTGGAAGAGTGTCTGACACCTAGTAGGGATTCAACACCTGTCAGCACTTATGATGGCTTTTTTTTTTCATGCCACAATCAGCCTATACAGTAGCCTTAAGGTAGACATGTCCATCCTCATATGAGAAATGACTGAGCCCCAGTGCGGGGGCTCCTCACCTGCTATTAATACACCTTGGTAGAACCCTCCCATACACTGGTAGGTCTGCCTCATGTCTCTTTATTGCCTCTGATTGAAAGCTAGGGAGTTCAGGGCTTGGTCAGAGATGCTCCCGAGGCGCCAGCAGGGTCACTGAGTCAGGAGGCCTCATGCTAATCATGCTAATCAGAGGACCCCTGCCAGCACACCAGGCTGTCTCTCCACACTGAATATAAGGACCCTTCATTTCTTAGGATGATATTGCACACTCAAGACAAATGCTGCTGAGAGTCTAACTCTAGGCAGAAATTAAGCTAAATGTTCCAACATTTAAAAGCCCTATCAGGATGAGGATGGCATTCTACCCCTATCCTCAACCCAGTGTAATCATGAGAGAAACATCAGGTAAATCCCAATGGAGCGGCATTCCACAAAGCCCTGGGCCAGTCCTCTCAATGCTGTCAAGGTCATCACAAACAAGGAAAGGAGGAGGAGGTGTCCTGCCAGGAGGAGTGAGGAGACATGATGAGCAAGTGTCCAGTGGGATCTGGAAGGGATCCTAGGATAGGAAACAGACAACAGGGGGAAGGGAGGGTCTCTAGAGAAAGCCTGGACTGCAGTTAATAGCAGTGAGTCAATAGGGGTTCATCAGAGACAAACCTGCCACAGTGATGCAAGATGCTAGTCATAGGCGAGACTGGGTATGCAGGGACTCTATCTCAGAAATAATTCTGTAAACCCAAAACTATTTTAAAATAAAAAAAGTTTAATAAGCAAAAAGGAAGGCCTACCAGTGAACTAGTTGTTCTAGATCCAGGCAGGAGAGGAGCAAGTTATGAAACTTTGAGTAGAATCTGAACTGGAAGATTCTGAGTGCTTTGCAAGAGAGAACAGAGATATGTGTGTGTGTGTATGCATGTATGTGTGTGTGCACATGCCCACACACGTGTGCTCAGAGCACACACATGTATGAACATTTGAATCCACATGTGTATGCCCAGGCACACAACAGCTGGAGGCTGAGAGACGTCCAGGGGCCAGGGTTAAAGCCACTGTGCTTGCTCTTGTGCAGGAGCTCTGGAGGACTGGGCTCTCAGATGTGGCTCACACTCAGCCTCAGTGTTTGCAGGAGCGAAGAGTGGAGACCTCCATGAGCTGCACACAGCAGTCTCCAGGTATCCTCCTGGCACGAGGCTCACATGGGCTCCAAAGCAGTGTGAACAGAGAGACCCTGAACTCTTGAACTTCCTTTGCCCTTCATCTGCTTTGGCCCTTCTCTAGGCTCCAGCAGAGGTCCTTTCACATCTGTTATTTTTCTAATGGAGAGCTCCAAAATTATATAAACCTGGTTAGCACCCCTGAGAACTTGTCCATCTTCCTGACAATATTTTTTCATCATAAAAATAATATAAAATGGTAAATTTTACCTTTTTTTTTTTTGGTACCAGGGATTGAACTCAGGGGCACTCGACCACTGAGCCACATCCCCAGCCCATTTTGTGTTTTATGTAGAGACAGGGTCTCACTGAGTTGCTTAGCACCTCGCTGTTGCTGAGGCTGGCTTTGAACTCGCAATTCTCCTGTCTCAGCCTCCCTAAGTGCTGGGATTACAAGCTTGAGCTACTGCACCCAGCAAATTTTACCATTTTATATTTGCCAAAATATGCATAAAGCTATTATGTATATTTTGTATGTACATACTTGTATGTATGTATATGTGTGTACATTTCCTATACTACAAAAAAGTAAAATGAGTTCCTTAATGAAAATTCAGAAAATAGAGTATCAGAAAAGATGTACTCTGCAGCTGTTTCTATAAACCATTCCTGTGGTTGTTCAAGGGCTTTGACTAATTATCTTCAAGCTTTTGGAGGTTCCAATTCATGTTTAATGTTAGTCCAAAGAGCTGTAAAGGAGAGTTTGGTGGATAAACAGTGCTTGCTCCTCCACATTAAAGAGCCTAAGTTCCTGTCACCACATGAACAGGATCAGGGATGCACGTAGGACTCCCAGCTAAGGAACTTGCCCTCAGCCTGGTCAAAGCTTGGCTGGGCATTTAAAGCAAAGCACAGAGAATAACCACTGCCAAAAAGCTTAAATAAGATCTTTCTTCAAGACTCTGGTTTAAGGGTATTACAGGAAGAAAAGAAACGTGATTTTCAGTGGAACTAGGAACTATGGGATTGTAGTTTGAGCTGGGAAATGTGCCAGGTAGAATGGGCTGTCTCCTGCAAGAGGACAGTGAGACCCACAGGGAGTGACCGTATGAGGCGTCCAGACACACCTGAAATGTGAGAACACAAACATGATTTTGAAAGAGAACTGCTCATGGCAGCCCTGGGCAATGAGACTGAGGCTACAGGAAAGACAGGCCATACTTAGCTGAGGACGCCCAAGAAAAAGGAGGCTTAGGCCATTCAGAGGCTTCATGGACAGGGAGAGGGAAAGGGAAGCAGATGGGTATTTTCCATCCAAAATAAGACCCTGAAAGTAGACAGTTAAAATGCAGTTTGCTGGGCTGGGATTGTAGCTCAGTGGTAGAGCACTTGACTTGCATGCGTGAGGCCCTGGGTTCGATCCTCAGCACCACATAAAAAGAAATAAAGACATTGTGTCCATCTACAACTAAGAAATATTAAAAAAAAAAGAACTATATAAAAAAAATGCAGTTTGCTGGGCTGGGGCTGTAGCTCAGTGGTAGAGCACTTGCCTCACAAGTGTGAGGCACTGGGTTCGATCCTCAGCACCACATAAAAATACATAAATAAAACTATTGTGACCATCTACAACTAAAAATTTTTTTTTTAAAAACTGAAGTTTGCTTTGAGAGGGCCTCTCTGCTCTATATGCCTCTTGAGAAAGTCTGCAATGCTTCAGTTAAAATGTACCAAGTTCTGCCTTAAATGTTAAGAATTAAGAGCTAGGATATTTAGGTAGTCAAACCTGCAGTCCAGGGACATAGCCAAAATGACTTTTGGACATAGCCAGGGCTTTCGGCTATTCTTATCTGAGGGGCTGCAGTCTCTAGAGATGTAGGTCAAGACCCCAGAGGTGGCCACCAAAGTCTTGGGCTTGATCCAAGAGGAGACACAGGCTCCTATCCAGGGTGGAGGCTGAAGTGCAGGAGAAGCAGTTCCCTCCAGAGATGTGGAAATGGGACTGGATAATCAAGAAGCTCGAGGGAGTTCAGCCCGGGTTAATGCTGGCGAACCCCCACAGGTTAGAAGTGGTCTAACCAGGGCTAGCAAGCTACTAGGTGGAGCAAGTGGCCATCTCTGGATGGAAGCTGGCCTCAGACTTAGGGACCATAGTCGTAGCCACTCTGAATTCTGTATGAAGTTGTCACAACAGGCATTCTCATTTAGGAAGTTCTGTCTAATTGCAGGACAGGTTTGGGCAGAGCCTTCAAGGAGATGAGACCCAACAGAAGACATGGGGTCCACGTCGGGCCTTTACCCCCTCCTCATTTTGTCTGAGAGCAGGAGCTAGCTGGAGAGTGAACCTGGAATCACACCCCAGTCCTGCTCCGGGGCCACACCACCACAAGGGCATTGCTTTATGAACACTGGTGACAGGCCCTGCCTCTCTGGATGCATTTTAAATGGGAGCAAATGCTATTAATGTGAGGCTCCATATGCAAAAGCCCAAAGGAAAATGAGCTAAAACATAAAGTACTCTCTAACAACTCCAAAGCTATTAGAAAATACCTATGTGAGATACGTTTCAAAGACATCATTGAAATGATTTGAAACACAGAGAACAAAGTCTCTGCTGCTTTGGCAAGCAAAACAGCACAAAGCCCATCAGCTTTTAAGTACATAATAGCAAACGTGGATCAAGATGTTTAACATATTGTGCCGTGACAGTTGGGAGCGGCTTTCATACCAGAGCAAATGAGCTCATGGAGCACAGTGTGCGAGACAGCGACAGGTCTATACATGAAAAGACACCTGTGGCATTAGAAGAAAGAACTGAGCCACACAGCTTAGATATTCTCTTTGTGAAGGAAGAGCCCTCTCCCACAAAGATTCTGAGGATGGGATATGGAGAGACATTGAGTCTCAGAGAATGTTCTCCTCAAGCCAGTCTTAGCCTGCAGCTGACAGAACCAAGCTGAAATGGATGGGTGCAGAGGAGACCAGAGTCAGCGCTAGAATGTTCCATACTCACCTCCTGCTTCCCAGGACCAGGCCTGGGGTTCCCAGCTATCTTTGGCCTCCTCCTCCCAGGGAAAGCCAATCAGCCACACAGGAATGACTGGCTTTCTGGCATGACCCTTGGCAACTGCCGCCTAACCCCAGCCTTGAGCCTCACATAGTTTTCTTTATGCCACTGCCAGGTTAATCTTGCTAAAAACTAATTTTCGTACACATTTTCCTGCTCATGGGCTGTATGGCTCTCTGTTGTGTAAGACTGTGGCCTGGCATTCTCTGAGTCCTTGGTATTCCTTGCAGGTCTCCCTTTCATCATGGAAGGATATATGCTACGCTGCAGGCAACAGTCCCTTGTGGTAGAGGCAGATAAGAAACTCTTCCTTTATACATCTGGTAACACTTGTTTAGGGGCAATAAACATGTATTACTCTGTACTTTAAAACATATTATTACATGAAAAAATTTTTTAAGCAATTCATTTCAGTCATGCTTCTAGCTCTTCCTGTCCCTCAGAACCCTCTGTTTCTACAAATCCATGTGCCTAGGAATGTCCTGGATACCCATCATGCTGTACAGCAGCATCCAGGCCCCTGCAGTCTGGAGTATGGCATGCACCCATATCCTACCCACTCCCATATTCAGCACAAGGCCCACTTCCAAGGACAGCCTCCCTGACCTTCTGGCCCATAGTGACTACCCCTGGTTCTCAGGGCCACTTCCCTAGCAACTCTTTGTGTACCAACCTAGGACATCTCTTGTGTTCTTGGATCTGTTATTTTACTTTGGGAGTGTTCTTCTCTGCCTCACTGACTTTATGCTCTGTCCACGCATCTTCCTGTGTTTAATACTGTGATACAGGAGTGACTACATAGTGTGCAGATTTACTGAAGTTGCTGGGGTTCATACAGCAAAATGATGGGGAGAAAAAAAATAAAGATAGCTCCAGTTCCTCATGTGGCTTTCCTGGAAGAATGTTTATGTAATCCCCCCCCCCCCCCGTGTGTGTGTGTATGTGTGTGTGTGTGTGTGTGTGTGTGTGTGTAGAGAGGGAGAGGGAGAGAGAGAAAGAGAGAGAGATCTGCTTTTAAATAGAACTTAAAGATCTTCTAAAATAAAAGCATACATAACACTGGATGACAACATGAAAATAAATGAAAATAAATACAAAATCATAAAGGAGAAGTCAAAGATGTTCTAAGCACCCAGTTCCTTTGGTACTTCAGTTAGGTTTCAGTTAAGCTTTGGGCTTTCTGGCAGCCAAGAAAAAAATGAACATGTTGGATGGTGAGTTTCAAAGGTAAGCTCCTCTTTTCACCAGAACAAGATTTTCTCAGCAGAAGAGAAATCTGTCCTACAAAGCTATACATGAGTGACAGAAAGTGACAAAGATGTGGGAAACTCCTTCCCATTTCACATTTTCTTTCTTTCTCCTTTCCTTTCCCCTTCCCTTTCCTTCCTTTCCCTTCCCTTCCCTTGCCTTCTTTCCTTTCCTTTCTCCCTCCCTCTCTCTCATTATTTATTTCACAGTGCTGGTAATCAAACACAGGGCCTCCCACTTGCTGGTCAAGCACTCTACCACTGAGCTACATTTCCATCCCCCATTTGACATTCTTTCTCCCAATTTACAGAAGACAGTGTTTCTTTCTGAGTTAACAAAAAACACACTGATTTCAGGTCTGAGGCCTAGGGGCCTAAAGCCATGAATGGAAATAGAGTCCCTCAGAGCATCAACTTGTCCTGTGTGGTGGGGAGGGCCTGGGGAGCTCATGTTGCAGTTGGGGACCTGAAGAATAGTCTCCTATCAAATTCTCCTGAATGAATTTTGGGGTATTTTCAAGTTCAATACCAAGTTATTTTAAGAATCATTTATTTAGAAGTATTCTTACTTCTACTTTCTTCATACAATTTTTAAAATCCTAAGAATAAGGAATGAAAGAATGTGTTATGTGACAGAAAATCACACTTTTGAATCAATATTGTATTTGCTTATAAAACGAAATTCAAAAATAGGCAAAATTGGCCCATGATGACGAAAGTCAGAAAAGTACTTGCTTCTGAAGGAGGAACAGTATTGGACAGGAACACAGGAACATTCGGGAAGGTTAAAAATGACATATTTGGAAGTGAACAGAGAGCCTACATTCTGGGAGCAAATTTTTGCCACACGCACATCAGACAGAGCACTGATCTCCAGGATATATAAAGAACTCAAAAAACTTAACACCAAAAAAACAAATAATCCAATCAATAAATGGGCTAAGGAGCTGAATAGAAACCTCTCAGAAGATGATGTACAATCAATAAACATATATATGAAAAAATGTTCAACGTCTCTAGCCATTAGAGAAATGCAAATCAAAACTACCCTCAGATTTCATCTGACCCCAGTCAGAATGGCAGCTATCCAAAATACCAGCAACAATACGTGCTGGCGAGGATGTGGAGAAAAAGGTACACTTAAACATTGCTGGTGGGATTGCAAACTGGTGCAACCAATCTGGAAAGCAGTAT
>CM053415.1:10521472-10682140 GCA_028644305.1 Xerus rutilus | reverse complement strand
GGCTAAGTGAAGTAAGCCAATCTCAAAAAACCAAATGTCGAATGTTCTCTCTGATTAGTGGATGCTGATGAATAAGGGAGGTGGGAATGGGAAACATAAGAGAAATAGAAGAACACTGGATGCGGCATGGGGGAGGTGGGGGGCAGGAAAGGGGAATGGGTATAGTAAAGATGGTTGATTGAGATTGTCATCACTACCCTTGGTGCATGTATGAAGACACAATTGGTGTAACTTTATCTGGTTTGCAATCAGAGAAATGGAAAAACTGAGCTCTATATATGTGCCATGACTTGAAATGCAATTAAATAAACTAATTTAAAAAAATGACATACTTGGTTTGAGGTGTGGACTACATGAGTATATATATTTCTCAAGACTCACTTAAGATCTCTGCATTTTGTTCTATGAAAAGTGTGCCTTAATAAATAAAAAAATCAATATTGTTTAAAACAATAAGATCCTAGAAGACATTCCATTGACATGGAGGGAGGGGAACAAGAGGGATTACCATACTGATTACAATTTAAAATTATTCTGACAATCCAGTAAGATATGGAAAACAAAAAGGAAACAATAAGTTTTTACTATTTAGGGAAGATATAATTGTCTACCTTGAAAACCAAGAGGATCATTAGAAAAATCATTAGAATAATAAAAGAATATGGAAAGTGGCTGAATGGAAAACAAATACCTAAACATCAATAGCTTTCCTATATTCCAGTAACTAGTTAGATAATGAAAGGGAGAAAATCCATTTAAAATAGCTGTGGGACAAGATCTTAGGACAATCTTAACAAAAAGTGGGTCTAAACCTGCAGACTTCACTAAGCAAAATAAAGAGAGCTCCAAATAAATGGGATAGATACTATGTTCTGGATGCAAAGACAGAATTATCTGAAGTCAGTTCTCATAAAACTCATCAGAGGCTGAACTCAATTAAAAACCCTATGGGACTATTTTTAAAATTTCATAAAATAATTCCATTTTTTCTAGACAAATAAATAGTGAGCAGAAGTAATGCATTCTGAAAAGATGAGGGGATTTGCTTTATCCATTATTAAAATATATTTTGGAACCAAAACAATCAAAATACTACAAAATCAGCAGGAAAACAAATGGGATCAAACAAACCTCAAACATTTAAAAAAATGTCCCCTTAATATGCAAAAGAGGAAATATCATAAACAATTAGATTATTCAATAAATGGAAAATGGGTCCTTTGGAAGAAAGAAAAAATCATGTCAAAATATGTATAACATCTAGATTCCAAATAAACTGAAGAGTTAAATATATTAAAATTAAACTTCAAAAACAATGCAAAAGTCTGTGATGACATTTATGTTATGCTTGATAGTGTCAAAATACCCAAACAAAATGTAATGAAAGGAATCATAAAGAAAAATACCAACAGATTTAACTCTAGAAGAATCAAACACTTCTCTGTGATTGATTTTTTGCACAAAAATTAAGGGTAAAACCATATTAAAAAATACTTGTCAGAAATGACAGGAAAAACCCTAAGGCCTGGAGAGAAAAATGGGAGAAAAGAAATTGACAGATCACAGCAGAGAAAGTGCAAAGAGTCAACCAACTTGGAAAAATGTGTTTATAGTGCTGCTAATCAAAGAAATGCAAACTCACCTATTAGAGGATATGAACCTCAGACCCAAAAAATCTGAAAACATATTTGCAAACTTCAAGTGGGAGATTATTAAAATAATTTCCTTTTAATTAGTTTTATCAGTGTTGCTGTCTTACCTTTGCTGGTCCCCTAAGTGCCTAGTTTGCCCGGTGGGCATTTCAGCACCAAGGACAGCACCAACCAGCGAAGTTAGGGCAGTGCCTCCTAGAGGAGAAGATAGGGACTGCACTGTCTACACTTTTTTAAAAATATATTTTTTTTAGTTGTTGATGGGCCTTTATTTTATTCATTTACTTATATGTGGTGCTGAGAATCGAATCCAGTGCCTCACACATGTGAGGCAAGTGCTCTACCACTGAGCCACAACCCCAGTCCCCACTGTCTACACTTTTAATCTCAGTTCCCCAAAAAGAAGGTATGGACTGTGCTTCCTGGAGGAGACTGGACAGTGCCTGAAAACCAGGTAAACGCCTAAGAGGAGATGCTAAATAGGAGCTGACCAGACAAAGGTAGGAGGGCAGGAGTGGGGACAGAATTCATAGACACAATGAGCACTGACTGACTGGTGTGCTCTGGGAACTACGAGCGGTGCTCATATATCATTGTTATAAAGCACAGAAAGCAAAGTAATGAGTGGCTGGAGATAAATCTGGAAAGGCAGGCAGTGATCAGAGATGAATGGTGCTATCTGCCATGCTAATAAGCCTGGAAGCTATTCTTCAAGCAATGAGGTGTTCTGTATGGGATGGAATTAGGCTAGCACTCTGGTTAGAGGGTGGGCCAGAAACTAGGCTTCATGCTGTGCCAGAGGCAAGACTAAGGCATAGGAGTCAACAGTGACTTTGCATGGAATGGAATGAGCAGATGGAGGTTGAAATGATTAGTAGAGCTCACTTCTTTAGGGCAGAAGGATCCAGGAGAGAGGGAGAACTTGAAAGAGGGTAGCAAGGTACTAAATTATGGAGCCAAGTTCAGGAGGAAGGAGGAAGGAGGGACCAAGGGCACAGGTGGAGGGCTGGCTTTCAAATATGAAGAATCTAAGTGATTGTTTTTATTCTTTATGCTTGAATCAACTTATACATTTTATTAATGAGCATATATAACTTTCATAATAAGAAGTATGATAAAAATTATTTTATATTTCAATAAAACTTAAATATTATAAAGTATAATAAAAATCACAATTACAAACACTTATGTCTAGCAAAAAACAGTAGAACTAACTAAGATGAAGTATTCTGAATTTTTTGTATGTTTGTTACAGCAAGTATTCACCAGGAGACCCATAGCAATAGGCACCAAGTTTTAAAAACATGAGGAAATGACTGAATTTTTTACTAACTGGTAAAAGACCATTATCCTATTTCAGCAGCATGATACTTTAGTCTAGCTCATGAAAAACATTCAGGTACTCACTCTGAGACCTTGGCCTCTCCCAAATACCAGGGTTACCATGGAAACTTGTGACACCTGTTGCATTAGAAGATTTTTTTTCCATTTCTAATACTAAGTGATGCCAAATGTTTATGTTTGAGGATAAATTTAGAAAAAGAAAAATTATGTCTCTTTCTCTCGCTCTTTTTTTTTTTTTTTTTGGTACCTCAGGGGCACTGGGCCACTGAGCCACATCTCCAGCGCTATTTTGTATTTGATTTAGAGACAAGGTCTCACTGAGTTGCTTAGCACCTTGCTTTTGCTGAGGTTGGCTTTGAATTCAACGATCCTCCCGCCTTAGCCTCCCAGGCTGCTGGGATTACAGGCATGCGCAACCGCACCCAGCAAATTATGGCTCTTATACAAATACAAAATGAACACATATCAACAATTTTAGTTAGCTCATTAATTTATGAGGACCAAGTAAGATGTTAATAATTGTATAGTTAAAAGGAAAAATCAAACAGCACACATATGTTGACCATGCTAAAATAAATTCACAAACAGATATGAAACTGGTCAATATCTGCAGAGCGCTAACCAATTATATTATTACATTCTACAGGACAAAATTTATCTGCATTTTTATGGATGAGAATCATTTGCATTGCTATAAATTTTCTGTAGTTTACAGAGTTACAAATGGCCCAAAGACAATGAGAAGTGCAGGTCCTTATGGAATCATAAACCCTGAAGGGTGCTGGATGAGATACCTAGTAATCTGTTTTTTGGTTCACTACAAAGTCACAGTTTTTCCATGACAGTGTACTCCCTTGTGATCATAATCATCTCTAAGAAAAATCATTCTTGATCATAATCAAGAGACATTTAGAGGGGCTGGGGCTCAGTGGTGGGGTGCTTGCCTAGCAAGTGTGAGGCACTGGGTTCAATCCTCAGCACCATATAAAAATAAATAAAATAAAGGTATTTAAAAAAGAAACCTTTTTTTAAGAAAGCAGGACAGGTACTTCCATCATTTAACAGCATTCTCATGCCTTGCTATGAAGCCATTGGGAGTCCCTGCACTGTCTCAACAGAGGAATCCTCCAGGTTCCCCTTACCTGTGACCTGGTCAGATCCTCTGCACTCCTCAGCACACCGGTAAAACAGGTCCTAGGACACTGCTACCCTTCTCTGTGCTCCCAGGGGCACCTGGGACAAGAGGACCACCCAGCTTCACAGAGAGCACAACACAGGATGCCTGGTTGCAGAGGACCAATCTCCATTCAAGGTTTCAACTCCAGTCAAGTGCATGGACAAAGGGGGTCGGCTCAAGCTCCAGAACTCTGCTCTATAAAGTTCTGAAAAGGCATTTTTTGTGGCAGAGGAAATGTCTTGAGGACAGGTGTTATAAAGCAGCTGTCACAGACACTAAACAACGTCCCTTTGGCCCCTACAGCATCCACAGTTTCCAGGAGACTAGCATTCCTATCAGCCTGCTGGCTGCAGACACTCCCACACAGAGCGGTGGGTGGACTGCTGCATGGGGTTATTTAGCACCGTCTACTTTCACAGTGCTGAGTGTAGGCCAAATACAATTTCCATTTTAGTGAACTTGCTGCTAAGCTGTTCTTTCTGACTATAATTAGCCAGCATGTTCAGCTGCTTCTTAAGGGCACTCATTCCTAATAAAAACAAAAATCCAACCAATGGCCCAGATGATGAAGCTGGTCTTCTATTTGCTGTGGCGCAGCTAACCAATTGGTAGTAGCACATGCTGCTAAGCCAAGGCTGCAGACTTATCTTGTAGGGTTGAAATCGGGGACAGCCAAGAAACAACCATCTCATTCAATTCTTCACAATTCTTCATGCAATGATACTTGCATTAGACTCTGAAGGTTAAACAGCTGGGACTCTCATCCAGCTCCAAGATGGTCTAGTGGAGACAGTCAGAGGCTAATGAGGGGTTAATGACATTCTTCATCCCTTTATCAGTGAAATGAAGCAACCAAGCACCTATGGGATTGTCCAGTATATGCAGATATTGTTGACTACACTAGTACTGGCACAGAGGAAAGGGTGTGGCTCAGTGGCAGAGCACTCGCTAGTGTTTGTGAGGCCCTGGATGTTCCATCATCAGCACCACAAGAGAAAGAAAAGGAAAAAAAAATGACACAGGGATCCTGCTGTGTCTGACCACCTCCTTCTTGTTAACATTCGAGGCTGCTCATTTTGTCTCTCAGATCCCAGCACCCAGCAGAGCCTGGGGTAGAGCAGATGCCCAATCAGCATATGGATGGATGGATGGATGCCTGTAAAGCCTGCTTCTGGTTTAGGTAAGATGTCAGACTGCAAGAACCAGTCATGCAATCAGCTGAGAAAATGGTGAATATGGCAATCTGAATCAACATCTTATTTGATATAAACTGGGGAAGGCAGAATATTTCCCTTTGAGAAGATGGTCTAGGACTGGCATTTGGAGTCCATCATGGGGGCTCTACCAGAGAGATTCATTTTAGTTCAAGTTCACTTATTGAATGTCAAATGAGCACTAGGGACTAGAGACAAAGGTGAGTAAAACCCAATTCCCCATCTCCTGGAGATGGAGGCCTGACGGAGTTGCCAGGTTTGGGTGGATGTCTGTCAGGATTCTCATGACGAGAGCTCTGCTCCCGTCATGTTCTCCCCACACATCACTGTCACAGGAACACAGCCTGGGACAACCTTACCTTCTCAAAGGGTGTTTCAGTAAGTAATGCCGACATCTACCCTCTCTGATCGCCATTGCTGATCTGGAATGAAGAGGCTGGCTGCATGCACACGGGTCCCCTTACTCTCTGAGGAAGGAGGCAGGTCACTGGGCATCACGGGAAAAGGAGAAGGGCCTGACTCCAGTACCCTTCTCTGAGCTAGTGCCAAGCCCAAAGGTATCACAGCCAAGGTGAGAACTTAGATACCCAGGAAATGGGAATCACACGTGGCCTTTGGGACCTCGCTCAGAACTATTTTAGGTGAAGCGTAATTCAAATCAACCTTCTCAGATTCACATATGGCTCCTTGAATGGCAACCAAACTGGGTGTGCTTGCCATCCCAATCAGCCTTCACTGAGAAGCCTTCACTGAAGTGCAAGAGGGAGGCTGCATTGCAGAGGCCTGATGATCATGAAGAGCTGGGCTCCAGGTCAAATGGCCAGGAGGTGGGGGTCCTATTGCTACCTGTGTGACCCCAGGGCAAGAGACTTCCACTCTATACATACATCTCCTTGGCCAAAAATGAGACTCAAACAGCACTGCTGTGCATGCATCGTGCTATCATCACAGGGAGATCTCTCACAGGCGAGGAAGAGAAGGTATAAAAGAGGATTTGGAGAAACAAAGTCAGTTTCATCAACAATTACAGGAAGAGTGTGCCAGTCTTGGTGAGGGGGAGACCTAGAGCAGAATCCCATAGGTTGCTCCCGGTGACCGAGTGAGGAGTTTCTCCAGGAGAGTGAGTTCTCAGGGCCAGCAGCACTGAGAGCACCGCTCCTGACTGTCCTTAAGGCTGGGACCCATTCAGAACACAGTGTCACCATGAGACAAACTGCAGGCTCAATGAGAATGACCATCCTAAGAGCCAGGCCACCTATGGTCTGGCTGGTCTGCTTGGGGGCCTAGGGAGGAGTCTGGGATAAGAGAGGGATAACATAGGAAGCACTTCAGTTTAGGCAATTAAAAGTTAGGTGCAGCCAGCATGCTCCTACGCTTCTTTGAGGAGACAACAGTTATCATGAAGGGCAGAAGTCTAGCCTCAGGGCATTCCAGATGGGCAGGTGTGAGAGGAGATGAGGACCTTCCAGGGAGCCACATGAAGCCAGTAGGTTGGCAAATGCTGAGCAGAGAAGGGTGGACTGGGGTGAGCCAAGGCTGCATGGGACCGAGGAGTTTGGGTTTCATCCTTTGTGTAGCAGGAATGCTCAGGGACCCAGCCTGAAGAGTACTAAAGAAGAAGCAGAGGCCAGTGGGAACAGAGAAGGGAGCAGCTTCCAGCTGAATCCCAGAACATAAAGGGTTAGGACAACTGCTGCCATGATGAGCTGGGTGAGGGGCAGAGGAGAAAGGCCAAGGAAATCGAGGGTGCTGGGAACAGGTTGGAATGGCTAGAGCAATGCGGGGGGAATGGGGGGTCAGGGTTAAAAATCATGGCAAGATGTTTCTCGAAGACGTTAAGTTTGTGATGTCTGTGAGACACCAGAGGTAGAGATGTCCAGTCACAGGGCTCCATGTTGGAGGTCTGGGAAAGACATTAGTCTCATCATGGGAACACAGGAAGCTTCCGGGAAAAGATGCAGAGAGCTTGGAGCAGCATGCGGGACAGCACGTGGCACCCATGCTGGGGCCAGCAGAGAAGGAAGGGGTGGCCAGGGAGGAAGGGCCAGCGAGGCTGACGGAAAGCCAGGGCCGGGAAACCCTGGAAGGGAGCTGTTAATGAAGGCAGCTTGGAGGGTGCTGTGCTGCTGAGAGGTGGAAGCAGGGGATAACGAACAAGCCCACTCAGTACTTGGCACCATGTCTAAGCCAGAGAAAACAGCCAAAGAGTCAGCTCTTGGGGCTGCAAACTCTCAAATCAGCCCCTTGGGAAGTGCGGTTACCCCTTCCACATACACCACAGGGAGGATGCTGTCGCACAGCACCTCTGCTCAGGGCATACGTGTGCACAGCCATCCTGTCGGCCTGGCCACCAGATCCAGGCCCTCACAAGAGTCCTCTCATGACACCTGCCACCCCTCCCAGCCCTGCTCCCAGCTTATTTGGCTGTTTTTCTTCCTAAAGTGCAGGATGTGCTTTCCCTCTATAGCCGTAAAGCACCATAATATTCCTCTCGTCCTTGTGGGTCTGAACCAGCAGTAAAGGTTAGGGATGTTAAGGACACACAAAGAAACCCAATTGCCGTTCAGGGCAACTGTTTTGTTACTTACTGTTTTCAGACAGCTCCACAATGTAGTAAAGAACAGGGCTGTTTCCATCGAAGGGCCGAACCCAGGAGAGCACCACGGCATGGCTGCGGGAGCTCAGGCTGGCCAGGAGGTTCTGAGGTGGGTGAGGCAGCTCACTTGAACAACAAGGAGAAGGAACGAGAAGAAGGTGCATGTCAGACCAACGGTTCACCTGGGTGTTCACTATGGAGAGTCCTGGGGTGCAATGTTTGGGAACAGAGAACATAAAATGCAGCCCAAATTCAAATACTCCTCACTCCTCCCTCTCCCGCAAGAAGAACAAAGCCCAACTCCAGCACTCACAGTGCCATTTTGTTTTCTGAACATTGGATGTAATCCCTACGGAACTGAAAAAACAAATGACACTGTCATTTAAATGGGGCGGTGTGTGCACAAATTTTTTATGTAGCATATTATTTAGTAGAGAAAACTTGGTCAATGATTTGTTTTCACAACTAGAAGCTGGTAATGAAAATGCAGTAAACCATATAAACAGGAAAAGCCCTGGTAGATATGACTTAATGTGAAAATTTTCCACACTAGCCATTTGGAATTAGTATCGAAAATGCCCATCTGCATTCTGAGACAAACAGAGCCGCCTCATTTATTGACAGCATGAGGTTATATTGTCATTCTGTCTTCTGTTGGATAATAGGGGTTTGGGGGAGGCACTTAAAAGGAAATGTGGTGAAAACACTAACTAGAATCCCATGGAAATGGTAAATAACACATCAGCACGGCCATAAAATGGAAATGCAATTAAAGTGAATAAATTCCAAAAAGAAGTTACTAATAAAAAAGTTTTTACTGGGATTTACTGGTGACAAAGCTGCACACTCTACTGTGTCACTTCTCCCAACAACTAGCCTGCAACCCTGAAGTCACAAGTTCCCCATGTCTAGTATTTAACCTTAATGTCCCATGGTCTGTGGGCAGGATATGCTTTGGGATGGTGCAGGATGGCTGCTGCTTCTGCACATGTGCCCAGCAGTGCCAGGGAAAGGCTGAGTGTGCCCCATTTCACACACAAACTGGTTGTGGGTCTTTCTAAGACATCAGTACTGCTGAACCACATAGGGTCAGAACAAAAAATCCATAATTATCCTGGATATTTTTAATTTTAAAAATGTACTCATTATACTTTAAAATTTATTAAGCTGTTTTGAGTTTTCAGCTACCTAAGAAACACAGCTCTCTCTAACCCCTGCACACCGTTTATAACAAAACAACATTTTTCATGTAGACTGCAACTACATTGTACACGAGCACAGTAAGCAGTAACCTCAGCCTGAAATGCTGCTTGTGTTTTTAACTGAATTGTTTTAAATCAGAGAAAGGGCTTTCATTTCTAGTTGAGTTCTCCAACAACCAAACCTCCATTAGATTTCTAATAAAGACCAATGCGAAGGAAGTGCTAAGATAAAAACATCTATTCTACCTCTCCCCGCCCCTTTCCCTATTTTCTCCCCCAGTCTGAATTGGTTTAAAACTAAACCAAAGTTGTTGGAATAGTTCACCTGAGAATAAATCATGAATATTGAATAGATATATCCAAATACACTATTGAATAATAAAGAATTGGTCTCATCTGGGCTGGAGCTTCTAACCCCTTAGAACCTCCAGAGGGACAGAACTGTCTCTGTTACCCATAGTGAGCCTCTGAGACACACCAAGCGTATGCTTATGAAGCAACTTGGGGAACCAGATTGTCCCAGGATGGGTTCTGGTCATGCTGGAAAAACCAGCCCTGTGATAGGGTAGGGGTTTCAGCCAGTGCCATCTGCCTGACCTTCTGGCCCCCAGCGTGTGCGTGTGGTGGGGTAGAGACTGAATCCAACCATGCACCAATGATTGAACCAATGGTGCTGATACAATGAAGCCCCCTAGACCACTCTGGGCACAGAAACTCAGCTGAGCTTTCCCAGTTGGGAATTACGGGCTGATGCATCCTTGAGCACAAGGAAGCTTTGAGTTTGGGATTCTCTCTACCCTGTTTCACGCTCTGTTCATTTATCTGGTCCTGATATTTGTCCTTGTAACCCAATTGTATGTAGGGCACTTTCCTGAGCTCTGCATAGAGAATCTGAACCTAAGGATATAGCAGGAAGTTTCAGATTTTAGTCAATTGGTTAAAAATGCATGTGGCCTGGAAGTCCTAAGCTGGACGCCAGTGTCTGAAACTGGGGCATCTTGTTGGGGGCTATGCCCTGGCCTTGTAAGGTCTGTGTTAAATCAAAGGAATTCTTATCAGTGTCAAGACTCCCCCCAAAATGGAAGGCATTCTGACATGAGGAACAACTTAGAAGACTAGGAGGGCTGTCTGTGGTCAAGGTAGTTTTCCATGTGGACACTGCTCGTGCTCCAAGAGGCTCCCTGCAGCAGATAGATGTGTACACAGCCTGAGTTTCAGCTCAGATGCAGCATCCATACCAGGTCCCAAAGACATAATGAGAACCTGGAACTCGTGAGTGGCATCTTATGACAAGACAGGAAATAATTCTGATTATACATTCCAGAGGGATCAACACTGGGGTTGACAATGAGTCGTGAATCATTTCCCACCAAAATGAATGCTTTTATTTGCCCACTCTTTCCAGTTGAGGGCACACATAGAAATGACCAGTGTTACAGGTGAGTGGACAGCCTTTCTCCTGGGGCTGGACAGCTTTGTGATTGTGCTCCAGGTGCACTCACTTATTGAGAGGCCACTAGGTGAGCTCTCCAGGGTCAGCCCACAGTCCCTGCAATGTGCTTACACACATCCCTCTGCACACCTCAGAGCGACTTGCTCTCATCCAGGATGTGATTGTAGTAAGTGTGGATTCTGATTTCCCACCTCCTGGCAGCTCAGAAGCAACTGATAAGAAGATGACGGGTCTGCTAGGAAGTACATTGAGCCTCAGTGATATAGCCAAGAGCCTAACATTAGGAATTAAAAAACATCTTAAAAAAGATTTTTAAGGGCTGGGACTGTAGCTCAGCGGTAAAGCGCTTGCCTCGCATGCGTAAGGCCCTGGGTTCGATCCTCAGCACCACATACAAAGCAATAAAATAAAGACATTGTGTCCATCTGCAACTAAAAAAATATTAAAAAAAAAAAAGATTTTTAAAAAGAGACTTAAAACTAGACCTAATGGCATACAACTGTAGACTCAGTGACTCAGGAGGCTAAGGCAGGAGGATTGAAAGTTTGAGGCCAGCCTCAGCCATCTAGTGAGACCTTTCCTTAAAATAAAATAAAATGGACTAGGGGTATAGCTCAGTGGTTAAGTGACCCTGGGCTCAATTTCTAGTATTGGAAAAAAAAATTAAAGGTAAATTGGTCTTGAGACATTCAGCATAGGACTTGAGACCTAGTGGCCCAGTGGCACCTGACGTCCCACCCCTGATGCACTGAGAAGCAGAGCTATGATCCGCCAGGCCATGGCTCAATCAGAGTTGTCTGATGGCACAATGCAGGATGGCTTTTACACACATCACAGGACTCAGAATTGGAAGGAGAGCTGTTTTCCTGATTCTAGCCCAAACCCTGTGTGAACAGTGCCTCTATCATTTCTCTTGTGTCCAACATTACCCGTTTAGCCATGCAAGGAGCTTATTAATAGACACTGAAAATATAAACCATTCCTTTAAATAAGTTCCGGTTATTTTGTGAAACCCTTGACTAGCCTGTCAGTAATGGGTAAATGAGACTCTAATATATTCTGAATCTATTTCAGAAAATCTTACCTAATAGGAGAAGATTGCATGCAGGCATTCCTCTGCCAACTTTGAAAGGAGATAAACGACTGGCAGTGACTCACAGACAGGTAACAAATGGAGATGATCCGAGAAAAATGAAATGAAGCCCAGTGCTGAGTCACCTTGCAAGGTGATGGGACTGGGGCAAAATCACCATCAGCAAATTATACCCCAGGAATAAGAGATTAACAAAAACACAAACCCAGACCGTATGGGAATGAGATTAAGTGAGGTCTGTGTGTGTGAGGAAAACAATTTTGAGGACAAAAGCAAGCAATTGGTGAAATTGTGGCTGGGGGGAATGGCTTGGGCAGAGGAGGAGTGGGCAGGTATTTTTCTATATAAAAAGCATTGCCCCCTTGATGTACAAACGATGACTTGGTCAAACTCATCTTCTTCCACTCTGCTCTGAGGAGGAAGATGATGGGGCCTGATAACTTAAATCGTTCGCTCATTATGGCTTTGTCAGAAGTAGTTTTATTGAAAGAAACCTCTCCCACTGCCTCAGGGTCAGAGTCTTCACATCTTGCTCTGTAAATTAGGTTTTCTTTCTGTACTCCGGGATCATAAGAATTAGTCTCCAATTTCAGGAGGAGAGAGGCAATGCTAATTGAGCCTTTAAATGATTGAACAATTAATCAATCCATAAAGCCTCAGGAGTCTGGTCCCTCTGTAAGCAACAGGGCAAGATGCTGCAGGGGTATGGAGTCATCCCAGGAACCAGCAGCTCCTGCCCTTATGGTACCAGCACACTAGGAGGAAAGACATCAGCAAAACCAGGGGTGGACTGCATTTATGATGACCAGTGCTGTCAATTTACAGTACACATCACAGAGCCACATGGAATTTTAGAAGCCCCTTCTTTGGGACAGAGGATTAAAGCCAAGCCTATGTAAACTGTAAATTAGTCCTTATGGGTGGTACAAAATGGACCTTCCTTTTAATTAGTGGTGTGAGCCTCACCCAGACATTCCCTGGCACCTACGACATGCCTGGCACTGTGGGAGGCACCTAAGGCTCCACAGCAGATACCTCTGACCAGCAGGTAGGTCAAAAATAGCATCCTGCAGAGCCTGTGATGTAGGGAGGGGTGGGGCGGAGAGGAATCAGAAAAGTTGATTCCTTGAGGGCCCCTCTTCAGCCTCTCAAAGGAGAGGTGTTGCCCTTCCAACTGGCTTAACCAAAGTTTCCTGCTGGAGTAGTAAATGGTGGGCAAACAAGCATGAGGATGCACAGTGTATTTTCGAAAAGCTCATTTCTAATGCTCTTAATTTCTGTATTTAACAAAGTGGTTTTTAGCTAAAGTTAAGAGGGAGGGGAAACAGGCTTTCAGGGCTTTGAAGGACACTGTTTAGCCATAAGTACCTCTGAGTCCCTTCTGCAATGTAAGATTTATTTCTTGATTTTTTTTTTTTTTTTGCCATCTGAGTAAATCAGGGGAAT
This sequence comes from Xerus rutilus, assembly GCA_028644305.1. NCBI lineage: Eukaryota > Metazoa > Chordata > Mammalia > Rodentia > Sciuridae > Xerus > Xerus rutilus. The sequence goes on along the minus strand of CM053415.1, from coordinate 10,668,963 downwards.
GTGACAGAGCTCAATCTCAAAGTTTTCTTAGAAGCACCAAATGCTCCACAATCATGGATTATTATTATCATCATTGATGTTGTAGAGTCTCAAAACCTGTTTGGATCTAAATGTGCACAGCTCTCCTGATTCATTCAGAGCTGGAAGAAGCAGTGTTTGTAACACCAACAACTCACGAGGACCAATGGCCTTCCTAATCAGTTCTGCAACCAGTGCCACCTAAATTGGTTTGAATCACAAATCTGCAAATATTTCTATATTTAGAGATGAGGTGTTTTACCACTGCAGAAAACCTATTATTTTATACATACAGCAACATTTGCTGAAAAATGTATTTTACTTAGAGGAAATCAAATAAGCAAATAGTAGGGAAGATATGTAAATCAGTAGAACATAAAATTGTGCAGAATAAAAAGAATGTGCTATATTGGAAGTATGCAATTTGGCTTCTGCTGACAGAGTCTTTATGAACTGCTAACACTTATTTATTTGATACCAACAATGGATGATCTAAGAGTTCTCAAAGGTAGTTTTAAAATTGTGAATAGCAGAGGATTATATGAATTCACTGGCTATGCTCTCTAATATCATAAAAAAAGAAAAAAAAAATCCCTCATCTGAGACTTGGAAGGAAGAAGGAAAGGAACAGCAGAGCTGGACAGGGATTTCTGATTGAGCAAAAGGAGTCCGTGTGCTTATTCAGTGGGGAGCCAACTCATGCGCATGGAGGGTAAGAGGGGAATCAGAAGGCCAACCAATGGCCCAAAACATTCCCACATTACTCATGCATTTGTGCATTCAACCAAACAACCAGCACATGCTTATTGAGCACCTGTTGTATACCAGACACTGTGTCAGGCATTTAGAATGCAAAACTGTGCCATTAAGGTGCTTCAGGAGGGGAAGGAATCAAGAAGTTAGGCTCATCCCTCCCAGTGTGATGCATGCTACCAGTACAAGGGAGGACAGACCAGGAGCTGGCGGGAACCACAAGAGGCTCCTGCGTGCAGATGGCAGGAAGCGATGATGCCAGGGACCCTAAGGATGCATGAGCAGGAGCCCTTCAGGCCCCGGCAGAGAACACAGCTGTGCTATGGAGGCAGCGGGTGACTGAGGCAGCTGAAAGGGCTAAAGGTACAGGGAAGACAGAAAGCCTGGAGTTGGTAGGTTCTAGTGCTGATGGCCCAGGTAGGGGAGACACTGTCTGTCCAAAGCCCAGAACACTCTGTGGGACCCACAGGGCTCCTGCTGATTCTAACTAGGGTGACCTTTGCTCCAGACAGTGGCTAACCTCTAAAGAGAAAAAGGTTATCCTGGATTTTTCCGAGACTGAAGATGCAGCAAGATGCTTTGGACTGGCTGCTATACATCATAAACCTTTTAAATTCCACAAATGGAGGTTAGGGCAAGCTTGTTCTTGGACACTCATTCATGCATGCAACAGGCAGAAGGCTGTGTGTGTATGTAGCTTTAGCAAGTGCTGTTGTCATTCTTTTAATTCCCTTGGCTGGCATCTAGGGACTCAAAGACAAATAAGACATGTGTACCCAAACTGTTCCAGTGCTATTTTTAGGGAATTATTTCTGTATACAGAATCCTTCCCAGATTAAGGTGAGCAGAGTCCATAGAAGAAAATCTCTTACAAATGCCTTTTCCTGATGGTCCACTGTCCAGCAGTGGCCAGCGATGGTCTGGTGGGTATGTCACGAGCACTAGCTGCTTCCTTGGTAATGGTGATGCTTTGGTTTTACTTTCAGGTTTCATTTTTGTACTCATGTGCTCAGTGAAACTGAATTCACACTAGAAAATGAAATTTATCAGCAGGCATTTAATTTTCCCACTCCATGAGTGGAGAGAGAGAGCTGAGGAAAGAGTGTGCGAAGAGATCAGTGGTTCCCATCTGCGCCCCTGGGCCTCTAGGAAGGTCTGGGCTGGAAGTAATGGGCAGCTGCTTGCTATTCTCAGGATTTATAAGACTTAGTGGAAAGTATCTATTCTCCCACAGAGAGGCAGCTGGGACTAACTTAAGCTCCAAGTCTATTGACTGTCGTGGCAATGGTCTTGCTCGTGGGCTGACCCTGATATTTCTCCTAGATAGGAAGCTCTGGTGGGCAGTCAGATGGAAAAATGAACTCACTGCTGCTTAACCATAGTGTGGCAAAGAGCCTTTCATACTGTCTGTAGGGCAGACATGACAAAGGATCAATGGGGATGATAGCCTATGATCAAACCATCTACACCAGGAATGCAATATTTTAACTTTGAAGTTAAAAAAAAAATTCCCCCAAATCTTGTCAATGCGCATAGCTGTAGAGCGTGACATATGGACTTGGGACCACTTGGGTCTCTGCATGTTAAGAGGTATCGCTTCACAGGTGCTGGCTGAGGGCAGCAATGTAGATATCAAGGAGCTGGCTAACACCCGACAGGGTGGTACTCACATCACTTCCAGCCGGGCTGTTCTGGAATCATTCCCTCCCTCAGATACGATTTCACAGGTGTAGTCCCCGATGTCACCTGACCATGTCTGGCTAATGAGGAGGGACCCATCTTTCTCCACCACAATTCTAGAGCTGCCAGATGGGGTGATGACCATATTGTCCTTCTTCCAAATGTAGCTGCGGGCCAAGCAAAGAGTCTTCGGTTACAAAGCTCTAAGGAGCAAGACAACTGGTCCTTCCCTATTAAACAGCAACAACTGACGACCTTGAGAATATACTAAAGATCAATGAATTGTGTTCTTTAAAAGGGTAACTTTTAAGGCTTTTGAATTATACCTAAAAGAGAGGAGAAAAAAAAAAAAGAAAAGCATCCAGATATCTTTGTCAATATACAAAAGCAGATGCCGAAAAAACCAGGACAATAAAGACAACTGGATAAATCTGACCTTGTGTATAGAAACTGGGGACTCATAGGATCATGTGCATACTTGTCACCTGCTAAACTGTACTTAACACTCCTGTCCCAGGAATGTACCTTCAGGACAAGAGTGCACTCTGAACAGGAGGCAATGACTGTTTAAAAATTCCAGAGTGGCTGATTAGTGGATGCTGATGAATAAGGGAGGTGGGAATGGGAAACATAAGAGAAATAGAGGAACACTGGACGTGGCATGGGGGAGGCGAGGGGCAGGAAAGGGGAATGGGTATAGTAAAGATGGTTGATTGAGATCGTCATCACTACCCTTGGAGCATGTATGAAAACACAATTGAGCCGGGCGCGGTGGCTCAAGTCTGTAATCCCAGCACTTAGGGAGGCTGAGACAGGAGAATCGTGAGTTCAAAGCCAGCCTCAGCAATGGCGAGGCGCTAAGCAACTCAGTGAGACCCTGTCTCTACATAAAACACAAAATAGGGCTGGGGATGTGGCTCAGTGGTAGAGTACCCCTGAGTTCAATCCCCAGTACCAAAAAAAAAAAAAAAAAAAAAAAGAAAACACAATTGGTGTAACTTTATCTGGTTTGCACCCAGAGAAATGGAAAAACTGAGCTCTATATATGTGCTATGACTTGAAATGCAATTAAATAAACTAAAAAAAAAAAAAAATTCCAGATTGGGCCAGGTATAGGGCACACCTATAATCCCAGTTACTTGGGAGGCTGAGGCAGGAGGATTCCAAGTGCCAGCCTGGGCAATTTAGCAAGATCCTGTCTCAGAATAAAATAATAAAAGGTAAAAAGTCTGGGAATGTAGTTCAGTGGTAAAGTGTCCCTGGATTCAAATCCCAGTACTGAGAAAAACAAACAAACAAAAAGACTCGGGGTGGGGGACCTAGGGATATAGCTCAGTGGGCAGGACACTTGCCTAGCATGTGGGAAATCCTAGGATCAGTTCTCAGTACTAGAAAAAAAAATCCCTAGAGTGGAATTACCCAACTCCTAACAACAACAACAAAACAAACAAAACACAAATAAATAAAAGTTGCATCTCAGTCTCATAAACATATTTAAACTTATTTTCTTAAAATCCTACCATTCCAGCAGATGATCTCTGTAAGGCAGAAAACAGCCTTTTTGTAATTAATTTTCACATCCCCTCTCTAGAAGCACAACACAGTTCCTACCCCAGGGGGTTCCTCTCCCAATCTTCCACCTGGGAAACAAATAGTTTTCACACCCCAGTCCCTGCCCCAGGGGGTTCCGCTCCCGAATCTTCCACCTGGAAAAACAAGGCCTAACCGTTCAGGTTAGCATATCAGAGAGAAGGCCGCCACTGCTTACCTGCCCCCAATTTTAAAATGACCAATCCCTAGCTCGCCACGCGGTTTTGTAGCGGGCTCTATAAAATCCCTCCCGCGCGTCCCCTCTCTCTCTTTTCCTCTTCGCCCGGGCGCCCACTCCCCTGAATAAAGGATTTCCTGGCTGTACAGAGGTGTTTGTGTCTGGCTGGCCGCTACCCTAACAGTCTCTAAAGTTGCATTTCTTCCTCACTTAATCTTTATCTGTTTTAGCCCATTTTTCTTTTCAAATATAGAAACAATTAAGAGCCTGTCCAGTCTTTCGATGTCCCTAGGCTAGATGAGATGAAAAGTGCTCATTTTTTTCCCCTCCAGAACAATTTGATCAGATTTTCAAAATGTACCTAGGATTTTTTTTAAAGCTTTCATATTCACAGAGCAATAACATTTACAAACTTCTCATCTGAAATTATGCTGTGACAGAACGGGACAGATCCCATAAGAAGGGAATGGAGAGATGAGCTCCGGGGGCAGAAAAACCTCAGGGTAACAGGGAATGATCCAGTTCTTTCTTGCGAAGGGGCCTCCCATTTAATCAACACTACAAGAAAACCACACACATCCAAGGGGCTTCTCTTTAACCTTGCAGAGTAGCTGAGAGCTACTCAGCTACTCAGGCTGTTTGTTCTTCATTCTCTGGGATCACACTCCAAAAGTCATTTAGAATGAATGGATTCTTTTCCAGGACTGATAACGATTCTAAGCCAGCCTCCAAGGAGTCACTGAGTAATCTTCAACTCGCTAGTTTCTGTTTGTTAATTTTGTTTTGCATTCAGCATTCCTGTAACTACACCCAACTTGTTTTTGAGCCCTGGGAACCTCCAGAGAGCCAGATGGAGATGTGGAAATTCCTGATTTGCAAAACACCTGCCCAGAGGAGTAAAAGAAAGGTTGAATCTCTGAACCCAGTTAAAAACATATGCATCAAGAGTTACCCTCTGCTCAGACAGAATGTCCCAGGAAGCAGGCGGGCATCTTGATTCCAGCACTGTGGTGAACTACATGGAGCTTAGACCAGAGTGATAACACTAAGATGACTGGATCTCTTTCTTGATTTATTTTCAAGGCTAATTTTGACAACTAATAAATTATTCTGTATGTGCTCCTCTTTGGGAAAAAACCCACCATTGAGGGCCACCTGTCTGTAGCCATGCACCTACCTGAAGGGTCACGTTTTTTATTGTTACCTGACCGGATGTCACAATTGCTTTTGTGAACTGTCAACTAGTTTCCTTCTTCACGTGTTATTTTCCTCTCAGTGCTTCAGAAAACCGTGGCTGCCTTTCTTCTAAGTGCAGGACTCCCTTGTTCTCCATGTCACAAGGAAACCATCCTTGGAGTAGAGAAAACCCCTCTGGAGAATTGCAGAGTCCCCATGTAAACACTGCTGAAATCCTATTCGATCCCTCTGGATTTTTCTCTCATTAAGTATCAGCTGCTGACAAGTACGTTTTACAGATAGTGTATTAACCTTGGCAGAAAAATCATGAAAAGCTGTATTGAAGTCATGAAGTGGAACGCAGCTCACTGTAAATAATACATAAGGCTGGAGTGGAAAATGGGATTCGTGTGATTAACGACAGAGCCGTGACCATAGGATGCCATAATCAGGGATCTTCTGCTGAAATCAAAGTTCCCCAAATTCTTCCTCCTCATCTCAACTCTACTTTACAAGCTCACAGAACACTAATAAATCTCAAAGTATCAGAACTAAGGGAACTGACCGAAGAGAAATCCGGGGGTCGTGAGTGGCTCCACAGTGCAGTGTGGCCGTGGTCCCCTTAATCACTACTTGGTCCTCAGGAGGGTGAAGGATGGATGTTCGATCTGAAATAACATGAGACACAGCTCAGATGAAATGACAAGTTTCAGAGTCTTTGCCCTTAGGGGGATAATGAATTGATCATCTGACATCAAAACCTTCAAGTTTCCTCTTATCTTGGCAAAACGAGAGTAAATGGAAGCACTCAGACGCATTCAGGGAATTGAAAACAAGCCTTCCCAATTGCAGTGAAGTCCATCTTCCCTCTCCACCCCCCCTATGTCATCCTGGATTCTCCCAATCCTCTAGGAGAAAGAGAGTGGACAATCCTGTGCAAATACCTCCTAGATTCTACGCTCTTGGTTAAAATCCAGATTCTTTCCCAAGATAATTGTTGTTTGAGCAATTTCTAATGTTTCCATAGTACTTGTTCCCATCACTTCCACTTATGTTAATTTATTTAAACCTCACAACAATCTTGTTAAAGCTGTAATATTATTATTCCCAGTTTTCAGTAATGAAAATGGATACTCGGAAACACCTTGACCTGCCCCAACCTACAGAGTTCACGAGAGGCTCATCAGCTCTGTCCGGACCCAAGCTCCCTGGCTGCCCCAGAGAATGCCAGCCTCCTTGCACGTGGCCCATGCAGTGTGTTCCCACACCACACACCTCTGAGGGGGACACTGCTCTAGTCCCATGCACAGAACTTGGACGTCACAGTTCAAGGCCTGATATGACGGATTTTTAGCAGTTCATGAAGAAAAATGTTTGAGTAGTATTTTTCTTGTCAATGAAAAGACATGTTTCTGTCGCTAACAGTTGTACAAATTAACATGGGTAATGTAGGTTGAAAATGCTCTGTAGGAGCCAGGCATGGTTGAGCTGAGGCCCCAGTCACTCAGCTACTAAAGCAAGAGGATGGCTTGAGGCCAGGAGTTTGAGATCAGCCTGGGCAACATAGTGAGACCCTGTTTCAAAAAAAGGGAAAGGAAATGCTCTGTAGGCCACCAAAGTGCTATACCAATCATTCTAGTAGAATTTCAATTTTGAATCTTAGCAGATCCACAGAATTCTAGTGAGTGATCTTTAGAGGTCCAGACCTCATTTTTCACAAGCCTTTGAATGTATGGTTATTTTTTAGTGAAACATGATGAATCAGAAGTGATTGACTCCAATCACCAAATGGAACAAAACATCTTTTTTAGTATTTCCCAATATTATGGGAATTTGGATTAACTTCTTTTAAATTCTTTCTGTTTTTAGAACACCTAAACAATTAGAAAAGGGTGATTTATCAGAGTGGACGCTAACTACATGAGAGAAAATGCTGATCAAATATGAAATGAAGCATAATGACTTTTATTTAAGGATGGCATTTTAGCAAATTCTTCACTCAAGTGAGTTAAATTTTCTGTCCTCATTAACCTTATGAAAACCTGTTGATGAGCACTGTCTTTTGCTTTTTTGAACAATGAGCTTTTAGTGACATGGATTTGGATGAAGAAGAGAGGGAAAGTACTTTGGCAGTTGAAGCAGGGGAATTTGGTACTCCAATCCTTATGTTCCAGAAAACAATTTATTTTGCATCTCAGAAACTAGTGTCATAGATAAAACAAGAATGATAAAATCCAGAGAAACAATAAAGATTTTCTTCCACTAATATATGAGAAATATTCATATTTAATGTCCTGGGAGTATAGCTGATCATAATATAGCATAGAAAAAAAATACTTTCTTTAGGATTTTAATTCTTGAATCACTTTTCTTATAAAATGCTTATAAATTTAATCAACATATCAATTTTGTTATTTGAACTAGTTGGGCATAATATTTCTACTGACTTTAAAAAAGTCAATCTTTTATCTCTCCTGAAATATCCCCATTAAGTCTTGAATACATCTTTTAATTATTCTTTTAGAAAGTGAAAAATTAATTACTCAACAGACTTCCATAAATTAGTTATAAAAATAATCATTCTCTTTTGATTAAACGAGAAAGTCCAAGGGCATATTGACATCCCTAGGCACAGATGGCATCACGATTAAGCATGATTAATGGAAGGTTCCCAAAGACCATGGTCCTTACTCCACACAGTGAGTGCTGCGGATGCTTCCAGGGACCCCTCTGTGTTAGCTGCATAGCAGGTGTAGTTGCCAGCGTCCTGAATGAACACAGGTGTTATCTGCAGACCCCCAGATTCCAGCAGCATAAACCTAGGAATCCGGACAGAGCCACTGGCCAAAATGTGGCTTCCTGAAGAAAAACAGGAATTTTAGAACATTAGAATTGTAGGAAAAACAGGAATGTTCAAGCCATAAACCTTGAAAAGAAAGAAAGAAATGGTTAGGCAGCAACTAATAACTTAAGAGACCATCAGAGTAAAGTGAAAATTTTATGTACAAAAATAACCAAAGTAGTTTTCTTAGCATCACTTAGAATCATGAAAACCAAGAACATCCTAATTGTCCAACACTGAGAGAGTTGGTTAAACAAATTATAATTTGTGTATGTGTTCACTATCTTTGGGTGACTGGTTTTTATGTTTCTTTGTACACATATGCATTTGAAAATTTTATTTATAAAGCTGCTGTTATATTCAAGATCAAGAAAGAAATATATACATGTATATATAAAGTAAAAGAAAGTGAAAAATTAATTACTCAACAGACTTCCATAAATTAGTTATAAAAATAATCATTCTCTTTTGATTAAATGAGAAAGTCCAAGGGCATATTGACATCCTCTTGCTATTGCTCTGCATTTTCCCATGTCCCTACCTTACAAGCCATGCCTGAGTGCATGACCTTTACCTCTAAGAGGGAAGATGCTTCCATGCAGCTTTCTGGTCTCGTGGACCAGAGGTGACTTCTGATGTCTCCCCCAGATCAATCCACCAAGCACTATTTGGCAGGCTACTTGAATCAACACAGCAAAGCACAGGCTTATTAAGATGGGCTCTGTGCAGTGGTCATTTAGTGACAAGTGTGCTGACTTATAGAAGAGGCCGTGGGGACTACAAAGAAAACTGTGATATGTCAACAGTCTTCAAAGGAACTGAAAACACAGTTGAAATTAAGCTTCACAGGTCAAACTGGGGAAGGTAAAAAATGATAACATCTTTCTTAAAATAAAAAAGGCATGATTCTTTTTTTAAAATATGTTTTACTTGTAGATGAACACAATATCTTTATTTTATTTATTTTTATGTGGTGCTGAGGATTGAACCCAGTACCTCACACATGCGAGGCAAGTGCTCTACCATTGAGCTACAATCCCAGCCCAAAAGGCATGATTCTTAATTTTAAATATTACAAAGAACAACTCCTTCCTTCTATGTATAGCAAAGCCAAGTCCTAGCAGAGCTACTTCAAATCCAATACTTAATATTTGAAAGAGCCCCAGGGGACCAAGGGCACTCTATGAGAGCTTAAGTAGAGGAAAGTGACATTTGCACAATTCTTATTATTGTTTAATATCTGTTCCTTTTCTAGAAAGCAGGGGTCTTGACTGTTCTATTCACCCTTTTACCTCTGGCATCCAGTACCTGGGAGGGATGGTCAATAAATGACTGTCCAATCTTTACTGAATGAATTTGTGAATGCATGAGAGTAAAAAGAACAAAACACAACTGAGGGCCAATGGCTCATCTTCTACACCAGCCATGCTATCCAGGAAGCGGAAGCCACCTGCCTGTCTTCCACGTGATGGCAGGCTTGGGAGCCCCAGACACCTCACACCGAAGAACAGCTGTCATCCCATCAGTAACTGTAGTGTCCACGGGACGCTGGATGAACGCTGGGGCAACATCTGTGGAGAGGAGTTGAACAGTGGGTGGTTGACACATCGTCCCTGGTGAGAGTGCCACGTGGCTCTGTACACCCACTACAGTGAGCAGCAGCGATAAAACAACGAAACCTTTTGGGAGCCATCCTTTGTCTCCCAGGAGTTCCCTTCCTTTCTTTACAACCTAGAGAGAAATGGATGCTTAAGTGCTAAGTGCAGGGACCAGCAAGGGCAGTTTTGGGTGAATGCCAAATAGAGAGGAGGCCTCACTGGGGATAATCCTCATGGGAACCAATTTAGAGGAGAACTTTCATTTCAATTTCAATTGAATTTCCAGTCTGACCCTCCTGAGAACCCTGCAGACAGGGCTACTTTGTCCCTTGGGACCACGTGAGGAAACTGAGGCTTAAAGACATTAGGCAAGCACCTGGGCTGGCTCATCTCTAGTTCCCAAGCCTTTGCTGCGGTGGGGTTTGGCAAACTACAAACTCTGAGCCATGTCCAGTCAGCTCTCTGTTTTTGGAAACAAAGTTTTATTGGAACAGCCACTCCCGCTCACTCCATGCTGTGGTGGCTTCCACACTGGTCACTACAGCAGAGCTGACTAGTGGAAACAGACACTACGTCCCTCAGAGCCTCAAATATTTACTATCAGGCTCTTTGCAGAAAAGAACCTGGTTGATCCCTGCCCCAGAACTCCTGGCCACAGTTTCAAGGTAGGCTCTGAATGATTTTGATTGATCAAAACTCAGTTTCTGGCTTAGGCATCCAATATCAAGCTTGAAGCTATACTCATTTTCTATAGAGACTCCGAAATAAAGGGCAAATTGGACCCCTGGGCAAAGGTCAAGGAAATGACCCCCTATTTACCACAATACACATACAGATCTTTAGAAAATTCACCTCTTCACAAGCCCCATCTGGTGACTGCCAATGGCCACATACACAGTGGCATGGACTGGCTTTCTCAATGGCTCTCACATCCAGGAATATCAGCACTTTGCTTCCTCAAAGGGCAACAGGAAAGGTATAAGTCTATAATCACTAAATTCTATTTCATTTTAGAAGAACAATATTACGACTGTGGGAGATTAAAAAGAAAACCCACAGATACAATGAAAACCTTTACCTTTATTTTATTTTTCAAAGACAGAGTGCCAAGGTATTTCTGTTAATGGGATAATAAAAGAAACTCACAAAAGAACTATAATTGTTCAATAAAACTAAAATAGAGAATGAACATAAAAAATAGAAAAAAGATCAAAAGAAAAAGATTAGGAGTGAGCTATTCACTCGGTAGCCTTTCTGATTCTGTCTAGAAAAATGGAGAATGTTTTCTAGAAAGGAGGGCTCAGTGTTGAGAAGACAGAGGTTCACAAGGACAGGCTCAGGGAGGGCACCAGCAGTGACCTTGCTGCTCATGGGCTTCAGGAGACTTTCTGAGGACCCACAAGTGGTTGAGGTACACCTGAGGCATGGCAGCCATGGCCACAGGCCTGGTGCATCCAGCCCAGAGGCTGCAGGGAGGCCACTCTTCTGTGTGTCTAGAGCACAAGGTGGGAAGCTCTGGCCTGAAGACGCTGTCTAGGCTTTGCTGGTGGGCAGTACTTACTGGTCACATCCAGGTAGGTATGAGTCTGGATCTCCCCTCCTTCATTACTGGCAAAGCACTGAAAGATTCCAGAGTCCTCTGGACGCAGCTTCTGGATGCGCAGGCCTCCACTGGAGAGTACCATGTATCGAGGGTTCTGGAGCTTGGTGATGGAGACAGCATCCTTATACCACTGGAGGATGGGAAGGGGGACCCCTGGGGAGGAGTGAAAGGAAACTGGCATTTAAGAATATTAAACTCCAGGAATTTCTCACCAAGACTGAGGCAAGACTGCTGCGCAGGCATTTTCACAGGTGTTTTCTACTAGTCCTCCCAACCACCTGTAAAGAGGGGTTTTCTTCACCTGAAGAAACCTACACCAAGAACTACTAAGAAGAGCAGGGGGAACTCTGGGTGCCCAGCTGCGGGTCCTTTTAGGCTCTCCCTGAACTTGCACAGGTGTGTGCTCTTATTTGGAGAAAGATCCCGCTGTGATTGACTCGGGTTCTCAGTTGGGATGGAGACGAAGGGCTCTGGTTCTGCCCCTGCATGGAAGGTGCAGACAGGGTCATGAGGTTATGACCCACGCCTGCTGCACATGGGTCACATTCTATTCTGGGCAGAACACTTTATCGCTGTTCCCTCACATAAGTGTAAGGAAGTGATAGCTGTGACTTCAAAAAATGTGAAGATTAGATATGTTTATATATGAAACTCTTGGCCGGCAGACAGTGAGTACTTGATGGGGAGCATCACTACTCATCAGCACCACCAGCAATGATACAAGTGACAGCTACCTTTCACACACCTTCTGTCCAAGGGGTTGATTCCAGTGACCTGAACAGAATTCTACTGTACTGGAGGAGCAATCAGGTAACAAGCATATAAGACGCATTTGGTTAAAGGTCATGGAAACATAAGAGGTGTTTAGTTGTGGATGTGGAAAAAGTTGCCTTGGTCCTTATGACTGATAGGAGAATAGGCAGGGCGGGGGGTGCAGGTTGGCTCCACCCTTGTACCCCAAGAGATGAGTGAGCCGAGAACATGGCAGAGTTAGGTTAGGGGAAGAGACGGGAGCCTGAGGCTTGGCACACAGTGCTGCTCCTCCTTCCTCAGGGCAGTGGTATACAGAGAAAAACAGGAGCTTTATATATGCAACTGGGCTTCTGGGTTTCTAGGCTGGGATGTAGATGAAGAGCTGGGACAGAGACGAGTCAACGAGGCTGAGCCCCACATGCTCCAGCGCCAGCCAGCCCCACTTGAAGGAGAGGAGTTTGGGCTAGGGAGGGGTGCATGCTGAGAGCATAGGACAAGTTCACAAGGAGCAGACCCTGGGCTGCAGATGAAAGGGACTGTCAGCCTAAGAGCATGAGGACTCCGTGGCTTGTCTTCTATGTGTCTGTGATGAGCAGGGATGACCCAGGTGCTGAGGGAATGCTGCCAGGTTACATGTGGCGGCCCTGAGCAGGGAGGGCCTTCTGGGAGCTTCTCTGCAGAGGAGACTGTTTCCTTGGAACATCCCTAAGCCTTCTTGAAGTCAAGAAGGGAGGACAGGGAGGCTGGGAAGCACTATTCCGGGTGCACCAAGCCACAGATGACAAAGTCCAGAGATGCCAGGCATGGGAAAGTGAGGAAACACTTAGACCTAGTTCCAGATCTCAGGGGGCCTGCTCCTCAGTTTCCCTAAATGTAATAGGGATGGAAATAAAATCCATCTTGCCACGGTCTGGTGGAAAGTGTGCCCACGCCCCTGTTGGAGATGCTGCATAGGGTGTGGTGCAGGATGTGCAAAGTAAAGAATAAAGTTAAGGGCTGAGATTGTAGATCAGCGGTAGAGCGCTTGCCTCGCACGCGTGAGGCCCTGGGTTCGATCCTCAGCACCACATACAAAGCAATAAAATAAAGACATTGTGTCCATCTACAACTAAAAAGATATTTGAAAAAAAGTTAATATTATGGACACGTCAAGATCATGAGTTCTGAGTCTGTTCTTTGCCCTAATTATACTTCTTGTCATTTTTTATTAAATCACCAAAATTAAAAATCCATTTCAAGGGAGACGCAAAACCAATTCATGTAAAATCGCATACTGGCAACTACATGTGTGGCTTTCAGGAAGAACCCCAGTTCTCAAGCCGCTAGAGTCTCATTGTCAAAATTAAAAGAAAGCAGCAAGTTATACAATGGTGACGCAGTGCTGCGACCTGCTCGGTATGTATTTCAAAGTCTGTACTTAACGAGCAGCTTATCCTGTACAAATCATGCAAAAAAAGGGAGCATTTCCTTGTCAAAGGGAGAGTTTTAAATTGTCACTTATTGAAAAGTAATTGATAGTATATGGGGAATTCGGATACTTCTATTTGGGGGCAATTGAACGTGATAAACTGAAGCCGTATCCCGTTGCAGCGCATGCTCTCATCTCTGAGATGTAAGCACTCTAAATATTTTATAGCTTCGCCTTCACAGAGTTGTCCTCAAGAAGCTGGCATTTGTAGAACAATGCAGCCACAGTGAGAAAAATATTTCCATTTAAAATTCCTTGCTCTTCTCTTGCTCTTTCTCCCCTCCCCTACAGCTGTGTTAATATAGCCAGAACCCAGGAGAAGAGAAACAGAGAGACCTGGTCAGCAGCTTCCACACTCACAGCGCAGGACGGGCTGCTCTCTGCCTTCATGGCCGACCCTGATTAGAGCCACATGGCACTCATCTTCAGAAATGCAGAATGACATGCCCCCAGTTGCACCCACAGGTGAATGGTATCTGCTCCAAGCCCAGGAGCCAGGAGCCAGGCATGCCAAGCATGCCCTTCTGTAGCTGATGGAGGGGGTTGGAGTATCTCCAGTACCATGTGACCTCAGTATTTAATGAGCAACTCCTACATGCCAGGCCTGGGCAATGGTTTTATAAGCAGCATTTCATTTTATCTTTGTGGCTCTGAGCACATTACTTGACTTTGCTTTCTAAAGCTTGGGTTTCACATGTATACAGTGAGATAATAATAAATATCTCCCTTATGGAACTATTTAGAAAGTTTGCAAGATTGGTGGCAACCTTCACTCTCTGAGCGCTTAGGGGGCAGAGGAAAATATCCCTCGAGGTGGCCAGGTCTCAACAGGGAAAGATCCTTTTAATTTCTTGGCAGGTGCCAGAATACAAACACATGTTTTGTTAATGAAGTTGTCTCTTCAGCCTGCCTCCCCAGGGTTTTGTGGGGTCCCCAGGCTGCCTGGCATGGTGGGCAACAGCAACCAAGGCATGAGGAGGAGGAAGGAGTAATCTGAATAATAAAGGAAGGATGGCCCAAAGCTGGGAAACCACAAAAATGGGAAAATTTTCAGTGGCAAAAAATTTTTAAATGATCTCCCTTTATACTGGGTGGATGTGGTTCCCAGCCCCACCCGCCATCGCTGGTAGACAAGGATGAGTTTCTTGTGCGTGATACAAGTCTTGGACACCAAGCATTTGGGGAGAGTCCACAGGGCATGCTGTGCCTCCCTTCTGATTGGGATGGAAGGGTGAGGTCTTCCTTCTCATTCCCTGGGAGTAAATATTAGTGTGCCCATTTTACAGATAAGGAAGCAAAAGCCCCAGCAAGGTCAAGCACTTCCCCAAGGTCACAGGACTGTTTACTAAATTACCCTGCACTCAGCATTTTGTTCCCAGCTTGGTGCTCACTGTCTCCCTGGAGGGATGCAAACCCTGGTCTGGACGTCGGCATTATCATTCCTCCACACCATGGCTCTGTCCAGACGCCACCCATACTCACCCATGGCTTGACATGCGATGTCCACAGTTTCTTCCACTTCAGCTAGAATCCGACTCTCAGGCTCAGCAGTAAAATACGGTGGCTCTTTAAACAAAAAGAAAAAAATCGATAGCCCCTAAGTAAAAGAAGGATATGTCAAGGAACACGACGGCCTCAAATACTTCGAGCTCCGTTTAAAAACTATTTCTAAAAACTTTGTCATTAGTCACCACCACACACACAAACCTAGGATTCAGGAAGCAGCAGCCAGAGGCAATTTATATTCTAAGGTTTCAGAAAGCAGATTACTACTCAGGGCAATGGCTACTTTTCAGTTTATGGGCTTGAATCATGGAATATCTTAATTCACATTTTAGAAGGACCATCCCAAGAGGTTCATAAAGGTTTATATTTACAGCACAGTATTTTATAGGCTAGTTTGCTTTGGTATCTACACTACACACTAGCTCATGAAGCATGTCAAATAAAGTGTCATCGCAAGACACCAGCCTATCCCAGGGAGCACTGTGGCCTATTAACATGTTTCTTAAAATCTTAGCAGTTTTTTTTGCTCCAAAGTATAGATTTAATACTTCAATGGAATGCAAAACAATAACAAAGAGGAAAAAAAAAGGAGGGGACTTTCATACATCTCCGGCAGCAAAAGGAACCTTTCACCACTGCATCCCTAGACTCTGTGCTCGCCTGGGCAACAGAAATAGTGGTTGTATTAAACAATGAATTTCCTCAGAGAGTAAAATGCAATATTTTTCTCGGTTTATTCAGCAGAAATTCAACAGAGGCTCGGCCAAGTTTGGGAGTATTCAGATGGTAGTGATTTCATTATCGTGATAACAAAAGGCTGGTACATTCACTTTCTGCGTGATAATTAATATCTGGGGACTGTCTCCAGAGTGGCTTGTTCTCATCGTAACTGCGTGGAATGTGGATGATGTAAGTTAGCATGCCGCCTATATTGACTGTATCTTTAAAACAGGGTGGGAGTAAAAGAGGGAACAGAGAAATGAAAACATAGCATTTCAAAGAAATGATTAAAGAGAAAAAACTGGAGGTTTCTGAATGGAGGCAAAGTTTGGTATCAATTCTGCAATTACCTAGACCACTCAAGTGGAAACAATCTGCCTGAATTACCTACTCTGGCTACAGAGATGACTGCAAATTCACTAGCTGGAAGCCGAATCATCTGCTTAGATTTTGTGTGTGGCGACCAGGCCTAGAGAAGCACTGCAGATTTAATACCGGTCTTGGGACACACATTCCCCATTCAGTCACATCTTCTTAATCAGTAACAATGACAGCAGCATTATTTATATTCTAACTACATAGTGGCTGCATGGTGTCAAAGCCCTGTATACAGGTCATGCCCCATATTCATCAGTGGATGCTAAAGTCAATATCTTCTGTCACCATTTGATTGAAGGGATGTGAGGGGATAAGGGAAAAATTAAGTTAAACATTAACATTTGCTTATGATAAATTATAGTTTTCATTCCCTTAGTCTAATGTTTTATTTTTAGATAACTATAGAGTATAGGACTCATGTAGCTGTATGAAATAATATGGGAAAGTCCCCTGTATCCTTTCCTCCACTTTCCCCAAAGGTAACATCTTGCAAAACTGCAGCACAATATCACAACCAGGATATGAACGCTGATACAATCAACCTATTTTATCCTATTTTTTTGCTTGTGTGTATGTGTGTGTGAGAGTGTGCACTTGCACACACAAGTTTAGTTTCATGCCCCATCATCACAAGTGCAGGTTCACACTGAGACACGGGTTGCTGCCCTTCTATAACCACGCCCGTCCCAAGCCTCCATCTCTACTCCTGGCAGCCACTGATGTGTTCTCTGTCATTTTAAGAATGTTATACTGATGGCACATAGCTTGCTGCCTTTGGAACTCACTTTTCTCACCCCACAACACCCTCAAGATTCCTCCCAAATGATCTGTGCTTGATAATGCAAATCTGCACCTCCAAACAGCCAGCACCTTCAGGACCACAGCACCTTTCCCCAGGTGCTGATTATGTAACAAGGACTCAGACTCTTCACTTCTGCCTGCAAGTGTCCCCTAGGGGGCTAAAAGCAGGACTAAAGATGTGGCATCTCTGCCTCCATTGCTCTGAACCACCTTGGATTCCAGAAGCGATAGGTCTGATGGAGAAACGTCTTGTGATGAGTCGAAGCTACTCCACAGGAGCAGCCACTTCCTTGTCCTGGACAAGGCCCCTCCTGATCAAGCCTAAGATCGTGATGGGCAGACCTCACCTGCTCCAGATCACCTGCTTTAGCAGCTGTGAAAAACCTCCAGCTGTGCAAACCCAGACGCTTACCCTCGTTCCCCTTCCTATAAAACCTCAAAGTCATTGTCAGCCCCTGGAAGACAGAGCTAAGGATGAGGGTCTCCTTGTCTCTCTGCTACACAGATTAAAGATCCTTTCAGGTTTTTTGCCACTACCTTTTCTGTTTGGTTTTTGGGGTGAGTGACTGGACCTGCTTATTTGATCTCCAGAGTCAGGGCTCTGGTAACAATTATACCCCTAATTTCTCCCAAGAGCTAGGGAGGCTGAAGACAAGGAGTCCACAGAGTAACCCAGGGGCTGAGGCTTGGCTGAGAGCATCTCTCCCCAGGTGTCCTTACTCCAACCCAGTCAGCCACCAGGCGAGTGCACATGCTGCACAGGGCCACCAACAGGTGGGAGCTCCCCACTCCCTGCACTCCTGAGCGCCTTCCAGGGGCCAGATCTGGAAGGGCAGTCTGCTGGTGCCAGGCAGCTGCAGCATTTCACAGCCCGCCCCTAGGAAGATGGCATGGTACAGCACAGCAGAGCAGGTTGTTTCCTTGTTCCTGGAAGCCTTCAGGTGGTGAAGCCAGCAGAGTGGGCATAGAGCTGCCATAAGCCTTAGGCCACACAGGCCCCACAGGTCCCACTGCTTCTGTTCTTCATTGTGTTATTTCCCCACCGTCTGTAGGCCACAACCTCTTGCAGCTGGCTTTTCACACTGCCTGGTCTCATCAAGTGCCCAGAAGGATTTTCTCCCCATTACTAGCTACTTGTTCACACAGTCTGCTAGGAGGAGAAAAACTGGGGGGATCCTAGGCCTATCAGCCATGGAGGCTGTGAGTCGAAGTGTGGAGATCAGCTATGGGCTAGCCCTCTAGGGCACAGACCTTTGCAAGCACTTAATCTTCAAAGGGCAAGAGAGTGAGCATGTGTCTTCACCAATCGGCAATACTCTTTCTAGAACAGGTGTGCTGCCAACCCACACTGGAGTTTTAAAAATTGATCACAAATGCAGTCAATAAAACTAGGGATTGAAACGGACATTTCTATCTCTTTTGAAATAATGAGAAGACATTAAGAAAACATTCTCATGCCCGGTGTTAAATCAGAGTTCAGACAAGGCCAGCATGGGCCAGTGGTTCTCCGGGATGGGTGAAGGCCACCAGCCTCACAATCTCAGACCTGGAGGTGGAGGTTCCTCTCAGGCAGCCCCAACCAAGGGCCTCTATCAAATCCCCCACTCTCCAGCATGTGAGGGTGATGGAGCATAGTTCTGGCCCGACTGAGGCAGCCACAGCAGAGGCGGTCACAGACACCAAGGATTTGTCATCTTTTTCTGTTCCTGGTGCTAGGTAGTGGCTTCTGTCTACAATTCAGGGCTTGTCCTGAGCAGGGTTTATCACAAGTCCCCATACTGTTTTCCCTCCAGAGGCTGCCTCAGCAAGCAGCAGGTCTCGGTGTGCCCACAGCAGCTGTCACCAGGAGCCTTTGTCCACTGCAGTGAGCAGAATGGTTCCTAAGGACGTCCACACCCAAGGCCCCAGGCCTGTGAGTATGACCTGCAGATGGGATCGAGGTTACTAACCTAAAGTCAGTGGACAGGAGACTCTTGGCTTGGCTAAGTGGGCCTGTTCTAACCACATGAGCCCTCAAGAGTGGAGAACTTTTCCCATCCAGAAACAGGAGTGGCAGAAGGGAGGGTAGAGAGATTCCAAGTGGGGTGGAGGGAAGGCAGGCAGGGAGGAGGCACTTTTACATTGGGACATGAACATGTAAGAGGTGCTCCACTTCAGCTCTAGAAGCCTGTGGAATAAAGTTACAGAATGACTTCTCGATTGTGATCTTGGTATTAGCCAAGAGGTGCTACAAATAATTTATTTTAAGGTATTTGAATTTCTGAACGATTTGTGTACAATAAAACTATATTTGAGGGCTGGGGTTGTGGCTCAGTGGTAGAGAGCTTCCTAGCATGTGTAAGGCACTAGGTTTGATTCTCAGCACTGCATATAAACAAATAAAGTCCACTGACAACTAAAAGAAATATTTTTAAGAAAAGAACAGATTTGAGATGTATGGAGATAGCTCTGTGATAGTTACTCTCACCCTCCCAATTTCTGAGTTAGCTGGTGTGCTGGGCTTCGCACACTTAAGTGGGCAGGCAAGGGTATGAACGGCACTGCTTTGGATGTGATGAGCAGAAAATGCTGACTGTCACTCTGCCGGGGAAAATGTGCACACTGCATCCCCCTGAACCTATAATGCTGTAGTTGGGAAGAGGATTCATCATTTTATTTACTCCAAGAAAGAAACACGATTCCATGGATGGTGAGACACAACCTGATTGCAGAGAGAGTAAATATGAAGTGTGTGATATAAACTGATTAACAGTAACTAATGCAAAATGTCATGTCAGAGTCACGCCAACAGCAACTCGAGCCACCAACTTAGTGCTTCTGTAGTGCAGTGACTTCTTTGAATTTTCTCAGCCTTATCTGCTTTGTCTCCATGTTAGGGATGTGGAAACTGAGGCCAACAGAGCAAAGACACTGTTCAAGACAGTGAAGGGTACAGTCAGAAGTCGACCCAAGGCCCACACTATCATATCTCATGCTAGGCTCCCCTCCAGTGCATCCCAGATGGCACAGGGGCACAGCTGAGAGACACTCAGCAGAGGTGACATCTAGAGGGGTCTTGAGGGGCACTTGGACCCCACTGACAGGTGAGGAGTGTCAAGGGCAGGAGGGCAGGTGTCCAGCATGCACAGATGCTCAGGGTCTGAAGGACAGGTTCCAAGCCTGCCACTGGCCTTTCCCACAGCAGGCCCCAGACAACACCGGATGCCTGCAGTGCATAGGAGTTCCAGACACACCGGGAAAGCAGATTAGCTGAAGAGTTTGTTCTTCAGGCAGCTCCTGCTGTGGGACCAGCAAGGCAGGGCCAGCACAGAACATGCCTGAATGGAACACATCCCCTCTGCGGGGGTGAAGGCGTTGGGCGCACCCACAGCTCCCTACGCACCCATGAGCCGCACCAAAGCCCAGCAGCACTCCCTGCCTGCCAGTGGGCACAGCTGGTTCCAGTGACTGGAGGATGCCACCCGGAAGGAGATGGAGGTGAGGAAGCAACACAGCGGAAGTGGCGCCCTGAGGCAGGGGACGTGCTGCCCCTGCCCTGGGGTGGTCAGGGAACAGAATGGCGTCATGAAGTGTGTCAGGTAGTGTGGCATGTCACTCTGAAGGTGCAGAGGGGTGGGTCAGGAGAAGAGAGACCTGATGAGAGACAGCAGTACAGCTGAGCCCCAATGTGGCAGTGGGGACAGGGACCACCAGGCCACAGAGCCTGATGACTGTGGGTAGTCGGCGCCAGGAATCTCCAGCAGCACCAGGCTGACTGATCAGAGCTCAGGGTTCCTGTTTAAACCACACCAATTGAGCAATACAGCAGGGAAGTTGACAGGTGGAGTAAACAGCGCAACCAGTCTGTCTTGTCTCATCAGTGTGAAATAAAAGTAATTGGGAGCCAATTTGTTTCTGCTTTCTTTCATCTGTATGTTCACATCAATAGCTCTTTCCCCAGTTCCACGGTGACAGCCGTGTGAGATTGGACATGTATTCTGAGGACCTTCTATGGTGGCTGGATGTGGGGCAATAATCCTACTAGGTCCTTGGAACCAACAAAGACATAATTCAGTGCTCTTCCAGTGTGAACCAAGCACAAAATCCCCCACGGTGAGTTCTTATGAATAAAAGAGTATTTAAATCAGCATTGTGAAGAAGTGAAGTGTCCTCATGTGCATTTAAAAGTCAGAGCACAGAGAGACGGTAACTGTAAAACTCAAAAACATTCTGCTTTGGAATTCCAATATAAATGCAAGACCTAAGTTCCTATGATAGATTTAAATATTTTAAAAAGGAATTATGATTGAAACAAACATTCTAGTTTATAGGGAGATAAATTTCTTCTCTTGTTTAAATTACCTTAAAATGTTTTAACACAATATAGTCCTGTCTCCAAGAGATTTACACATCACAAATTTTAATTTCGGTTCAATCTATAATGCACTGTGTTCCTATAGCTGTAGATCAACCTTGATGAAAGTCTCTGCAGAGAATGAGACGTGATATTTACATCACAGGCAAGGCACCATGAGGAGTGGAAGCAGGCAGCAGTGGAGAGCTCGAATCCCCAGTGGAACAGGAAGTGATCTGGGACCAGAGCCTGCTTTTTGTGTAGGCACACCATCCTGATACTTCTTTCAGGGGGGCTAACAGGTTTATATTGCAATGTATTTAGCACAGCCACACTGGGGGCACAGAGCCATCTTCTAACATCTACTGGAGTGTGACAGTGCTCAAGGCACCTACATTTTATGCAGTACCCTTGACACCTTCTTGCTGATTTCACAGGAAGCTACAAGCTTTGGGGTTTGCTTGTTTTGCAATTGCAAGCTGCAAGATGTGTTACTACTGATTTCTGAAGTAAAAAATTCTGAAGTGGAATTTTTTAAAGATTTCTGAAGGCTATCTTCCTATCAGCCTCTCCAGTTTTCAGTTCCTCTTATTAGCAGGAGGGAGACATGGAGCAGAGATGCTCCTGTCTGGAACTGACCTCTCAGACACTCTGATCAGCAGTGACTACCACCAAGGAGGATGAGTACTAGGACACTAATCACAGCCACTTAAGAAAAGCAAATGTAGGACTGACAGGAGCTGGAAAAGTGGAAGAAATGAAGACACTTGCCTCACAATTTAATGTAATCTTTTCATAATCTGACAATAAACTTAAGATTTTCTCAGCCTGTACAAAGCACACTTTCTAAGCACTGTTAACTTCCAGCATTTAGAGCTAGGCAACTCCAAGGCACTTAGTCTGATCTCCCACTCTCCTTGGTTCTAGGTTGACACCCCATTTTTAGGAAGCATCTCGGCTCCTACCTTCTAGTTAAACCAAAAGTAGCATCCAATAGTTTTACTTTCTTCTGATTAAAAAACTAACAACAGTAATAGGATGACTTCTGAATATCACTATAATAGCCCAGAAGAGTTATGGAGAAGAATGGGGCAGAAAGGCCAGACGAGGCAGGCGATTTCCATGAGAAGGACTTCGCCCTCCATTCCCAAGCTTTATGATTGGATGTGCTCAGAAGGACATTTCCTGGAAGTATCAGGCACATCCACACTTTGGATTTAATAGATTCATCTTCTTAGAAAAGAAGAACAGGATGAATTTGGAAGATAAACACAACCTCACCTTCATTTTCTGGGTTAAAAATAAAGGCAGTGAAATACAAGGTTGCTATTTCATTTGTAGGCAAGTGTCAGTGTGGGATGCAATCTGAGGATGGCGACGGTGCCACTTATTGGTTTGAGCCTTACCTATGATGGAAAGGAAGGCTTTTGCTCTGGCTGGCTCGAAGGCACTCCCCTGCAACGTCGCCTCGCAGACATAGAGCCCCGTGTCGGCGGAGGTGGGGTTGCTGATAGTGAGGCGCCTCCCGAAGCTGTGGAGCCCACTGGTGAGTCTCACTCCGTTTCTCTCCCAGTGCACGCTAAGCTCCTCCACGGGCCTGCGAGAGCAAGGGCATCGGTGACAATGATTGTGAATCATGTAGATGGCAATAATAATAATTTCAGGCATTCAGCACGAGCCTGACAAAGCTAATTCTACCAGAAACCATGGCGAGTTGAACAATGGACATTTAAAAATCAATCCAGATACAGCTCTGCTCCCTTACAGCACGGATCAGTGATACATTCTGCTCAAGGGCTATTGAGCAAGGATAGCTAATTGCAGCAGCAATGGACCATAAGTGCTAATGATCCCATTTGCTCAGGAAAAGAATGTTTAAAATAAATACTACTAAGGGACACTACAGCTACGTGGGAGGTGTGGCCACCCGAACTCCATTCTAGAGTGACCAGGAACCAGGCAGAGAATGCCTAGAACTATAGTAGGGGAGAGAAATGAACTTTTCTTTGATACTGAGGGACCTTGCTCTTCTTTTTTCTCCAACTAGCATTGTGAAAGCGGGTTCCACCATCACTCATAGCTAAAATGAAAAGCAGCACTTATTGCAGGATGTTTGGGGAACATTAGGGCATTGGTTCTGCACAGGCAGCCTGCCTCTCTGCTGAAAGTTGAAGGTGAATGCCCCTCTTCCCATCATGGTCTTGTCTCGGGGAGTATTTATTAGTATAGGTTCAATATCCCTTATCTGAAATGCTGAGGACCAGAAATGCTTTTGTATTTCATACAGTTTTTTTTTGGAATATTTGCACATATATAATGAGATATCTTGGGGATGGAAACCAAACCTAAACACTAAATTAATTTGTTTCTTCTATACTGTATATACACAGCCTGAAGGGGATTCCATACAATATTTTTAGGGCACTTTTAAAAATATATATATATATATATTAGTTGTAGATGGACACAATACCTATATTTTATTTATTTATTTTTATGTGGTGCTGAGGATCAAACCCAGTGCCTCACATGTGCTAGGCAAGTACTCTACCACTGAGCCACAACCCCAGCCCCAGCACCTGTGTTTTGACTGTGACCGATCAAATGAAATCAGGAGTGGAATTTCCCACTTAGGGTACCATGTCAATACTCAAAAAATTTCAGATGTTAGAGTATTTCAGGTTTTGGATTTTTGAATGAGGGATACTTAAACCGTGTCCGTGTCCAGAGCACACCCATACCTGGCATTGGCTATGCACTCCAGGGTCGTCTCACTGGATCCTGCCACCACACTCCTGTTGCCTGGGGCAACCACAATGACAGGGGCCACTGCTTCAGGTATGCCAATATCTCCTGTGGCAGAGAAAGAAAAAATGTCCATGGAACTTCTCTCTGAATGGAAGAGGGGATGACTAGGACATGGCAGATGAAGGGTCCTGTCAGAGACACTGAGAGGAAATCCAAAACTTCATGACCTACCTGTCAGACCACAGGCACCAGGTCTATACACATCCAGCCTCTGCTGGAAGCCCAGGAGACACGCACCGGAGGGCGCACGCTATGCTCTATGCATGGGGCTGCGATGGGGCTTTCAACTACTCAGCATTTTTCAAGATGCTTGCTGGCTGTATTTTACTTTTTTCATTGATTTAAGACTTTGCCCACTGAGTCACCTATATACCCACTATTTTCAAATTCAGTCAATTGCACAAATACACCATGTGTCAGGCACTCCGCTAGGCACAGAGGTCAATAGAAAGCAGCCGAACGTGACTCCCTGAGCAAACACATTCAATTAACAGTGTTCAGTTCCTTCACTGCAGTTTCAATCCCTTTTTCTTTTCTGTAAAGTAAATATCCTGAATCCATCTCGGTTTTGTGAGTATCAAACTATAAATAATTTAGCTCATACTTGGGTGACAAGGGAGAAAAAACTAGGATGTATTTCTGCCACTTTTCTCTAAAACACATTTAGCATCAAAATTAAACTACCCACAGCACACTTTACTACTGTTTATTTAGGGAAAATGAAGACCAAACAACATTTATAGAACAGGAATTTCAATAAAGAGTGGAGATGTAAGAGACTGGAAATAAAAACAGATTTAAATGACTGCAAATGCAAAATGCCTCCTCTGGCACTTTGTGCTGAGCTGCAGAGAGCTCTGGAAAGGAAAGGTAGTGGCTGCCAGGCTGGTGGTGGGTGCTCAGCCATCCAGAGGGAACAGCAGGGAAGAGGGAGGGCTCCTACCAGCAAGGGGTTCCCACAACTCAGTGTCTGGCATTCAGTATCTAAACAGGATATGATTTTTCTATTAAATGCCATATGAACTTAAAAAGGAGGAGGAGGAGAAGGAGGAGGGGGAGAGGAATGGAGGGGAGAGCAAGGGAGAGGGAGGCGGAGGAAGAGAAAAGCCTGCCCCGCAGTCAACAAATTAATTTTCTTAAACCTACACATTGATTACATGATGGGAAACCCATTTGTAGGGATTTTAAGTCCTACAGAGCCAGAGGTGACCCTGGGCTTTCCCAAACTCTGGGCCTCTGGAGCCGCCCCCACCCCCTAATCCATGGCTCCTCTGGAAACCTGCCTGGTAACATTTTCCCTTTAGAAATCTCAGATTGTGGACCTGGGTGCAGATTTCCGAGCAAATGCCAGAGTAGACACATTCATTAAGGCCAGAGTATAAACTGTCAATCTGAGGAACAACCTGCAGGTCACCTGTGAAAGTCGCAGATGAAGAACCACCGGAGGAACTAGTATTTGCAAATAGTTATGAGAAGTGAAGGGCAGCAGCAGAGAAAGCTGAAAGGTCATCGAGAGAGGTGCTAACTTGGCATTAATCACAGAGCAGCACTGTGGCAGAGAGGAAGCCCCGCCAGCATTTGTCACTGCCGGGGGCAGATGGTCCTGGCCCCTGGCTCCTCTCCTGCCCAGGCCAAAGAGACTAAGCTTTGAACAGAAATGCCCCAAGGCTGAACTCACAACCCTCTGGGACAGGCATGAGCGGCTTTGCTCTAGCCAGCCACACAGAGAAAGATGAAGCAGCCCTTAGTTCCTACAGAACTGTAACTTTTATTCATATCACTTAAAGCACACAAAAATATACTGCTGCAGCACACTCTCGCCAGACAGAGGCACAGGGTGAGTTGAGTGGTTTCTCCATTCACAGTTAGTAGATGTTAGTCTGTCTCTAAGCCAGCCCTTGAACCCCAACTCCTACGTTCCTTCTAAGGACACATGTACTGCAAAGAGTACTGGTGGGAGAAGCAGAGGGTGCAAGACATGCACAAGCAAAGGCCACGGGGTCTAAAAAGAGTAACTGTAAGGTACCCACAAGATCACAGTGAGGCGAGCTGGATCTATGGGCACCACCACAGCAAGATCAAAGCAAGGGTCTCCTGATGCAAAGTTGTGCATATTTTTATGGCAATTGTGCCAAAACACCGCAGAAAATTTTTACATAAGTGATGAATCCAAACATCCTGATTAGCAAGAATAGTGCTTATTACAGTATATGATTCTGGAATATGTTCTTCTTTTTAAAAGTTGTTTTAAAATTTCAATCAATCCCCAGAACCAAAAAAAAATTTTTAAATTAAGAATAAATTTTAAAGTCATATGTACACATGGATTAAAAAGAACAGTAAAGAGAGTTAAAATAAAATGGAACAATTTATCATCCCAAAAAGCAATCTCTTCCAAATCTTTTCATGTTCAGTTTAGTTTAAATTTAATGTATTTATGGCTATTTTTTGATTAAGCAATTTTAGGCATTGTTTACTGACCATCTGCTGTGATGGATAAGCTTTGTGCCTACGCCACTTCTTATATCCTCTCAAACAGGATTTTTGGTTCTTCTGTTATTTATCTTTGGAATTATACATATGTCCTAAAATGTATATATGTATGTGTGTACACTTACATTATACATACATACACATCTCTTTAAAAAGTAAGGCGATTAGAAATCCCAGCAAAACAAAAGGTCCATGTAAGAAAGAAACAATCTTTGAATATTATCTCACTGTGCAGTGGATAATCTTTACATAGTACATATAGTATCAATACTATATATTTATTTAAAGGTAGTTAATATTTATTCTATAATTAATAATCTATAGTCAAAGTTGAAGATGTAATTATGATTCTGAAATAAAATATAAATATTATTAACCCTGATGTAAAAGTAAAACTAAGGAAGACAGAGCAACATGGAAGAGCAGAAGAGAACTGAAGGGAAGGGTGGCTTTGCATTATACACAGGGAATAAGAAGTTACTATTTCTAAGAGCCCAGGAAATAGAGGGTGTGTGTGCGCAGACATATATCAATTCATAGATATTACTGTTGTAACTTTGAAGTACAGTCTCTTGCTCTCTTTATTTAACTCTTTCTTTCTTTTTCACTCTGCATACAGTTAGAAAGATGAACAATGAAAGAACTAAAAATATCATTTTAACTATGTTGAAATGGTGTGTGAAGTGGTAACAGCTGAAAATATGTCCATCACAGCAGTCAACAGATAATGTCTAAAATGGCACATTGAGAAAGAGCAATAGATGCATAAACTTAAAACATGTAATTAAATGTTCAAATAAAGGGTTAAATTGAGAAGAAAATGCCTTTGTCTTGACAGTGGGAAACTGCTGCACTTCATCTTAAGCCTTTTGTACAGTCCTCTCCACTCCATGTGCAAGCCCTCTACTGTGTTTCCTTTACATCAGACCGACCTGGTCCCGTTAGTATGGACCTGCCATCCTGAGACTGCTCCTCACTGCGTTCTTGGGAATAGTCATTGTTCCCTGTAGCTCATGTTCTTTTTTTGACTTTTGTTCTCATTTTTCTGGAGCATCTTCAAGTATCTTCTAAGAAAAATATGTGTGAAAAAGGTAAGCTTGCAAAGTCCTTGAGTGACTGAAAGTGGCTTTATTCTATTTCCACACATGATGGCTTGCCTGAGTTACTCCAAATACAAAAAGTGATTGCCTTCGAATTTTGAAGATATGTTCCACTGTTTTCTAGTGTCCAGTATTATAGAGGTAAAGTCTGATATGTTTGGTTCTTATTTGTTTAGGTGATCTTTTTTGTGTCTGTTTTTATTTCTCTCCTGCAACTTTTGGGATATTCTCTGTGTATTTAGTGAGTGTTTTTGTAATCTTTTTTGTTATACTGTATGAGGTACTTGATAGATCCTTTTGTTTTGAAGATGCACATTCTTTTGTGTTAGTTTCAACATTATTTTCTCCCTTGTTTCCTGTTTCTAGAGCTCTTACTGGTTGGATTTTAGGCCTTTTGATTGGTTCAATATGCTTCCTTTTTCTAATTTTTTCTTCTTTTCCTAATTTTGGAGAGATCCTCAACTTAACCTTCCAATTAATCTTTTTAATTTTTATTTCAGCAACTGTAATGTAATTGTCAAGAGTGGTTTTTCCTCATGATTGTTCAGGTTTCATAGTGTCCTGTTCTTGTTTTATGCAACACATTTCCAAATCATATCTTTCACAGTAGGGTCTTCCTTCAAATGATCCTTAAATGACTTTTTGTACTTAAAAATGATAAGAAGCTAATGGAAATATGAAGACTTGGATGGTCACTAACAACTGCAATCAGGTAGGGCATTGACTATTATTCTGAAGGGGCCCAAAATTCCAGAGTACAGAGGTCTTTTCTCTGGGTCTGTTTATTCTCAGTCAAGAGAATCCTTACCTACTTGTCTGCCTGTATGTCCACTTGTCTAGTTATTTTAGTTGTTGAGCATTCTCAGCAGTATTGAGTGGCAGGAATAGGAAATAGGTTGCCCCATATGCAAATTATTAGCCAAGCTCTCACTTCTAGCTCTGTGTCATAACCAGCCCTTCCATGACCAAGTCTGCTCCAGGTTTCCCACACTGAAATCTCCCCTAGTGGTCAGGGTTCTTCCCCCTGAGATCTGCTTTCCAGTTTGTCTTTGTTCCTCACTCCGTGATGGCTACTCTTAACCTTTCTTGTTATCGTAAAGGACCTCACTCTCTTGCTCCTTTATTGCTTTTAATGAGTGTTTACTTCTTTTTTAAGCAAGAAGATGAAAATACATGTACTTGCTGGCTTTTCTACCAGAATTTTTTTCCACATTCAATTTTTAGAAGAAACAAAAATGAATATCTAGGCATTTCTAAAAGAATAAAACAACCTCTTTATTTCTGTTAGCCACACAGTATCTAAGATTTAACAAAACATGCAACATTCAATGATTGATTAATGTTTCATAAATATTATATAAATGAGCTGCCACCATCCCTACCCCACATCTCTCCGTCAGTGTTCTACATTAGCAAATAGTTTTGAAAATGCCATGCACCAATTGTGTTAGTCAGCTTTGTGTCCCTGTGACCAAAATACCTGAGAAGGACAACTTATAGGAAGAAAAGTTTATTTTGAGTTTACAGTTTCAGAGGTTCAGTCTGTGGTCAGCTGACTCCAATGCTCTGGGCCTAAGAGGAGGCAGAATGTCATGGTGGAAGGGCATGGTGGAGGAGCACTGCTCACCTCATGGCTAATGGGAATGGGAGACCAAGAGGGGAAGGGGCCACAGGGAAGCTGCACCCTTCCAGGGCATGCCCCAGTGACCTACCTCCTTCAGCCATGCCCCACCTGCCTACAGTTATTACCTATAGTCAGTCCATTCAAACCAAGACGAACTGATTAGGTCACAGCTTTTACAATCCAATCATTTCACCTCTGAACATTCCTGCATTAACCCAGGTGTTTTCCAGGCACATCTCATATCCAAATGATAACATCAATGTATGAGGACTTATTTCCCAGAAGAGTGTAAACAAAAATGGAAGGAAAGGATTTGTTTTACCATCCTCTCAGAGAGCCATGAAACATGCTGCCAGTGATTACAAATGCTGCCCAATTCAACAGCACAGTAAGTTGGCTATTATCCCCCTTTATAGATGGAAAAATTGAGGCTCAAGTCATATGGTTTCATGGGTAGAATAAGGTTTTAAATCAATAAATATCTTCATCCATAATCTTTTTTAAAACATAATGCTGAGTCCTTCTTATAAAGACTTTGGTTGTGCTCTGTTAACCAAACATGAAATGAACTAGCATGCTCCTTCCCCCATGCGTTTCCTTAGCTAAGGCTTTTCAGTAGCTTTCCCAGCTGAGAACCTTCCAGGCTGGCCTAGGCTGGAGGTGAAGTCACTGAATCAAGAGGAGTCCTGCAGAAGTGGGCATCAGATGGACACTAGGTAGTGTCATAAACAGAAAGACAGATACTTGAAGCCTCCTTTCAGTTGCAGGAATAAACCCAGGGGAGTAGACCCTGGTCTCCGGCAGCATCTCTGACAAGGCTGGGTGGGAGAGGCCATGCAGCTTGCATTTGACTAAGAATAGCAAGTCTCTCCAACAGAGAATAAAAAAACCAAAACAAACAAACAACAAAACAGTCCTAAGGTAACCTGAACTCCTAAGCTGTGGAATTACTGCAGATAAAATGGGATGAATGCAAAACACTGCAGGCAGGCAGAGAGCGGGAGGTGGGAGAATAAGCATTCAGCTGTCAGCCAGTCACGGAGCTCAGCACTAGGAACAAGGGGAGCAGTGGGACTGATGAACTCAGACCTCGAAGGCAGCAAGGAAAGAAACCCAGCTGTGGGATTCTCTGGGCACAGTGCATCCCATCCCAGGGAA
This sequence comes from Xerus rutilus, assembly GCA_028644305.1. NCBI lineage: Eukaryota > Metazoa > Chordata > Mammalia > Rodentia > Sciuridae > Xerus > Xerus rutilus. Next base: position 10,638,383 of record CM053415.1, on the reverse strand, counting down.
AAGCCAGTGTAGGACCATGAAGCAGGAATGTGCTGGCTGTGTTAGGGGTGTGGCCAGTAAGGCTGGAACAGAGCAGGGGAAGGGGCAGCAGATGACGAGATCAGGGCGAGATCACTGAGCTTTATTCTCAGTGAGGAGGGGAAGCCACTGGATTTGGGACAGAGTAGTGACGTGATCTGAACAGCAGAATTCTGGGGACTGTAGGGAAGTAACTCTAGTGGTAAAGGTGGCCACAGGAGGCCAGCCTGGTGGCCACAGGGGCCTGTGCCAGACATAGCGACATCTGGGCTGGGGAGGGGGTGGGTACTGGTGGCATCTAGGTTTTCAATACTTTCAAAGACATAGTCAGAGTTCGCTTGATGGACCAGCCCTGGGGACAACTGAGGAACTGGAGCCAGAAGACTAAAAGATGGCATTTATGAGATGGAAAGTCTGGGAGAGGGGAGGAGAGCGGTCAGGTTGAGGGGTAAGTCAGGGACTGGAATTCAGATGTGTCATATATAAGAGGCCCTTTAACCATGGGGTCAGCAGTACCCTGCCCCTCCTGCTTCCCCTTCCCCTCTCTTTTTCCTCTCCTCTGATCCACACCATACCTCTTAAGGAAGCCGCTACCTCCCCAGGACTGACTGGGGTTTTAGTTTGTGGGACAGTCCCCGGGAAAGCTCTCCTTGGCTCAAAGGCCAGATGACCCTGCTCCCATGCAGGTCCCTGGGGGCATCATGGCCCACATGGTGCCTGAAGTCCCCAATGGCTGGGAGGGGAAGGGTACACTGTGGTCATCTCCAGAGCTCCACTAGCCTTACCTTTCCCCATGGACCCAGTCTTCCCAGCACTGTGCACCTGATCCTACAGGCATGCAGTGTGGACTCATACCTTGTCCTCTCTGGACTGCTTCACTCTCTGCCTGGGTGGGGTTTGGGATTGTGCCAGAGGCCCCAACCTAGGTGTGTAACTTGCTTTGGTCACTAACATCCTCCAAACCATAGCTCTCCTCACCCTGCCTGGGCCTCACTCTCATTCCCATAACCCTGCACATCCTCCTGGGTTTCTATGACTCACCTGAGCATATCTGTAAGATGAGGCTGTCCCGAGGTCATGCAGTGTGGACCTGGTGACATGCTCAGCCTGGTTGCCAGCCCTTTCTTCTTAGCCTGTGCCAGCCAGGACATGTAGCAGGTGATGCTGGTGTGGTCAGGTCCTGGAAGCAGACTTCTGTCCCCACCCTAACTCCCACCTTTGGTCCTTCCCATTCTATTCTCCACCTCCCTTCCAAGGACCCAAAGTTCCCACCACACCACAGCTGAGAGGCACAGTTTGGAAGAAGAACATAGAATCTGGTGCACCTGGAAATACCACGGCTCTTGACTGCTCAGGGGAAAAGTATTTTTCTGAGTTCCTTTGTAAGGCAGGAAGGAATATGAAAAATGAGGATGTGTATGGCCATCATTTGCACATATATGTCTATGTGTACGATGTGTAGACAGCCTGGTTGGGCTCAGAGCAGGAAGCTTGTAGCCGGGGATCTAAGATCAGACCATTTCCCAGAGACTCTTGTTATGACACCTCATTAAAACACAGCCTTCTTCAGAAAGTCTATGCCCGAGAGAAGTGGGGTTTCCCAGCACATCTGAGAAAAGCCTCTGTTTTGGTTGCCTTCATTAAGCCCACCATTTGGGGTCCTGATTTAGAGCTGAGTGCTCCTGGCAAACATTTCTCAGGAAGTCTGCAGCAGCCAGCTCTGCAGGTAGAGGCTGGGATGTCACCTCATAATGCCAGGCTTCCCTGTGCCAGACCAGTGGTGACAAGGCCAAACGAGATGCTGAGTCCTTGCCTCAAGACATGAAACTTACGCATAATCTTCACATTCACTACAATGAGTGGTCTGTATGCTCTTCTTACATGAAAGTGGATGTAGTTAGAGAGAAGTGGCTTTATTACAGGGAAAACTATAATATGACAACAGTCCCCACGATTTTTTTTTTTTTTTTTGCAGAACTGAGGGTGGAGCCCAGGAACCTTGCACATGCTGGGTGAGCCTCTACCACTGAGCTAATCCCCAGCACCAACCACCACAAATTCTAAGACTCAAAAGAATGTCCTTATTTCCACCTCTTCATTTTTAAATGTATAGGGCTTTTGGTTTTGTAAAAACAGGATCTCATTGCAAAGCTAACAGGTAAGGGAGCCCACGGGACCATTTGAAACCTCAAAACTCTTTTGGCTCCAAAAATAACTGGTCTAATGCTTGCAGAAACCAAAGAGAAAATTAGACTGAAAACAAACCCAGGAGGGAAAGACTCTACTTAAAAAGCTTAGTCTTGAGCCATTAGTTTCTTGGCTTATTTTCAATCCTTTTCAATATCCCATAATAACAATAGTTATTGATTGTATTGACCAGGTGAGAGAGAGAGAGAGCAGTTACAAAAATGTCTTAAAGTGCAGACAACATCCTTGGGAAAAAACAAGAAGTGACCATTGTCTGGGTGCCCAGGCCCGCAGCTCCTTCTACACGGGCCATCTCATGGCTCGTCTCACTGCAGGGTCATCACTGTCCATCTCTGGAATAAGGAGAGATGTGTGTGTGTGATTCAACTTCGTATATAGTCAAGTGCCTAGATGACAACAGTTCTTCTATCAGTGCTTGTTGAATAAAGAATTATCTAGTTCAAATAATACGTGGTTGGTTATTATCAGATCATCGATCCCCAGGATCGATGTGCATGGTGGAGGCCTGGGCTAATGCTGAGGAGACGGAGCTCCACTTGATGAGGTCTGCATCACCAAAGAGGCTTAAGCTTAATGGGGAAGACAGCTGCTGTCAGAAGAAGTGCAAAAGCGTTGTTGTGGGGATTGAGGGGCTCAGGAAAGGGCCATGATGGGCCATGGTGGGTGGGTGTGGTGTTGAGAACAATCTTCCAGGGGAATTAGGAGAATCTTGTGCAGGAAAATGGATAGGTGTTCACAAGACAGATGGGAAAGAGAGGCATTTTAGGAATAAAAAAAGAAGGTGAGGCTGGGTGTGGCGGCATATGCTTGTGATCCCAGCCACTGCAGAGGCTGGAGCAGGAGGATGGTGAGTTCAAGGCCAGCCTAGGCAACTAAGTGAGACCCTGTCTCAAAAACAAAATGAAACAAAACAAGATGTGGAAACTAGTTTGGCCCATCTGTAAAAAGGGAAAGTGCAGCAGCTCTTGATGGGTGAGGGCCCTGGCATGGCCACAGCCCACCACTGTGGAGGGAGATCGTGCCAGGCTAAGGAGGTTCCCTTCACCCAGAGCGAAGAAAGACTTGTGAAGCACTTCAGGAGGAAAGTGGTGACTGGGTGTGTGCCCTGTCGGTCATGTGGGAGGCTAGAGAAACGCCCCACACAGGGTGGGAAGTTGCTGGAGCCCTCGGTTGCCCAGGTCAAGGAAGTTGCAAGGAGGATGAAGAAAGAGGAGGGGGTGGGTCAGAGGTGAAGGGAGAGCCAAGGGCAAAGGAAGGTGTCTGGCAGCCACCCTCTCCCCCAGCTTCTGGCTTGAGTGGCCCTGTAGATGGTGGAAACTCCTGTGTCAAGGGGAAAAGCACAGCAGGATGGGCTGGTGGCACTGGCGCAGGCTTCCTGGAGCACCTGCCTGTGCTTCAAAGGAGGAGCAATGGGAAGATTTAGGAGTGCTGGTTGTGGACACTGAAACCACAAGGCAGTGAGACCCCTTCTCAGGAGCATGGAGAATGAACATGGGAGACAGGCTTTGGGGAGCACCAAGGGAGCGCTGGCTCTTGAAGGTCAGTGAGAATGGGCAGCCAGGGCAAGGAGGCAGGAAGAGAAAGCCAGTAGGAAAGCTGCAGATAAAGGCTGTCATTTTTCCCCAAATGGACAGAAATTCCCATATATAAAATGAAGGCTACTCCTGCCCCATTTTTGAAGATGCATCTCTGGTTTACCTCGTAGGACAGCCACTAAGGAATGTCATAATCCTGACCTTCCCCAAGAACGGCTAGGCTGTACTGCACAGCACTGAGTGTTGAGAGCTGTGTTGCTGTCCTTCAGTTCTGTAGCCAGTGTCTGCAATAGGCCAGCCCTCTCAGGTGGGTCTCCACCTGCTTTCTGATAATAAAGGGCATTAATTTGCCAGTCTTTTCCTGTGCTTGACCTTCCCTAAGCATAGCCAGGGGCATGGGTGCTCCTTGTGGGGAGGAGTGAAACCTGCTCTAAGACACTGCATTTAAAGAAAATCAGGTGGATTTTCTGCCTATCAATTACCTTTGAAGCCACCTGGAGTCCATCTTTGCCACATTATTAAATGGCTTGCCAAGGGATTAAGTGCTTTCCTATCTGCAAAAGCATCTCAAAGCCACAGGCGTGTGGTCTTTTGCCTCCCAGAGGAGCCACATCTTGATAACACCTACTGTAACTCCAAATCCTCTAGAATTCATATTTTTTAAGAAATAGAGACAGACGTGCACGCATGCACACACACACACACACACACCCCTCCAAGAATGCACATAACCTGGGCAATTTGGAGACTCACTTTGTTGTGAAAACTAAAATACAAAGCACAGTTTCTCTCCTGATAGAAAAATTCATGTTCAGCAAGTAGAAAATTTCTTTCACCTTTTGCTTTTTCCAAATTCACTTTTTAACGTACACTTGCCCAGCTCCTGAGCAGATGAAGCTGGCTCGTAATCTTCTAGGTTAATAACGTTAGCCACGTGTTGCTTGTAGAGGTGTCTATGGAAACTTTTCTACTCTTAGAGACTGTTTCCTCCCTAGTTCATCAGCCAGAACCCAGTAACGGGTCGCCCTGTGATGAAAGTGCAGTGGGGTGTGCCGGGATCAGAAGAGTGGCTGGGGGACAAAACCAATTCCCAAGACTCTAGCTGCTCTGCAGAGTGGAGAGTGCACCAGCTGGCTCGATTCTTCTTGTTTACTGTCCGACAGTAAGAGGGAAAGAAAAATGGGAGGAAATACAGCAGTATATCCCATTTACAATTTTATCTTTACATGTGCTTCCATTTTTATCTCTATACACTTCTGGACTTTTTCATTGACAAGAGATGATAAATAAAATAATATGACAGGTTGACAAATAATCCGGCAGTTTCTTTTCTTCGCATTTATAACATATTTGAAAACTTGTACATTTGGAAATGAATGGAATGTAACAAAGAATGTATTTTCATCGGCTTTTTACTGGGCAGAGAAAAATGAAGGTGGCAAGAGGCAACTCTACAGTTGGCTGCCTTATTTATTTGTTTATTTCAGGATGAGCATGCATTGATAAATCATAACGGACTGTGGATTTAGGAACTGCACAATTAGACACTAGAGTGATCCAAATACCTGATTCAAGCGACAACAGCTGAGAACCTGCCTTGTATTAACATACACAAATGCATAATCCACCACTTAATAGAAGAACCACGCTCCACAGAACGATTGGGGCCAAATGCATCTGGGCAGATAGAGGGGTGAGATGGTACTTTTCATGAGACTGCATCAGTTTCTCAAATGGAGTTCCCAAAATTACGGAAAACTAACGAGGCACAGTAACAGGCCGTTTTTAGCTTCATTAAGAAGTGCTCTTGAACCATTCTGCCAAGCATGCACATCCAGGTATGCAGCGGATGCCCATCGAGGCCATCAGCAAGGACAGTGGGAGTGTGCAGGCAGAGTTGGCAGGGTCTGTGATGCCCTGGTCTTCCTCCACCCCCAGCCACAGAGCTTTGTGGCAAGAAGTTCCTTTCAAATTTGAAAGGAGATCACAAAACATTTAGAGGTTTGTCAAAGTGGCAAGTATTCTTATATCTGCAGGACAAACCATTGCATTTAATAAAATACAATAGAGGGGTCAAAGTCAACTTTGAATTTTCTTTAATAACGTCCACAAGACCATCATTTTAAATCCAATGGTTAGGAAGAGGAGTGAGGACTCAAGCTACCTGGCTGATGGATGACCTCTCTTCTGCAGGCTGGATAGCTGTGATGAGGCCCATCCTCTGTCTCTTCCCTGCTTTGCCCTCTGCTTCCATTCCCCACTAGTTGGGCTTGTTTTGTTGGGCCAGAACCCAGTAATGGGTCGCCCTAGAGCAGACCACCAGCAAGACCACCAGCGGGGACATTTTCACCTGTCCTGTTCTATGCACACTCCCAGGACACAGAAGTGCCTGACATATAGTAGATGCTCAACAAATATTTGTTGTATGAACACAAAGGAAGTCCCATGGACAAATATCTCTTCCTGGGTCTATGGGAGGATTCTGTGGGTCCATGATAATATGCTGATCCGACTCATCTTCACGACCTAGGGCTGTCTCATTGAGAAATGCCCTGGCCTCTTGAGCCCTGGGCCACTGCACAGCAGCTTCCTTGACACACTAGCCAAGACCAGGTGCCAGTTGACCACAGCCAGGCAGAGGGCTTCTCCTTCCCAGTTCCAACATCCTGGGGGTGCAATAGCACCTGGCCACGTGGCTTTCTTAGACACCCCCCCTCAGCTCTCCTCCGACCTGTAATGACTTGCTCCTTTACTTCCTCCTCCACACTCCTCTGCTGCCTCCTGAAATCCTACCCATCCATGAAGCCTAGAGAACACGCCACCACCTCCATGCAGGCTCCCAGTCCCCACGGAAAGTGCTCTTCTCTCTTTTGACTTGCAGTACACTTCTTTCTGTTAGGGTTCAATACACATGAAATTTATCATCTCAGCTTTTAAGTGCACAGTTCAGTGGCATTAAGCACATTCACATTTTTGCACAACCGTCACCACCATCTGCCTCCAGAACTTTTTCATCATCCCAAAAAACTCTGTCCCCAGTACATAACAACTTCCCATTTCCCCTCCTCCAGCCCCTGGAAACCACCATTCTGCTTTCTATCTCTATGAACTTAAGTACTCAAGGGACCTCACATAAAAGGAATTGTATGGTATCTGTCCTTGATGTCCATGATGTCTTCAAGGCTCATCCACATTTCGGCAAGTGTCAGAATTTCCTTCCTTTTTAAGGCTGAATACTATTCCATTATACGTATATATCACCATCCATTCATCTGTCAATGAGCACTGTAGTCTCTTTTACCTTTTGGTTACTGTGAGTAATGCTGCTATGGATGTGGCTTGACAAATATCTGTTTAATTTTCTGTTTTTAGTTCTTTGCATTTAATATTCAGAAGTAGAATTGCTAGATCATATGGTAATTTGCTGTTTAAAGTTTTGAAGAGCTACCATATGGTTTCCACAGTAAGTGCCTCATTACTGTTCCCATCAGCAATGCACATGGGTTCCAATTTCTCCATAACTTTGCCAACACTTGTTGGTTTCTGTTCTTTTCTGATTTTATTAATAGCTATCGTACTGGGTGTGAAGTGATATCTCACTGTGGTTTTACTTCACATTCCCCTAATGATTAGTGATGTTGAGCATCTTTTCCTGTACTTATTGGCCATACGTTTATCTTTTGGGGGAAAATGTCTATACAAGTTCTTTGGCCATTTTTAAAAATCAGGTTGTTTGGTTTTTTGTTGTTGTCAAGGTGTCAGAATTCTTTACACATCCTGAGTATTAACCCCTATAAGATAAATGATTCACAAGTATTCTCTCCCATTCCATGTGTTACCTTTTCATTCTGTTGGTAGTGTCCTTTGATGAACAAAAATTTTTAATTTTAATTTTTGCTTTTGATGCCTGTGGTTTTGGAGTCATAGCCAAGATCACTGTCACATCCGACATCATGAAGTGGTCCTCCTATGTTTTCTTTTAAGAGTTTTATAGTTGTAGGTCTTACATCTGGGCTTTCCATCTATTTTGAGTTCATTTTTGTAAATTGTGTAAGATTCTCTGTGTTGAGGCTAATAGGCCAAATGCCCCATGAAACTCGTTTCCAACCAAAGGGATGTGAACTGATGAATTGTTGTAGGGACAGATGAGGCAAGACACTGAATAGGAAACAGGAAGCAGGTTTATTTGGCTGCAGTCAGTTCGGAGGGTACAGCTTTCAATGTAATCAATTAATTCCCATGAACCTCAAGTTCAGGCAGTTTCAGAACTTTATACTTCGCATGTAAGGGGAGGGGCTCAGAAGTTCAGAGTCTGTAGAGTCCACACAAAAGCAGCTTTTTCTTTTACTGTTCTGGGCAAGTTAACCCTTCAAGGACAGCACCTGAGAAGGGGGGAGCTTCTTCTCCCCTTTCTTTCCTCCCCCTGCCAGCTGTTACCATGGAGCCTAATTAGTAACATCTTCTCTTATCTCTGGCCCAAGGCCAGAGGCCTTGTTAAAGGATCTGTCCTTCTTGTTAAACTTTACATTTGCAAACACATTTCTTGTTTAAAAAAAACCCAACTTATAAATCATTATATTGTTACTACACTAGATAGTCCAAAAATGTTTTTGAAAAACTAGTAAGGGGGTGTTCAGCACCTGGAGTGCTGAACTCTTAGGCCAGTGGCCAAGCAAGACAGAGCAACAGGAAATAGGAACTTTAACTACATTGAACTCTTTGGTAGAGGTTCTTTTGCTGATAGTCCTAAGATCAATTATGGTGAAGATTTCTGGAGAAGCTTAATTAAGACATTCTATAGAGGAGGGGGTGCTACTACAGAATAAGTACTCTCATTTTCTCCCCTCAGCTGAGCAACACTAAAGTGGCTCCTGGAGGTCACCAGGGGGACTGAGGCCTACCTGCTCCCCACAGTGACAGGCTCACTAACACACACATGTTGCCATCTTTCCTTTACTCATGCTTCCTGTGATCACCTCTAAAAAAGTGATTGCACATTCATCTCTGTATTCACATAATCTGAAGGTCAGGCCAGAGTCTATCTCCTTCGGCCAAGTCCATTCATACATGTAATATCTGCCCAATTTCCTGTAAACTTGAAGGCTCATGATCCTTGGGAACTCATTTATACTTCAGAGCATCTGTCAAACAGTAAGTGCCTAATAGATGTTGGCTAAATTGTACGGATCCAACTTTGCATTTTCCAGGTAGATACTGGCACTATTCCTAAGACTTCCCAAGTCAAGAGTTTTCCTTGCATGTGCCAGGATAGCAGCTAGCTCTGCTCCTGAGATATGTTTGTGACAATCTGCCAGGTTCCAAATTCCTGCTGAAAATCAGATGTTCCTTACAAAGCATGGGATTCACAAATAGTATCTGTAACTAGAAATGTATCTTTAATAGATAAACCAAGAACAAAGAAATTCAATATTCAGTCCCTGAAGAAAACAGAACATTATCTTAACAAATGTTTTGAGCACATGAGAGAAAGTGAAGAAAAAAGGAGATAAATAAGAGGGAAAGGGTCACAGCCTGTTCAGAGAATATCTTGAATGCTGCAATTATGCCCCCTCCTTAAAATACAAGAAAGATCTTTAGAAAACCAGACTAAATTACAGTTATTTTCTCTTGCTTGCAGACCTACGGTTCAGCTCACAGACCAGAAAGTGTAGCAATCAGAGCCAGAGGCAAATGCACAGTCTAGCCATAGGGAAGCTTGCTTGGGAAGCCTGGCTGGTGGTGATCGTTCCCAGGGCTGGTGCTTTTTCAAGACTTTACTGGATGGGAACAAAATCAAATATATTTGATACCATCCCAGCCATGCAAAAACCACAAAAAGCCATGGGGCCAAGATTTTGGGAAATAGGGTTCTCAGGATTTTGATTCCCAATCAGAAGAGGTGCCTCACAGACCAACAGATGACCCCATTTTGATCTTTCATATCTTAAGTAAAACCAAAGCCTCAAAAATTAGAAACCTACAACAGAATAAAATCCCTCATTACACAGAAATTCATAAAACTGAAACGCTGAAAAGTGGTAATACTCAGAACTGAAGAGACAGTTAATTTGTCACACAGCATTTTCTTTTCTTAAACATCCCACCTTAAACGCAAATGTTCATAAAAATATACCGAACGTTTCCTCTGCCCAGTTTTTAGATAACCAATTTCTTACTTCTTTCTTCTCTGAGGAGGGCAAACTCTGAATCAGGAAATTTTGCAGGATTTCTATCCTAACCAACATGAAGCAACTGTGAGTACTCAGTGTTTCAAACAATAAACACTAAGTAAACAGAGTGATAGCCAACCAGCCCTCAACTACATCATTCCAAAATAAGGGCAGGAATGCAAGGAAATGCCATTTTCTGACACCAGGATCCAGGTGCGCTTCTCTCTGGAGGATGGGGCAGGGATTCTGCCTTACCTCCTCTCCAGCGGGCCTGGCCAGGCTGTATCCTCTACCATTATGTCAGAAGTAACTGTTCCTAATATACCAGGCACTCTCTGGGCTCAGCCCCTCTGGGGGTATTTAACATCCTGAGTGGAGAGCCCTGATCCTGAGAAGGATAGACTCAGGCTCAGCACACATGGCTGCAGAACTGTGCCACAGTCAATGTGAGCATGCAGATATGAGTAGGAGGAGTAGAGGAGTAGGGGTCCTGGCTTCTTACTTGGCCCTTCTCCCACGTGTGTGTATGTGTGTGTGTGTGTGTGTGTGTGTGTGTGTGTGTGTACATCTCTGGGAATCGGGAGCACCGCACACTGGACCACAGCATGAGCCAGGGCACAGGGATGCTTTGAGAGTGCAGAGTGGGAGCTTGTAACTGTGAAGAAATGTCCCCTTCTGTTTTCCCAGCTCTTTTCCTTTTGTTAGAAGTTGCTATATCAGAATTACCCTTGGGTGTCACAACAGAGGTACAAACAAATCAGGATATCTTAAGAGAAGAAAATATTTCTTCTCCTGTCTGCTCTAGTTTCCTTTAAATGAATAAAGTCAGTCCCACAGCGCAAGAACAGAGTACTCTGCTAGAACAAGACATTTTCTGATATGACCCAAGGTTATCTATTTAAACCAACTGGTTCTTCACTCAATCTGCTCTGAAGCAAGCTTTTTTTCTTTTCTTTTTTTATAAAATGTCAACAAATATCATTTATATTTTGGTCTAAAATCAACACCAACAATAAATCTAAGGTTTGTGATAGAGAGCAGGAGAGCATATAAGAACTGAAGCTGTGTGTGTAGAATTAAGTGTATTGAAACCCAGCTAAGATCCTTCCTAAGATACACACTTACAGATACATTATGTAGAGCAGGATCCGGAAGGGAGCGTGTTACTGTTAGAAGCACTAGGAGTCTGTTCATATGATTAGAAGGTAGGTAAATGAAAAATAAAATCCTAATCCTGTTTATGTGACTGTCCAAACACATGAAGAAGCTGGTGAGTGGGGGCCTCCTGGAAATGTGGAGAGCGGATGGCTGCTCTGCAAATCTGAATGTGCAGACTATAATTCACACATGTGAGCGCTGAGCATGTTCCAGACACTGAGCAGTCTCATGAAGTTTTAAAGCAGTGTGGGTGCTTGGCTTTTTGTGAGGCAGCATGAATAACAGATTTATGGAGAATTTATAGGAAATCCAGAGGTAATTATGGCAAATTATTATAGCAGGCATCTTCACCAAACCTCCTCCGAAACTCCCAATAAGAGGATGTCATCTATTTATTTAAAAATTTGACTTAGTGAGCCGGGCGCGGTGGCTCAAGCCTGTAATCCCAGCACTTAGGGAGGCTGAGACAGGAGAATCGCGAGTTCAAAGCCAGCCTCAGCAACAACGGCGAGGCGCTAAGCAACTCAGTGAGACCCTGTCTCTACATAAAACACAAAATAGGGCTGGGGATGTGGCTCAGTGGTTGAGTGCCCCTGAGTTCAATCTCCAGTACCAAAAAAAAAAAAAATTTGACTTAGTCTCCATTAAATCCATAGAAAAGCTCATATGAAGGTAGCAAAATGCTCTATGGGAGGGAGAGAGAAGGGCAATGAGCAAGGGATGGCGCTTCCCTGTAGCCCAGGCATCAACCTGGGTCAGTAAGAAGTAGTAATGCTGGGGTGCAAGAGGGCCAGGAGTGGGACGACCACAGGGACAGAGAGGCAGGAGGAGACACAGGACCAGGGAAAGGACTTCTCTGTAACATGGACACCTTCAGAGACTCAAGAAAACACCAAAATTCTCAGCCTGCAGAGGGAAGAAGATGGAAGACAGGTTGAGCTTTGGACACGGAGAGGTCAAGAGAGGACTGGCACATACGAGGGGATGATCACAATGTAGACACATGGTGAGTGGGGGCGGGGCAGACTGCTAGAGGAGGGCTAAGAGTTGGGTGGTCAGGGACACATCAGGTATCGCTGAGGCAAAGGGGAAGGGCAGGAAAGGTGGAAGGGAAAGAATTAAAACTCCACAGATATGACGTTCGGAGATTACTGACAGGGAAACTGACTTAGAAGGCAGGTTATGTGCCCAACACCACACAGCCACCAATGGTAGAGACAGGATGGAAACCCAGGGCTTTATTTATGGCTGGAATCTGGGTTCTCAACTACCACCCAATCTTGACTCTGATGAGGAGGCCAAGGCGTGTCCACACGTGACACGAGTCACACAGATGAAAGCTCATGGAGAGGAGAGGTGCAGCCTCTACAGCCAGAGGTGATGTCTAAAGTTGAACTCAGGCTGATCTTCCTGGAACACACTGTCATTGTGCACAGACGCTGACAACTGCTCTGTTACCTGTTAACTCAAGCCTAAAACTTTTGACTGGGTCAGATGTTAGTTAGGCTCTCTGACATTTTGAGTTCTCTTCCTGGCACAAGGGGAGGGTCATCCATCCTGCCCCCTAGAAAGAAGGTGTGGCCATGGATCTGGTTTGAAATGTGACTGGAAGGGACCTGTGTTACTTCCCTGTGGACACATTCAAGGGTGCATCAGTGCCCTATGCCTGACGCAGAGAGCCTGAAGATGCTTGCGGAGATAGCTGCATGTTTGGGCTGGGTCCAGGCGCCTGCAGCATACATGTGATGTCAATGAAAAAGCAACTGTGTTGTTTCAAGCCATGACACAGACTTTTGGGCTGTCTTTATCTGGGCATAATGACTGACAAGAAGCCCTCCCCCAAAGCCCAACTTCATTCTTCACTTTTCTCCAATTCCCTCTGCGACTCAGGTCATACTGGTTTTCTCACAGCCTTGCTGGTATGGTGACCCTTCCCAGCTCTGTGTGGGGCTCATTGTAACACCACCCATTTCCAGGTGACCTCATCAGTCATCTAGCACACAAACTCTGCCATCCTTCAATTCCACCTCCTCCCAAACTTTGCCTAATTGCTCAGATCCTTTCTTTCAAATCCCCACAACTCTCATGGAGAACATTTTGAAAGACAACACTTCCGTGAATGTTGTGTGCAAAGGAATCAGGAAGAGCAGGCCTGCTGCTGCGTCTGTGCATGCAACAGAATCCTGAAACTGACCTTCAAAACAGTCATGGGAAAAAAAGAAAAACAAAAACAAGACAGCCTGTCAATACGTTCCTTATAGGTTCAGGTAGACTTAGGAGATGCTCTTCTGGCTGCTGCATCTCCAGAACAGAGAGAGCAAGTTAGAAATTTGAGAAAGACTCATAAAACATCCCAGGCAACTGGACAAGTGAGCACACCCACTAGATGATTGGTCTTGTTCAGACTGGGGTGGATAACCCAGTGCACACTACCCAAAGCAGGTATGTAAGACCAGCAGGTTAGTTTACCAAGTCTCTATAACCAATGATGGAATCTGGTGGCAAACATAACACTGAGGACCAGTATAAGCGCACTCCACCCAGATCATGGTCAAGCAAGAGTGAAGATAAATGCAGGGCTGCCCTGCAAAACAAAATTTTAAGGCAGCCTAGTCTTTTTTGAGGGATGTTTCTATATGTCTAGAGTTGACATTGGAAAGGATGACTGTGTCCAACATGTCATATGGTGACCGAAGAAGGAGTGTTGATTGGGCAGGGAGTTAGGTCCAGTGAGTCACATTTTACATTCTTCGGATGAGTCAACCTCTGTGCAGCACTGAGCTGAGTGATGGAGTGCAGGCAGGAGTCGGCCACTTGTGTCCAGATCCCCGCTGTACTGTACAGCTATTTACATGTGGACAAGTTCCTAACCTGTTTCCTCATGGCTTGAGCACGATGGTCCCGCCTGCCTGAGAGACTGCTGTGGAGGTGAGAGTGTAGGCAAGCGCATGTGAGGGTCGGGACCCAGCCAGGTGCAGAATGAAGGCATGCTCAGGGCCTTTGCTACCATTTCTGTCACTGTCCTAGCTGCTGTTATTCTCCAAATTACTGGCATTTCCAGAGAAAATACATTCTGTTTCTATTGCTGAGTAGAAGGAGTGCTAGATAAAATCAGTTCTACATTTTCATATCTTGACCTAAACCATTTTTTGCCATACTTTAGCAGTTTCTTTTTTTATTAAAAAATTTCATCATCATAATCAAATAATACTTGCATGTGTAGATAAAATGTGTACATATTAATATAATTAACTTGTGAAAGGTTTTTAATTAAGTTGTGGAATTGAGGCATTTTAAACTAAATACTATTATTATCTCACTGAGGGGAATTTTATACTGAAAAAAAAATAAAGCAATGATTTGTTCAATTATCTAGAGAATTCAGACCAAAAAATCCACTTGTACTTTAATCAACAAGCTTGGCAGACCTGATGGTTCTGGATACAGTAGATAATGACTATAATTTATATTGGCTAAGAATTCTATTAATTTTCCTATATCTTTTTGAAGTTATATCATTAATTGTTATTAATGCTTCCTAATCAAGACAGAGCCAGTCACTGAAACAATTAACCTGCTTCTGAAGGTGCAAATAGAAAGATAATTCATCAATTTCCTAATGTTTTTCCTCTGCTGTAACACCAGCCTGGCTTTTCTCACTAAATACTCTCTACTAAAGACTCACAGCAGCTGCTGTCAGCAATCAAGAAAAAACAAAGAATGTGTTCATTTATAAAGGTCATTCCTGTAGTTCTGTGGTGAGGAACAATCATTTGTTAACTTGGGAAAGAACCTCAGTCACGACCACAATTTCCACTATCTAAAGACATTAAATGAGCTAGATTCCTGCAAAGAAATGTTCTTCAAAATCCAGTTTATTTATGAAATTAGATGGTATTGTTTTTACTGCTGAGCAGTATTCTCTAAAGTGACCTAAGCATGTCCAGACAAACCAGTTGGACAAAACAGCAGAAGACAAGGTGGATGAATCCTTTCTTGCAACCAGTATTGGCTGAGACTGGTTGTTAGCCATGGTAAACCCTGTGCCTTCTGAAGAACAGGGTTAACAGTGCCAGGAGTCGTCAAAGTGCCTTGGAGTCTAAGTTCTGGCTCTTCCACTTACTAGCTCTCTAGCCCTGAACAGCAAAGTTCCCTCTACTACATGACAAAGGGCCTATGCCTGTTTTATAAAATCATTGCAAGACTAAATAACATATGCCAGGTGCAGATAATGTTGCAGCTAGTATGCAGCAGATGCTCAATAAACTACACATCCCATAATACATAACCAAAAATAGGAGGGAAACTAAAGAACGCACCACATGTTGAATGAAAAAATTTTATTTCAACAAGTCATACTATTGTTTTGGAATATGTTATGTATTTTTAAAAGGATTCTCAGATACTGACATGTTCAGAAACTTTTTACATTGAGTGCAATGTCAGAATTGGTTCAGTAAGATCTCACAGGCAATTCCTCCCAAATTCCAACTGTGAAATCTAAGTCAGAGAAAATTGTTGGCCTTTAACTGGCCATCACGCAAAATGTGTGCCAAAGAAAATTCACAGGTGGACAGATCAGGAATTTGCCTGTAGCCTGAATCTGGTATTAGATGTACTGAGGAGCTTCAAGTTAGGTCCTAAGGGTTACCAGGCTACTGTGACAGACTTTAAGAGCAAGTCCTTGTAAGTTCTGCTGGAAATCTGACTCCTGTCTGCTCTCTCTGCTAATGGAAAGAGGATCATCATTCCTGTTTTACAGATAGGAACAGTTAATACATGGAGAAGTTAAGCAATTTGGCCAAAGTTTCACAGTTCCTAAGTAGTTGGGACAGAATGTAAACCCAGATTCACACGCCACCAGAGCCTGTGTTCATAAACCCCACACCCCACTGTTTCTTGGAAAGCTTTGGCTTGAATGTGACAGCCTGTGCTTTAGGGGTCAATCTGAAATAAAAACAATTTAATATTTCTTTCCAACCAACCCTAGAGAAAATTGGGAAAAGATGACAGAAACAGATTTAACATCTGATAGACAAACACAACACACTAACGTCCACTCAGCACCCTCTATGTGCCAGAGCTCAGGCTAATTGCTATACCGTCCTTGTCAGTGTTGGCAGTAACCCTAGTGGAGTTCATTATCCTTGGCTAAGAGTTTAAATGAGTCAGCTAAGGGTCTTCTGAGGTGAGAAGTACTGTCTATTGGTCTGCTCAGCACTTGGCTCATGTTCTTTCCACGGTGACACAATTGTCTGTAGACTCCTTTAGTGCTTATTTAATAAAAATGGGTTCACCCAGCCTTGGAAGATTAGAAGCAATGACTTGTCACCGAGCACGGGGCACTGACCCTGAAGCCACTCCTTGCAGACTCTGCTCCCATCCATACTCCTACACTCTCCCTGGTATCTCTACTCAGGAGGGGAAAAGCCTGACAAACTCACACAGCTTCTTAAAAAGCCTTCATTTGGAAATACAAAGTATTGTTAAAAACCCAATTCCATAAGATCTTTCCATTTCATCCATGGGAAAGAGATGAGGCAAGGTTGGCCCTAAGGAGAATCACTGGAGTGTATGTTTCCCAACTAGGGAAAGCGGCTTGGGAAGAGCATGCCTGCAAAGCCTTTCTTGCGCGATTGCTCTCAACTTCACAGTACTTCCCTGTAGCAGTTCTTCAGTTGAAGAGAGGTCAGCTGCTTGTCCATTGGAAGGGGTCCCAGCCAACCCTTCCAGAAGAACATGTATCTGAATGGCAGATGGGCCAACGAGAATAGGCACCCCTAAGCACAGACGCCACACCTTCATTCCTCACCATTGGGCTTCCTGGGTAAAGCTGTGTACTTGGGTGACTAGAGACAAACAGCAAACCAACAGTGGGAGAACCACCATTATTCTTTTTTTAAAAATATATATATATATATTTTAGTTGTCAATGGACTTTATTTATTCATATGTGGTGCTGAGAATTGAACCCAGTGCCTCACACATGCTAGGCAAGTGCTCTACCACTGAGCCACAACCCCAGCCCATCACCATTACTCTTGACAATAACAACTCAAGTAAGGAACCTGAGCAACAGACCATGGTGTGCAGGCACCCTGATTCATATATGGAAACTTAAAAGTACTTCTTCAAGATCTTAGCAAACTCAGAATTCAGAATTTCCACTCTGTTTCTTATTGCTTTTCCTTATTTTTTAAATGCCAGTCATGTTAAGAGAGGGTTAATGTTCTCAAGTTACCAAAAGTTCTTTCTAGAACAATGTGTTCTGCATTTCTTCTTGCTTCAGGGTTCTCCTAATTCTCCTGCAAGAGGCCACCAGGGCTTTGCCTGGCCTCAGACCTCTGCTCCTGAGCCCCTGCTCCCTGGGAGTGGGCTGCGTTGCTTTGTTTTTTTACATACTCAGGATAAGTGAGGGACTCTAAACCACAAGAGGATGGGGGTAGGGGGAGAAGGAAAGAGCTGGCAAAATCACCAAGAGTCAAGTTAAGAGGCTGAATCTAGCAGGTTGGGATCACTTGGGACTCTGGCTGGTGTCCTCACATCACCAGCCAGTGACCATAATTAGGAAACAGAATCCAAGACTTGAAGTACTAGACAAGTGAGTTATTTACTGTGAAGGCTGGCCCCTGAGTCTCTGTCACACTCAACATAGGAACAAGAAAAACAAACATTCTAAGTGGGAAGAATTACGACAGACAGGAGGAGGGTGATGGGTGAAGAAATTCATTATTATCTTCAGTGCCACTTTGTAAACTTGAAAATTAACATGCCAAAACTCTGAGGGATGGCTATGGAAAAGCTACACACTAATCAACACAGCAGAGGCGCTAGGAGCCTAGGGAAAAGGGCGACTTCTTGCTTGTCTCCTGGGGAACCTGGAGAAATGTCTCAAATGTCACTTTCATTAGTACAAATCTGAATGTAGAAGACCCAAATGGAGTGGCTGGCAGGATCAGTTCTTCATCCTGTTTGTTGTCGGACAGAGGACATGAACTTGCACATGCTTAGGCTCCTCCTGAATCCCTGTCATGGCCACATGCTCAGGCTGAGGTCCTGGCCACATCACCCACGTTAAAGACAGCCACCTCCATCCACTCACATACCCAGCACCATCCTTCCCTTAAGGCCCAGACAATTAGAATCTCTTCCAGTAAGTCAGCAGGCAGCCAGCCTAGAAAGCTTAGCGCCCTTAACTCTGTCCACACTCCTTCCCTTCAGCTGCCACCCAGCGGCTGCAGTGTACCTCAGAGATGCTCAGGGTCCAACTTCTCTCCATAGGCCCAACACTGCTTAGGGCCTAGAGCCAGGCCCTACCTCCCCATGGGGAACATAACAGCTTCCCCTCCATCCCAGAAAGTTCTATGATCACATTCCCTCAGGAAGTCCAAAACAAGGTCATTTAAAAAATCAAATTTCTTGCACACTCATACATTGCTGGTGGGACTGCAAATTGGTGCAACCAATCTGGAAAGTAGTATGTAGATTCCTTAGAAAACTTTGAATAGAACCACCATTTGACCCAGCCATCCCACTCCTCGGTCTATACCCAAAGGACTTGAAAACAGCATACTACAGTAGTGCAGCCACTTCAATGTTTATAGTAGCTCAATTCACAATAGCTAAACTGTGAAACCAATCTAGATTCCCTTCAATAGATGAATGGATAAAGAAATTGTGGTATATATACACAATAGAATATTACTCAGCATTAAAAGACAATAAAATTATGGCAGGTAAATGGATGGAGTTGGAGAACATCATGCTAAGCAAAGTAAGAAGGCCGAACATTCTCTCTGATAAGTGGATGCTGATCCATAATGTGGGAGGGGGCATGGGAGAAATGGAGAAACTTTGGTCAAAGGGGAGAGAAGAGAGAGGAGGGGACATAGGGGAAGGAAAGATGGTAGAATGCGATGGACTACAATGCCCTAGGTTCATGCATGACTGCACATATGGTGTAACTCTATATTGTGTACAACCAGAGAAGTGAAAAGTTGTGCTCCATTTATGTACAATGAATCAAAATGCATTCTGCTGTCATGTAAGCCTAATTAGAATAAATAAAAAATTTTTTAAAAATAAAATGCTGATTTAATAGTAAAAAAAAAAATCAAATTTCTCTCCCAGGATTTTTGAACTCACCCATTTTGCACTTCATCCTAAATCCTTGAAGAAATATCCATATCCAATGGGGTAAAAAATAGAGAATCATCTGTATTCACACCAAAAATCAGGATCCCTAACTACCCACAGGGAACAGCCAACATAGCCTGGGTGGGTCCTGTTCAAAGATAAGGCTTATGTTCAGAAATTCCCCTCCTGCCAAAGGAAAATTCACCTGGAGCATAGGTCGAAGGACCAGACTCTGCAAACATCAGAGCTCTGGCAGAAGGGGTAGGAGTGGTCTGTGGGGCTGACCGGTAAGTGGGTGAGTCTGCAGACGCCTGTGAAGGTGGACTTACACTTGGCCTTAACTTGCCACAGGCAGAAGCCATGTCACCAGTGCATGAGAAGTTCCCAAACTTGGATGGGCATTTAAGTCACCAGAAGGCTTGTTAGGACACAGGTTTTTGTCTCCTTTCTTCTCCAGTTTCTGATCCAGTGCGTCAACATGGGTTCTAGGAGTGTGCATTTCTAACAGGGTCTTGAGGGATGCTGAGGCCACTCTGAGGACTTCCCAAACACAGTAAGTGCTAGTGAAAGAAGAGCAGAGCCCCAGCAATCCCTAGATTATTATAACAAAAATGGAAGGAATTCCTTTATCACTGTAATAAAACTCCCTTTACCAGACCACACTGAACTGTAGTCACCTCCCGATAGCCTACACATTCATTAGCGTGCCAGCATAAAAGCGCCAATAGCCCTGATAATAACCTCCATAATGAAGCAGTCTTCAAGACAGGGACTGAGTCAAAGAACATGAAGAAACATCCCCTTAGAGCACTTTAGGAAATTTCTGAATCAAATTGACTCACATGAATCAGAAAATCTGAATTGAATCAAACACTCGAAAGGAGTAATGATGTGCGTAAAAGGGAAAATGGAACAACCTGAGATCAGGACAGACTGTTTTGCAGAGGACATGATTGCTAAGATTAAAACTGCAACAGGAACCCTGAAGAACAGGCTGGATGGTGCATAAAATCAAATTGGTGAGTTTGGCTGGAAATTCATTTGAGAGTTTTTCTTTGAATTCAGTGAAAATAGATCAAGTGAGCTCTGATGAGGAAAAGGTAAGCCAAGTCGGGCGCGGTGGCGCAAGCCTGTAATCTCAGCACTTAGGGAGGCTGAGACAGGAGAATCGCGAGTTCAAAGCCAACCTCAGAAATGGTGAGGCACTAAGCAACTCAGTGAGACCCTGTCTCTACATAAAACACAAAATAGGGCTGGGGATGTGGCTCAGTGGTCAAGTGCCCCTGAGTTCAATCCCCGGTACAAAAAAAAAAAAAAAAAAGTAAGCCAAATGGGAGATGGAGCCAAGAGACCGAACAGAAGACAACAGGAGTTCCAAGATGAATGCAGAGTCCAGTTAATGGAATTAACCATGTAGAAAACCCTTTCTGACTTAAAAAAGGGAAACTTGTGTTTTCAAATATAAAAGATCTCATTGAGTATCAAGATAGAAGGAGCCATAGTGGTCCTATCTCAGCAAAATATTTGAGCTTCATGGACAAGTAATAAAACTTACGAGGGTCCACAGAGGTAAAACAAGGAGTCAACTCAAAGAAAACAAAAATTAAAATGGAAAAACTCTAGCTTTCTTCCCTATAACATTAAATGCTGGAATAGAATGAAATAGCATCTGCAGAATCCTAATGGAATTAAACTGTGTTGCAGAGACTCTAAATGTGTGGGTCACTCACTGGCCATACTCCCTTCTCAAGGAGCCTGATGTGCTGCTCCTGGGACACCAGTGGCATTCCAATAAGCACTTCCCTACAGCCCCGACTCACAGCACCTGCTGCTTTCCCTCCATGGCAGATGTCAAATCCAGCCCACCCTCACTGGCTGATGTGAGCGGGCTCCAGCATATTACTGGCTGAAACCCACTCTTGGCCCCCTTATGCATGGCTGCCAAGGTTACCTGCTCAGCACTCAGGACTGGAAGGAAGCTACCGGTCACACTAAACTCAAGAGTTTCAATTAAAAAGTAGACTACCATCAGTGCCTGAGCTGGGTGGTCATGATACAAATGTGTCTGGGGCAAGAGAAGTGAGCACAATAGACTGGTGACGGACGGGGGAACAGAGAGACAGAGAGAGCAAAGGTGAGCATCCACGTGGCTCCTGAGCTACAGGGAAAAGTGCTTTGGCTCCAGGGAGCTGTTTAGATTCCTCATTTCCTTTTGTTCATATTAATCTCCTTCCCATCATTTTTATACTAAGCTAGCAAGGCTGTATCTATTTCTTGCAACTGTAAAGCTTAAATAGAACACCTTTTAACATAGCAGTTCCACTTCTAGAACTGTTGAAATTGGTAGGAAAAGTTTTGATGTTCATATAGATGTAGCTATGAGGATATCTGCCATTCTATCTATAACTGTGAAAATTGGGAAAAAATCTGAATGTCTGTCCAAGGATTAAGAACTATATTGATATATTATCATAAATTCATTTTATAAAAGGAATTAGGAAGTTACTTTAAATGATATTGCACTGATTTGGATATAGTATAATCCCCAAAAGTTCACGTGGTCAGAGTTTGGTCCTCGGTGTGGTGATACTGGGCAGTGCAGGGACCTTGAAGAGGTAGGACCTAGTTGGAGGTTGTAACTGGCCCCTCTCCTGGCTCCAGCTTCTAGTCTGGCCATCTGATCTCATCCTCTCACACATACTGCTGCCCTGGTGCCATTCACCATCAGGTGACATAGCCAGGGGTCCCTCACCAGAGCAGTTTTGGACCTCCAGTTTCTTAAACCATGAGCTAAATAAACCTCATTTCTTTATATGAACCTAGACTCAGTATTTAATTATTTAACAAAAAATAGAGATTTCAAGACAGTTAATATCATATAAATAACAAGTGGAAAAGTTTACAAAATAGTGATGTGCAGTACAGCCTCATGTCGCTGCCAATATTTATTTTTATTTGCACAAACACATATGAAAATATTAGCAGTCATGTATCTGGGTTGTAGAATTATGAGTTATGTATGCCTTCTTTCCATTATTCTAAATTTTCTGATTTTCCTACAATTAACATTTATTACTCTTAGAGTAAGAAAGAAAATGACCACTGTGCTCCCATAGTGCTTTGTGTATATCTCAACCACAGGAAGTAGGAAGTTGATCTATAATTATCTGTTTAACGAGTGAGCTTCACTGGGAGCAAAGATGATTTTTATTCATATTTGTGCTTACAGTGGCTTGGACCAGCATGAAGAAGTTCTCAAGTTATTCATTATCAAAAGCCTTTTAAAAGAACTGGAATTGAAGAGATCTCTGACTTGCCACAGAGCGACTTCAGAGCAGCTGCTTTAAGTCCTTGGTATGTCCTATTTGGATCTGTTGTCTGCTGCTTCCTCTTATTATTTATCCCCTTCCTTCACTCCTGATGGCAGTCTGTCCTTCATACACTCCCCCTCTGCCCTCCTCTCCAGTGAGCCCGTCTGAGGTTACTAGGTGCTACTCTAAGTGCTGACTCCCAGTTTCTATCTCCAGCCCCTGTTTGCAGTTAACTGTTTGCCTTCTATCTTGGGACCAGAATTTATGATTTTTTTCCTTCCCTTCCACCTAAAGTTGCTCCTTGGATAATCCTGACCCCTGAAAACATTGCCTTACCCATGTAGACACCAGCTAGAAACCAGAAAGCCATAGAAGATACTGCCCTTTCTTCAGCCCCATATATTAATATATGATAGATCCTACTGAATCTACATTTCCCCAAACTCAGACTTGTCCCCTGTCCCTTTTCTCTTCCCTTTCTGTCCCTCTCTCAGCTCAAGCCCTTGTGACATCTCACCTGACTTACCGCAGAAGCTTGCCTTCAAACTGGCTTACATGCTGCAGCTGACCTTCCACAACACTCCTGGGCTCAAAATCCAGAAAGAAATCCCAAAGTCTCAGTATGAACAGCATGACCACCCCCTGTGGGTTCCCAGACCCACATTCCATCACTTCCCCAACACAAACATCCGCCAGCCATTATGAAAGCACTCCCATTCCGAGAGGTTCCTCTGCTTGCCCTGCCCCTTGCCCAGCCTCCCTAACTACATCCTTCCATCTTGAGGGTTCCAGTAATTGTCATCTCCTTTCTGAAGCCTTCCGAGAACTGGAGCCTCCAAGGCTAATTAGGCGCCCCTCCACTGTGACCTCAGAGCCTCTGTGCTGACTCCAGCGGTCAGCGGCACTGGTCACTCTTCTGTTGTTTTGCTGACCTCTTCCTGGGAGGACTGTGACTTTCCTGAGGTCCACATCTGTGTCTGAGATAGGGCATACGTGAGCAGCCAGAGTCTAGTATAGCCTCTGACATGGAGCAGGTCCTTATGAGTTAACCTGACCTCACAGTCTCTAAGAAGATGGTGGGTTCCTTCAAGCTAGAGGCTGTTAATCACCCATGGGCTGCACAACAATATTGTGTCAATGAATAAATCAGAATATTCCAGACTGCTAGCAACTGATGGTCTATCTGAAGCAGGACCTAAGGAGCATAAAACACATGGTGCTATTCTGGCCAACACCTTGATATCATCAATATTTTCTATTAGGTCTTTCAATTTACCAGGAAGAGCATGAGAGGAGCTCTAGATCCTTTGCCCCCTAACCTTTTCCCCCTCCTCTATCATCTGTTGTTACTCCATGGGCAGAGGGAAGGGCACAAGGCTTGTCTCTGATGCTTGACCTGCAACATTAGGCAGGTCCCATGGCATCAGAGAAGGCAAAATCTGATTTAAAGAGCAAAAGCTATATTGGTACAGCCACTTGGGCCACAAAACCAACCATTCACCCCAGGCCTTGCCTTGGTGGAAGAACTAATTGTTCATTGATCACTGGCACATATTCATGATAGCCCAGGGAGAGAAGCTTCGCTTTTTGAGTCTGCAAGAACTCCACGTCATTGAGTTGGTGACATACGGCAGGGAGAAGGTGAAAGGAAGCAGAGGGAGATGAAGCAGCAAAGATAGATGATATGAGATGGAATATAGTTAATAATAGTAATTATATTAGTGATAGCATGAATTATTCATATTTAGTTAATAGTCATTATATTAGCAATGATAGTAATAGTTATGAGTTAATGGGCTAATGATGATTACATTGAATGTTGTAATAATAATAGAAGAATAATTCTATGCTAACAGATCAATCTGAAAAGAAGTGAAACATAGAGCTGTGAGTGGATGGATGTGCTCAGTAGGAAAGGGAGTGTGAGAGACGATACATGGGGATTATTACAGGATATTCTGGGTTACAACCGATGGCATTTGGGAGAGCTGTCTACCCAGTGTCACATCCTCTGGAGGCCTGAGTGGCACACAGAGCTTCTGAAAGTCTCCAAGATGTCACAGAACTGAGATGGAGGACACAGGACCTACACGCCCTGGATCTTCCACTGAGTTTGGGGGAGGAGGGCAGACCTGGAGATCTGACCTAAGCCCAGTCAAAAGGACAGCTGCTGCATCCTCTCTGCTGAGAAGAGACACCTACTAACTGAATCCTACATAAGGTACAAGAGATCCACTTTCTTGGGTACTGAAACAGAAAGCTGAAATTATAACAGCCTTACGAGGAGTTTGACTGGGACCTGTGAGCAAACCTGACTCTTCTCATCCTCCTAAGGTGACTATGAACCTGCGTGCAGGAGGAGTGTGTGCACCCTTGTGTGTGCCTGTGAGCGGTACTGCTTCCCACCCACACGTGCGTGTGCATAAGCAGGGATGCACCTTTGAGATCAGTCTGTTAGAAATAAAAGTTAGGGCTAGGGCTGTAGCTTAGTGGTTGAGCACTTGCCTAGCATGCATGAGACACTGGGTTCGATCCTCAGCACCACATATAAATAATAAATGAATAAAATAAAGTTCCATCAACAATTAAAAAGAATACTTTAAAAAAAAAGAAATCAATGTTATAGTGTAGGATGTCCTAGTTTCTTCTTGAGAGCTCTGGAAATAAAAGATATGGCTTACATTTTTAATTTGACAGCTGGCCATCTAAAAGTTCCTCTAAGCCTGATTAAGGAGTTGGCTCATCTGGCTTTCCTCAAACATGACATACATACACTTCCTTATTATAATCTCCACCCACTTCCTGGGTCCATTTTAATTGCTAAGTCCCCTATAAGTCCTTCCCTCTGCCTGTGGACAGGGAGGCGCTCTCCTCTGAGCCCACCCACAAAGTGCATGCAGCCCTTGCTTTGGGAATTCTCTCACGTCTTCTCCTGGCCACAAGGCTACCTTGGGAAAGAAGCCCTCACAGCTGGATGCCTGACAGGAGACTCACTCTTAATGCTGCACATAACTCTAAACAAAAAACAGAGGTTCATGGATGCTCATCCATAATGTGGGGGAGGACATGGGCAGAATGGAGGAACTTTGGTCACAGGGGTGGGAGGGGGGAGGGGGCAGGGGGACAGTAAAGATGGTGGAATATGATGGACATCATAGCCCTAGCTTTACGTATGACCACATGTATATTGTGATTCTACATCACACACAACCAGAGAAATGAAAAGTTGTGCTTCATCTGTGTACAATGAATCAAAATGCACTCTGCTATCATGTAAACCTAAATAGAATAAATAAATAAATAAATTTAAAAAAAATATTTGGAAAAAAAACAGAGGTTCAATAAATACTAGCTGCATGCACAATGAATGCTGACTTGAAAGAGATACTTGGCCACAGACAACAGATAGAAATCAGAGACTTATGCTATCCAGTGATTGATTTTCATTTATTGCCAAGTCCGATTCAAAATGATAAGCTGAAAAGAATCTAAAAAATGTGTGGCCCATGAAATAGTCTTTGTATTTTTATACTACTTTAGGATCCATTTGATAGAAAACAATTACATTATAGTCAGTGTGCTAAGATACAATGGTAGAATTTTTCTTTTTTTTTTGTACCAGGGATTGAACTCAGGAGTGCTTAACTATGGAGCCACATCTCCAGTCCTTTTTTGTATTTTATTTAGAGACAGGGTCTCCTGAGTTGCTTAGGGTCTTGTTAAGTTGCTGAGGCTGGGTTTGAACTCACAATCCTCTGGCCTCAGTCTTCCAAGTCACTGGGATTATAGGCATGTGCCACTGTGCCCAACTATGGTGGAAGAGTTCTTGATGGAGATCTGCCTTAGATTTGTAAGCCTCTGGGACAGTCACCAAAATGGTGAGAGGCTATCAGGAACTTGGGCATGAGGAGTGAGTCTGAGTCTTTGCCTAACTCAGGAATTGCTGTAGGCACCCAAATCATCCACCTATCCACCTATCTACCTTCCAATCTACATACCTCTCTATCTACCTATCATATATAACTTTTCCTATTCATTAGATGGAAGGTGATATCAGGGACAGTATGATGTATACAGAATGTGAAAGGTATATCACTAAATTTCTCTAACATATGATTAATTCAGTAAAGAAACTGCTATTCAATATTTTTCTTAGACGTACACTGCTCATATATGCACAGAGGCAGAGTGTATAATTCAGGCAAATGTTTCTAACCAGTCACTAAATAATCATCTGGGGCCATGTTAAACTTCACCTAAGCATGGCTCATGATGACTGGTTTGCTGTCACATGCACGAGCTGTCAATTGTCCATTGTCTGCTAGGACAAGAGTAGTAAGAGGACAAATAATCCCCTTTTCTATAGATCACTAGGAAGTAAAAGGATGGACTTCTCAGAGTTTGGTCTTGCTTCCCATTGAATGCAGGTGGAAAAGAATAAAGAAAAGAACAACAGGAGGATGCAAAATGAAGGAGAATAAAGTAAAATATCTACAACATCAGTACTTCTGGCCAGCCAGGGTTCTGACAGCATGCTCTGGGCAGAAGGTAGACAGAGTGGGAGAACAATAAGTCTGAGCTTGACTAGTACAGCTCTTGAGAGGATTGTGTGGATGTCCACAATAATTTGAAGTTGGCTGCAGAGGGTGCTGGTCAGAATGCCTGCTCTCTAGAGCATGCTGACCAAAGACGCCCTGGCTGCACGTGGGTTCTCTTCCCACTGCATAGTCATCTGGCTTTGCTAAAGGGCTGGAGAGAATGGGGGGAGGCTGGGCACTGCCTTCTCTGGCTCATTCCACCGCTGCCACTGCCTGATCAATCATCTGTAGACTGTTACTTGGAACATACCATTGACTGCTCATGCTGTTGGGGGCTGATTCAAAGCTCCCAGGCATAGGAGCCATAAAGGTCCATAATCGGCAATTTTAAGACTTCTAGGAGAAATATGCCTTATGCACTTTACTGAAGGATGGCATATGATGTGAATTTGACAGCTGCATCCATATTATCAACACCCACATAAAGTGAGTTCAATCTTACCAGTCACTCAGCCACATAAAACATTCACTCTCAGAAACTTTTGAAAAGATTTCTTTTTAAAAGTTCAAATGATTGCAAAGGTCTCATTTAAATTCTCAAAAAAAGCAAGTAAATTAACCAATCAAACTGTATGGACGTTTCTCAACATTCCATTTAGCTTTTAATTACCCAATGGGCTGGGATGGCTCCTCTGGAGCGATTCACAGCTCCCTGTCTTCCCTGCTGTCACAGATATCCGGCGCTCTGTCCTCAAGCAAAAAATCATTTTGAAATAAGAGTTGAGGAAGATTACTGTGAATGTGCAAGAGGAAGCCTTTGAACTTCCCTGCCTTAGTCATCTAAATGTTCTTTTTAAAAATAGCTACAGCAATTAGACCATGTTTGTGCAGTAACTGCAAACAGACCATTTCAGGGCTGTAGAGCATGCAGCCCCTCTAAGCTGTTAATCGTGTCTCCTCATTTCTGCCACAACCTCCCTGGGATTCCAAGGCAGTTTCTTTCTATGTATACACGTGTATATGCATTTCTTCATTTCCCCTGAATTTTGACACAGCAATCTTGGCTCCCTTGCTCAATCTTGGAAAGCAGAATATTATAAACATTTAAAAGACACGACATGAAGCCAGTAAGACAAAATAATGTAAGATGAGTAGGAATGAAAAAAATGCAGGCACAATAACAATAGACAAGCATATTGAAGCAGCAACTCGCACCTAATTACGATAAAGGCACAAACAAACTGTATAATGCAAATGCTTTAAACCAGACGTGAAGGAAAGCTGCAAATGGGTTTTCACTAAATGCAAATGCTAAGCCATCCCCAGCACTTGGCCTTTATAATTGCTCCCTACCTTGTTTCCACATCTAAAATAGGTTTTTCTATCTTTATAATAAGAGTAAGAATCTTCTAGAAAAGCAGGCATGGTCAAGGAAGGGAGTATGGTCTAGTGGAAAAGAACACCGGGCTCTGGTCCCTGGTTTAGAGATGAGGAGGAGAAGTGACAAGGAGAAATGTGGAGGAAAAATCAGAGAGAAGTGGCTAGAGGTTGGTACCTGTCTTATCCCAAATAAGGTTTCTTATTTTTGCTGTACAGGAGACAAGAACAGATGAACATAAATAAATCACTGGTGACTTTCCCCACGGCGTCTTAAGGGAATTGGGGGTTAGAGAGGCAAAAGGTCATCATATTGCAGTGAGAGGTAGAAGAGAAAGGTCAGGGAGGGAGAGAAGAGACCCAGGCACCTAGAGAAGACTCAATGGTGGAGAGAATAGAATGTCCCTGGACCCATGAGCTCGATGCCCTGAAGTTCGGCTCCATGTTCAGCTCCGTGACCCTCGTTCCATGCGCATCTTTGACTGCTTCCTTCAGGCAACTCTTTCTCATTTTTACTGTTTTCCTGGACTTGAAATCTCCCTTACTCACAGATTGTTATTTTTAAAGGAGAGGGAAAAAAGAGGAAAACAGAAGCACAAATTCCATTTCTCTCTTGCCCTCTACCCGCAGTGGTTTCTTGGAGCCTCACATGAAAATCCTCACTTACATCCAGTGAGAGCAGATGGTTAGTGGAAAGGTCACCTTGCTTTTGGGTTAAAGACTGAAAACATTTTTCAAACAAGTTCAATGTACGAATAAGGAGGTCAGGTCTTCTCTTCCACTCAGCTGCCAAGTCCCTTAGTTCCCTTCCACTTCTTTTCAGAAAACGTCTTGGGTCCCTATGCTGGGTCAGGGTACGTCTCTGCTAGAGGGAGTTGATGAGTAAACTCATGAGAAGTGTTCTGCAGGGTGGGCAAGGGCAGGAAAACAAGGAACAGGAACCTATCTATTATGGCTGGGATATGAGGTGTTCCCTGAAACCTCCTGTGTTAATGCAGGAATATTCAGAAGTGAAACAATAAGATTATGAGAACTATAAGTCCATCAGTCCATCCTAGTTTCAATGGACTAACTGGATGATACCTGTGGGCGAGGGGGTGTGGCTGGAGGAGATGGGTCACTGGGGCATGCCCTGGAAGAGTTCATCCTCTCTTCCTCCCTCCCTCTCTCTGCTCCCAGCCCCCATGAAAGGAGTAGGGCTTCTCCACCACACCCTTCTGCAGTGCTGTTCTGCCTCAACTCAGGCCCACAGCACTGGACTTGGCTGATCATGGACTAAACCTCTGGAACCAAAATAAACTTTTCCTCCTCTAAGTAACTCTTTTTGGGTATTTTGTTCACAGTGACACAAAGCTGACTCACACCCACCAAACCAGCTAGGGGATGGAAGTGCTGAAGTATCAATGGTTGGCTTCTACCTTCAGGTCAGTGAAGCTTCAGCAATCATTACATCATCCCTGTATAATTACCAAGCCTCTCACTGGGCTCTCATCTTGATTTAGCCCCTCTGTAGAGCAGTGTCTCCTGGACCTTGTCCTGTGAAATATGGGTGTTGTACCTGCTTATTTGTTCATGTGAAAACACTGATGGCCTCCTTGTGCATCAGTTACTATTAAAAAAGATTTTGTGGTTAAATACATTTAGAAAATCTCCCTCTCCTCAGAATTCACAATATATGCATTATATAGGAAGCTAAATTCTGGAAGAAATAAAGCCAGTCTCTTGCCTAGGGTCTCAGAAACACAACTGAGAAACTGGGCCTGCAGTCCATCCTCCACAAGACTGGATTGGTCTTCCTGTGACACAGCTGCCATCATGAAGCTCCACGGCTTTGAACATTCAGGGAGGTCACACACTAACATTCTACCCCACCCAAGCTCCCATGGTCTGTCTGGTTTTCTAGACTTTCTTTGAAAGCCCTGAGTTTCAGGTGGATTGCCTGCTGCTCCCACCTACAAGGCCATGCTCACCTCCCTCCCCATGGCTGGGATGCTCTTGTCCACCTCCAGATCCCTGCTTTACCCATCCTTCAGGTACACCTCAAATGTCAGCACACAAGATAAGCTCTTTATCAACCTCCCCAGGCCAGATGCCTGTGCCCAGAGCTAGATTGCCACATCATCTACTACCAAGGGGAATTCATTAAATTCACTATTTTCCCTTAGGCTCCCCCATGGTAGAATCTGGTCCATTTTCATCTTACTCATTTTGACCTCCTGCATGACCTCTCACCTCAACATCTTATATAGTACTAGAGACAAAAAACAGAATCTCGTAAAGGTCTGGGTAACTGGGCTACTTACCAGACATAAGACCTTGAGTAGTGGTGTGGTCTGAATGCTTGTGCACCCCCAATATTCACATGTGGAAACTTAATTCCCAATGTGATAGTATCAGGAGGTAAGGCCTCCAGGAGTGTCTACCCTCAGAAATGGAATTGGTATCTTATAAAAAGGTAGGAGGAAGTTTGTTTGTCTCTCCTATCATTCAAGGACACAATAAGAAGGTGTTCTGGGCTGGGATTGTAGCTCAGCGGTAGAGCGCTTGCCTTGCATGTGTGAGGCCCTGGGTTCGATCCTCAGCACCACATACAAACCAATAAAATAAAGATACTGTGTCCATCTACAACTAAAAAAAATTAAAAAAAAAAAAGAAGGTGTTCTCTGTGAACCAGGAGAGAGGCCTTCACCAGACATGGAGTCTGCAAGTACCTTGATCTTGGACTTGTAGCCTCCAGAACTGGGAGAAATCATTTCTGATGTTTATGAGCCGCCCACTCTGTTGCATTTGGTTCAAGCAGCTGAATATGCTAAGACAGTGGGTCATCTAATTTTCCTTGAATACAAGTATAGGTTTGGAGTCCAAATACACAGGGGTTTTAAATCCAGCTGGACCATGGGCAGAGGAGATAGCTTAGCCATCACAGTCCAGGAGTGCATTGACATTCAGGTTGATCCAGGTTTTCTTCGTGTATCTTAGCAACTTTTGTGTCAGTTAAAAAAGAGAGAACCCATGGAAATCCTCTGAGTGGGCCACTATAGTACCCACAAAATTTAGAGTTGGCATCGAGTCAAGGCCATACCCTGGAAAGGCGCGTGACTGCTGCCTGAGGAGAGGGGAAAGCCGAAGACAGCAGATAGTGTGGGAGCATGAGGTACGCGAACCTGAGCAGAGGGGAGCCACAGCAGCGGGAACCCACCCCACCCCACAGTGCTCACGTTTATGGGGTACAATAGGGTGCCGATTACCCACACTAACTGGGGATTTAATGATCCGAATGATCAATTTTTCTGGATAATTGATCATGATGGATGCAAAAAGGGGACTCACCAGCTATTCTGGCAGAAGGGCCAAACAACTGGCCTTTTAGGTGACTTGCATTCTGGAAATTAACAATGAAGACTACCTACAGGGCCACCGGCAATTGCAGATCCCAGTTCTACACCTTGGGTTAGGTGTTTATGCAAGAAGCACAATTGGGACAGAAGGCAGGCCTTCCTCCAGGGCCATGAAGGCTGACGACCAGGATGATGGCACTTAACCTAACAGAATGGCATCGCCAATTACTAAGTATTTTTCAGTGAACTCAGAAAGGTCGGTCAGTTGCTTCTCAAAATGCTATGGAAACAAATTTTCTCGATGTGAAATTGTGGCCAATTCAGGAAATATTCTACAATATGCAGCTATTTCCCTACACATGCAAATTCTCTAACACAGAGAGCCTTTATAGACACAACACTGTTTAAAAAATGTGCCTGGCAAGAGAGACAATTTTGAACAGAGCATTGTGCTGCGGTGATGTAGCAGCACAGCAGAATAATCTGTTTTTGTTTTGTCTCTCTTTGAATGTTCAGATTCTCTTTCTGCTGTGGCTCTGAGTGCTGGAGAGAGAACAGAGGCACAGAGCACTGCACATTCCACAGAAAAATAATGCGACTGTCTGCTGACGCAGCGTTGCAGGAGCCATTTGTACGCTGTGTCATTTTTTTTCTCTGCAAAGAAACACAATGATTCTGCATCAGCATCACCACATAGCTAACAGTCCTTTCAGATGGACTTTCAGTCCATGAGCACTTTTATTATTTTTGTACATTTTAAATGAATCTTACCCTTGCCCCCTACTTTTGCTCATGTAAATATTACTTCCCTGGGGGTGCAGAGGAATAATAATCCCTACCGCTCATTCTGTTTTCAAGGCTGCATTTCGATCCTATTGTATTTGACTTTCATTCAACAGGGACTGATTTATGTATGAAAAGACACCCCATTAAAAGCAAGCAAGGTGCATGGAAACATAAAGCCATCAATCCCAAGAGTTAAGAGACAGTTCTTTAATCACTGAGCTTATCTACAGTAAATTTTAAAATATTCATACTAAAAGGATGTGTCTTTGTCTTTCTTAGAAGTAATACAAACTCATTTGGATAGCATGTGCAGGCCAGCTCTGTCCATACAAACTTGATCTGTAAGACCACAAATGTAGTCCCAGTCCTCTGGATGTTTTCTGGGCTTAACATCTGTGGAAGGACTAGGGATGTGAAAAAGTATGAAAGGTCAATTAATGCTGCTAGATGGCCACATCGGCTTGAGTGGAGGCCATGACCTGAGGAAGGAGGCTCCTAGATGGGCACAGGCTCCACCTAGCCTTGCTCCACACACAGGAGGTCAGCATCATCTGCAGATTAGATGGGCATCCATCCTGTGGCTGAGGCAGAAGTAGCCTGGAGCTACTGGTGGCCATCCAGTTATCTGTCATCCAAGGGCCAGCGTGGGTTATGGCTCTAGCAACACACCATCCCTGCCCCAGGGATCCTCCTGTTACTTGTGCCAAGAAGTTTTCTATTTATTTTTAAAGCCAATTTCAAGAATAAATAAACTTCAAGTGCAACCAAGAGGAAGACAGGCCAAAAGGCCCAGCCAAACTGGCTGCCTTTCTGATCTCCTCACCACCTCCTGTCTACCTGAGTAGTGACCATCCAGATGTGGCCTCCCTTTGCCATCTGATGGCCTGTCCTGGACTCCAACATGACCTGCACTGGCAGAAGCACAGAAGGAAGGAGAGCAACCTGTGTTTTCAAATATAGTTCAATGTCTCTATTCCTTCCTGGATCCCCCAAAGAATGTTTCCTTTTCCTTTTTCCTGCTCTACATGCCTGGGAGATACAGGTAAAATAAAATGATCATATATGAGTGTGATTTCTCCCATTTACATAAAAATCAGACAGCTTTCAATATAAACTCACGTGCAGTAAGAGTTTGAGATTAGTTGCTGGAGTATTTAAGGAAAGGAAGAGATTAATGATGTAATCCCAGCTAGGCCAAGCATCTGGATGGCCCCCTTTGAAGGGGCTCTTCCCCATGAACTGCTGAGCTGACAGCACCATGGATGGGCACTAGCCAGCTGTCAATGAAGGAAACTGCCAGCATGGTCTCAGCATAGGCCCAGCATGGAAAACTGGACCAAGCAGATCCTCTCTTGGATCTGGCAATGCTCTCTGGAATCCTGCCTTCCTTATTGCCATGTGTACCTGTGCAATGAATTTTCCATCACTTGCTGGAACCTAAATGAGTGTTTATTTTTTACAGCCCAATGTGCAAAGCATATTAGGTGCACAGCAGGCATCAGCCAGGCTGCGAATGTAGTTCCATGAACATTCTGCATATTCCTCTATTATAGCACTCGCCATATTGCTCTATAATTTTTTTTCTCTGTGCGTACCTGTTTCACTGAGTAGGGCTGTGCTGCTATCACAGAACCTAGCAGATTACAGACACTCAAATGTTTGTTAAACAAAGAAAACTAAGCAGCAATCAGCTGAGGGATGAGAAAGACTGAAGAGGAACTGGTGCAGGAGAGTGCACAGCACTAAGTCAGCACCCTCCAAGCTTAGCCAAATAAAACAGCCCCTCCTGAAACAAGAGTGAAACCAGCGTGCACATACAAGCACTTGTTCAAATTATTTTAGTCCTATTTAAAATCACACTGGATAGATATGGTGTATACTGCTGAGCAAAAAGTAATAAGAAATGGGCAATTCTAGAGTTAAAAGCTATTGCTGTTGCCTTAGAATATCACACAAGTTAACAAAAAGAGATGCAAGACAATACAAAACCTTTGTCACTTCTGCTGTTTGAGTGCAGAGTAATCACACCTTTGTGATTTACTTTGCTAAGAATCTATTAAAAAACAAAATTTCCAGATGATGCAGCAGATCCTCTCCTAGGTCTATATCCAAAAGAACTGAAAACAGAGACCCAGACAGATATTTATTTGCATGTGAACAATCACGGCAGCATTATTCATATAGCTAATGGTGGAAACAACCTAAATGCACACCAACAGGAAAGTGGATAAACAATTTGGTATGTCCATATAAAGGAAATATTATTCAGTCATACAAAGGAATGGAGCTCTGACACACAAAACACTCCACTATGGACATGGAGATGCGATGCCGAGTCAAATAAACCAGATACAAAAACACAAATATTGTCCCTCCCACACTTATATGAAATCTGTAAAATATACACATTCACAGATAGACAGCAGGTTAGAGTGCTTGGGTAGGGTGGGAAGGCAGGAGGAGAGGAGCTAGTGCTTAAAAGGTACAGAGTTCATTTGGGATGGAGAAACTATTTTGCAAATATTGGCAATGTTTGCATAGCACCATGCATGCAATTAATGCCCTGAAATGGCAAATTTTGATATATATATATTTTGGTATAGTAAAATTAATAGAAAAATCTAAAGATTTCTGATTTTAGCTACATGGCAGAATAAGCTATCACAGACCCCATTCATGCTACAGGTACATAAAATTCTAGATGAAATATAAAAAAGAAATTTAGCTAAGCTTGATAGAAAAAAAAGACAACCACTATAATGTACCAGAAAATAAGATAAAAATAACAGAAATGCTACCTGTGTCTTGTAGGACTCTATAATGTGAAAAATCAATTTAAACCAGTTCCAGATCAATGAAACCAGTGGGACAATGGCACAAACAGATACAAAACCATTACACGGTAACACCTGCACAATCCAAGGACTGTGGGAGTCCTGTGAACGTAACAACTAAATAATAAAGAGGAGTTCACAAGCCCACACACAGCCCCAGTAGGGAGATCTGTGCATTCAGATGCAAGCATTTCACTCCCAAACTTGAGACAATGGAGTACTTCAAAAAAGACTATAAAGCAAGTAATTTAAAATGATTAAACATAAAAGAAAGAATACAATTCTAACAGGTAACAGAACATTAGGAAAAAGAAAAGGAAGATTTTATAAGTGGCAAATAGATCTACCAGTGAAAAATACAGTTATTGGAATTAAAAACTCAAAGGTGAAGACAACTATCAGATAAAACTAAACAAAATAATTGAATAGAAGAAGATCAAGGAACTTCCCCAGAATGAAGCAAAGAGATAGATGCTAAGAAGATGAGGCCAAGAGAAAATAAGGTACAATAAGAAAGTCCCAAACATGTTTAAATAGGAGTTCTAGGTAAAGATTGAAACAACTGAAAGAAAAGCAATATTCAGAAAAAAATAAGACTGGGAATTTTAAATTGATAAAAGACGCGATTCTTCAGACATAAGAAACAATGGTTCCTAAGCAGGAGAAAATAAACTGCAGACAGCAGAGACAGGGGGAATCTTAAACATAGCCCTAGAGAAAGATTACCTACAGAAGAGTAATTGAACTGACAGCAGCTTTCTTATCAGAAAAATAAAGAGGCTAGAAGAAAATAGAATAATAGTGTCAAATGGGGGAAAGAAAGTAAACTTTGAACCTGGAATTTCATACACATACAGACTATCATTCAAGAATGAGGGTAAAATCACCTCCACTGACTCAGAAACATATGCACAGATATTTACTCTGGCATTACTTATAACAAAAAATGTTGAAAATAGTTTAAATGTCATATATAAATATGTTGAAGTAGAAAAAAAGAAATGAATGGTGAACATCTCTACGTACTGATGTGGACAGTTTTTTAAGATGCTCACTGGAAAAAAACAAGGTACAGATGAGTACATCTGAACAAAAAAGGCACACATATTTGTTGAGTTTACATGCCATTAAAGCCACCATTTTGAAGTACACATTTGATGTTTTTTACTGTGCATTCATATTAGAATATCAAGGTCATGTACCACTACCTAATTCCCGAACATTTCACCACCCCACAAACAAACCCTGTACCCTTTCTCAGTTCCTTTCCATTTGTGGCTCTCCCCTGAGATGCTGGGGACACTACTAGTCTACTTTCTGTCTCTATGAATTTGCCCACTTTGCACATTTCATATAACCTGAATCACAAAACACGTGGGGCTTTGTGCCTGGCTTCTTTCACTTAGCATGAGGTGTTGGAGGTTCACTGGGTTCACCACATGTCAGTATTTTATTGCTTTTTATGGCTGAAGATGATTCTATTGTATGGATGTGCCACACTTTGTCTATCCATTCATTTGCTGATAAACACTTGGACACTTTGGCTTCTATGAATAACACTCCTAAGAATGTTCCTGTACCAGTTTTTATGCAAACATGTTTTTGGTTCTCTTCAATATGTTCTTGAGAGAATGGCTGGGTCACATGGTAATTCTTCATTTCACTTTTTGAGGAACTGCCAAACCATCTTCCAGGGAGCTGTACCATTTCACATCCCCACAGCAATGTCCGAGGACTCCTACCTTCCTACTTCTCACCAACACTTTTTATTTTTAACCTTTAAAAAATCATCATCAGGGGCTGGGGTTGTGGCTCAGTGGCAGAACGCTTGCCTAGCACAGGTAAGGCACTGGGTTCAATTCTCAGCACCACATATAAATAAAGATCCATTGCCAACTAAAAAATTTTTAAAAAAATCATCTTCCTCCTCCTAGTGAGTGTGAAGAAGGATCTCCTTGTGTTTTGGTTTTTCTCTGATGATCATACATGAAATGACTCCTCATGTGTTTGTTACCTTCTCTGAAAAACTGTGCATTAAAATCCTTTGTCCATTTTTTAAAATTATGTTGTCTTTTCATTACTGAGTTTTAAGAATTCTTTACATATTCTAGGTGAGAGACTTTTACTGGATATATGATTTGCAAATATTTGTCAGTCTGAATGTTTATTTTAGGGAAAAAAAAGAAATGAAAATTCTAGAAACCTGTGACAATTCTAATTTGTAGGGCATTGATGAGCATGGGACACAAAGTACAGTCTGGGAGGGGGACGAGGCTTCTCTGAGAACACGTTTTCATGTAGTTTTGACTCTTGTACTATGCTAATGCTTTCTACATCCCAAACTATATTATTAACTCAGTAGAGAAGAGCAAGCCTTCCTACACAGAAGCAAATGAACCGAGCTATACAGCAAACACATAATATAATATATAGAAAAGAAAAAGAAAATCAATGCAAGAAAGTTTGGAACCCAAAATCTGACTGTAACCTTAATGGATTATCTTCTAAGCACAAAAAGGAGTAAAAAGAAATCTTGAGTTTTTCGTAATGAGTCTATAGGGGGTAGTCATACAAGCAATTCTGCAAAATTTAGGATGAATAACAGGATTGAGTAAATGAGTAAATATATTGATGTTATTGGGAACCAGTGTCCTTGTTGTGGTAAAAGAGAGACACAATATGGAATGGGAAGAGGGGAGAAAAACTACATACACTCTTGATTTAAAACACATGCGCGTGCGCGTGCACACACACACACACACACACACACACACACACTTTTCTTCTAGGCTCTTTCAGAGAACAGAAATATACAGCCTCGGAAAGAGCCTAGAAGCAATAATACCTACGAAGTGGTGAGCATGCCTACTTCACAGGTCTGCTACCAAATACCACATGCTGCTCAAGGAACCAAGGCTCCGGAACAATGGTCAGTTCTAGGGCTGGGGTAGGGAAGAGGCAGGTGAGCCCAGACAACCTTGTGTGTCAGAAATGAGAAATACTCAAAACGAATGAGAACATATTGAAAAGATGTGGGAGACACTTTGAAGGAACTTTCAGCAGCCAAATGTGGAACAATTTGAATGTCAAAGGAATAACTGAATGATTAAATTATACCATATTGAATAAAAAGAACATGTGAGTCCCTTCCAAATGATAAGAAAGGGTGGAGGTGTAGAAAAGGAAAAGCCACTCTTCATAGAAATATACTAACTAAATAAGCATGAATAGGATGGTAGAGTTTTTTAAAAAATCTCTAGGCACCACCAACATGGTAATCACAAGGGTCAGTAATAAGTGAGTTAAGAAACAGAGTAGTCACATAGTTTCAAAATAGTATCACACAGATTATTAACAAATTACAAAGGAAAAAGCATCTTTGCATTTGGTCAAATATGTTGGACCCCACTTAGCAAAATAATCACACTTAACATGAATAATGGGAAAGCTAGGCTGGGGTGGTGGCTCAGTGGTAGAGCATTTGCCTAACACATGTGAGGCACTGGGTTCAATCCTCAGCACCACATAAAAATAAAAAAATAAAGTTAAAAAAAATAAAGGGGGAAACTGATGTCATGTGGCCTTTGCTTCAGTGCTCTGGAGAAGAGCACGGTATCACCAGAATGCTTCCCTTGACTCTGATAAAGAAAAAAACAATCAGGTCCATTTAAGATTGAGGATATTCTACAAAATAACAAGTCTGGAATTTTCAAAAATATCAATGTCAAGAAAAACAAGAGGCCAGAGAACTAGTAGTTTAAGAGTAAGAAGATGGAGGGGTCCCGGGAGCCAAGCACAGTGAATACTCCTTAATTGGATGCTGGAACTGAAGAAAAGAAAAACTCCACGACAGTCTTTTTCTGCTACAATTAGGGGCATTTGGATTTGAATCATGTATTAGACAATAGTACTAAATCAATACGAGGTTTTTAAGAGTGATCATTCTATTGTGGTTACATAGGAGAATGCTCCTGTTCACAGTTGACAGACACCGTAGTATCAGGGTGAGA
This sequence comes from Xerus rutilus, assembly GCA_028644305.1. NCBI lineage: Eukaryota > Metazoa > Chordata > Mammalia > Rodentia > Sciuridae > Xerus > Xerus rutilus. The sequence continues at coordinate 10,598,964 of CM053415.1, read as the reverse complement.
TGTCGGCAAAAAATTATCATATGCTTCAGTCTAAGGAAGTGTGTGTGTGTAAGACGCACATGTGTATGCATGAGGAGGAAAGGAAGAGGGAGAGAGGAATCAAAAGAGATGAAACCTTAACAGCTCGTGAATCGAGGCAAAGGATATAACACACATTTTACATTTCTGCAGGTTGAATTTGTTTGACCTTCCCTCAACTTCAATACTGGGGATTGAACCCAGGGGTACTCTACCACTGAGCTACATTCCCAGCCTTTTTATTTATTTATTTTTAATATTTTTATTGATACATTTTAATTTTAATTTTGAAATATAGCCTTACTATGTTGCTCAGTTTGGCCTTGAACTTGTCTCAGCCTCCTGAGTCACTGGGATTACAGGTGTATACCACTATGTATGGGATGTAGGTTGAATTTTTCAAAATAAAGATGGGAGAAAAATAAAGATAAAATATGATAAAATAAGTCAATGTTAAATCTAAAATTTAAAAAAAAGATGAGACGAAATAAAGATGTCTTCAGATGAAATAAAGATGTCTCTAGCCTTCCAGTAGGAAGTAGCATCTGAAGGAGGAACTCTAATAAAGAGGACATGCAGCCCTGAGGACATGCGCAGGAAAAACCATGAGGAACAGATCATAGTAAGCTCTAGCTGTAGAAAAGCAATTTTGCATCATTATTATTTTAACCAACTTGTAATTTAAAACAGGAAGAACTAATATACTAGGCAACAGAAATAGGTTGAACTGAAATACTACAAGGCTCGTTTATGTTCAGAACATGTTGGTTAATTTTAGTCAATTATTATGTGTGCTAAACATCTGAGAATAACCACTCTAAGAACAGGCATATTTAAATACATTTAAACATATACAAATGACATTCTATTCTATGGAATTGCAGGGATGAGAATGTGTGCTAGAACATAAAAACATGAATGAGCAGGAGCAGCTCCAATGTCGGCTAACAGCTCGGCAACACAGAGAAGAATAGGATGGGAGGGGTCAGGCTTTCTGCAAACTGTGTTTCTTTAAAATGCTCATATTTATTACATGCTGCTGTCATGTCAGTGTATATCTACACATATGGAATACCTGATGGTTAGACATTTTAAAAAGAATCCATTTGAACACTTTAAAATGTATGTGGTTAGTCAGAATGTGAACAAAGGAGCCACAACCCAATACAGGACTAAAATTTACTAGGACAATTCCAGCAGCAGAGACCCATAGCAGACCCAGGGATCAAGCGCAAGGAGCACCTCGTTTTGCCTGGGTGTCAGGTCAGGGAATGGCCCCTGAAAGAACAGGGCCTGCACCAACACTTGAAGATGTTTGCTAGGTGGGCAGGGAGGCAAGCACCAGGGCATACCCACAGACATGCGCCAGAGCAGGCGTTTCACAATGGCCTTGTGGCTGGGTGTGGCTGAGAACTGGTCAGAGTGGAGCAGGAGTGGGGTTGACAAGCCCTGGGAGACGGGAAGAGCCCTGGTGGTATGCTAAAGAGTCCAGAGCAGGGCACGTTTCTGGAGCGCCCACCCTGTGCCAGGAGGCAGGCCAAGGTCTGCACATGCATTCTTTCTCTTATATTCCCAACAGTCCTTTGACATGGCCACTGTCGGTCCCATCTCACAGACAAGAACACTGAGACTGCAAGAAAATGAGTGCTGTAAGTCCCACAGCACGCAGCAGAGAATAAGAGGTACAGTTCTTGAATAGGAAGTCAGAGAGGACACTGCTCTCACGCAGACTGTAACCTGCAGGTGATATGAAACAGGGGAGGCACAGGCAGATAAGTCACACACGAAGCCCTGTGCAAGCCTCAGAGCTGAGAATTTCTGCAGGGAAGGGAAGGAGATACACTTAAACATCAAGACTAGCACAGAGGTCCCTGGACATTAGATAAACAAGGATGAACATCTTTGCTTTCCAAAGGCGATACTTGTTCTCTGTCCCACTTACAGCTTCCCATAAGACTGGCAGGATTATAGGAAATATATTTTAACAAATTTGTCCTGATTAAAATTTCAACAAAAAGAAACCTAGACTGCTGATATAACAATGAAATGAGGTCTATACGGACTATTTTACTTTACCATATAGTTGGGAAGCCATTCACTCAAAATTTATGATATGTTAAGGATCAAGTGAAAAAAGTCTACATTTGTTTAAAGATAAAATATTGCTCTGAGCAAATCAACAAATAAGATGTTGGCGATGCAATTGACCTAGTGGAGGATAAGCTCCTTTGCACTTATAAATCAAACAAATCATCATCTATTTATTAAAACACATTCTTAAAGAGCTCTAATTGCTAAGACTTAGTTTGACAATCAAGGGTGACACAATGTCTTTCATATAACAAAACTAAAATTCTAAATTAGTCATTCAAAGTTTTTAGGAATTCAGATGACTTACCATTAGTCAGAAGTACTGAGATGTTGCTCTTATATTTCAGGAGGAATCATTTTCTTAAGAACAATAGGTATAAAAAGCATGTGACAAATGATAAAATTGGAGAAAATATTTGCCATACACAATGTTTAAAACTAATAAAAATGATCAAAGTGCAAGAGGAATAAATAATATTCATTTTCCCATTTTAATTATGATGTATGTGTGTGTGTGTGTGAAAATTTTTCTGTATATTACTTTGAAATTTAAAAAGCTAGTTTAAAAGAATTCTTGGGACTGGTGTTGTGGCTTAGTAGTACAGTGCTTGCCAACCATGTGTGAGCCACTGGGTTGGATCCTCAGCACCACGTAAAAAAAATAAATAAAATAAAGGTTAAAAAATATTCTTGGGAGATGAGATCTGGATGGCATCAGGACAAAGCCATGTGTTGGGGGTGTGAGGTTTCTTGTCTCTCCAGGGAAACCCTGACCCACTGTAAGCCCAATAGCACCAGTGCTTTGGGCTCAGGGCAGCTGCCAGCCCTTCATGAAATCTTTCTGGATTCTCCGTAGCTATAAATAACCTCTCTTCTCTGAGTCATTGAAACAGTATCTCTGTGCCTCTCTTCCTCATTTAGGGTACTCTGGTTATGGTCACACCACAGCCACTGATGTTCCTGTTTCCTGTCCATTCCTGAAATGGAACTGTATCCTGCTAACATGGCAGCGGCACCATATAGAGGGCTTTGTGCACCAGGCTCTCTGCAGTGGGGACAGCAAACACACAGGAGGAAGCCCAGGGAAGAACTGGAGGACTCCAAGGGCAGGAGAGGGGCAGAGGCAAAAAGTGTGGGAAAATGAAAGATAAGAGAAAAAGAGGCAGAGAAGGGAAATGGTGAGAAAGGAAATGTGAAGAAAAAAGTAAGGGGAAATGGCAAGGAAAGGGAAGCTGATCAAAGTTGGCTAATTAACTTCATCCATGTATTTTCTCCCTTGAGAACATGTGCAGGCACACTGGTATACACATACACACACACACACACACACACACACACACACACACGTACAGCTTAAAAACAAATTGATATCTATGGTGAGATGGCAATCAACAATTAAAGGATCTTAACAAATCTGTGGAACATTAAACAGTACATGGGAAATAACAGCATTATCTACAATAATCCAGTGGGGGAAGCCTCCCAAGTGTCTACGAGTGGATAAACACAATGTGATCCATACATACAATGGAATATTATTTAGCCTTAAAAAGGAAGGAAATTCTTGCACATGCTCCAACATGGTTTAATTTTGAAGACAATATGCTAAGTGAAGTAAGTCAGTCACAAAAGGGCAAATAAGGTATGATTCTACTTACATATGAGGTATTCAGTGTATTTGAGCTCAGACAGGGGCTGGGGACAGGGGAAGGGGAGTTACTATTTAATAGGGAAGATGGAATGGTTCAGGAGATGATGGCTACCTAACAATGCGAATTCATTTAATACCACTGAGGAGTACATTTAAAATTGTTAAGATAATAAATTTTATGTTTTATATATTTTATGACAATTAAATGTTTTTTACAAAGTAGATAGAAAGGACTTTGTTTCAGCCATGATGGAACAAGAGAGCCAGATTTATTCTCCCACCTTAAACAACTAGCAAACCAGACAAAATTCAGAAAACAATAATTTCTGGGCACTGAAAATATAGGAAGTGTGGGACAGTGATCCCTGAGGAGGAGAAAACAAATGGCTTCCCAGATGGTGCCTGGAAAGGCTTCCATTCCAGGGTGAAGGAACCCAGTAAATCCCTGTGGGACCCTTGAGTGCACGAGCCAGAGTTCAGAGTCTGGGGAGGGTCAGGAAGCTAAAGCTGTGGCACAAAACCCCAGAGAGGAAACAGCTATATAGAAGGAGCTTCAGAGTTCTGCTGGGGGTCCCTTCTGGTCCCCTAGTCTCCTGCTAGGTACTGCTCTGTGCATACATGCAAGGAAACTACCAAGACTAGAGTCAGCAGGAGGAGGCAGCATCACCCTGAGAGCTAGAAAGACTTGGTCCTCCTTGGATCCTCATGCCCAGGGCACTGGGTAGCATTTAACAAGCAGATCAGCCCTGCAAGTCATGTTAAAGGAATGCCTCAGGCAGAAGGGAAATGATGTCAAGTGGAATGCTGGATGCGTGCAAGGAAGGAAGAGCACCCAAAATGGTAAATATGTGAGCAAAAATTTTAAACAACTTGTTTCTCATTTTAAAATTTTTCTTTTAAAAGAAAAGTTAGAGAATCAGTAAAGACACAGAAAACTTGAACCGCACTATCAACCAGGCTTGACCTAATTGATATTTACAGAACACTCCACTCAACAACAGTAAAATACTAATTCTTTTTAAGTGCACAAAGAACATTTGCCAAGATAGTCTGGACTATAAAACAAGTCTCAATGAATTTAAAAGGATTAAAATCACGCAAAGTATGTTCTCTGACCACAACAAAATTAAATCGGAAATCAATAACAGAAAGATATCTGGAAAATCCCCAAATAGTTGGGATTTAACAACATATTTATAAATAACCCAAGGGCTAAAGGAGAAATTACGAAGGAAATGAGAAAACATTTTGTCATGAATAAATGAAAATCTAACATCAAAACCTGGGGGTGGTGGTGCACCTACAGCAGTATTTTAGGGATATTTATAGATTAGGCACTTACATTAGAAAAGAAGAAAGGTTTGAAATCAATGACTAAGTATCCACTTTATGCAACTTAGAAAAAGAACACCAAGGACAGTGGAGTGAAAAGAGAGAGAGTAGGTGGGCCCCTCAGTGTGTGGGCATTGTCCTCACTTTATAGTCACAAGATGGCTGCGCTGTCTCCAGCTGTACATCAATGATCCAGGAGATAGAAGGATGGCAAAGTGGTGTTAGCCGCATCTTTCCCTTTTAACCTTAAACAGAAAACAATCCTTGAAGCCCCATTTGTCAGATTTCCACTCAATTATCATTGGCCAGAACTTTATGTGGCCATATCTTGTTGGACATGCGTAGGGACTGAGCTCTGGGTCAGCCGAGTGATGAGAAGTCATACAAGAGTGAGGGATTCGTGCCACGGAGCTCCATTTGTTAAGTGCAAGGACGACTTCTTGTAGAGATTGCAAAATGGGTTTTGTGCCATTCTTCTTACCCTATAATAGAAACTTTTACCCTATTGAGTAAAATCAACAAAATTCTTAGAGGAATGAGCAGAACATGTGGATAAGTGAGCGCCAGGAAATAAGGATAACATCATTCTGCTTTTGTCTTAATACACGACCAACAGATATGAAGCACAGATACTTCCTGTGGCTCTGATGACCTATGTCCCTGTTCAGGAAGATACATTGATGAAGATCCTGGAGCACATGAGGCTGGATGATGGGACTCAGGGACCCCTCAAAGACTGGGTGCATCTCAGGAGCTTTCTCTGAATACCCCTAAGAAACCCCACGCCCCACCCAGGGGGCCTGCACTCAGGCTCTGTGAAGGCTGAAGGAGGTTTTGGGCAGAAGCAGGACATGTGGCATTACTTAGGAATTAGTCACTGAGCTTCAGCTATTGTGGCTCCCAAGCCACGAAGGCTACGGGGGAAGCTGTTGGATTTAGCAGGACCCATGCGCGCTTTAACACTGTTCCTGATTTAAGTTACAGGGAGAAGTAAATTACATTTTATGAAAGCTTTGACTTTTAATACTATCAGCAGTATATTAAAATGTTCTGAAGATTATTTATGATATATATTTTAAAAGCTGATCCAACTGCAACGATGGTGAGCAGGGCAAGCTTCAAGCATGAAGTGCTTAAGGTGTTCCATGCCAGATTGAAATGGAAAGCTCTGGAGACGATGCTTACAAAACTTCCATGTCTGCTTGTGAATTTATTCTCTTATTTTAAACATCTCTAGGTGCCTGCCCACTGTGAAGCCAGCATGGATATTGCTGGCAGCCAAGCTCAGTGGTTCACAAAGGAAAATGCAGATCAGACATCAAGATCCCACATCTCTAGCAACATGACACGTGGGAGACTTACAGAAGGCTTGCTCTGCAGACCCCAGCCTGCAGAACCTTTGTCTGTCCAAGGTACACTATGCTTGCTTCCAGGCAACTGATTTTTTGTATAAATACTGTGGGAATTAGCAATGTTCATTCTGAATGCCAATACTGTTTGCCTGATATGGAAATGATGATAATTTTTTAAAGTCTTTATTTGATCTGTCAGGGCCAAATGCTGAATGAATCAATCTCCAAACATAAGTGAAGAAATAAGTGACCATTTCACAGATTTCAGAAAAATAATGTATTTCTCCTTATTCTCCAATGGCAAAGGCCAGAGATTGTTAACTTTTCTTTTCCTGTTTGAGTAATTTAACTCTTTCAGGGATCCACTTAGCAAATTAGGTATTCCAGGTTGTTAAAATAGAATGCTGTCAAATAAAAAATTCACGCTACAGCAAAGAATTAATAAATAGTTTGTGATGCTAGAAATAGAAGTAACATTTGAAAGTAAACCTGTAAAATTCTTAATACTGGCCCAGAAAAACTAAAGTTAAAAAATGTCAAGAGGCCACCGAGTGGTTCAGGAGCCAGAGTCAGGGGAGGTAAAGTTAGGGCGGCTGCCTGGGGCATGCAATCACCACTGTCTGGAGAGGGCAGGGGCAGAGCAGAGCAAGTGGCAGGAGGCAGGGCAGGGGAGACCATGGGCAGGTCCTGCACACCTGTGTAGATGTCTGGAGCACGTGGAGTGTGCCCACCGGGGATGATCAACCCCCACTCTGAAGGCACTCACTCTCTCCTTTTGCCTCTTAACCACAGCTGCCAAAGGGAAGTCACAGAGGACAGCTAGACAGGCAATGAGTGCAGGCCATCTGATATCTGCAGAATGCTTGGGAGAGTTGAGACTATTTAGCCTAAAGTAACAGGGGGGGATGTGGAGGCTATGGAAATCAGGCTCAGTACCAGAGCCGCCATTTGGAATAATATGGCCACCGGCATGGCACGCATTGGTTCATCTGTTCTTACAAGACCATGGGGTGGGTACTGTCGTTCCCCCATGTACAGCTGGGCACACTGAGCACGGAGGCAGGATGCGGCCTTTCTGCAGGCACATCAATGCTACAGGCAGCGCAGGATTCATGTGGGCATCTGGCCACTCGGCTTTACTGCCTACATCTCAGCTGATGTAGTCCTGGAGCCAAAGCTTCCTGGTGAGGGCATCAGGCAAGATGAGTTTCCTAAGGAGAGGAACTGCTTAAAATAATAATCCTAACAACAGCACCATGGATTAGGTGCAATGATGCTCACTTCACAGACAAGGGAACAGGCTCAGGGTTGAAGACAGCCACACTCCCACATCTGATAGCTGTGGAATGGGAGTCACTCACTGCCTGATTCCTGACTTGTGCTCTTTCTGCTGCAGATCAGGCTCCTGGGAACACACTATGCTCTCTGTCATGGGAAGCAGGCAGCCAAAAACCAGAGCACTGTCACCTAGAGCAACCAACACATGGTGAGTCCAGCCCTTGCTCACACTAAAGGGGACTTGAGATTCACAGAGGAAGTAGCCACCTAAGGTATACAGCTAAGTGGCTGAGCAGAGGCCAGTGCCCACTCCTCCAGCCCCTACAAGCCTCTCTGCTGGGCTGAGCCGTGAGCACAGCTGGGTGTCCATGAGAGTCCAGGATCCTCCAGTATCAAGGCTCCCTGTCACACTTGTGCCTCTGCTGCTGTTCTGGATGCCAGGCCTGACAATTGGTCGTGGGTTCCCTCATGGGGGTCTACACCTGTGAGAGACATACTTAGGTGTGATCATCTGCCTCCACTTTTCTTGCTCATGACTTCAGAGGATGTAAAGGGCTCATACCTGCCCAATGACAGGGGCTTGCCACGTGGTGTGTGGGAGAAGGTGACAGCTTGCCAGTTCTCAGCAGAGGTTTCAGGAAATACTGCAGGTTTCCACTGCCCTTTGGAGCTCTTGCCATCCCTCAGAAGATCACAGCCCAGATTGCGGCTGCTTGCTGGCTCAGTCTCGGCATGAGAAGACAATGGGAGCACAACCCAGCTCAGCAGAGCTGCAGCTGACTTGCAGGACTCTTAAGTAAAAAGTAAATGTTGGAGACTTGGGGATTGCTAGTTACTGCAGCAAAAGATGACTCATATGGAAATTGGTACATAGAAGTAGGGGCCACCATTACAAGAATCTGAGATAAGGGGTACTATTTTGGACCTATTCATGGGAAACAAGAAAACTCTTCAGAGGAAGTTGGAAAAACGGCAACCCAAGGTATGCAGTGCTGAAACATTTGCGGGAGTGAGGGAAAAACCTGTGATAATTAAGAAGGTAGGAAATGTATGTATTAACCTCCTTGTTTTCAAAACAATGTTTTCTAGGGGAATTGGTTATTATAAGATGCCTTTGATAAAATGCTACAGGAAAAAAAAGTGTGCCCCTACCCCCAAAATATTCCACTATTTAGCAAAAAGAATTGAAAGGGAGCACAGAAAATCCCCAAATTCTGACTTGAAGAATTTGAAAATGAACCTGTTTCTCACCAACTTAAGGTTGGCCAGGAAGGTATAGCCTACTGGCAAAGACCAAATAAAAAATATGAACATCATCCCTTTTGTTGAAATCTCTAATTGGATTAATGTGGTCCCCAGTGAATTTCAGTTGCACAAAATGGCCTGAAGAAAGAGACACAGAATTTGGTCTCTTGGAAGCATGATAAGCTCAATGTACTTGTAACTCAGTTGAGAGAGAGAACTGAACTGAAAATAATTGTGGAAGTGCTTTATGCACATGGAGCTGACAGGAATCAAACAGATTAAAAACAAGCACAATGGTTTCAAAAAAGATAAATCCCTAGCTGCATTTGGAGCATGGATTAAAATAGACTGTGCTATTGGAGATCTAAACCATTCTTGGTATTCATCTTTTCTAGGGCAGGAAACAGGTTAAGAAATCTCCACCATCAAAGAGGGCATATCTTCTAGAGCCTTTCTCTGGAGAAGCCACGGAGGATAACTAAGCAGGCACATCCAGAGCCACACAAACAATGGACTGGGCAGTCCTCTCTAGAGCAAATAGGGCTGGCTGTGGAGGAATATTTTCTGCTCCCAACCTACGAGTCCCGGAAATACTTGCCCAGCAGGGATCAGAACTGGCATGGTGTGAGCCTCCTTCCCTTCTTTCAGAGGTGGCTTTATAGAGTGTATCCTTTTTTTCAGCTCATCCTCTGGAGCCTGAAGAACATAGATAATGGCTTCTCTACAGGAGCCTGGAACTCACACTGAGAAACAACTGTACTCAACTAGGATTAGAACAGCCAGGCCGAGTCCAAGAACTGATGGTAGACCCATAGTGAGGTATAAGAGGTGGCTATGGTAAGCCTCTGAAATTTGTGGAATATTTGTTGCTACAGAAAAAACTAATATAAAAATTCAAGAATAACAAACATAGTCTTGGTGCTCAGGTATTATGTTCTTTCTTGGTTGTGAACAGCAGCTTTGTTCAATAGGAATACAATCCAACTTCCACAGTTGACTTTAAGTTTTGAGGAAGCCAAAAGTTTTTTGTTTTTTTTTAAGGTAAAAATAGGTTTAATAATATATTTTATGTCATTCATCTGAATGTTAATATTTAACATGTAATCAATATAAAAACATTAACTTGAGATAGTTTACATTTTTTGGTACTAAATCTTCAAAATATGATGTGATTTTACACTTGAGTGCACATATCAGTCAATTTGAGTGAGCCACACTTTAAGTACATGTGGCTATGGGCTATTATACTGGATTATGCAAGTCTATAGAATGATTCTTCTCTTGACTACGATTTCCACAAGTGAAAGGAGCAATATGTTTGGGTTCAAAAGAACATAGTTCTAGCCCCAGCACAGTTATCAACAGTCTGCAGGATCTGAGCAGGGTTATGTCTGAAGGTAGAGTGAGTGATCAGACCATCTCCCAAGTCTCTCTTTGTTTTAAGCACTAAGAATATGTCAAATCAACACTGACCGCTTCATCATTAGGGGCGGTTCTTAGTTGTCAAGGTAGAAACCAAGTCAGGCTAAGTTGTGCAAAGCCTAGGAGGAGGCATCAGGCTTCTGAAAGGTTCCAGGAGTTCACAAAGCCAATTAAAGGTTGGCCAGTCAGCCTTGGGAGATGGACCAATAGGACCTAAGTCACCTCTGAAACAGTCTGCCTGGCTTTCATTTTCTGAGAGGAATCATCTGGTCAGGCTGTCTCTGGCAATGCTGTGGGACTTTCCAGATTTGGACACCATCAAGGTGAATTCTTTTTCTATTTTGGTACTGGGGATTGAACTCAGGGGTACTTAACCACTGAGCCACATCCCCAGATCTATTTTTTTGCTTTATGTACACAAGGTCTCACTGAGTTGCTTAGCACCTCGCCACTGAGGCTGGCTTTTGTTTTTTAAATATATATTTTTTGTAGTTATAGATGAACACAATACCTTTATTTTGTTTATGTGATCGAACTCAGTGCCTCACACATGCGAGGCAAGTGCTCAACAGCTGAGCCACAACCCCAGCCCCACTGAGGCTGGATTTGAACTCGTAATTCTCCTGTCTCAGCCTCCCAAAGTGCTGAGATTACAGGTGTGTGCCACTGCACTGGGCTACCAAGGTGAATTCTAATGCAGCTGGAGTTACATGAAGGAGACCAACACTCCCTTGTCCTTCTGTCACCTTTGGTCACCCAACTATAAGCCTAACTCTTGGATGCCAGGGGCCAGAGAGGGGGAATGCCTCCCCTAGGGCTTGCTGCCTGCTTCCCCAGCACAGTTCCTCTGGATACAGACAACCCTCTGAGTGTAAAGAAGCATTAGAAATTCAAGTAAATGCTGTAGGATGAGGTTTTCAAGGACCCTACCATTCATTAGAAGTGTTGACTAGATTTCACTTTCAGTCTCAGTTCTTATCACACTGGAGAGAGCTACAGACTGCTAGTGGGTTTCCTGAGCTTTAAGTTCCCAGAGGGTAGCAAGGGCCATGGGTGATTATGTCAGGATCCTTAAAGTAGTACCAAGTAATAGCAACACATCTCATTAAACATATTAAGAGCCACAAAATTATGCTATTCCCAGATCTCCACTTTTTAAAAAATAAAATTTCATAATTCCTTAACATTCCTAAAATTTTCAGATGTGCTCCTAGGTTCATTTCTAGGTAAAAGGAAAAACTAAACTGAGCATAGCATATCAGATAGGAGAAGAAGAGAATGATTCCAAAGATGCGATGCCCCTGACAATTCTGCACCCATAGCTCATTGAGAACATCGACTTCTCATGATATGGGCATTCCTCTTCCCAGTATTTTTTGTACCTCCATACAATGTAAAAATGAAATCCACTTCTCCACAAATACTTATACCCCCAAATTAGATCTGCACTAAAATTTTAAGATCCTGTTCATGTGTAATTTATCAGTCATTTCTACTGTGGTAATATTGCTATTGTTTTATGATGATATACTGTACAAAATGCCATTATCCAGAAACTGCATTCTGTGAACAAAGAATACAGTAGCAGTCTATTAATGCATCACCATTGAGTTATTTACTACATTTTCTCTTTGGGTGCTTAAAGGCTTTTGTAAATCCACTCTGTACATCTGAGCAAATAATGCATAATCCCTCCACAGGTGGAGTATCATTCATGTCCCATTTGGCCTTTCGTAGAAGCCATCTCCAATTCCATCCCAGATGCTAGAGACCATGGAGTGGGTTGAGGCAGTGCTATGAAAAGAGAATCAGGGAAGTGACAGCTCATTCTCACTTGAAACCAGGAATTATTTCCACAATTTTCACAACAAATAGCTGAGTGAACAGCTGTAAGGGTGTGATTTCCTCCTGTATCACATGAAATCTGTGCAAGTCCAACAGGAGACTCAGCACTTATTACTTGCTTATGAAATGGGAAAGCCAAACTCCTATGATCCACTTCAGTAAAGCAGGTCTGATATCTCCCTAAATCTGTCAGTCTCCACTTGGTTCAATCATACATAAAAGAAATCTATACCATTTGGAAAACATCTTTAATGTAAGAGTGGCAAGAACAATTTTTTTTCTTTCCCTCTAAAACAGACAAAGAAAAGACAAAGAATACATTAAGAGTAAATGAAAACTTTCAGGGTCCAAGACCAGCAGATCTTACACCAGTTGCTAGGGGAAAGAGGCTTATTAAACACTAAAATATGTTTCTTTTAGTCATTTAGGTTTCAAAACAGCCATGGGAATGACTATTGACTACTTCCCCAGGATGATATCCCAAGCCAATAAGACTTATTCCCAACTGTAACCAGGAAGGAAATGTGACGCATAGCATGGAGAGCACCCATCTGCCTGAAGAGTGACAGGTAGCTGCAGCAGAAAATGACAGCATGCTTTCTGTTTTGTTAAATAACCAAACAAATGTATTTTGTTAGCAATAGCAACATTGGCTCTGGGTATTTCTGATGAATTAATGAGCAGTGACTGACACTGACAGCCTAAGGCAAAATTCTTCCAGTCTTTTAGAAAACCCCAGGAAATGCCCCAGGCGGGCCTTGATCCTCATTTCTTAATTATTATTACTTTTCTCATGGGGAAGACTTTTCTAATGTTGCACACCCGGTGGTCCTCTTCACCTTCCTGGGCACAGGGGATACTGCACTTCTTGGCTTCCGTATAATGAGCTGGGCTGTTTCAGCTGATGAGATAGAAGCAGAAATGGCACTCTCATTGCTGGATTGAAGTGAAAGCCCAGCGTGTGTCTCCAGTTCCTGCAACCTCCACACCTGCTGGTGAACTTGAGATAGGAGATCTGATGGATTCAAGCAGCCTGGATCCCTGAATCATCACAAGGACCAGCAGTGGACGCCATGTGGGTGAGAAACCCATGTCATGTTAAACCACCAAGAACACCAAGCTATGTACTAACAGCAAAGCCTGTCTGTCTGTCAAAGTATGAATGAAAACACGTCACTCCTCCAAGAACATTTCTTATCCTCACTGGTGTCTCTTCAGATTGGGCTGAAATACACTCCTCCATGGACATAAGTAAGCACAGCATTGGAAAAGCTGACCTTTGATGCAGGATCAAGTGGAACAACACCCACCCACTCATGCAGATGCCAAATTCACTCAGCAAGTTAAATATCAGCACTGGCAGAAAGGGAAAGGATTGTTCACAGAGGAAAGAACACCAGTGACTTACAAGTGCTACCTGAAATAAGAGACTTTGTCCACCAAGACTGTTCATTTTCTGTGAGATGAGAATCCCACAATGGCTAATGCAGTAGACTGTGGGTGCCTGCACCATACTCCTGGTCTCATGGCACAGTGCCCAGTGAACCCCCTCTGGTTGGCATTTCTTCACCTTGTTGCTTTCTCTGGAAACTGGAGGCTGCTCTGCCTTCATCCACACTGGGCAGATCTGCCAAAGAATCAGCCCCTTCTATGTGCACCTGTCATGCTAGCAATGACTGCCAGATCCTCCTTATCCCTGCTGAGGGGTGGCTATGGGTGCAGCCCTCTGGTCCAGAAGGATCAAGCTGAGGTTATCCACAGCACCAGTGATTGCCTGCTTACCCTTCCCTGGGTCAAATATCACTCCTGTCCTAGGATCCCCTCCTAAATAATCCCCCATACTGAAACCCTTGGCTCCCATGATGCCTCTGTGATGAATGACCAAGGCTCAGAACTCAGCTTAGGTAAGTAGGAGAATCTGGAGCAGAACAGCAGAGTGCACACCTCTGTACTTGGCTCCAGGAAGCGCTCACTAAGTGTTAGCATGTTATTACCACTGTTGTTTACTATGGATATGGGGCGGACGCAAGAGACTGCAAAGGCTTCCACAAACTTGTTTGATGAATACAGACAAACACTGTGGAATGATGGGAAATAAAGTAGGCCAGGAATTAACTAAATAACTAAGCCATACCCGTCCTATTTGTTCAAAGATATGAGAATAGATGCCATGGTATTCACCTACTTAGCAGAAGAGAGCAGAGATGCACGTGAGCACCACCAGCACCATGGAGAAAAAAGGGGGCAGAGCTGGGAGCAGGGCTTGGGCCTGCCCTGGGAGCCAGAAGCCTGGACTTCTTTGCTTCTGAGGTTGAGTGCATGCGCACATGCGCACACACACACACGGACACACACACATGCACACACACACAAAGCCTGTTTGGGATAACATGTAACAAATGTACGATGTACAGAGAAAGTCTGTCTTGTGTTTTCTGCTAAATGTGAGGAATGTGCATGACAGGGGTCCAGGCGATCTGTCCTTCACGGGCGGCCACAGACCAGCACGCTAGGTTGTCCTGCCAAATTCCCACATGCTGTGACCAGTGAGGAGCACCCAGTGTAGGCAAGGCAGGTTCAGGGACACTGAGCTCCATAACCATCCCAGGCCCCAGGCACAGAAGGGGGCCCACTGGGAGGTCCAAGGAGGTCACCTTTCCATCTCTGCAATGACACATCCGGGAGTCACCTTTTCCTTCTAAAAGTGAAGGAGGGATGCCATAAGTATATTCTGCATATGGTGTCCAACATGCTTACTTCATATCAAGTGGAGAAATGTGCCAGTGCCCCCCACAATAGCACAAATCCCTCAGAGCTGGGGGACCTGACCTCCACCAGCCTGTACCCCAGCTGCAGGGCTTGCCCTCAGCCTCAGTGCCTGCTCCCAGCCTTGAGAATATGCCTGGCACAGTAGGTGCTCAAGGTGGTTAAAAGTCTTTCTGAAACTAAGTCTCCTCGTTTCAGAAATGAAGTTATCTGCTCCTTGGGGTTCAGGTTGTTGTGAGGAGTTAAAAAGAGGCAAATGTCAAATGCATGGTATATGGTAATGCCCAATAAGCAACGGCAAGGACAATAAAGTACAATTTCAGTGGAGTCAGTTCAAATGTACAGAATACTTTCATGAGTTAGGCACAAAGAATTCAAATGCAAGAGGCCTTCAATGAGCTCCAACCTTGAAGCATGTGAAATATGCACAGCCATCAAAAAGCTATAAACAAAGAAATTGCTTACAAGACTGTGTGAACTGTAAATACCTTGTCAAAAGCTTGGACTCTGGACTTCCACCTTCTGTTTACCAGAACTCACTAAGGATTATTTTTAAGGGTGACTCGGTCCTGACCCTTGAGGCTGTATGGAGGTTTAAGTAAAGGAGGAAAGGCTGCAGGCAGAACAATTAAGGCATTAAGTCATTTAGGAAAAAATGTCAAAGACAAAGGGAGGACAAGATTCAGACCCACTGTGGCCAGTGAAGACCAATAGCACCTGGAGTGGGGGAGAGGTGTAGGGAACAATGTTCCCTCAGGTTCTGGCTCTGCCTGTCCTCCTTGTGCCCTGCTTTCCTGAATACCCTTATGTGTACATTTCTGGAACTCATTTTGTAATGAGTTGGCCCCAAATAACAGAGAGCGTCACATCCCCCACAGCCCCACACACGGAGGTGCACACACACAGGCACACACCTGAATTAATGTGTGGAAGTCAGACACACAAAGCATTTTACTCTCATATACACCCCCTTACACTCTTGTCAAGTACACCAGTTGGTCTTAGAAATCCCAGGAAGCAGAGTGAAGGGCTATCAAGTAGTTCTTCAAATTTTAAGAAACTTTCTATTCCCCTCACAATCTTAGGAGAAGTCCCTTGTTGAAAACTGAGAAAAGGGGCTGGGGCTCTAGCTCAGTGCAGAGCACTTGCCTAGCACATGTGAGGCACTGGTTTGATCCTTAGCATCACATAAAAATAAACAAATAAAATAAGGCATGCTGCCCATCTACAACTACAAAAAAAAAAAAGAGAAAAGCAGGTTGTCTGACTGAAGTGAGGGTAGGGGTCTGCCCTGTTCCCCCAGGAATCTCTGCTTTACCCTGGGAAGACCCCAGACACCTGCTGAGAGGCATGGGTCCCATGTTCCCATAAGAACACCTCTGGGCTCAGACTCTGTGCCCAGACTTCTAGCGTGGCAGCTCCTGTACTCTGGTGTGTTACCAGGATCACATCTGTGGTACCCGTCTAGCCAATAGCCTCCTGATCCATGGATATGGGACAAATGCTTCATTACTGAAATATCATTAAAAGGAGAAAGAGCCAGAACAATCTCTTCTCTTAGGTTTGCATGACTAAATGGTTTTGTGCATCAATCAAGACAGGAACTCAGAGGAAGCAGAGAAAGTCTGAAATGTAGATTTTTTTAAAAAAAAGAACTGTTTTACTTGTTTTAACTGCTGAAGTGAATTGCTAACAAAGTAGTTTCAAGGACAGGCCTTGCCAAGTCTGCTTTTATTTCAAAAAAAACGTTCATTTGTAAATAGTGACATAAGTGTTACCTCTGTCCTTAAAAACAGTTTGCTCCTGTACGGAGGCAGAGCAGACCCCTATCTGCTATTTATACTCTAGAGCGACTTCATACACCTTTCCCACTGATGGTGCAAGGGTAAATTCCATCGTAGGCCAAGTCGGATGATCATAAATTCTCAATGACTAGAGTCAAAACGGATGTATTTGCTGTGTCCAAGCACACATTCTAGGAGGAAGGCATCAGTTGTCTGAGGTCAGATTATAGAGCAGAGAAGAGAAAGCAAAGTCCTCCCAGAGACAGAGGGTCTGTTGCCTGAGGGTCTCAGTTCATGCTGGCTTCCTCTACTCATTCCAGGTCCACCCTGCCCACAGCATGGAGGAGCAGAAGGGCCGCTCCCATGGCTGGCACACTGCACTCCCATAACCCAGCAGTTTCTCAGATGCACAGCTGCAAGCTCCGGTGGCCTGACTTGGAATGTGAGGGGAGGCTGTACTTTCCCAGAAAGGACATGTAAACATGAGTTACTCATGTTATGCTGGGGCAAGGGCTCGCTTCACAGGGCGTGTCTCACTGAACCCTATGTACTAAGATCCTGCTCACCTGGCTCCTATTATTTTCAAGGGCATGCAGGCAGCTAGGTACCAGTCCCTGTCTCAGGATCCCAGGAACGTCCTGTGGGTCTGAAGCCAGCACTGAGGGCCTCCTTCAGGGTTCTTCGGCAGGATAAATGACCCATGCTACATGAAGATCTCCTAACAAGGCCTGCCTCTGGCGCCATTCTGTCATTCACAACTGCAGCCAGAACCCCCAGCAGCTCTGGCACTTACTCCCAGCCTGCCAGCTTTAGTCCTTCTGTGAAGGCCATGTCAAGTCCATCACCTTGGCCAAGGAAATGTACTTTTTGGGAAAAACAAGTAAAAGAGGGATGAGGAGGAAGGAGCAGAGAGCAGCCGTTTGGGATTTAGTTCAGGTGTTTGGGGCTGAAAGGATTTTTGTTTTTCACCTGGCTGCATGTTCTTAAAGAAAAAAAAGCAACAGAGCATTGTTTTAAAATGTCACCACATATCTGTGCATGGCTGCACTTGTAGTTTGATCTTGGCAGCTCTCCAGAGAGGCGCTGGAGTTCATGCAGGGCTGAGTGCTAGCTGGCTCTGACCCCCGGCTGTGTTGTCCAAACTGCTAATCAGAGGGTCACCCGCTCACCTTTGACCGGCTGTGCGGCTCACCTCTGCATTTTTCCATCACTGATTGCTTCATGTGGCTGGTCTGCAGCCTCAACCAGCTGCCAGGAATTTATTTCTAATAGGGCTAATGTTTTAAATCATTTTTGTCCAGAACTAGGGACCACCTGAGTGTCCTGAGGTCATGGATGTATTCCTGTCCCTGAGGAGCATGGCAAGCATTCTGCTCATTAAGAGCCTTTTCACAGTGACATCCTTACTATCAAAGGGCGTAGAGATGATTGACCTTGGCATCCAGGATTAAGGCAGCATTATTTTTCTTGATTACCAGCAGCAGAATAGAAGGGAAATTATAAAGCCATTGAGAGGATTAATATGGCCTTGATCTCTCTCTCCTGCTCTTTATCTCAAGTGATTAAAATTCTGAAGGAAAAAAAAATGGTCACGTAGCATACGCCGGCTGCCACAGACAGATATGGTATCAGCACCACGCATCAGCTCACGGTGACAGGCGCGCAGAGGTTAATTATGCATGCTGTATATAGTTTTAATCACTTTAATCAGAGTGCTGTTCCACTACAGCCCAGGCTATAACTTCTCCACAAGCAGGGGCAGCACTTCGGGCATGGCAGTGTTTGTGTAGGGGAAGAAAAGGGAAGAAAAATGGTACATTAACCACAGAAAGAAAGATAATGCAAAAGCTATTGACTGAACAACAAGATTAAACCCCATGTCCATCGTGGACACACAGTGAATGGCTAAGTGAGGTTGAGCGCAGGGGTGGGAGCTACAGGCTGCTGGCCGCCAGTGCAAAACTGAAACCTTCTCTGCCAATATTCTGAGGCAGAACCTGAGCCCTGGGAGAGGGCACAAAGCCCAGGAGTCAGGGAGAGTGGGACTTGGCCTCTGATAAGTCCTGAGGTCATGGGCAAGCAGTGGAACCCCTGGCCCTTTTGCAGCCCAGCTGTGGCACCAAATATCTCTATAGGCACTTCTCAGTGCCTCAGGCTTCCCAGGGAAGTGTGCAGTTGGTCCCCTCACCTCCACTGTTTTTTTTTTTTGTTTTTGGTACTGAAGATTGAACCCATCAAATATCTATGGCAGCCTGGTGCTGGGAGAAGAGTGAAGAGGAACAAATCACATTCTATGTTCCAGGAGTTGATGGCTCATAAGATATGTATGGAAATGTGGTAGTATTGGTGCTATTCACCAAACGTGGATGTTGTCCTGCTAAACATACAGTAGGATGGTACTTCTCAGCTTCTTTATAGTTGGGTGTGTGCTTGCTTTGGCCAGTCATGCTGAGCTGAAATGAGGTGTTCCAGATCTAGGTGGAAGCTTGAAGAACCTGGGCTCAATCTACTACTGTTTCCTGGGGCCATGATAACTGGCAACATGCCCCATGGAAGTTGCTCTGCCAGTCTGGGTACCCAGGGAGGGGAATTTGTAGTTGAGCCCCAGACAAACTGATAGGGATATGTAGCTTAAGGAAGAAATAAATGTTACAGCCACTGAAAATTTTGGAGTTGCTTGTTACTGTAGCACTACTTGGTTTATCCTCACTAATGAAATAACTATCCAGCATGGCAGAAGTTTCAAGAAGCTAGGGTTTTATGTCAGTCATCATCCACATTAGTTACCCAATAACAGAAAATATAAAGAAAATTAGATTTTTTTTTCTATTTTGAAACCTAGCAAAACATATTTCACTTGCCTCCTATACTGTGGCCAGCAGACTTCTATTATTTAATTGTACAAATGTGAATAAATTCCACTGATCTAATTTATTGTTAATTGAAACTTCTTTTCAAAGTTCCAGCATTATATCACCTCCACCTTCATCTAAGAACTACAGATTCATATCACATAATGACTTATATCAAACCTTGCACTTCAACTCATACTAAACCACTTAGTTTAGACCATAGTTTAGACTACCCTCAAGTACACACTTCGGAAAGCCACCCTGTTTTGTCCTTACAACTTCTTGGATTGGCTTCACTGTAAAATAGTAAGACTGTTGAAAGCCTTTTCAGTGTAGTGGAGAATTTAAAATTATGTCAGTGATTGCATAGAGAATTCGGGTGATCCTCAACTTACAATGGGCTACCTCCTGATAACCCACCATGAGTTGAAAATATTGTGAGTATTTCATACTCCTAATCTACTGGTCATGGTGGTTTAGCAGCATTACACATGGAACACCTGTTGTTTACCTCCTGACTGCATGGTTGGTGGGGACTGTGGCTCACTGCTGCTGCCAGCATCATGAGAGAGGGTGAGACCACATGTCTCTACCCCGTGAAAAGATCCAGACTCAAAACCCCAAGTCCAGCTGCTACTGAGCATGATTCACTTTTGCGCCTGGGTAAAGTTGAAAACTGGTAAGTCAAACCATCATAAGTCCGTATTACAAATTAATTGTCCTTAGAGAAGAATAACTGTAGAAAAGGGGAGACGAATTGGACAATTCACCCAAAGAGAAATTAGTGTCCATCTGATATAAAAGTAGTAGTGTAAGAGATTCTAGGACAATTTTACCTTTTTTATAATGATCATCTGTAGTAGAAAATGTTAATAAGGAATACTTTTTGATTTTGTCCTGGTGGTAACAACACAAGTGCTTACTTGGTGATAATTTGTTCAGCTGCAATTCTTATACTTTACTGTATACATGTTGTACTTCCATTAAAAGAATTTTAAATGGTACAGGGCAGTCCTAATGTTAGGAGAAAAATAACATTTTCTCTAGGAATAATAAAGATGATATTTGAATGCAAGAATGTGGGTGAGAAGAGATGCAGCAGAAAGGAACTGAGGAGACTCTTCCTCTCACTACAGCCTTCTCTTTGCTCCTCTGCAGAGAGGACAATACAGGTGCTACTGAAGATCCCACTACTGCATACAGTTATAACTATTCTTACAGTTGAAGGACTTTGTGTGTAGTTAAAAGTTTTTCGCTGTTTCTTTTTTGTGGTACTGGGGATTGAACCCAAAGGTACTTTACCACTGAACTACATCACCAACCCAAGTCTTGCTAATTTTCTGAGGTTGACCTTGAACTTGCAGTCCTTATGCCTCAGTCTCCTGAGTCACTAGGATTACAGGCATGCACTACCACACTCAGCATGTTTATTTATTTTTTAAATAACTGTACTTTAAAACTTTAATAGGAAGAAATTTTTTAAATATAATATTGTAATTTAAGACATAAATGCTCCTCTTTCTCAAGGAATATGGAGATATTTCACTTTACTTAGAAGATCCTAAATGCAGAGATATGCACACTACATGTGGTTTAATAGAAATTTACCTTAGCTTTGTCTTATCTTTTAAACTTTTATAACCAAAAATTAAAGGGGAAAATCTAATTTTTTTAGGTGAAAAATAAAGAAATGTCTCCACTAGACATAGTTCTCATCTTTAATCAACTGCCAAATTCCAAAAAGATGTGGACTCAGGGTAGGCATACTGTGGGACTCTTCTTTCCTTGTGATGTGTGGCATTTTACAATGTCACAACAGAAGCTGCATTTTGCCAAGAGCAGGATATAAGCAGCACTGCTAATCTTCCATGGCTCTGCAGAACAGAGCCATCACCCCACAGCTGTGGAGGAATCCCAGGCTCAGAGCAGCTGGCTCCCTGGTGCATGAGCAGTAGCTGAAGGAGGGGTGATGCTCGCTGCTATAGGCCAGAGTGGCTTGGGGTTAGAGGTCTCTGCAGAATCAGGTGGCTGTTCTGATTGGTCAGGGGCCCATTTCTGAACAAAATTTGAATCTGTGTCTAATTCTAAAGTGGATCTTTTAACTATGCTATTTCACTATGAACGCTTTGCCCTGAATCTAAGAATAAGGATTTATATATAAGACAAATGGGAGGGGCAGAGAAAGAGGAGTCATTGACCTTATTAAGAAAGCCTTGCATTGAGAAAAGAACAAGGTGGAATTCATTTAAAGAGAAAATCCTCCTTAATATTTTAAAATGACTCAATTTCAAATATTTTGGGAACACAAAGTCTGATAGAGATGTATTCAAATGTTAAGATTTGGCAACTCCAAGTCAACCTGTGTATCTCACCTTAGCAATACAGACTTCACATGGAAGCTCTGCTACTTCTCTTGATCAAGAGCCACAATGTTAACAAACAAGAAAGTAAGTATCCAACTCTCCTACCCCCTAAATATTTCATTTGGCTGCTCAAGATACACTATGGCAGAGTGTTTTGAGTTCTAAAATATGACATATCACTTTCAGTTAACTTAAACTGTCTTATTGCAGGACGTTATAAGAAGCTCTAAATGGCAATCTAACAGTTTTTACATTTTAAAATTATATAAAAATAATGCCTAGAAAAAAGTATTTCCTGGAAGCATTTACTAACAGCATCTAATCATTTAAGGAGAATGAACACTGATAAGAGAATTTAATATTGGCTTCTTCCTGGCTTCATTCCTATTGAGGTTCTAAGAAATATAAGTGACAATTCCTTCCACATTCCAGGATACAAGATCCTCAAACCAGATCAAAAACTTGTTTTGTAACTTTCAGCTGAACATAGATAAACAACAGGTTCTGAAGTGGGAGCGTTCAGGGAAACCCACAGTTAACTGCAGAGATAGCAAAGAAACTGAAGTGAGCAGAGAAGCCGCCCAGCCCAGCACGACCTGGGATGGGGAGGGAAAAGCAGCTTTGAGAGTGCTTCCTCCATCTGGGGCCTGGCCTCTCAATTTCTGAAGGGAGATCTGGGTACTAAAGGGACTGAAGGGTTGTTTATTTTCCCAAGAATGATGCGAAAGATAGACGGCTACAGCGAACTTCTGGTTTCAGCCCCTAAATGTAGACAGAACATCATTTGCATCATTACAAGAAAAACATTGGGCAGAATAATGACCTTTCTAGAACCTACCAAAGAACTGAGACTTCCCGGTAAAAAACTAACCACAAATCTAGAAAACCTAGAAAGTGACCGGAACTTCCAGGAATTAATAGACCTAAGCATTTGTTTGTCTAGGACAGTCACCTAAAACATTAATGTGAACCCATAGGGGGATTCAGCTAGAAGATTCTGTGAATCGTCCAAGGCCAAGCATAGGCTAGTGTATAAAGCCCTAGGGACTAGAATGGAAGGGGTCAGCTAACAGCCTAGAGTAGAGGTTCTACCAGGAACCTCTCTGGCTGCTGATAGGGCAGATCAATAGGAATCCTAAGAAAGCTTCCCCCTGTTGTTGGCCAGGGCAGGGGAACAGTAACCCTGAAGAAACTGCCCAGACCCTTCTCTTCTGTGTCCCTGAAAGAACCAAAACAACCTATAGGGAGAAGACAAAACAAGACAACCACCACCCACCATCACATACATATGAATCATAGCCTTAGGACACTGGTAAAGACCCGGTGCAGGCACAAGAATAAAGTGGCAGCCCCACTGGACTCTGCCACCTCCATTTTTCCTATCTCCCTTAAGAAGTAAAAACCTCAATTTGCAGAAGAAAGAGCAAAAATAAATAAAAATCAAAAACTGCAGCATGGGGGCACTGGAGTAACCCCACTGCGGATATGGGAAAGGAGAAGGGGAATGCTCTGCCCTTGGAGAGGCACAATATGTGTGAGGCCTAATGTGACATATAGCCAAGGAGCAGGACATTTGTAAGGGACATGTCTTGGAGCCCCAGGCTCACAGGCACTGCCTATGAGTGACGCTTACACCATAAGAGAATGTCCTCCATCTCTGTCCATCCCCACACATGAGAAAAAGCAGTGAGTGAAGGTAACTGCAGAAGAATTGGGGAGCTTCAGATTCCATCTAGGTAGCAATGCAAAGAGAAGGTCCCTTGGAAGATCAGCCCATGCCATCAACACAAGATACCACTAGAGGAATGTGTGGCCTCCAATGGAGTGAGGGTAACCATAGCAACAGCAAGTTTTAAACACTACCTGATCTCTGGCTAATTTATCACAAACCCTCACTGAAGGCCTAGAAGAAGAAAGAAATGCTCATGTCCAAGCATCAGAAATATCTATCTTGGCATCTACTGTCCTGTACAACATATCTGGCTTTCAACAAAAAATATGAAGTATAAAAAAAGAAGAAGAAGAAGAATGGACCTGTTAGATAAGGAATTTAAATCAACTTTGGCTAACATGTTCAAGGCTCTAATGGTAGAAAAAAATATAAGATCAGATAGGTAATTTCACACAGAAACTCAAACTATAAAAAGAATTAAATGGAAATGATAGAAATAAAAAACATAGTATTGAGACAAAGAATGCCTTTTATGGGCTTATGAGTAGACTTGAAAGAACCAAGACACGATTATTGATCTAGAAGACAGGTCAATAGATATTAACCTAACTGAAATGCAAAGGAAAAAAGAAAAGGATGAATAAACCCAAACAGAGTATGAAAGAAATGGACCAAACAACCTAACATACATGTAACTGGAATCCTATAAGAAGAAGAAAAAGAAGGGACAGAGAAATGATTGAAGAAATGATGGCCAAGAAGTTTCCAAAGTTAAGAACAGACATTAAACCATAGATCCAAGCAGCTTACAGGCCATCCAACTGGATAAAAATGAAGCAAGTTCCATATCTAGACTTCATGTTTCAACTGATAAAAGCCAAGGACAAAGGATCTTTCAAGAAGCCCGAGGGGGAAAAAGACGCACTGCCAAAGATGAGCAAGAAATACAGTGAATATCTTATCAGAAGCCATGCAAACAAGAAGAGAATGGAAATGGTTTCAAATGTTAATAAAAATATGTCAATACAGAACATACCCACTAAAGCTATACCCCAAAATTGATGAAATGGGATATTTTAGACAAAGACAAAAATGAAACTTGGGGAATTTATTCCTAGCAGATATACTCTTCAAGAAACATAAAGAAAAGTCTTCAGGCAGCAGAAATATGATATAGGTTAGAGACTTTGAATATACACAAAGTGGACAGCTTCAAAAAAGGAACAGTTGAAGGTAAATTAAAATCTCTTTATTTTTAACTTTTCTAAAGATGACTATTCAAAGCTCTGGTGGCAACAGTGTGTTACACGGTGACAATATGTGGGAGAGGAGTGTGTGACAATAATGGTAAGGGTAGCAAGGAGGAGTCAGGGACATGTGGCTATAAGGTTCTCACACTGCATGTGAGGCAGTATATGGCAGTGGATTCAGACTATTTTTAAATGTATGCTCTGAACCTCAAGAGTGGCCATGTTCTGCTTTCAGAAGAGGCATAAAATCAATGAAACTAAAAACTGTTTTTTGAAAACAGCAATAAAAGTGATAGGCTTATGATAGACTTTGTGAGAGGACACTAATTATACTATTAGATTCAAAGCAGGGACATCACTCTTGACCATTTACATTAAAAAGATAAGAAAGAAATACCTTATATAGTTCTTTGCTTGTAAGCTCAATACTTAGATAACATGGACTAGTTTCTAGAGAGAAACAAGCTGCCAAAACCCACTCCAGAAGGAACACATAACAGAATAATCCTGTATCTATTGATAAAATTGTATTCATAGTTGAAACCTTTAAAAGAGAAATGAGATAAAACTCAAGACTCAGATAGTGTCCCTAGTGACATTCTACAAACATACCAATTCTATACAATCTCTTACATAAAAGAAAGGAGAAGAGAATATTTCTTAGCATAATTTATGAGGTCCACATTTCCCTTATAACAAAGCCAGAAAGTCACATTTTAGGCAAAGAAACTACAGATGAATATTCCTCATGAAAATAGATGCTCACATTCTCAACAAAATATTAGTAAACTGTATCCAGAAATGTATAAAAGTATACAAAGGAATGACTTTAGTGAGTGGGGTTCATCGCAGGATTGTACAGAGGTTTCACCAATTAATATAATCCATCATATTACTAGACTAAGAAAAAACACATGTGGGCGTCTCAATAGATACAGAAAAATAATTTCATAAAGTTTATCATAAGTTTAGGATAAAGACTCAGAAAGGAAAGAGAACTTCCTCAACCAAATATAGGGAATCCACAAGAAACATCCTATTTCATGGTATAAGACTGACAGCTACTCCCTTGAACATGAGGTCAGTATGTGAGGATCGACTGTATTCCTGCATACCAGCAATGAACAATGGAAGTCTGGGGGAAGAAAAAAAAAAGCCCCCAAACCAAAAGCTACCATGTACCCTATCACACACAGAGAAGAAAATATTTAGGTATTGATCTAACAAAACATGTGCATGATCTGTGTGTTAAAAACTATAAAATGCTGAGAAAAGAAATTAAAGCCCTAAATGAACAGGGAGGTAGAGCATGTTCATAGATTGGAAGAAGCCTATAAAGAGGTTGGATTCTCTCCCATTGGATCTACAGACCTAATACAGTACCAGACTCTACAAAATATCAGACTAATACCCTTCTGAAATATCAAGGTCAGGAAACACGAGGAGACAGTGAGAAGTGACATGCTGGAGGAGACAAGGGCTACAGAATAACCCAATGCAAAATGCTATCTTGGCGCAAATATGGCAAGAGAGAAAGATGCTAGGGTAAAATGAGTGGAATCCAAATATACTCTGTGATTAGGTAATGGCTGAGAACTAATGTTAATTTCTTAGTTTTGATAAATGTCTTATGGTTGTATAAAATATCAGCCTTACAGGAAACTGGTTGAAGAGTATTCAGGAACTTTTTGAACCAACTTCGTTGACTCTTCTATAAATCTTAACTATTTAGAATTAAAAGTTTATTAAAATAAAAAAAAAACATAAATGGCACCTGCTGGATACTTTTTGTAAGAGGTCAGGGAGGAATGAGTCTAAGGAGAGCATCATGAATTGGCAGTGGGAGACAGGAGTAAACGCTATTTATTTGAGAATTATTATACTCTCTAAGTCCTACTTGTTCATGTAACCGTTACATCCTTACTGAGCACTCCTTTTATTCTTGAGAGCCATCATTGTCCCCTGGAAACTGGCAGGCAAGGTCAGATACCTCAGCTTAAAAGGGGCAAAGAGCTGTAAAAATAATGAGAAGTGGCAATTACTTGATGTATTAGAATAAATTTATAGAACGAGAGAGTTAAGTTTAATATATCAAAAACCCATGGAAACTATGGCCCCAGGATTATAATATCTTTATGGAGTCTTAAAAGCAAAGTATTATATAGCTGTCCATAAACTTTTCTGAGTGCTGACCAAGGCTTTGTATTAAAGGATAATGCATTTTTAAACACCTTTTATTGTTTTGATCATTTCTGCTTTTAATGATTCAATGACAGGACTCCATTACACACAGCCTTTTGCATGGCACCTAGATGGATGACCCCAAATAAATCCATGAAGTTTTTAACTTGTAATACTCAGGAAACAATAAATACCACATGGCTCTTCTTTCAAATAAAACAATTTAAGCAGCATTTTCGTTTCCTACCCTGTGGGAACTAAAGGAACCAATGCATTATTTGTTAAAGGTTGCAGGTGATGTGTTAGGTTGGTTTTTAATTTAAATGTACACTTTACCTCATTTTTGCTGGGCAGGGAGGCATTATCACACACAGGTGATTGATTGCCTAAGAGAGCCAATGTCCTTCTCTAGACAAAGTCTCAAAATATTAACTTTCCCAAAGTTAAAAATGGCACATCCATATTTTCTGATCTGCAAGGAAAACAGCTGGCCCATGGCAGCCAAGTGGCTGGAATATGGCATGTGCAGAAAGAGGAAATGCTACTGGGGGAGAGGGCCATGAGCTGAGCTGTGTTTAGGGAGCTGAGTCCAGAAAGCTCCAGCAGAACCTCACTCATGCACCCTGCTTCCTTGTTTGCTCCCCTGACTGAGATCTCAGAGAAGTGAAAAATAGCACCATGCCACAATGCACACGGGTAATTTCCACTTTTTTTTTTTTTAAAGAAATCTTCAGCTGACAGTGCCCTAAAGCCAAGTAGAACCCCCACACAGAATCACCCAAATCAGCTTCTTTGTTTTTCCCAAATGAAATATGGGAATCAATCGACTTCATATTTCCTTTCCATATTATTGCCTTCCAACAATGTAATGTAGCAATTTACATTTTCTTATGCAGAGCAATGATACCATACACATCATTTATTTTCCTCAGAATACTGGGCAACGAAAACAAGCAATGTAAATGTTTCTCTCTCTGGACACTAAGAGGCCAAATGACACTCTTTTAATAAACGCAGCCCCAGGAACACATCTGTGTGTGTAAGCTACAGGTAACATATGTGCCCTCAGTTTATGAAGAAATAAGTGCCTATCTACATTCATGTTATGGTCTAAAATCGGGATGAAAGTCTAGAGTGTTTATTAATACAACATTAAAACATTAATAAATTCTCATTGAGGAAAATTACAGATGAAAGAATAGGGTTTGACCATGGTAGCAGAACAGATTACATTATCTGGATGCTCATGTATTTTATTTTATTTAATAGTAATGCAAATTATGTTTTCAATAAAAATGGAAAATTTATTAACCAGATGTCACCCAGTCTGTAAAGCCAACTTTGATAAGGTGGTTTTCTTTTCCTACTTCTACTTTAATAAAGTCTTGTCATCTGAACAGACAGTTTTAATCTCTTGATGGTATTTAATAACCATAGTGCTTTTCTAAGACAAATCCCCCCACTCATATTCCACTGGTCATTAGAACAAGTGAAGCAGCACTTCTCAGAATCAATGATTGGT
This sequence comes from Xerus rutilus, assembly GCA_028644305.1. Classification (NCBI taxonomy): domain Eukaryota; kingdom Metazoa; phylum Chordata; class Mammalia; order Rodentia; family Sciuridae; genus Xerus; species Xerus rutilus. The sequence continues at coordinate 10,570,340 of CM053415.1, read as the reverse complement.
GGCAGCTTTTTTATTGTTTACTAATAAACAATAAATGAAGAAACCCCAGTGGGTGGTGTTAGGCTACTTGATCATGTTTCCTGTTGAGGTAGGGCTGGCCTATGGCTCATCAGATGGGGGCTTTTCTTCTGAACTTTCCAGGACACTTAGCAGCAATCCTGCAGCATAGCTGCTAAAGATGCCAGGATTAACATTCTGCTAAACATTCAGACCACAGTTACTCTTGAGTTATGAAATGGAGTTTTTATGTCAGGCTTTATGTAATCCATGGACTCTGATCATCTCCAGAAAGATATAAAGGATAAGTAATGGTCTGACAGAAATGATATTTATCTCTTCCATGGAAGAAAGAATAAAAACAGTAAGAAAGAAAGAACGTGCTAATGTAATGGGAAAAGCATGCACAGACAAGGAATGATAGCTAAGAAATAAGACATATTATTACCAAAGAAAATTCTGATTTTTAAAAAAAACATTATCTCAAAGTTAGAAAATAAGCCACAGATCATAAGTTATATTTTAAGTTTTTAAAAATGTTTTAATCAAAAGAGCTACATTTTTATGAATCTCTCAACACCAATCTAGTCAAATTCTAATCTCTTCATGTGCTTGGGGAAAATATGCTTTCAATAAAAAGTGTACTTGTTTTTTGTGTGTGGGGGTTAGTACTCTTCTTTTTCTTCAGCTAGTTTGAACTCATCTCCTCAGACTGAATATACGAATATATGAATATTCGAATGAATCAGCTCTCAATGTGGTTTGAGACCTAAGCAAGGCTCTGATTTGGTGGCCATAGAGGACAGAAACCAGTCTTCCAATAATCAAGGCCAGTTTACATGCCATTTGAACCCAACAGGATAAAATCACGCCCTTCTGTGTCTGATTAAACCTTAATTTCCAGTAGCTCTTATGTCAATGCTTAGAACAGCATGGCCTTTCCATTATTGCTGGGAATGAAGACCCACACCCACACACTGGCCCTCTGCCTGGCTGGTTTGTGGCTAATTTGCCAGAAGGACGAAGAAGGAGCCTGCTACACCCAGCAGGCTGAGGCCCACAGGGAGACCACCAAGGAGGTGGCTGAGGGCTGTGGACCAAAGGCCTTTCTCTCAGCAATGCAGTTCCTATGACCAGCGGGATCAAATTCAAACTCTCCAACTTTGTCATCAAAGTCCTGCATAATCTGTCCTCAGCCCTTTCCCCACTGCTCCCCAACTGCTATCACCATTAAATGCAGACTCCATTCCACCATTCCCACGTCGTCCCTATGCTAAGTAGCCAGTGTCTGTGTGCCCTGCATGGATGCTTGAACTTTCTCTTGAATTATTCTGTGAATTCTGGACAGGTGGAAAAGTCTGTAACCTCCCTGGAAAGGTGTGGAAGTGGGAGCCTGTGTCTTGTTCTGCAGGGCTGGTCCCAGTGCCCCTCACCCTATCTTGCACACTCCCCACAGCCACCCACAGGTCCCTGGGATCCAAGGACTCCAGCCTTCTTTCCCTAAGCACACAAACTCCTGCCTGCCTAAGGCTATGTCCTTGTTCTCTCTGCTGAGAAAAATAGCTGGCTCCCTGGATCCCTGGAAGCACAAATCACTCTCTGGAATCATCACAGTGATGCGCTTGTTTACTGTCTGTTATCTCTCTCCCCACTGGGCTGGGGCTCAGTAGAGCAGGATCTTCTTTGCCCTGCTCAGCACAGAATTCCCAAAGGCTGGAACAGAGCCCAGCCAGTGAGAGGGGCTCAATCAATATTTGCTGAATTAATGAATATACGAATGAATCAGCTCTCAATGTGGTTTGAGACCTAAGCAAGGCTCTGATTTGGTGGCCATAGAGGACAGAAACCAGTCTTCTAATAATCAAAAAGACTTTTCTAAAATGCCTAAAACTCAGCAAACAAAATACATTAATCGTGCCCTATGCTGTCTTCTGGTCTGTGGCCATGACTGCCCTTCAAATACCTATCAGTCTCCTCTCAGAGTTGCACACCTCCTCGCTCCCAGTCTCTCTCTCTGTTGTTCATGATGCATTAAGGTGTACTTACTTACCATAAGTACTTCTCCTCCCTGGGTACACCTAAATGATTTCTGGAAAGATGCAGGAGATAGGGCCTGGTTTGCATGTGGGTTAGAAGAAATCCACAAAACTGTTGTGATAAGGACCAAGGTGAAATGGTCACCTGGAGTCTAGCAGGTGGCCATCTTTCTCCCTGCAGGCAGAATTTTTTATGAATGGCATGTCATATGTCAAAAAATTTCTCAGCCTGTGGTCTTACTTCTGTCACATTCCAAAGCTCCTCCAAAGGGAAATGGATGAAATGCCTTCTCCACTCTTCCACTTTTCAGGAGGGCTTTGTGGTTCCCACACCCCTGCCTCCATGTCCCTACTTCTCACTTGCCGGGTTCACAGTGGCTCAGAGAGGGATTATAGGAATTTTTTCTCCTTGGACGTATGTCACCGCCAAGACCAGGGGTCTGTCCTCATGCCAAGGGGAAAAGTAGTGGGACGCTGAATGAAAGTATGAAGAATGTGGTCAAGACTAGCAGCCCTAGCACGCTGTGGTCAGAGATCAAGTTCAAATAAGGGTGAAGGGGGGTCTGTCAAACATGGAGGATGCATGTGGGGGAAATGCTCCTTGGCCACTTCTCCTCTTTGTAGGGACAGTCTGTTATTATCATACTGCCATTTATATTATATCATTTAATAAAGAGAAGCCCCAGCCCTTCTCTCTTCCTCTGCCTCCTCATTCTTCATCTCCCTATAGACAGATGTGTGACTTAGTTAATGGTGAACATTGAGGAAATGAACAGGGTGCATCCACTTAGCTCCTCCCTCTTTCCCTTTCCAAGACACATACCTGCTATGTTTCCTCATGTCCTCCTTTGCAAGGTGGACGGCAGAAAGTTCTTCAGCCTGTCCAAGAGGGACAGGCTAAGTTCACCTTAGCCTCTATTAGGAATCCCACCTTCCTTCAGATATTAGCCACATCTCCAATATCTCCTTTATTGGTTATGAAGATAATGTTTTAACCTCCTATATTATTTTGTCTTATTTCTGTCTTACTTTTCAATAGGCTAAGAACTCAGGAAAGAGAGGGAGCAATTTATTGGATTCTTGGAACCATAACAATTATCAACATATATTCACCTTTTTTCCCACCCTAAACCCCACTAAAATGACAGCCAAAGATCTTTAAAAATTATTGGCCTGTAAGTACAAAGTGAACAGAACAGGTGATACAGCTTCCAAGAGAGTACTGCAAATTTAATTGACGGAAATAGAGGAAATCACAACACAGAATCTGTTAAAAAACGATACCTAAGAAAGTGAAGCAATGTGTACTTTAGAACCCAGAAAAAAGGCAGGCTGTGGGGACTGTGGGGACCACAGAAGTCTGGGAAACCTTGAGGCTGGAAATGGAGGGTTTTTTTTCTATCTGTATACAAAACAATTTGAAGCCCCTGCCCAATTTTACATTAAAACAATCTTTTTCTTCTGAGTATAAAAATATTAAGTAAGGGTAAGCCATTTCCAGGGAGTTATATAAAAAATAGACCATCCAACCATTTTATACTTGTTAGGATGTTCATCATGAAAACAAAAAACAAAATGGGAATTATAGGTTGGCGAGGATATGGAGAAATTGGAACTCGTGTGTGCTGTTGGTAGAAATATAACATGGTATAGCTGCCACTGAAAACAGCATGGCAGTTCTGCAAAAAATTAAGCACAGAGTTACCATGGACCCAACAATTCCACTCAGGTATATACCCAGCATAATCAAAACCAGGGACTCAAACTGGTATACCCATGTGCACATGGTATACTCAAATTTGGTATACTCAAATTTGTATACCCATGTGCACAGCAGCATTACAACAGCCAAAAAGTGGAAACAACTCAAATGACTGTCCATGGACAAACCAATAAATAAAATGTGGCCCAACCATCCAGTAGAACATTATTCAGCCATAACAAGCAATAGAGTACTGATGCAGGTGATGACATGAATGGACCTTGAAAATATTATGCCAGGTGAACTAAGACAGACATAAAAGAACAAATATTATGTAACTCCACTCACGTGAGGTACCTCAGGCAGTTAAATTCTGAGGCAGAAAGTAGAAGTTCTGGGGATGAGGGCACGGGGAATTAGTGGGTACTCTTTCATTTTGGGAGGATGAAGAAGTTCTGAAGGTAGATGGTGGTGATGGCTGCTGAACATGCTCAAAGCCACTGAACAGAACACTCAAAATCAGTTATAATGGCTGTATCTATTCAATGTATAGTTTATTGTAATTTTTTTTAATGAACCAGCTAAGCAATGGGATGCCCATCTCTAAGGGACGCTATACCTCAGCAAAAATGCTAAGAAGTTCAGAGAAGGTTTTTGCCAGGCCTCCTCTCAGAGAAAGTTCTCTAAGTCAGTTGGAAGAAGAGGTGAGGAACCCAGGAGACAGGCAGGAGTGAGGACATCTATTGCCTGTACTCCTTCTGCAGAGTCAGTATTATTCACTAAGTGGAACATTTCCATTTGGGACAGTGAGAGTGGTGCAGGAGGTAGGAAAACAGGCTAAGTTTTCCCTGGTATTTCTCCGTCCATCTTCCAATTATCTCTGGAACATGGAGCTAGGAAAAGATGTCCCCCGTAAACTACTAGTAACTCACATTCAGGTCTAGTCAGAAAAAGGCCAACAATTCAAGTGCAAATAAGGAAGAGAATAAATAAAAGTAACTGATTATTCAAACTTTGCCGAAGAATACTTTGGTAACCACCTTTTCCAAATCAAGAATTAGGAAGCATTTTTGAGAAAATAATCTTTCTGATTCCTAAATATGAAAGTCTGGCAAAGTTACAAAAGCTACTTTTTGCTATGCATTTAACATATAGCCTTTTCCAGAAAGAACCGAAAGTCAATAATCACTGTGCTTCAAAAGATTTGGTCACCGTTCTGCGATAACACCAAGTGGGACTGCACTGGTCTGGAAGTGCTATCTAGATCAGGGTCCTCAGTCTGGGCTGCAGATGGGAAGGAATACCTGGGAGTTTCAGAAGCACTAGCCCTGGCTGCTTCTGAAGACATTCTGCTGTAATTGGTCTGGGTGGCCTCTGGGACTTTTCAAAGCTCCCTGTGTGGTCCTAATATGCAGCCACTGCTGAGAGCTGCTCTAAATAAAGGAAACCAATTTCCTGATCATTGCATAAATAGGTAGATCTGTGGATGTCTAACTCAAGCAAGACCTTTATGCCAGGAAACTCTCGCCACTGTTGGCAAGGAGATTTGTCCAACCTCCTTTCAAAAGTGTTGATGTACAAGAGTACCCAGGAGCCTCTGTTTGAGGCCAGGTCACTTGAGCATGCTAACTGGAGTCTCTGGATGCTAAGTAGGTCTGCGTGAAGGAGCTGCAGCCACAGTGGGACTCCTGAGTGCCGCAGCTGCTGGGGTTGTTTTCCACGGAGGATGCCCACCTTCGCATTGGGACAGATAAACATAAACTTCTCTAATTCAGTAATCAGGACAGATAATTGCATCCTCTTAATTGTTTTCTTTTTTCATCTTAGGTTCACATTGATGGGAGACGGTAAAATTAGTCCACAAGCCATGTGAAGTTTGCTACTTTGCTGATTAAAGCTTTAATTGATTCAGAATGTTTAACAAATCAATCTCTGTGAATTACTTCAGGCTCATGGAGGCAGCTTATAAAGAAGTGCTAGGTCCAAATAAGGTTCTGAATGAGCATCATGTTAGCAGACACCCCTTCTGGTGAAGGCATTCAAGTTCTCCCTGGTATGGAAATGAGTCTTGCTTTCCCCCATTTGTGTTCAAATTACTCATTCCCTTTCTTTCTGGTGGCTCCCAAGCAGCAGGGGGTCAGCTAGAACTCACCAATCTGAAGCGCTCAAGCACTCCGCAAGCCCAAAATGCCTGCACAGTGATTACCACCCTCCTGCAAGCACATAACCATCAGGCGCCTCCTGAGAAGCTGCAATTTATAAGGATATCAAATGAACCTGCATGCGAATTCCATTTTAACAAATGTGTGTAACATAAGTAACTAGTGGAAAGTGAAGTTTGATCAGTTTCTTTCCCAGTCTTAATGCACAGCACAGCATTGACCTTTATGCATAATACTACATTCTAGATAGCAATAGATTATATCATCTTTTGTTCAGGAACATCAGGACAGTTCCCAAATCCTTACACACATCTCCTGGTCAGCCTGAGCAACTATATCTCACAGCACTGGACTGAAGTGTTACAGAATGTGGGGATTTATCATTATAACAGATCACCAAACTGTTCTCCAAAATGACTGTAGTAATTTATACTTTAATTAACAGCATTTTGAAAATTCCATTATCCTTTTACCCTGCCCAACACCTGATATTATCAAACTTTTTAATATGTTTGACAATTTGGTGAGTGAAAATTTATCTTTTGTTTAAATTTGGATTTCCTAGATTAATCTTGAGCCTGACCATCTTTTCATAAGCTTACTGGCAATATGTATCCATCTTCTATCAACTGCCTTGTCGTATCCTTTGCCCATTTTTTAATTGAGTCGTCTCTTTTCATATTTATTACCTTTATGATATCGAGCCTTTGTAGATTAACTTTATTGCAGATATTTTCTTCCAGTCTATCTCTTGTCTCAATTTTGTTTACAGGGCCCTATGTTACAGAGGTTTTTAATGTTGATGTAATGGAATATTTCTGTTGGTTCTTTCATTGATTTACATTTGGTTTCCTGGGGCTGAGGATGTGGTAGAGCATTTGTCTAGTATGCACCAGGCCCTGGGTTCTATCTGCAGCACTGCAAAAGTAAATAAATAAATAAGTTTTCTTTTAAAAGTCTTCCCATCACCATTATTCTCTATGCTTCGTGGTTTTTACGTTTTGCATTTATGTTTAATCTTATTGGAATTTACTTTGATATGTTTGGGAGAGAAGTATTGTGGACATTGTGGTCACTCCTCAACATTGAGGCAAGCCCTGGAAACCGACTCAAGCCAATGAGCACACACACTGTCCCCTGGTGTCTGTAATCATACTTGATCCTAAAGATAAAAGAGAGTTTTCATGTGAGACTTTGTCTCTTAATAATGAACAAGAAAGCAAGAAGCCCAATCCACCACCAGCCATCATCCTGTCTTTAAATGAAGTCAATGCCAAGGTCCCGGAGAGCTGAAAGAGAAGAATTCTAGTCTTTGACGACATCATGAGCCACCTGGGTGTTTGTACTGTCCTCGTATTTATGTGTGATGATAACTCATCTTACTTGAGAAACCAGTTTGAGCTGAGGTTTTCTGTAACTGAGGTCCAAACCCCCTGGACTGGATTTTACCACTCAGGCAGTGCCACTCCCCTCACAATGCAATGTGAGGTTCAAGCCCTGAGCAAGGGCCCTAGAGACGGAGACTCCATCAGGAGAAAGCTGCTCTGGAAGCAGGACTCCAGCCCAGCCACCAGGCTTGGAACAGGTGGGACCCAGATGAGCCCCCTAAATGAGCTCCTTTCCAAATGATGGCTGGCAACATCCTAAGCACAAGAAAAAACAAGGCTGTTTTAAACAACTTAATGTGGGAGTCACTATTAATCCAGGTAAGTAATACATTCATTCAATCTTGCTCCAATATCACATATTTATTACATTACAGTATGTTTTGACACCAAATGGGGACATTCTCCCATATTTTTCTTCCAGATATCATGTTTCACATACTATTATGCAACTTTGTCCACATGCAAAAATGCATGCTTGATGTATACTCACATGCACAGATCTACCTCATTACTCTTTTTTTTGGTACTGGGGATTGAACTCAGGGGTACTCGACTGCTGAGCCACATCCCCAGCCCTATTTTGGTTTTATTTGGAGACAAGGTCTCACTGAGTTGCTTAGCACCCTGCTTTTGCTGAGGTTGGCTTTGAACTCACAATTCTCCTGTCTCAGCTTCCCAAAGTGCTGGGATTGTAGGTGTGAGCCAGGTACCCAGCTACCTCATTACTCTTAACTGATCCTTTATATTCCATACTATGGATTGACTATGGTTTACTAAGATATTTATTTTTAATTTTAGAATCACTTGACAAGTTTTCTGATTGTACTGAACTTGGAGAATGTTTTTTGGGAAAAGCAGACATCATATAATCGAGTCTTTCTATTCCATGTGTGTGGTACCTCACTCTATTGGTTCCTTTATAAAATCTTTAATAAAGTTTTTCAGATCCCCATATGTTCCTTATTGGGCCTTTAAAAAATATTTAAAGGAGTGAATGTGATATTCTGAATTTTATTGTGTTGACATATTTTTCTGAGCAATTATTCCTGATGAGTAGGAAAACATATGCCCAGTTATCTTTCAGAACTCTGAAAAATCCTAATGGTCAACTGACCATTTATGCCTCTTCTTTTTCCTCCATTGTTTCTTTCTGTCCCCTCCTGTTTTTTTTTTTGTCAGTATAGTGTCAAAAGCAGACATCTTTGCCCATATTTGGACTTTAAACTTAATGCTTCTAATAATTTGTCATTGATGTTTCCAGGAGAATTTTGTTAGATGCCCTCTATTCAGTTAATGTTTTTTTCTTCTATACTCAGTCTGCTAAGAGTGATCTTTTCAAATGGAGGGCAGTTGATTTCTTTTTTCATAGTATAATTCTGAACCATCCCTACATTTCTTAGAATTCAACCTACTTGGTGACGGTATATTAACTATAATTACTTCTTGGTACACCCTTCCCTTTTCAATGTGAAATATTCCTCTTTGTCCATTTTAAAGCTGTTTTCTCTGAACTTAATTTTATGGTATTAATATTGCTACACATAATTACATGGTTAATGTTGGCCTAACATGTCTTCACATGCTTCCACTTTAACCTGTTATTTAAAAATTGTGTAAATCCTGAAAATAGCAAATAATAAAATGTTTTCCACTCCATCTGAAAAGCTCTTTCAGAGGTAGGTTTAAGGTGGTCACATTGACTGGGACTGCTGATCTGCTTGGACTAGTCTGACATTTTACCATGCTTCTAGGTTGTTTCTTTTTAAAATCTCCTTTTCTGTCTTTTCTCGAATTGATATAATTTACTCCATTACTGTTTTTTTCTCCAGTGGACTGGAAGCTATGAACCCAATTTCTATTCTTCTACTGGTGCCTTTAATTTCTAATGTTGATTTACACTCACCTTTCCTTGGTATCTAGACTCAATCACTGGGATGCTTTTGCTGCACTCCTTCCCCACCCTGACTCTGTCTTCCCCCAATCCATAGTATATCCGATCGTTGATAGCTCTTGGAACTTAAGATCTGTATTGATAGTATGGACAATAAACATTTCGATTTAACAGTGAGGTTTGGGGGATTATTTTTCCATTATCACTTCATTTACATATAGCTTTCATACTGCTGGAGTCTGTCATTTATTAATTCTTTCACAGTCTGTAGTTGGCAAGTTCCTGAGACCTTGAATGTCTGAAAAAGTCTTTACTATCTTTCATTTTGATCCCTGAAAGACAGCATAGAGTTCTACATTCTAAGTTTCCCCTGGAAACCTTACTGAAGACCCCTGCCCCCAGGATCTTTTCAGATATTGTTTTTAATTAAGTTTGTTTCTGTCTCATTGGCACCTAATGACCCCTTTGATTTGTCTTTCTTCAGATATGGAGAACTGCCTGGGATTTCTTTGCATATCACCTCCTCCACATTCTTATTATGAAAAACCTGCAAATAGATGAAAACTGGCACTGCTGGGTCTGTCTTCTATGTCTATTAGCTTTCTAAAAATTTACATATATCACATCTCCTACTCTAGATGGAACATATTCTAGAATTCCTAAGCTTGCTCTATAGGTATTTACACTTTTTTCTTTGGTCTATTGAATTTTTGTGTCAATAAACAATGTTGAATTTCTAAGACTTCAAATTTTTAATGGTTATAAATATTCCTGCAACTCTTTTAAGGGAACATAGACATTTCTTCTTTAGTTTCTTTCTACTTGCTCTATTTAATATTTCCTTATATATAAAAATATAAAAATTCCCCATTGAGTGATATCTCTTTCAGGGGGTGGCATTTCCCAGTTGTCTAGTGACTCTAGGTGCTGTGCTCACCTCTGCCTGAGATTCCGGTGAAGATTATCTGCTGTGTCTATGCACAGAAGTGAGAGTGGGGGCTGGGGGATGTGTTGATGGTCCCTTGCTTATCTGGAAGATGTCTTGAGCCTCAGGGCTCTCTCCTTTTCTCCTAGCTCTTCAGACAACTGACCTGACTCTTTGACCTTGATTCCAATATTCATGGCTCTCACTGTGGCACACATCTGTGGCCACAGCCAGCACAGCACACAGAGCATACTGCAGATGGACATGTTAGAACTTAATCACCTGAAAATGCATGTGAGTGCATCCTGCTCCAGGTGTTTCCTTCCTCTCCTGTTATTCTCACCTTTTGTAGGTTTCTTTTCCATCCAATCTTGTCTGTACTTTCTCTTCATGGATTCCTCATACTACATCCTTCTTCCTCTTTCCTGTGCATCCATGCATTTACCTACCTGTCTTTTCCATTGTATCTTTTTCTATCACTTCTATATTGGGGGTGACAGGGAGAGGCCCGGTAGGTACTTTGGTCTGACATTTGACCTAATACTCCTCAAATATTTCCCTTTCAGAAGATGATATTATAGGAAATAAAACTCTATTGTCACATCTGTGTTCTAATGCACACAGGCACTCAAGTGAGTTGTATGACTTTAAAATTTCATGAACAACATATTTCTTAAATTGCATTCTGTTCTCATTGAAAGAACTTGTTGGCATTACAGAACATGGTCACTGCTATCCTACACTAATCAGATCATCTTCAGCAGCTAATAGCTGACACTGGTAGTAAGTAGTGGGGATGTGGGTCAGGCTATGAGAAAAGGAAACAGTTAACATTTATCAAGTGCCTGCTGTATTCCAGAAGTTCTATTTCTATTACCTGATTTAATCTGCACAAATGCGTTTCCATACTGTATGGATTGTTTTGTTTTCTATTCATATTTCAAAAGTGAAGCATCTGAGTTCTGTCGAGTGTAGTAACCCTCTCTCAAGAACTAGGGTAGAGTTGAGATTTGAACTGAGGTCAGATGATTCCAAGCCTTTTCTCTCTCTCTCTTTTTTTTTTTTTTTTTTTTTGGTACTGGGGATTGAACTCAGGGGTTCTTGGCCACTGAACCACATCCTCAGCCCTATTTTGTGTTTTATTGCTGAGGCTGGCTTTGAACTCGTGATTCTCCTGTCTCAGCCTCCCTAAGTGCTGGGATTACAGGCGTGTGCCACCGCGCCCAGCTCCAAAACCTTTTCTCTTCTACCACATACCAACATCTTTCTCAGGCATGCTGTTACCAGGAGGTATGATCGTTTCTCTTGGATCATTTTTATTCTCAAATTAAGAAGTTTGTAAAGTTTCATTTTTAAGTAAATGTATACACATTCATGCATATATAAAAATTAATCACAAGAGCTTTCTAACAGAGCTTATTACAAGATTAAAATTCACTTGATTCAACAAATGCATATACCCACACACAATTTTAAGATATAAACAGACTTGCTTGTGATGTCCTTGAGAACACCCCTCTATATGCTGGATCCCTAGTAATAGATGCCTTTGCTGAATAAATGAGTGAACTCCAGATCTATATTCAGGACGACAAGCCATTTCCAAGACTAGTCTGAAGGACAGACTTTTCTATCACTTTAGCCAAAAAGTCAGCACTCTGGACATTGTCCAATGGCAAATGCTACCTTACCCACACTGCTGGGTAGGAAGGCAACCAGTCAGCTGACCCCAGTTAGCCTTCTGCCTTCATGAGACAATCCTCTCAAAAAGGCTCTGGGCGGTGAAGACTATGATGAAGGTGCATGGGTGTCAGGATAAAAATAAACACATTTTTCTTTTCTCAGACAGCATGTTTTAAAAGTAAATTTCAAGAAAATTTTTTTTCTACACAAGTCACACATCTCTCATTTTTGCAAGACTCTTGAAACTGACATATCTCCAGTGACGATGGCTGATGGGAGCTCTGTCTCCCACAATGCAATGTGTCTCCCAAACACAGGAGGATCCTTCAAAAAGGCTTTGTACCATCTATCACTCTGGGCTGGTCAGTTTCTTTTTATTTTTTCTTTTCACACATAGTAACCGTACATATTTATGAGGTACAATATGAAGTCTGAATACTAGTATACAATGTGTACTGATCAGATCAGGACATTTAGTGGCTCCATCTGCTTATCATTTCCCTATGCTTTAAGCCTTTGAGTCCCTTTCTTCTAAGTCTTCATAAAATATATAATAGGTTATTGTGAACTGCGGTCACCCTGCTGTGCTGTAGAACACTACAACTGCCCTCCTCCTGTCTGTTTTGGTACCTGATCCCAACCTCCCTCTCTTCCCGCCTCCTTCCCAGCCTCTAGTAATTCCTATTCTACTCTCTTCTGTTTAGAGATCAACTTTTTTAGCTTCCACATATGAGAGACAGCATGCAGTACTTGTCTTTCTGTGCCTGGCTTATTACACCTAACATGGCGTTTTCCAATTCCATCCATCTTGCTGCAAATGACAGGAGTTCATTTTTTTAAAAGATGGCCAGTTTTTCATGCTTTTACAGAATATTAGCCAGAACTATTCCAAAAAATCAAAATTTCAAAACGATTTAAATAATCCCAAGTAAAAATGAATAGTTGGCGTTTTCATACTCAGCTTATCACCCACCAGAGGTTGAGGACCAGCAGTGAGGCTTGTCCTTTGACTTGGTCATCAATAAAGATGTCCCATGGAAAGGAGTCTTCCAATCCAAAGTAGCCCCCCTTGTCTTTCTGTTCACTCTGATTAACTCGACTTGCACTCCGTCAGCAATCTGTCCATGCCCCAGCAGCATTAAACAGTATAAAACACACTTCGAACACATTTTTCCTATCCGGAAAAACATTTTTCCTTATTTGTCAAAATCTGTCATGGGTATGAGAATATACTACTTTATTTATAGATCATATTCTTTAATAACAACACTTTAAATCTTATTTTTCTTCCTCTGGGGGTGTCTGAAGCTATTTAGCCATTTAGCTTCAACGTCCAGTTTTCTTCCAGAGGCCATTTTTTCTGGGTTCAACCTCATTTCTACCTACGAGGCAGGTTTACTGGTGGGCTGTGTAAAATCACTGCAAAGCCTTCCCATAAATCACACATACCAAGCTGCCCAACACCAGCAACTCTTGCTGGTGAGCAAGGCTCTGTTTAAAAAATCACATCGGCACAACACTTGTGTGATTGGCAAGTTTTCACATCAAAGATATTATGGATCTCATTTATTTTTCCCTTGGGATTAGTATTTTCAAAATATAGTTCTGTTAAAGGAAAAATTTGTAACAAAGGAAGAACATAACACAAAATACAAAGCCCACACAGCATGCTTCCACCTTTATGGAATATTAAGTATAAATTAACTGTAAATGAGATTTTAAATATGTTAAGTACTTATAACATTATTAACATGAAGCAGAAATTAAATATCAGTTTCTTAAGAAATATGAAAATAGGAAGATTCCTTCATTAAAATGTTAATCTTGCCAAATAATTCAATTTACAAAAAAGACTATCATGTCTTCAAGAAAGACATTGTTTCTAAAAGCTTATTATTCAGGGTAGATAGCATCTTTGTCTGCTTTTAACAAGCTTTAAATGAATTTTAATAAAAAGATAATTTTCATTCTAACAAGTGGAAATGCCAACATATATTGTGTAGTTTTGAATCACTAATCACGGGCACAGGAAGATTTTTTTTTAGCTGGTCCATCAGGTTTGGTCAAGAACCCAGATAATGCTTAGACATTTTTTTAAAGTTGTCTAATTTGCATTCAAGACAACAATAATTAGGATGAATAACACTTTACTACCTGCCACACTCTGGTACACATGCTTTACATGTATGTACTTAGTACTGAGAGTGTCCCTAAGGTTGGTTGGTGTTGCTACCTGGAGTCAGAACATGGGACTCTTGGAGGAGAGGAAGTTTTTCTAGTTTTTGAAAAGCAAAAGCTAGAAAGGGGGAGGCTAACCCAAAGGGAACGTTAGGTTCCAGTGCTGGTGTTCGCCTTTTCCTGCAGGGGTACAGTGTGGAAGAAAATAACTTACAAATATGGAATAAAATAACTTACAAATACGGAAGAAAACACCTTCCATGGTTTGACTTGTTAGATAATATCCAGGAAACTCTACTAAGCTTCTTCTCAGCCTGTCAATCATTTGTCATTCCCACTTGTGAAAAATACATATTATTATCCCAAATTTCTGAATTCTCTTTCTAACAAAGCTAATATTTTATCAGGGTGCCAAGTGCTGCCTTCATAATTAAAGGTCTAGCCAGCTTTTCTGTCACAAATTCCCTTTGTGAGCTTTGAAACAGCGTTTTAAAAAAAGATTTATTTATGATATTTTGAAAGTCATACAGAAAGGTACAAAACAAGAAAATAAACAAACGATCTTACTACCCAAAGGACTGTTCCAGTATAGGCAATGACCAGCTACCAGCAACATTTCAATCTATATCCAAATGTGCAGCCCTCTCAGAATCATGCATCAAAATGAATTCTGCATCCTGCTCTAAATTGAAATTCACTAGTCAGTGTAAGGTTCAAACGATCTTCTACATAATATTTTCTTGTGATAGTCTCTGAAGTCAAAAATTAACATTTCAACTGTTTCAACAAATTTTCCTTGAAAGTTATCTAAAGATGAATAAATCAGTTTTCACACAAACATCCAAGAAGTTTAATTTGTGGCCTCTGAAACTGTAAAATGTCCATTCCAAACTGTGTGCTGGGCATTGTGCTTGGCCCAAGGATACATGGTCAACAAGAGGGTGTTGCCAGGAAAGGAGTTCAAAGCTCCCCAGGCAAGGCAGGCACCCAGCTCCTAAGGGTGGGCACCAGGACAGAGCACATAGCCAGCCAGAGAAGTGCACGTGGCTGTGGAGAAGCAGCGATCCCTGGGCCTTCTGGAGACGGCTGGCAGAGTAAGGGGAGGAGAGCACTCCAGGCCAGGGGTTTGCTGGAGGAGTAGTCCAGGAGGCAGGGGAGTGCCGAAGAACGGAAGGAAAGTTGAGATGGAAAGCTGCACCCTTACATATCGACTGGGGCAGGTGTGAGAAGGGTTCAACACCAGGCACAAGCTCTTGTGTTCTGGGCCTGCCTACACCCTGAGAAGGAAGTGGAGTGTTTTATAAAGAACTCCATGTCATGGCTGCCAGCGGCCTGAGGAGGCGTGGTCTTCAGAAGAGGGCCCTGTTCCCCTGGGGCCATGTGTGTCTAAGTGCCTTTCTAAACACAGCAGGTTTAAAGGAATCCATTTCCAGATAATTTACTTCATACATCCACTGTCCCGAAAGCATCTGCCTCAGAGGCACCCTCAGTTCCTCTTCTCCTGTCTTCCCCTTCATGACTTGAAAGGCATCCCCTCAGCATTCTGGCTGCTGAGGACTTGCCACCCTGAATGAGACCCTTTGAGGAAGACACGACTGTGGGAGAGTGCTGAGCCTGCTTACAGAGCTCTGGATAAAGCCTTTCTGAATAAAATCCTCCTGGGCACAAACACAAAGGAACAGTTTGAATTCCTTTTCTCAGGGCACCACCACAGAAATGCTCCTGAATCTGGCTCATTAGAGATACATTTCCAATGTTCAATAATTACTTATGAAATTTGTAGTATACTTATGTGTTTTGATAAATTGTGTCCTGTAAATCATCATCACAATAATCCAATACAAAATTAATTTTTTAACATAGAGCTTATGGTCACTAAAATTACAAATTTCATATGCAATTTTTGTGTGTGGGTGGGTATAAACACGTGCACAATAACATTCTGAGAGGGGGCAGCAGGAGTGTGCAAGCACCACCTCCAAATGACAAAGTGTTTTCCACATACTTTTGAAATACTGACGGGATCAAGTCACTACGGTATTTAGATATTCCAGTGCATCCATTCAGAAGAATGGTAACATAGTTTTATTTTTAAAGGTCAATTATTTCACACAACTATTTATGTATAAAAATTAATATTTTAAATATGTAAGGGGGTACATGGCTTTCAAACTTATTTCAGGAGAAACAGTCTGACGAGTGCTAGTACAGTGAGACAGGATGAAAATGTGGCAGCAGAATAAGGAAAAAGTCTGACAAGAGAGACAGGAAGGGGCTGGGCAGCTGATGTACCTGGTGCAAATCCTGGTTCTGCTACTTATGAGTCCTGGGGCCTTGGCAAGTAGTTTCCTCTATAAAATAGTCACCTCAGTACAGTGTGCTATTGGCCCTAGCAAACACTAAATACAATTACTATTATTTCAGAAATAAAATTAATAGAATTTAGGAACTAATGGAATAGGTGAAGAATTTGAGATGATCTATGATTTCTAGCTTGATGATGACCTTACTGAGAGAGAGGAATTAGTCTAGTCAAGAAATAATGAGGGTTGGGATTGTAGCTCAGTGGTAGAACATTTGCCTAGCACATGTGAGGCACTGGGTTGGATCCTCAGCACCACATAGAAATAAGTAAATAAAACAAAGGTGTTGTGTCCATCTACAACCAACAACAACAACAACAAAAAAGAACATATATATATAAAGGCATAATGAATTCTTTTATGTAGATGTTTGAAGAATCCACGGGACATCCAGACTGCAGCAGTGTGTGTGAATTCCAGTAGCAAGGCTCAAAACCACTGAAGGCAGGGAGAGAATTCAAGTGTAATTGACAGGTGTGAACAGAGAATAGGAGGCAAATGCACCTTTGGATGAAAACCACATTGCCTGGGAGGCGGCAGAGACAGCACAGAGGAAAAGCCAGTCAGAGTTGTCAGTGAGACAGAAAACCTGAGATGTGAGGGTGGCTAAGAGGACAGTCAGCCCTGTGCCAAGGACCAAGGAGAATAGAACCAAGGCAGACCCCAGGTTTAGAGATGAGTAAGTGAACTTTCACCTGTGATGGCAGTTCTGCTGGGGACCAGACAAGCAGCATCTAGTTCCAGCAGCCTAAAGGGACCATGGAGAGGGTGGGGGAGAACCTTCTGCCCTTCATGGCAGGGAGGAGATGGGTAAGAGAGGGATCGCTTGGTGGGAGCCAGGATCTAAGGCACAATCATCTAGGAAAAGTGCTCCACAGCCCTTGGAGTTCCTGGTCAGGTAAGACAGAGAGGAAGGAAAGAGCCTGGCCTGAGGTGGGGTAGCGCAGAGGGGCAGGGCCGCTCCTCTGGAATAGGAGGGGTGAGAATGAGCCAACCTGCCCACAGGTGAAGGAGTTCACTAGGGATGAGGGGCAGATGGCTCCTTCTCAGCAGGAATTCCAAGGCTGTGGGAGCAGTGTGCAGCAGGCTTGGGGAGGGTGGTGCACATTAAAACATCAGCCAAGATCAAAGATGAATGCTCTAGATTATTTTCAGAAATGACCTATCAGTAGATAATCAAATTCCTTAAACAAATGTCCTTCTCTTTTTAAAATCAGAGGGCAGAATTCCCTTAGCACACTTAGAATTCACACCTTATACTCTACTTATTTTCATGCAATAAACATAATTTATAGGAAATCTTTACTGCAATTCCTTTAAATAGTATATTCACTAAATACCCAAAGGGGGCAGGCCAGTGCATCTCCCTTTTCCTGGGTGTGTGCAAATGCATGCGTTGGGTATATGTTCCCAGTGACACTTTTTATTATTCAGTTCATGAAATTAAGAGAGAGAGAGAATCATTTATCAGAAAACCAAACCTATAGTTAATAAAATTCCTGGAATCTCTTTCCTCCTGAAATGTGCAAGTTACCCTCATTTACTTCAAGCAGAAATACATATGTGTTATCAAGAAATACAAACCCACCTTTCTCCTTTAAGTAATTGGGAATAAGGTCTACAATTATTAAATTGGATTTCTGCAAAGCCTTATTTGGGGAGCAGCTGAAATAAAAAATCATTTCTACTGAGCTTATTCCAGAAAGCACAATTTCAATCTGTTTATACTGACAATTCAACCATTCTAAATGTACCAGTAATTTTCTCTATTCACTCAAATGTGATTTTATTTTTATTATTTCCATCTTATACAGCAAAAACTTGTTCAGTGTTAAATAAATATTCACTGCAAGTGGAATTTCTTTTTAATTGACTGGGCTAAATTTGTTTTAAAAAGAGAAAAGGAAGGAAGGAAGAAAGTCAGTCAGTCAAATAGCATCTGTCTGAATGCTGAAGGGAGGCCTGGTGCACAAGGGCCACTGAGTCAAGAGTTGTTTTTTTCCTGTCCAGCTTCCTGCCTGACTTCCCGTTTCCCAGAATGCCTAGCATATGTAAATGTATCATTAGCATGCCCAGCATGTGTAAACTTCAGGCCACCTGCCCAGATAGACAACTACCTCTCCTCTCCATCCTTTGATGGGTTTGGATAACTTATATCCTGAGATGGTTTTCACTCTCACTTCACCCTCCATCCGAAGCAGCTTTGCCCCCAACTCGGTGTCCCTCCCTCTCTGCTGTCTTCAGCTGGGCATGCCCCAGTGTCACTTCCTGGTCATTGCTGGGCCCTCTTGTCTGAGATGCACCTCGGTGCAGCTAACCCACTTTGCCCCTCTGGACAGGCAGTGAAGCCCAGATTTTCAGAAACTTCCTTTTCTGTCTGTTGAGTGATGGCAGATGTTTTGCTGAAGTGTCTATTATATCTAATAAAGAACCACATTATTAGCTCTTTTCCTGGAAAAAATTATTTGGTGAGTGATAATTTGATTAATTCAGGAGGCTCTACTCATAATGGATTCTGAATGCAGAATTGCACATCTTATAAAAATTAAGGCTCCTGTTTAACCAGCAGCCTGGTAGGTAAACGGGTCAGCCTCTGTCTCCAAGGCCTTAGGCAAACAGCAAGGTTATGCTCTGGAACTGAGGCTGGACAGCTGCTGTTTGCATTGAATGGTACTTTTAAAAAGTGAATTTTCTTTCTCAACTCTACCTTGTTGAAATTATAGTTAGGAAAGTGGGGTTTTCTTTAGTGAAGCTGTATTTCACAGTTCCCAGTTACAACAGAGATTAAAATGCAGGAAGTTGTACATCTCAGGAAGAGCAGTGCAAGTGGGGGTTCCAAGTCGGATGGTCCTGAGAGCCAGCGCAGCACCTCAGGTTCCCCTAAGTCTTAGCAGTTAGACTTGGGGAGGTGCTAGTAGGGCCATTCTTCTTCTTCCGTCTCCTCTTTCCTCAACGTGCAGTTCTCCTTTTCCCTAGGTGGTTACTAGTGAACTGGCATTCTATATTGGGGTAAGGAGATGCTTAATCAGTGTAATAGTTATATTAACTTTTGTGTATATTCTTCACCTATCTATTCTACAAATGTGTCTTAATTTTGTTCTGCTCATAAAACAAAAATTTAGAATTCAAATGATTTAAATTCCTCACTTGAGGAATTTGATGGGAGATTCAGAACGGAAAACTGAGGTCTGGATCCAAGCAGCTAAAGAGCATCAGTGTTTCGGAGCTTCATCACAAGGTGAGTTCTCTCAGAAAGACTCATGCTCTGAGTCTCGAGGCCGGCTTTATAATATGGCCTTTTTGTATAACAATGCCTGAATGCCCATGATAATATTGTTTCAGCTCTAAAAGAAACTAATTAATTTTCATCAAAAGCATTATGAATAAAAAAATCAGATGTGCTAAAAATGAATTAAAAGTAATAAAGGAATATCATCAATTGAAAACAGGTTGATTTTACTTAATTCAGAGAAGAAAGAGCCAAGTCCTATTTTGCAGGTGATGGGACTTTAACAATTTCTTCTCCACAATAAAAGCTCCTTTTTTAAAAAAAGCTAGAGACAAAGTTAATAAATCATATCCCATCTATGGTTATAAAATAGACAATCGGAAGCCAAGAAATTCAACTTAGCCTAGAAGACAAAGCAACATGAGCTAGTACTATGCAGAATTCTGGAGTAAATATAAGTTAACAAAATGCTGAGGAAAGGGGTTCTAGTTTCCCCTTTTGGGTTAACATTGGGCTCCAAGCAAAGACTTAAGGTTAAGGTCCATCCCTGTGTGCTAAGCCAAACTCCCGTGTACAGGAAATTGAGACCCTAAGGAAGGCAGGGCTGCGCAGAGTTATGGACAATCTTCTGCCATTATGTTCCACAGGCATGTTTTCAGAAGTCCAGCTGCCAAAGAGGTTTAAGCAGTTGCTGGATGCATTTCCAACAAATGAAAATGTGAGTTGGGCCACCTGCTTCTTTTTGGTTGATAGGTCTTCAACCACGGGTTGAGAATCCCTCCCCAAAGGGGCAGGTTTGCATTGCTCTGGACCCTACACATGTTGTGGCAGATTTCTGGCAGTAACTGTGGTGACAAAGACTGCTCTGTCCTAGCCTTGGTTCATGTGTATCAGTGAGCACAATTTCAGGGAAGCAGAAGTGAAAGAGAAGGAGTACGATTCCCTTGCTCTCAAACAGCATGTCAGCTGGCCCAGGTTGTTGGTCTGATCGGATGACCAGACCTTTCTCAAAGTGTTTACTCAAGTCACCCTTGGTTACCACAAATGTTCCTTGATCATTACCATAGGGCGTGGGGCACCTGGGTTTTAGACAAGTCCCTCCCATTTCCAGAGTGTAGCAGAACTTGGGATCCTCACAGTGTCAGCAACAATTGCATGAGGTAGTCCAGCAGTTGGTCCATGGAGCCCTTGTGTATGCTCTGAAAAAGATGTCATCTTCCAGGACACAGGACTTCTGGCAGAACAGAGCTAACCCTCAGGTTTAGGGACAGGAAACACACACCTAGAATAGCCAGTGGGAGGATGGTGAGGATACTGCTGGGGACTTCCCTTTACCACTGCTGGCCAGGCCCTCCTGCGGAGGGACAGTACTGTGCAACTATAGTTTCAGCTGGCAGCAGCAAATCACTGGGACCCACCTGTGATCAGCCTCGGGGTTTTGCTTCTCTGTCAGCTGGTCACAAGGGATCCTTCCCATTGAGGCTACAACCTTGAGGTGAGGGACAAGTGTTCATTATAAAGAACTAGGGACATGGAGTCACCCCCTATGTAATTTATTTCTGCCTTCTTTATTTGTCTGGGCCTGGCTCCACATGTACCATTTCCACCATCCAATGGTTTGCTCTTGCACCTGATCAGCTTCAGATTTGGAAAAGCTGACATTGCCTGGTTTTTGATAGGTGGTTCTGGTTCCCAGTCACCTGGTGCTCAGTGTTATTAGGGCCCAGAAACTCATTAGAGCAAGACATTGGTCCTTCTCAAATAATGAACAGTTCTTTTCTGCAGAAAGAATGATCTTGCGCCAGAACTCAGGGCCTAGAAGAGCAATTCTGACAGGGCTTATCCAACAAAGATGCCTCGAGTACATCAGATTTGTCCACCTCTACCTCTGTAACTGGCAGCCTTCTGAATTGCTCAATACACAGGTGCCCAAGGATGAACAGGCATGTGGCACAAGAGAATAAGCATCTCGCTATAAGCTTGTGCCGGGATAAAACAAGCTGTGCATTCAGGATCCCTGTAGAACAGATGTCCAGGGTCTTGGACACAGGGAAGCCTGTGGTGAAAGTTTCAAGAACTCTCTCATTAAACTGGATCTCTGGGTATTTTATTCCTAGCCATGTCCCTAGATTAACTTGAAGCCCAAAACACCATGGGGTTGGTTGGTGGAGATTTTCTTTAGAGTAGTCCTCCTCAAATTATAGTGAACATCAGAAACACCCAGAACCTTGGTTAAAACAAGACTTCTGGACTCCACTCTCAGATTTTGGTCAGTAGGCCGAGGATGGGTCCTGGGAATCTCAATAAGCATCCAAGTGATGCTGATGCTTCTGGGTTGGGGATCATATTTCAACCAGCTCTGCCACTGAACCTCTCAGTAACAACAGAACTTTGCTCCACCACTGAGGTGGAACATTGGGAATCAATCACACTGGCATCACCTGGGAGCTTGTTACGAATCTTGGTTTTCCAAATTTTCATGTGTATACAAGTCACCTAAGGATCTTGTTAGGATACAAAATTTGCTTCTGGGAGGAGCTCAGGCTTCTGCATTTCTAAGGAGCTCTCACAATGGTGCTGATATTATTGGTCCAAGCACCATACTTTGTTTAGTGCAGTAATTTGCCACTCTTGGTATATATCAAAAACACCTGTGGGGGTGGGAGGACGGCCTGATCAAACTCAGGTGACTCTTATGGGATCTAGAGTTAAGAAAATGTTATATATTTAACATATTTTTCAATGTTGTTACATTTTCTTGATGATTTTTATTAAAAGTATAGGCCTAGCACCTTTTCCAAAGGCCTGGTTTGCCCATCATCTGATCTTCCAGTGTTCCCACCATTCTGACAGGCCTCAGCAGGACTCCTTCCCCACCACTTCTCTTCTCCCTCTCCTCCTCTATTTCAACTTTAATTTCAAACTAAGCACAGACTTCTTACTACCACGTTCATGGAACACGGCCTTGAAATATTATGGAATTTTCAAAATTCCATAAAAGAATTTTGAAAAGAACCATCACCTTCACTTATTTTAAGTGTCTATTTAAGTGTGTAAGTTTCATTTCCAGTGTACGGTAAACAAAACTTTAGATCACTCTTTCATATGCTTTCAAAGAAACCTAGAAACCAATATGATTTGATACCTACCATCATCCACTTAAAAATCTCCTTTTTAACAATTGAAAATTTTACGTCATTCCTTTTTCTCCTTCAATACAGACCTAAAAATTTACCATAATATACATTAAGCTTTGAATGTCTTTTATTTATCACTGAATCACATCTCTCTATACAAAAAGGATATATATTTCAATAACTTTTTAAAAATGTCCTATGAGCCTACGTGTTAAAAATTTTCTAGATTGGTTATCCATTACAATTATTATTAATAATCATATTAATATACATCATGGCAAGTTTTAACAAATAATTATTAAAAATAAAAAGTAAAATCTATTAGAAATATCTAATTCATCCTAATGAGATGAATGGAACTGTTATTTTTTAATTAGTTCTTGCATTCATGGATGAATATCATTTCTAGCTAAAATGAAAAAGCATTTGGCATCAATTTTATTTCTATTTTTCGTTTTTATAAATGTATGCTCTGAGAAATCTTCTTTTCATAAATGGATGGGAATGGAAGGGGTTTTGTCATAACAATTTCACTTGATTCCTTGACATTATTTGGATTGCTATGCCCATGATCACATAGTAATTTATCAGCAAATATTATTTTAAATGATCTATTGGCTGACAACTTGATTAGGTCCTCTCTCAATTTTGTTGTAAGCTAAGAATTATAAGCCTGACTTGTAAGGGAATTCCTTACCCGGTCAGTAAAGTCATCTACTTCCTCAACACTGCCTTGATACTTGAAGTTATCCTTTCTCTGACTAGTACAGGACTTTACAGTCCACAGCAATACATCAGGGAAGATTAGGGCTTGGTAGGAAGAATGTTTTTCTTTTGGAAGATGGAAGAAAAGCAACTGTGGAAGAAGAATCCATTCCCCCACTACAGATACTTTCTCAGCAGATCAGTTTGGGAAAAGAATGCATATGTAAATTGAAGTGTGGAAACTGATTCCCTTAAAATCATCCAAGATCAAATATTTTAGAGACAGAGTAGATTTAAAATTTTGTCATTCAATTTCTACTTAATGAAGATTGATATCCAGACTGGCACTTAGGTGGGCCTGGAGATAACATTTGAGTAAAGGTGATACTTAAAGTCCCAAGAAGGAGATCTCCAGGGCAGAAAAACAAAAAGAAAGATGGAACAAAACAAGGCACCAAAAAACTAGATAACGGAGACTCCTCACATGTGGGGTGAGGAGAATCAAAAGGAGTGATGGACATCAAAGAAGAAGGAGCTAGAGGAGAAGACCAAAGCCAGGGAGGAGGTATCCAGGGAAGGAGTGTGGAGAGTCAAGCAAGGGAGAGGAAGACATGGCTCACTGCAAGCTTCCTCCATTCATGGGACAAGTGTTTACTGAGTCATTGTGTCACCTGGGGAAACAAGAGACAAAACCCCTGCTCTTGAGAAACTTAAGAGCTGATGGGAGACAAAGCCCACACAGTGGCTGACTCTTGGAAAGAGACTGCATGAAAGGTGGAGTCTTGCTGGGAAGACCCGTGTGAAACAAAAGGAACAAGTGATTACAACAGTTCCTAGCAGCACGAAGCACCATTCTCCCCAAATGTCCTTTCCTTAATCATCTCACTGGTGACACATCTCTCTATAAAAAAAAAGATTTTTATAGAGTTCTGCTAACGAAGCTTTCCCAACCTCAGAAGAATTAATAGCCCCTTTGCCTGTGCTCCCGCAGGGTTCTCTGTATAACTCCATAGCATCTGGCACTCCACACATTGTCCCCTTCTTGATTCATGAGGCTGCCTCTCCCAGCCAAGGGGGAGCTCCGGATGGGCAAGGTCCATGAGTCGTCTTCATTTGGCTTCCTCAGGATCAAGCATGAGGCCTGGACATCAGCCCTTCAGGCACAAACTTAACAGGTGGACATGATGCAGCAAATCGTAATGCCTGGAAAGGGTTTGAACAAGTAGAACTGCTTCCTAGATTTTTATCAAACATAAAAGTAAACAAACACGCTTACTATCATGATTTTAAAAGCTACTATAACTAAAATGAACAAAGATGCAAAAGGCCAGAAGATTGCCTATTCACCTCATTTCTTTATGATGGTGCTGTTTGTGCCTATGTTTTGTCTGAGGCCATTTTTTCCATCAGGAGTTCTCTCAAGTACGAAGTATGAAACCACTTACACTTTCTGAAAGCAACTATTAACAAAAGGTTAACTTATGCATGTGGTTTCTATACCTAGATCATTCTGACTAATCAGGACGGATAGGAATGGAGAGGCTTGAATTCTGGAGCACATCTGTGCTGGACACTTCCCCAAATGAAAGTCAACCCTCTCAATTAGTGAAACCACAGTGACAGCCTGCAGAGAACCGGGACTGCAACCATCTTTTGCTGAAAGGTGGGAGTGGCACAGGGTGGGGCATGTGGCCTCAGGTGGGAGCCCCCTGCACTAACAGCATCTCAGTCCACAACCACCACCATTTATACCCAGATGGAGGGCTCTCTTCTCTGACTCCTTTGTGTCCAGCTCCTGTTCCTCAAGTCCATGCTGGGAAGACATTCATTCTTTCAAGGGTTTCACTTGAGCTTTGTGCTCCTGGTTTTGTGTTTGTATCTTGCCCTCTGGGAAAATCACAAAGCCATTACAGCCTTCAGACTCCCCAGGTGGTCATTCAGGCTTATAACCGAGGTGAACCAGAAAATTCCCAGCTCACATTTTTATGATTCTATAAAACTACATAAAATAATAGTCCTTGGAATAGTCTTAAAAGGCTACACCTGCCAGATATTCCTAGGCAAAAGAACAAGTTGCGCTGACAGTCAGGGGCTATAGGGTTTTCTACCCCTTCCCATGTCCTGTTCTGCCAAATATGGAGCTACACAGGCTGGAAGAGTAGGAGCTGATTTGTACTAAGACTGCTCCTGAAGATCACAATAGGTAAGAGAGTGCCAGCAGAATAATTATCTAAAAAAATCATAGGCAGAGACTATTGCTAAGAACTCACTAATTAGAGCACACAATCTACATCTTTGGATAAGTTCTGGCTTCTATTATTTCTGATATAAATTTCACTTCTTTCCACCTCAGAGAAAAAATGTTTTTGGAAAAATGAGGAGTCCAATACTGACTCTGGCTTTGGTAATGGACTTCAAAGTTGCTAAATGGTCTTTCACTGTAATGCATACTTTACCTAATTTTCCCAAGGCTTGATTTAGTATTCTCAACCACATTGTAAAGATCTACAATTTTAATTACCTGCTGTAATTGCCTTCTATAAGAGCCAGAAGAGCATCATTTATAGTGATCAGTAATAAAACATTATGACTAAGTGGTAAAGGTAGAAATGAACTGTGATCAGAGGTGACCACTGTCAGGCTGTATATACTACAGCAGCCAGATTAATAAGTTTCAACATGATTTTAAAAATCAAAACCAATTCTACACTACAATTACTCTCAATAAGTAAAATAGTGAGTCTCTTAATTTAGGGTTCCAAATCAAGCCATCTAACTCTGTAAGTCTGTTTAGTTTGTTTTCTCATTTATATAATGGGGATAAATAATGCTGACTCCATAGTTTCTTAATTTTAAAATTTGGATTAAATGTGGATTAATGTTTTAATTGAGTATTATATTTGCATGTTTATAGTAGACATTCAATAAATGACTGCTACTGTCACTACTGTGACATGTTTTCACTATCCTTTGGGCCTGATCATGTCTTTCCATCAGGCTTACGAGCTGAAGTTAAGTTACCACAAGATACCAGGCATACCCTCAGCATAAACACCATACTATTATGGCAGTGTTTGGTTTCACCCTACATGTTCCCTCCAAACCAGAAACTCACATAGTCTCTTTTTTTTTTTCCTGAAAGATGAGACAATTTGCCCAGCAAATCAGACATGTCTGGATTTTGAAAATCTCAAAAATTCTTAAAGTTGAGAAAAGAGACAGGAGCTTCTTAATTAGCATCTTCAGAATACTGAACTGTTTCATAAAAGGAATTCAGGGAAGGGTAGAACTGTTTAGCCCACAAAGTAAGTAAAAGCCAAACAACTGTGGTATATATACACAGTGGAATATTACTCAGCATTTTAAAAGAGAATTATGGCATTTGCAGGTGAATGGATGGAGTCGGAGAACATCATGCCAAACGAAGTAAGCCAGACCCAAAAAATCAAAGGCCGAATGTTCTCTCTGATAACTGGATGCTGATCCATAATGTGGGAGGGAGCATGGGAAGAATGTAGAAACTTTAGTCAAAGGGGAGGGAAGGAAGGGGATGGGACATGCAGGCAGGAAAGATGGTGGAATGCAACGGACACAAAGCCCTAGGTCCTTGTATGACTGCACATTTGGTGTAACTCTATATTGTGTACAACCAGAGAAATGAAAAGTTGTGCTACATTTGCATACAATGAATCAAAATTCATTCTGCTGTCATGTGAATCTAGTTAGAATAAAGGAAAAAAAAGCCAAACACCAGGGAACTAACCAGGATCATCTTTTGTATTTCACTATCAAATAAATACAATTTTCTATGAAAACTACATTTATAACTAACAAGTAGTTCTGTGTCTCATCTCAGCTGGTAACCACTGCTTTGTTTAGGAATTCCCCAGATAAGATGTGTAATGGATGTACGCTAGTGCTTATAGAATGATTGCAAAGAAAATTTAATATTCCATCCCACTTGTTTGTGGCCTTTATGGGTTTCTTATCTTTTCTTATTATGGCAGGAAAAACAGAACCAGCACTTTAACATATGCCACATCCAAAGTGATTAGAGTTGGGAAGTCACCGCATGAGCAAGTTACAATGTTGAGTCCCTCTCAGTATGGTGTAAGTTCTGAAATGCCATGTTCACATATTATGAGACTTTCAATGAAATTATCTCAAACTCCCTGTCAACTGAATTCAGGCATGTAGCTGTTGGCTAAGTTTGCGAAATTAGATCCCAGAGTCAAGGGTAAACATTATTAGGGCTACTTCAAGTTCTAGCCCTTAAAGTACCACAATTAGAGGACTCCCACGCTTAAATATCTGAGCATAATAATTTAAATTGGTACATTTAACAAGAGGGTGAGAGGGAGGGTAGTTCGGTAGAATTATTAAAGCTCAGCTTTGTGGAGGAGTTTGTAAAAAATCTGATTAGGCAAATCACTGCCAAATGATACTCTGTGCCCTTAAATAATCATAACCATAATTGGGAGAAGTAAATGAATACTTATGGTCCATTTACTGAATCCAACTGGTCAGTTCTGCTTGGTAATGAATTCTCCTGAGTGCCTACCTTACTCCTTGGGTAGAGTTTACTCACCATGCAAAACCTGCACAGCAGCTCAACAGTAACATCTGGGAATCAGTGAGTTTGATCATGCACATCAGTTGTGTAAATCCAGCGGGACAGATCTTATTTCATATCCTATGTGGTGTCCTGTGTAGTGCTGCTCTGATGAAATAGCCACTGTATTATTATAAACTTTAACTTATTGTTGTGATACCCCACTAGCAAGCACTGACTTCAGGCTCATCTCCCATTACACCCCATAGTTAAACCTGTGTTCAATGATCACCCAAATGTGCCTCACCAGGCACCCAGGGATGTCAACTTCAAAGCCACACATGTGTGGCCAGCACACTGGTATCACCTAGACTGGATGTCTACTGGAGTGATTTTAGCATCAAAACAGAAGACCTCTGCTTTTAGAAACAAAGAGCCAGGCCCCTCTGAAGCTGGAGTGTGGTGGAGCTCTCACATAATCTGCAATGGAGGAGAGCTGGCTGGTGCACACCCCTCACCCCAAGTTTTGTCTTCTCCTCTGGCTTCCCTTGCTTGCATGAAGAGCAAACTCAGCCTCTGAAGTGCATGGAGAAACCAAGGTTTGGGGTCACAGAACCCTTGATTGAGTCCTCAACCTACTATTTCACATTCTCGTGACTGGGTCCATAACCTTCCTCTGTATACTTGGCTTGAAATGGAGCTGGTTCTTGTTTCCAGGGCTGTTGTGGAACTGGGCAAGGAAAACACATGTGAACACATTTATCTGGTACTCAAGGAAAGCTAGTGCCCTCATCTATCTGTGCCCTGGGAGGATCATGTAACCTCACTTTATTTAGAAATTATCACCAAATCTGCATATAGCTTAGGACAGTTTATGTTTCTAGATCATCTGAAAAAATCTGTAAAACTATCTTTTCCATGTTTTAGGTTGACATCTAAAGTTTTTCATTATAAATTTGAGGGGCTGTAAATAATATAATTTTCAGTGTATTTTAATATTCTGGTATACTTTTAAATAAAATAAAACTATTGCTATACTCTTTTATATGTATTCAAAGGAATATAAATATTTGATGGAACAGGTCTATAGATTTGATACACATCATCACCCAGTCTAAAAATACAGAAACAAGTTCTAACTCTTAGTAGTAAAAAATTTTACTATTTCTTTTTTTCTTCTTTTTGAATTTGTATTTCCATGCTTCTCCTCCTCAGAATTTTATCCTAAGTTACTACATTTACTGATTGAAAGCATCTTATTGATCACTCCATCATAGTCTCTGAAAAAATATGTGCATAAAATTTAAATTTTACCCAGGGGCTGCATGACTTTGGGAAAAACAACAGCAACAGCAACTCTTACATTGAGTTATTGTCACAGTTATCACTGATTCTCAACCAAAAAGTTTTGATGAATATTTTATATATTTTTAAAAAACTGGAACTGGGTCTCTCAACAAGATGGATAGTGAAATTTAACCCTAGTTCTAATCCTACTTTTATTTTTTATAGATATAACTGCTGTAAAATTTTGTTCAAGTAAGGTTATGAACAGGAACAAAAGGAATTTTGTCATAGATTATCTCTTCATTCTTTAAACTGCTGAGTTATAAATCAAAAGTCACTGAGTCATTTACCAATTGGGACAGGCTGATTGTTCAAAGAACAAGCAAACATTAAATCTCAGGGCTCAGAGCCCAGAGCTGTGTCTCTCACTCCTGGACCAGTTGTGCTGGAGTGCTCCTGTGGCAGGCTTTCCACATGCTGATGCTCAGACCACAGTGCTTCCCTCCTGTGGCTCCACCCTCTTGACCTGTGGTCTGGACAGGGAAAAGCCTAAAAGTGACACACTGTATTCCATGCATGGGCCCCCAAACTGCAAAGGAGATGGAACTGCCTAGGTCCTGTCTCAAGAAAAAGGGGACTATCACAGTTAGCAGTCATTGAAAATATTTGTAGGGCTGGGATTGTGGCTCAGTGGTAGAGCGCCTGCCTTGCATGCGTGAGGCACTGAGTTCGATCCTCAGCACCTCATACAAATGAATAAAATAAAGATATCTGACCATCTACAACTAAAAAAATTAAAAAAAAAGAAAATATTTGTAATGAAATGTCATCTGGCAATGCATCTAGGTCCCACCTCGCTTTGTACACAGGAAAGAACTAAAAAACCTGATTTACAGAATGATTTATTTCTCAGTTATTAGAGTCTTTCACTTTCTCAATTCTGCCACTGACATTTAGAATCACTCCTCCATTTGGCCTCTGGGTATTTATACCATCAGATAATGCTCATGTTGAAAAGCAGGATGAGTGACACATGAGCCTTCCATGTTGTACATGAAGAAAAGGACAATTGAGAGAAAGGTCACCCAGGTATCCTCAGAAAGACTTTTCTTTTAGAGTGTATGAAAAGACCTGGACAAATTCCCTGAGAATGTCATTTGCCTGCTTACCCCTCTGGAAGTCCTTGTGGGCTCTAAGTGGGACAGCCCAGTGGGAAGATGCTGCCTTGGGAGACCAAGGATATTGGGCTATTCTAGATTTGTTCAAGAGTTCAGGGCAAATACTGGTCACAGTTGAACCTGATTCTTTAAGGCTTTCCCAGGGCAAAGCAAGGATGGGATAAATCACAAAAAGGAAAAAATAAATAAATAAGAAAAGCTAGGGAGACTAGGGAAACAGCATGAAGGGGCAACAGAAACAATCTAGTCTTGGTGTTGGAGTGTGGGGAGAGAATTATGGACTCATCTCTTCAGTCTTTGTGGTCTTTTTTCTTTTTCTTTGTTTTGTCTTTACTGAAGTCTTGTTGATAGTTACCAGTTGTCCTCAGAGTTCAACCTCATTCATCAATCCACACGTGCATGTGTACATTTGGGGTTCAGGAACAAAATATTAGAATTGACATTTTAATTTATGTTCTTAAGTAAAAATAAGGCAAACATTGTTCATCATGCAGATCCTGTACGTAGTTGTGTGGTCACCTCTCATACTCTGTATGGAAGCTATCCCAGGGGCATCTGGGTGTACTCACTTATCAAGAAGGGGACAGGATGCCCTCCTGTGCCTGACTGCTTTCAGAACACTCCAACAGGCTATGGTTTCACCTTTGCCAGCAGAAGTGGAGTTATCCATGTGGATATTTAGTTTGAATTAAACTAATTCTTGTGGAGTGGATATCACATAACCAGGAAACACATTTCTCTGCAACCACAAATCATAGGAATTTGGCCAAAAAACTAAACATCATTAGGATGACCAGGTCAAATAGGAATTTCCATTCACAAAGTATATATCATGCCCTGAAATATCAACCAAAGGTGGAATGAAATTTTTATGATGAGCAGGATACATAAAACCGTTTACACTTTGCCTTTCTCTCTTTGATATGACAGCAGTGCTTACAACTTCTACATAACTAAGTATTTCTAGGTGAGGGGTAACGCCTGGGGTTCATTTCCTGATGGACTATGTATACAGGCACTATACAGTGCAGAGCCCCAGACTCGGTCCTGTCCATCAGTGGCTCCAGAGGCTGGAACAAGCACACACCTCTGTCTTCTTACACACTCAACTTAGCAGATTCAATATCTGGCTAAATCATTAAACTCATGACTTCACTATAAAATACAGTTTCTTTTTTTATGTTATCTGAAAATTCTGGCAGTACAGCATTATGCAACCTATAGAGTTGCCGCTTAATTCTAAGCTGATCACCTGGAATGTGGGTCCTGTCCCCAGATAGATTTTGAGTAAGACTGTATTTCAAACTGTTCCTACTACTTTAGGAATTCAACTTATGTCAGAGTCCATTTGAAAGGCTTATGCCTGCCCCTTCTCCCCCTTTAATGTTAATGGCATAAGGAAAATGAGATAGAATTTTATCTAGGCACACAAAAGCCATGTTTTACAGGGCAGTCCTCTCCAATGACTGTGCAAAGACATTATTCTCAGGAATCCACTTTCAACTACTAACCATATATGAGGTCTGCAGTTAAATTAGCATTATAGAGGACAAAAGAATGTTAAGTGGTCTTCAGAATTAAAAGCAAGGGTTTGTCAGCCCGAAGGAGGATCAGCTGAAATGATATCCTATCTGCAAATGTTGTTTGAAGAGGAGACATTAAAATGAAAGAGGTGAAAAAAGCAGGAAGGAGAGAGGCAGTCATTTCTTTTTTAATCTAAGCTTCATCCCTAGTAGAGAATCTCATTACACTGGACATTTTGAATATTGGATCAGAACTGATGATGTGTCTGAGGTATGTACAATGGCACTTAAACAATGATTGATCACTCTACAGAATTCTTATCTCCTAACTATAGGCTTTTTAAAAAAAAGAAGAAGAAGAAGAAGAAGAAACTCCCATTCACATATTAATTCAGTTCAGAAGATTTGATCCACAAAAGTGAACTCAATGTAAAATCTTCAAAGTAGGACTGAAAAACAGGTTGACAGGTTTATAAAGCTTGCCTGGGTTTGACCTCAGAATAGAAATGTCTACTCTCAGGCGAGTCCAGCCCAATTCTTTTTCTGGTGTGCATTTGAGCTGCAGGAGCCAGCTATGAAAAATTCATACAGGATGCTTTGGCAGTCCCACCTATGTCCTTAACATCTGCTGGCTTCACATCACATTAGAACTTCAAAGTGAATCTGCCCCTATGAAGGCAGCAAGCTTTCCCTACTGGCCAGAGATGGAGAGCTCAGAGACCTCCTAGACTTCCCGAAAGGAACAGCTGTGCTGCTCAGGCTGCAGTTTATCTTCTTAACCACACAAACAGGGAAGAAGCCTTAAGACATAAAAATACCATCCATGAAAAGAGTACAAAACAGCAGGTGGGGCCACTACAGGGCTGCATTTCACTTCTAACACTCTTGCTACTAAAAATTTATTTATTTTTATCCATACTCTCTTTATCTTTTGCTTCCCACAAGCTTCAAGCATAGCCAAAATATTCAGTAACTGGAAAGGTGGTGAGGATTTTGAATTTTGAGGTACGCAGCTGTTCTGGAAATATTTTTCCTCCCGTTGGCGGGGACAGCACATGGCTCATCTGCATGCTCCGAGACAAGGCTAGCCTCACTGCTCCACTCCAATACCCTGCTGTCCCCACAGAGGGGAAGGAGCCACTGTGAAATTAACTACGGTGCAACCCACCAGGTATCTGACTCCTGGTACCCTGCTATCTGACTGTAGTCCCTATACAAAGGTCCTTAGTTTTTTCTCCTGACACCAAGGAAAAATTTATCTTCGTTAAATAATAATTGGCTGTAATGTCTTTTGATTCTTCAGAAATGCTGGCTGGCAAATTAAAAAAAAATCATCAATCTTGTTGGTGTTTTCACAAAAGCTTATCTCAGGATAAAAAGATGTCTAAGTCCACAGACACACTATGTCTTGCCAAGGTGCGAAAGGCTATTTTGAATATCTAATTTCATAATAAATCCAGGGTGGTGGAGGGCCTGCAGTGCTACCCAGGCATCAGGGGCCAAGCTGCGACTTCCACTGCTGACAGCATCACCATGGTCCAGACAGAACCTAATTTAAACACGCAATTCTGGGGAGTTCTACAGATTTATCAAGACTTCTGATCTTTAGAGGTTTTCAAAATAGAACTTTTAGTGGGAAAATGCATAATTGGTGCCATTTAACATTTAGCTAAATCCAATTTGTCAAAGGAAGGTTCTCCTAGGAATTAAATAAGGAAGTTTTCCTCAAAGTCCTTCCTTCCCATATTGTACCTAGTCCTGATAAAAAGCAAAGAATATATAAAGGAACAAAATGTGGATTTTCCCCCAGTCCAGATCACCAACCTCATTATATCTCACCTTTTACACATTCTCTCTGGTGCCAATGAAAAGATAAAAATACACACTGCAACAAAATGCAAGCCAACTAATCATAATATTTATGAGCAGCCTGCAATATACTTTTAGTTGGAGTAGAAACTGAAATTATTGAAAAAAATCTACATATTCTAATTATCCAATGCCATGGTATTGCATTCATATAGCAATTTGCAAATGCACTGCACCAGCTTTTTTTTCTATAGGCTGTCAGAATGGCCTATAGGAATCTACTAAGTGCAAACTATTTTATAACTTTGTATGTTGAGTGTACCAGAATTTTTGTGAAATTATGTTTTGCCTCTTCTAACAAACTGAGACCAATTTCTTTGTTTCTGACTCAGAATTCTACCATCTTTGACTATTATTATTTATATCACAATTGAGTGCTAAATCAGATTTGCTAAATAGAATAAAAATGGCTCTAGTTGCAAAACTTGAAAATCACTAAAAATAATCATGATCTACTTGATAATATAATTTTGATCCTTTGTTATTACTGTTGAAAATATCTTGATAAATCATATTCATTTCTCCTTTGACTCTTGACTCAGATGATCCTTTAAATGGCAGTGCATCATGCACTGGATTTAGTGAACTCCCATTTAGTCAATGGGCATAATTCTCAAAAACATTAAAAAGGTCTCACTGATTCTACATCTACCCAGCCTGGGGAGCAGGATTCAATTCCTGGGAATTAAGGGGCCAATGGCAGGATGAAGCACATGCAGCTGGCCAGATCATTTACCAGGATTTGTTATGAACATTTCACCCTGTAAAGTCTACTGGGCCTAACACAGCCCTCCTGAAGGACCATGTGGAGCAAACTCCACTGCTTGCATGCCATGCACTTTTCAAACTAACCAAAGGGGTAAACCTTCAAGCATTGTTCAAAAAGACAAAATCTGCTAATATACAGCCAGACCCGTACAATTCACTCTTGTATAATGCAACCATAATATTTTGAAATCCACCATCTGGCATTACTATTACCCAATCACATTTTCTCAACAGTATAATAACTGCATTTTGTACCATGAAGCTTCACACTGTCAACATTTGATGACATGCCCTCTACTTTGCACATGTGGATCCAATATAGTTCAAAGTTCCTGCTTTGGGTTATTTTCCCCTTCTCTAGCAATTAACTCCTGCTGTACAATTTCAAAGGCCAAACAAACATTTTTTAAAAATATTTTTTTAGTTGTAGATGGACACAATAGCTTTTTTGTTTGTTTGGGTACGGGGGATTGAACTCAGGGGCACTCAACCACTGAGCCACATCCCCAGCCCTATTCTGTGTTTTATGTAGAGACAGGGTCTCACTGAGTTGCTTAGCGCCTCGCCCTTGCTGAGGCTGGCTTTGAACTTGTGATTCTCCGTCTCAGCCTCCCTAAGTGCTGGATTACAGGAGTGCGCCACCATGCTCGACTCACAATAGCTTTATTTATGTATTTTTATGTGGTGCTGAGGATCGAACCCAGTGCCTCACACTTGCGAGGCAAGTGCTCTACCACCGAGCTACAGCCTCAGCCCCCAAACATTTAAAGTTTCCTCAAACTAAAATGCTCTCAAATAAACTGTACATATAACTGTGACTTGTGCACATTTTCTTCATGATTCATGCTCTTAGTTAAGTCAAGTAGCAACAGTCATCTATTGTACTTAAATACTCGTGATTTTAACACAACTTCATAGATAAACTTTTTCCTCAAGGATATTATTATTATTAAAGGAACATAACCTGTACCTTTCTAGTCTCAAATAAAGTTCATGGACACAATTCATATAAGTCAAAAGACTTTTTGTTGTTGTTAAACCAATACACATTAACAGTGTACAAAACAAAACATTTCTTTAAATCCACAAGACAAATAAGATCTACCTTTCAAAAATATCAGTTTGATTCACATTTTCTGCAAATCATTTCAAAGGAAGCAACAACTCTGAAGCTCTTCAAACTACTGATGTTGGATCAATATTAAACCAGAACTACTATGCCAGAGAAAGATAAGATTCATTGCAAAATGTCCCATCAGACTGTGGTCATTAATTAAGGCAAGATTTTATTTCTTTAGGAATTATCATTTGGAATTCCAAAACTCACTTGCTATGCTCAGATGAATGAAAGGGCTTGTCTTGTTTTCTCCATTCCTCTCATTGACAGCCTGCACATAATAAGCTCCGGAATCATTTGCTGTCGTTGCAAGGATCACCAGCTGATTCTCCAGCGTTATGGCTCTGTTCCAAAAAGCAAAGACAGTGTCAAAGCCACTCCACAAAACTTTTTATTTGTAAGATAAAATTCATTTATTAGGCCAACTACACAGCAATGTGTAAAGTTTTAAAAAAGATCTGAAAGGACAAAAACAATACACAGGCAGGCTTTAGGTATGTGGCAACAGTGAGTCTTCTCTGGTCCCATGGAATCCTGTGGCCATAAGTGTCTGAGTGTTTCAGGTGCTCTACATCTGTACCAAGCTTGACTGTGAGGAGACAATGTTTTAGAATACATTTATCAAGAGGTTGCTACAACTCAGAGATTCCTTTGAGAATTCATCCAAGGCCACAGAGAAACTCCAGGGGAGCTGTCCCTTCTCTTTCAGTCAGGGTTATTTGATCATGAAATGCTCACAAACCTTTGGAGTAGAGGGTTAGACCATGAAATCTTTGACGCAGGGCCAAGGAGTCTGTCATGATTTTCTCCTTCTGGTGGGGCAAGGTGGGGTGCTCGCTAGAACATTTGCAAATTTATGTTTATATTGGTGGGTAGAAGGAGGTATCCGATGGGCATAGTGCTAACCCTTCAAGTTTTCCAGCATCACTAAGAACCCTCACCTGTTCTGTGTCCACATCCTTAGAGTGCAAACAACCAAGTAGATAATCTATGTGTCCATGACTGAATCCTCCTCAAATGTCCCAAGTATAATGTGAAAGGAACTGGAGGCACACTTGATCCATCCCCCCTTTCTCAGAGCCACAGATACCCACCAAGGTCACATGGCAACCAGGCACATTCATAAGTAGACTAGCACTCTTTCAATGGCTCCACATTAAGACTCTCATGGTGCTACTCATTTAAAAAAATGAAAGCCAATAATAAAGACAGAATGTCCATAAATCCAAGCAACTTTTCATTGAAATGGGGCCCCTCTGTGTCCTTTGCTTTTGTTAGGATTCTGTATTCCTTTTGCTAGGTAAGTGGTGAGGTAGAATTTCTTAAAAAATAGAAACTGTGAACATGAGTAAACTGCTCTCTGGCTGGTAGATTGGGCAGGAAGGGCAAGATTCATTTTGAGCACAGAAACATCACTTTATCTGTGCTCTTATCTCCAGCAGACCGAAGACCTGGGGGCACCCAGTGGACTCCACTGGCAGGCAGTACCTCACAGGGAGAGCTCTGTTTGTTTGTTTTTTGATCCCAGTCAGAGCTCTTCTAGAATTGGATAGTCATGCAAACTCAGTAACCTCTCATGAGGAATTTAATGTAATAACCACCTTTTCCTTTCTGTTACCTTTTGAGAGCTTTTTCAAAACTCTTGGTTGTTAAACATTGTATAAAATTAGCTTAAGGAGAGACTGCTCACTCAGGGCTCCCACAGGACAGATTACATTATAGGTCTCTATGGCTAATTTATTTCATGTCTCATTTAGGAAAAATTCCCTATTAGGAAGTTTTCAATTTTTAGTACCATAAAAGTATTTCAAAAGAGTTGTACCATAATTATTTATGACTCCTTTATAGTTTCTTTTATAGAACCATAGAAATTGTTCCATTTTATTTTAGTATATGTTACACTGGCACCTAAAATTAAATATGAATATTTACTATACATGAAGTTATACACATTTAATAGCATAATTTAAAAACTGAATATATAACTTTTTGCTTTAACATCTGATTTTTACTGTAGTAATTTCAAATATGCTTATTATTTCTCAGAATTAGTCTTATAAAATACCCATTAATTTTCTATATTATTTATTACATTGTTTCAAGAATCTTGAAAACTTAAAAGTACATAAAAATTTTTCTCATATGTGGAAGGTAGGGAAAAAAAGGAAAAAAAGGAGGGGAGAATCAGATATCATAGAGATATAGGGAAGATCAGTGGAGTAAAAGGAGATTGAGGGGCTGAGTGGTGGGATGGGAAAGGGGAGGAAATACAGAATGAATTTTTAAAAATCATGCTAAGTGTATATGTAAATATACCACAAGGAATTTCTCTTTATGTATAAGTATAAGGAAGCCATCAAAAATAAACAAATGAGCAAAAGAAAGATCAATAGAGTACAGGAAGGAGAATGGGGAAAGGGAGGAGGAGAAGGAGAAGGGGGGACATGAACTGAAATTGAATTCCATCCATGTATAGTTCTGTCAGGATGAACTCAAATGCTACATATAACTATAATTCTCTTTAAAAAAAAAAGAGCAATTAGAAAGGGGAGGGGAAGTACATAAAGAATAAAAACATTAAAATTTACATCTATTAGGGTTTTTGTTTTAAGCTCGTTTTTCTCTTAGCTTTTAGTTTCTGTACATGTTCAAGTCACAATTCATGAAAATAAGCTTATTTTTTGTTAAAGACACCAAAAAAATGCTAAATCTTTGGAGAATTTTAGATAGTGAGAATCAGTTTCCCATAAATAACCACTCTTATTTTCTCTCCAAATTGTTCTGAACAAAGAATTTCTACAAAGGAAACTAATTTTTTAAATGCAAAGAAAATATATAAGAACATTCGTATGAATTTTGAATCCTGGCAACTGTTGTGATGCTTTAAGAAAATAAACCATTTTTTGGTGACGGCACAGTGAGATGTGCCTAGAGAACCTGGCTTTCCCATGGCAGCCACACCTGCCCAGATAGCCTGCTATGTAAAGAGACCTCCTGTCTCAAGATCAGGACATGATCATTTGTCCCTAATGTTCATGGTGGCAATTTCATCGCCGTGAGGATATGACTTTAGCACAAAGCTGAAAATGTGGGTCGCAGGACAGAGAGAACACAAAGTCCTTGGGACCTGGGCAGCCTGGCAGAGCCCACCAACCACCCATCCTGAGCCATCTGCCTTTGCACATCCTATTTCAGGGACACCACACTTCAGTCATATTGAAACTTGTTTAAGCCACAGTTTCTGTTACTAGAAGTCAACAATATGCTGACAGATTCAAAAAGCACATGCAATGGCATCCATTTGGGATGAAAAATTGTATTATTGTATGCACAGAGAACCCTACACATGATATCTCATGCATGCATGCACAAAGCATGCAGTTGTGGGTAGCCTCTGCGTGGTAAGAATCAAGTTAGTTTCTTTTGAATTATGTATTTAAAAATGTTTTCCAACCTTTGTACTGTAAACAAGTATTACTTTTGTTATCAGAAGAACAATGTTCCAAAGGAATGCAAGGGCATGCTAAGTAATTATGGTAGCAAAATTCAATACTTTGACCATAATATGAACTACTCAGCTTTGTTAGAACATAATTCCAGAGAATTCATTTAAAACTTACATTGAATTTACAGGAAAATTACAATATTCAGCCAGAGAGACTTTCCTTTTACTTTATAGAAATGTACATATGGCTTTATATAAAATCATTTCCTTAGTCTTCCTCCATTTTACTTCTATATTTAAAAAGGAAATCTCATAATTCTAACTCCTAGTTCCATAGTTTAGTAGTAAAAATAGTAAGGAAAATCTCAGTTCAATATGTGTGAAATGAACTACAGCTCAGAAAACTAGAATGTTGGGTCCATAAAGAACATGTTAGAGGATCACGTAAGTACTAACTATTACCACAGAAAGGGTTTTCACAAGAGAGAACCCAGGCTGTTGACTTAACTGAGATTCACTAACAAAGAAAACTCTGCTATTCAGTGAAGGATGACAGTCTCTAGTGGGCACTTCTTAAGCTTGTGGGCATTCTTCACTTGACTCCAATACATGCAGGAAGTACTGGACAAACTAATAATTCTCTAATTCAGAAAAGATGAAGCCTTAGGCAGAGAGGCACTACCTGGGGCGGGGGGGTGTCCCTGACCATTAGCACTAATCAAAAAATTTCCTTGGAGGAAAGTGGCCCCGGAGGTGGGGGGGTGCCTAGACAACCCTTGGGGCATACAAAGAAAGGGCTACCTTCCTGGGGAGTGTAAGGTGGAGCTTCCTTCTACTCATTTCCAGGGGATGTCATGTTCCTCATGCCATAACAGATCATCTGCTTCTAGAAATGTGACATTACATAATAATCTTGGAAGCACAGGATTTATGGTTGGTAGAAATAGTCCTGTGGGTGCTCGAGGGACCTCAAAACCAGGAAGGAAAAGTTAGAACACATATTCATGGGAGAAGAACCAAATACCTTTCTTCACTGTCTACTGAGTGACTATTTGGTTTCTTAGGCCTATGACTGAGAGTGGAAGGGAAAATAACCTGAACCAAGAATAAACTGCCCAGGGCCCATGGAGCTTATGTTGTTATTTATAGACTAGGGGAAGTGACAGAAAGCACTTTAATAACCTTCCCTTAGGAGTATTTGTGGGCAAAGGGAGGAGTTCCAGGAGGATTCAGAAGCTTCCATGAGTTGCTGCAAAATTTGCAATGAAACCGTCCTTTGGCTTCCATGAAAAGATAAATCATCTTTGGTTACCAGTAAGTATTTTGATCTTTGACACTTTTAACACAAACTAGGAGGGTAATACAGATACTAAATTATATATTATGATGCAAATTCAGTAATGTCCAGTAAAAGAAGAACTTAGCCCATAGCATATAAAAGCCTAATTTGAGTCTGTAGTTTTACTATTACAAATGCTAAAGGAACATTTGATTAGTTTTTTTAAAAAAAATATTTATTTATTTATTTTAGTTGTAGGTGGACAGAGTATCTTTATTTTATTTTTATGTGGTGCTGAGGATCGAACCCAGTGTCTCACGCGTGCTAGGCGAGCACGCTACCACTGAGCCATAACCTCAACCCACATTTGATTAGTTTTAGTTGACATTCAAATTCATTCAAAAAATCAGAGTGCAGGAAAATGCAGAACATTCATTTTTAAGCCCTTAAAAAAAACTAAAATGTTTGAAATATTCCCCATTTCAACAAAACAACTTTTTAATGGGTTGGTTCTAAAGCTCAGTGTTCTGAGTGTAATCTGGATCTCAAGCCCTACTTTAATAGTAAGTTCAAGGCAGACAACTTCGGAATTGATGAACTTGCCGTAAGCTGTATAATTACAGGAACTAAAATTGCTTCCAAGGAGTTTTGGCAATCTTGAGTCCCTGGATGCTGGATAAATGTTAAGGCACCAGAGTGACATATTACTGAGTCAGGAAGTAAACACTTCCTGTCCACCAGTGAGTGACTCTGGGATGAAAGACATTCGGAAACCAAGTGAGGAAAGAATCTGGAAAATCTGTTTCCCACAATTTCAAACTAACATAAATGACAAAGTGGACTTGTGTTCATTAACCGAATGTATGAATCTCAGGAGAGGTCCCAGAAGTTCTAGGTAAGCAGGCACTGAGGAGAAAGGCAGCCATCAAATCTGAGAGCCATTATTCTGTAAAGATACACTGCACTTTCCAGAGAGGGGAGACTACAGACAGCAAAGCCCTCCGCCAGTAAGTTGCCTTAGAGGTCTGTGCCTTGCAAAACACTTCAATGTAGTCTATGCAAGGATCCTTTTCTATGGCAGGGGTAGTTAGCTCATAATGGCAAGTATATGGAAAAGATACAGTTATATTTCTATGAATTCACCTCTATACAATTCTTCCATATTGACTGTCAACTCTTAACTATAGATGCCAATGGAGGTAAAGTGGATTTGAAATGAACTACAGACTAGAAAACTAGTCCCGTGGATTTGAAATACACACATATACACACAATTTGTTTTATCCACAATGTTCCCTGGTTTTTAAAGCAGAAAACCTGATAAATGAAAGCATGCAATCAAAGCTGGGATTTTGGCTCAATGATAGAGCACTTGCCTAGCATGTGGGAGGCACTGGGTTCAATCTTCAGCACCACATATAAATAAATAAAATAAAGTCCATTGACAATGAAAAAAACATTTTTTAAAAAGAGCATGCAATCAATAATTGTGTTAAGTAAAACAAAAAAAGAAGAGATTTTCACATTCACATATTTGCTGTGGCTATTTCTCTCTGAACTTGCAATGACATTTTGATACTTAGAACCCCAGCAAGTAGAGGAATAATTTACCCATTCAGTAAATACAACTGGAGGGTCTACTATGTGTACAATACCATCCAGGGAAAGGACATTGTGAAATATGATCATTAAAACACAAGGAGATGGGCTGGGGTTATAGCTCAGTGGTAGAGCACTTGCCTAGCATGTATGAGGCACTCGGTTTGATCCTCAGCACCACATAAAAACAAATAAATAAAAATAAATTAAGGTTAATTCTTTTTTAAAAAAACACATAAGGAGATATCTCATCATAAGAGATAAACACAACTGGATGAAATTCCACATGTGGATAGGATTTTGGAGGAATGATAGCCATCCACCACTGACATGAGGAACTGACCACATCTGTCCTGGTGACAGCTGCTCCAGCATAAAATCTGATGGATATCAAAGTGGAAAGACAGACCCAGTTCTCTGACCCCAAAGAGGTAAGAGTTCAGAACAGAACCCATGGTTGCTGCAGGTAACGTGGGAGGGAATGCCACCCTCATTCTGCTAACTCACTCATGCAGGAGTCTCACCTTCCATGAGAGCTCTGGCCAGGGTCTCCTGCAGGGCAGGCAACACAACCAACCATCTCCTGAACTTGGGCCTGGCCTGGGCCTGCCTGGCCCATAGCAGCAGAAAGAAACTTCAGTGGACCATCAGAAGAGAAGCAGAGAAGCACACTGTCCTACCCCAGGAACAC
The DNA here is from genome assembly GCA_028644305.1 of Xerus rutilus. Taxonomy (NCBI): domain Eukaryota; kingdom Metazoa; phylum Chordata; class Mammalia; order Rodentia; family Sciuridae; genus Xerus; species Xerus rutilus. Next base: position 10,527,636 of record CM053415.1, on the reverse strand, counting down.
ATTGCTGGTCTCCAAACAGAAGCAGAAAAGAGACCTGAGCTCAGGTTCATTCATCTATTCATCTTCTCCCAGCCCAGTTCCCTGAGTGGCCTGGTATCTGAAAGCAGAACACAGACTGCCTTAGAATGACAGCCTGAAGAGTTCTACAGAGAAAACACCTTGTTTTCTCACCAGAACAAGATAAATATGGCTGAAAGGAAGTGAACACCACAAATGAACCCAGGTTGAGTTATCCCAGTCTCTTGTTAACACAGAGGCTCTTAAAGCAACCATACAATGCACCCTGCATGGAGCAAAGGGACTTGAATCTAATATGTCACTGATTTTGTTCCCTCAGGTTTATCACTTGGTTTTTCCCATCTATAAAATGGGGACAACAATACCGACATCAAAAAGGCCTTTATGAAGAACAAATAAGGTAAGATGTGAATGAGGTTGCCCTAAGCCACTCACCGATATTTGACAAGTATGAATGTGGTTTATCGGGTATAGGGAATGAGAACAATACATGTAGAAAACTGTCCAATTTGGGGCTGCAAATTAAACACTTTATAGAATCTGAGTCAACAGACTGCTATACACACAACAGCCAGGCCCCTGAATTATCAGATGAAAGTCACCAAATGACCAGAAGCTTCTATCTACCACCTAAAATAGAACAGGAGTCGGAGTGGGATGATGTCCCAAAGGCCTGTCCCTGGCCTTCCTTTAACACCTGTTCATGTGTCATGCACAGGATTGGTCCTCTCCTCAAGGAGAGACAGGCACTGCCTAAGAGGAGGGATGGAAAAGAAATGAGCTTACAGGGTAACTGCTGATGTAACAGATGAAATTTCATCTGTAGTTTTGACCAGAAGAATTGTATTTCTTATTTATAGGAGTATTTCTTAAAATTTCCAGCTAATCTAAATAGGATTTTAGTTCATTTTTACTTTTCTGGGGACTTTTGTTATTGTAGCTAAATTATTCTAGTACAAAGCACAAATAAATGGCCATGCCAAATTCTTGGTGTGGTCAATCCCAAGAGGATGGCAGGATTGAGGAAGGACTATGTAAAGCTGAGGTCTATGCACAAAAATTTCCAGCCAAGATTTTTTTCTGAAAAAGAAACAATACTTAATCAAAATGTGTAACATATGTATTTTAGGTCTTTTAGATTCTTAAACAATGGAATTCACCCAGAGTGGTTTTTTTTTTTTTAAAAAAAGGCATCAAAGAGAACCTCTCCAGAAGGGGCCTCATGGAAGAGCCCCCTTCTCCCTGAGATGCTCTGTAAATGCCAAAGTTGAAGTAAGTTCACTTTATACAGTGATGGAATAAAAACAATACACAATTCAGTCCAAATTAGATCAATATGGCTATGGAAGGGAAGACTCTTTTCACCAAATTGATGGAATATAAAGACCAGTGCTGCTGCCAACCCAGCAGATGCTAGAGGGCTCAGGTGCAGGACTGCACGGTCATTCACCTGTGGCCAGGGGAGCAACCCAGCTACTTGGAAGTCATGGGCTGAGGCGGGAAAGCTGGAGGCTGGCAATTCACGTTCCAGCCACAGCTTCTCTCCTACTTCCTTCAGAACAAGGCACTCCGGAGTCTGTCTTTCCTGTGCAGATAAAGGGGCAAGGGCAGAGCACTTGACCCAGGCTCTGTGGGACTCCATCCGCAAGGGATTATGTCTTAGTGGCAGGATCAAGCATCAGGAGCAGCAGCTCTGAAAGAGCTAGCACTACTCTAAAAGCAAATAATCGCAGAGGAATACTCGAAAATTACGAGCAGAGCAAATTGCTTTTTTGAATGTTCTCCACCTTTCACGTCTGTCTCTGCATTAGCTCCTCTTTGAAGAAGCATAATTATTGCCAAGAGTTCCACTCTTTTGTTAAACTCCTTTTGATTACTAAGTGACAAAGCTGTGCCTGCAGAGATGGGAGCACCTGTGACGGCCTAAGCCGACTCCTGCCTCAAGTGTGACAGCTCATCTTAGTGACTGTGGGGCCTCTCAGTGCCTCCTAGAAGAGGAGGGCTCCCCTAGCCATAGGTAGTCAGCATCACGCTTCAGGACGAAACTGTCAACAATTAAAACAGAAAGAACCCGAGTAGAAAGTTGAGTTTTCTTTCAGTGTTTTTTTCTTTCTGGAACTGACTGTGACAGATCTGGTGTGTGTGAATGGAGTGCCTGTTGGGCCCTCCTCTGTCATGCCTGCTGGCCCCATTGTGGTTACGGACATAGTCCTGGTAAACAAGTGCAGGGAAATGGGTGTAAATCCAACAGGTGTAAACTAATTTATAAACAAGGCTGGGAGATATTCAAAATCCTGGGCACCTAAACTCAACTATAAAAATGTGAAATGAACTTCCTGTCCACTAAGCAGGGCTGCCCTCTCAGGCTGGACTGTGACCAGAAGATCCTTCACTGTTTATATCTGTGCTGTGAATTTTTCCAAAGATGCTGACCATCCACGCAGCTGAACTGTTAGCCGTGTATGGGAAACAAACCCCGGTGTTCCTTTCAGAGTTCTCAGAGATTTCCACACAAACAACCACAGCCATGAGCCTGCTGGTCTGGGGCCCATCTCTCTAAGGCCTGGCCTTCCAGCACCTCCCCACTCTCCTACCCCCTAGGGTCGCTGCAGCTCCTTGGAGGACACCAAGCTCACTCCACTTCACAGACAGGAAACTGGATCTTAGAAGTGACAGAATTCCTCCAAAGAAAGTGAAGAATAAAGCCCAGTCACACACCACAGATGTTTCAACTTTCCTTCAAATCTCTTGTCCTCAGCCCATGCTGCCTTTCCTGTCCCCAGAGGAGTAAGGCTAGACTCCAGGAATAGCATACCCTGCAAACCTTTGTTCTGGAAATCACAATGCTGCATCTTAGGCACCTCTTGTCCCCTGTCTCCAGGTCTCATACCTGACTCCCAGAGGCTCTACCCATATGTGGCATATGGTGTGATGATGAAGAAATAGGCAAGAACATGTAGGAGGGTGTAGTGCCACTGGGTTTAAGGAAGTCCCAGGTGCTGCCTGAGTTAGAAGGAGGACTGCACCACAACACAAGAAACCTCGGGGGCCCCATGTTATTCTAGCTATGTAATCTGGAGCTAGGGGAGTCCCTTTCCACCCAGATGGAACCCCAAAACTAGGCCTGGCTAACCAGAGGCAAAACCAACAGCCCTGGATCCAGTCACTAGAGATTAATGAAACCAGTTTCTTTTAGAAAGAGTGTTTTTTTTTTCCCTCAAAAGCACTGAATTTGGACTCTTCCAGAAAAACCTTTATAAAACCCTTTGGTATGAACATTTAGGATGTGTCTAAAATGAGAAAATAAGTAGGTAACTTTAGATTTTCCTGAGTGAATAGTGATATGCCCAAAATTTAAAGAGAACTTTTAGAGAAAGTCTTGGCATATTGAATACATTATTAACTATGAGAACACACCTGTGAGAAATAGGCAGTAGGTATATTTAAGTAATATCACTTAGTTCCTAAATATCCCACATGAAAATAACGGGGAAAAACGAATTTAAAAAAATGGTAGCAGCCACTTTCCCCAACTGTGTCTACTTCTTGGCATTGTGAATGATCACGCTGTTCATTTACATGACAAACGTCACATGGTAACATAAAACCCAATTGCCTCCATCTGTCTTCTTAGTTTGTGAGGTATTTTTTTTTAGTCCCTGGCCACATTTCTCAAATAGGCATTTTAGGTTTGCCACAAGCAGTAGTTAACTGGCTACCCTGAACCAAAATGATTAAAATGTACCAAACACTAAATTTTGAGCACATTAAAAGACCACAAATGTTCATTCTTTCATTTACTCATCTGACAAACTGGTACTAAGCACTTGCTGAGTATCACTGACTGAGAAGAGAGTATTGAGCTTATCAGCCATCGCAGCCCAGTGGGGACCAGAGGTTAAAGGTGCTGGTCCAACCCTCAGTACAGACTGTTGTCCTAAATGCCACTCCCCATAAGAGGAGCCAGTACTTTCAGAAGAAATAATGGGTCTGGACAGGAAATGTACCAGATGCCCCTGGACCATCTTTTACCACATAGCAAGGAAGCAAAGGCGAGGTCATGCCAAATGGACTCAACCTCAAAGACTCCCACTATCCAGAAAGGAGACACTTTGAGCATCAATGTGAACAAGTCAGAAAGGAAGAATAAAACCATCTGTTTGCAGGTGACATCATCTACATAGGAAATAACCAAGAAATCTACAAAACACCAATGAAGATGACAGCGACTCAGAGACCAATAAACAAGTTCAGCAAAGGTTTCAGGATAGAATGAAAACAACTGATTTATTTTAGTAGCTTAAACAGTACAAATGTTTTTAAATGTCAAATTATTGTATATATTTATGATGTATGTCCCAATGTTTTGATATATGAATATATCATGGGATGGTTAAATCAAGCTAATTAATATTTGTATTACTTCATATATTTATCTTATAGTGAGAACACTTAAATTCTACTCTTAGCAATTTTCAAGTATACAATACATTGTTATTACAATAGTCATCAAGATGTAAAATAGATCTTCTAAACTTATTCCTTCTATCTAACTGAAATTTTGTGTCTTTGAACATCTCCCAACCTTCACCCCAATCCTATTTCCTTTAATTTAAAAAAAAAAGTTTTTTGGGGGGCGGTTCCAAGATGGTGGCCTAGACAGTCCACTCTGTGCTAGGCTCTCAGGGACCAAGGCTGGAAGTGGTGGAGGCGCCGTTTTCCAGCCCCTTCCTGGCATCATTCTGTGGCTCAACATCCCATGCAGGAATTTCGCTCGTGTGTGTGTGAGTACAGGATCACCGGGAGGCAGCGGTAGCCGGGAGGAGTGACTTCGTCACCGGCCGGAGAAACGCAGTTGTAGCCCGGGCCTCGGCTCAGGTCTCAGGCTCTCCGAGACCGAGACTGGAAGTAGTGAGGTGCCATTCTCCAACCAGTTTCTTGGCAGCTCACTGCGGCTCACCACCCCACACAAGAGTCTCACTCGCGTGTGTGAGCGCAGGGCCACCAGGAGACAGCGGTAGCCGGGAGGCCTGACTTCGGCACCGACCGGCGGAGTGCAGTTGTGGTGGGGGATCCGGCCCAGGGCTCCAGCCCGGAGTTTACCCCGGGCGTGCAGGGCCTACTTCCGCACAGGGTTCCTGGCCCCAGTGCCCACTCAACCATGAGAGACCGCTAGCAGTTGCTTCTGTGGACCTGTCTCCTGAGCAGAACCCCAGCTATTGTTCTTTGTGGACCACCTCCTAACACGGCGGAACTTCCTACACACCAGGGGGCGCAGGTGAACACCTGGGTGCAAACCTTGGCCACGGTGGAACAGCGACTCCACCAGCGGCCCAGAGTTTCACCTTGGCCTGGGACCAGTACCAAGGATACCAGCCGGGAAAGTCCAGCAAACAACGGACAACGCCACCTACTGGAGGAGAGGTAACGAAATCCTGCAGGGAAACTATAACCATATAGGAGTTAAAACTGTAACACCTTGGATCAGCAGAGCTAGAAGGAAAGACACACAAACATCATGAGAAAACAAGGGAAGAAAGTGACTCAAACAAACCAAGATCCTACACTACTAGAATCCATGGTATGTAGAGCAGGAGGAATGACAGAACAGGAATTCAGGATGTACATAATTAAAATGGTCAGTGACTTAAAGAATGATATAAGAGAGCAAACCCAGTCAGCAACAGACCACTTTGATAAAGAGATGCATAGGCAAATACAGGAAGTAAAAGATCACTTCGATAAAGAGATACACAGGCAAATACTGGAAATAAAAAATCACTTCAATAAGGAGATAGAGATTCTGAAAAGGAACCAAGCAGAAATCCTTGAAATGAAAGAAACAATAAACCAAATCAAAAACTCAATAGAAAGCATCACCAGAAGATTAGACCACTTGGAAGACAGAACCTCAGATATTGAAGACAAAATATTTAACCTAGAGAATAGAGTTGGCCACACAGGGAAGATGGTAAGAAGCCATGAACAGAACATCCAAGAGCATTGGGACAACATTAAAAGACCAAACTTGAGAATTATTGGGATAGAAGAAGGCATAGAACTCCAAAACAAAGGAATGAACAACCTATTCAATGAAATAATATCAGAAAACTTTCCAAATATGAAGAATGAATTGGATAATCAAA
>CM053415.1:10463336-10520972 GCA_028644305.1 Xerus rutilus | reverse complement strand
CTTGGCCTATACCCTAAAGACTTAAAAACAGCACACTACAGTAAAGCAGCCACTTCAATGTTTATAGCAGCACAATTCACAATTGCAAAACTGTGGCAGCAACCCAGATGTCCTTGAATAGATGAATGGATAAAGAAACTGTGGTACATATACACAATGGAATATTATTCAGCAATAAAAGAGAATAAAATTATGGCATTTGCAGGCAAATGGATGGAATTGGAAAGCATTATGCTAAGTGAAGTAAGCCAATCCCAAAAAAACCAAATGCCGAATGGTCTCTCTGATTAGTGGATGCTGATGAATAAGGGAGGTGGGAATGGGAACATAAGAGAAATAGAGGAACACTGGATGCGACATGGGGGAGGCAGGGGGTAGGAAGGGGAATGGGTATAGTAAAGATGGTTGATAAAAAAAAATATGTATATATATATATACTGTTCATTGAAAGTGCATATAAAGGTGTTTAATATGAAGAATTTAATCTGCTTATGATTTTGTGCAAAGTAAGAAAAATTATGATTGTAACAATTTTTTCTATTTGCCTCAACAAATGTTTTCAGTGAACAGTGTGTACAGCTTCTGAAAACTTGTTTTTTTCTGTTATGTTTGATAACATGTATTAAAATGCAATTTTTGAGGAAAAAAAAAAGATACACCATAATGTAACTAGTCTCTTCTCTAAGAACATTTAGGTTGTTTTTAATTTTTGCAACTTCAAACAATGGAGTAATGAACACTATTTGCATACTTGTAGAAATATTTATTTAGAATAAAATTTTCAGAAGTGGAAATGCCATGTCAATAAATAAATAAATAAATAAATAAAAATAAATAAATAAAATTAAAAAAAAGTTTTTTTAGGTGTAGATGGACACAATACTTTTATTTTATTTATTTATTTTTATGTGGTGGGAGGATTTAACTCAGTGCCTCACATGTGCTAGGCAAGCGCTCTACCCCCGAGCTACAACCCCAGTCCCCCAATTCTATTTCTATGGAAGAGTAACAAACATGTGAAAACCAGAATTTAAGCTATAATACCACACTCAATCACTCAATAGAAATATACAGCTGAAAATTAAGTAAATACGTACAGGATTTGTATATCAAAAATATTAAGGAAAGAAGTTAAAGCTCTAAATAAATGGAGAGACATACTGAGTTCATGGGTTGGAATAATCAACAAAGTAAAACTATCAGTTTTCTCCCAACAGGTCTCTAAGTTTAGTGTGATTCCTGCCAAAATCTGAGCAATAAGAGAGATTATTCTAAAATTTGTAGCTAAAGGAAAAACTATTCTAAAATTAACACGGAATAGCAAAGTAATTAGAATAACTAAAACATTTTTAAGAAGGAGTGAAGTGGAAGGAATCATTCTACCAGATGTTAAGACTTATTTTATAGCTGCAGTAATCATGAATTACTGTGTGGTACTGGCAGTAAGAAAGACACACTCAATGGAACAGAGTAAAGAACCCAGAAATGCACCCAGAAAGTATGATCAGCTGATTTTTAGCAAAGGTTCAAAAACAAGTCAGTGGAGAAAGGAATATCCTCAAGAAACAGCAGTGAAAAAAATTGGTCATTTGTAGGAAGAAAGAAAATCAAACAGCCTAACACTGGTAGGCCTCACATAAAAATAAACTCATAATGGATTAAAGATTTAAATGTAAAATGGTTAAAAATTTTAGAAGAGACTGGGAGAAATTCTTTGGGATCTAGGGTATGGTGCAGAGTTCTTAGACATGATATCAAAAGTACAATCCACAAAGAAACAAACTTGTAAATTGGATTTAATAAAAACTATTTTTTTCTGTGAAAGACTCTGAATAAGAAAATATAATTGTATTTTGCAGACTTGGAGAAAGTATTTACAAAACATAAATCTGATAATGGATATATATCCAGAATATATGAAGAATTCTAAAAAGTCAATACTTTAAAGAATTCCAAAATAATTCAACTAGAAAATGGATCAAGGGTTAGAAGCAGCATTCCACCAAAAAGTCTGTAGACAGCAAGTGAGTACATGGAAAGATGGCAATGTCACCAATCACTGAGACCATGATGAGATATCACGACACCTATTAAAACAACTAAAGTAAAAATGACCAATGTAGAGGAGCTGGGCCTCTCACGATTGCTGGTGGGAACAACCACTATATCGCTATGTGGAAGAGAATCTGGCAGTTTTTCAGGAGCTAATCATATTTGCGACTTGACTCAGCAATGTCCATTTCTGCTGGACATTTACCCCAGGAGGTAAAAATTTGTATCTACACAAGAACCCGTGCAGAAGTGTTCACAGCAGATTTACTGACAACAACCCAAACGTGGGAAAACTCCAGATGTTCTTCAGTAGGTGACGAGCTGAACAGTGGTGTCGTTTTTGTACTGGGGAATACTGCTAGCAATACAAAGAAACAAACTATTTGTATGGGCAGCTCGAATAAATCTCAAGGGCATTAGGGAGAGTGAAAAAAAGCCCATCTCCAAAGGATGCATAATGTATGATTCCACTTATATAACATTCTCAAAATGACAAAATTATAGAGATGGAAAGAGAGTGGCAGTTGCCAGGTTGGTAGGTTGAGGAGGGGGAGCTCTGATTACAGCAGGTCTGGGTGATGGGACCTCTGCATCTAGATTGCATGGTAACCACACAGACACACATAAGCAAATAACACAGTGCCACCCCCACACACTGACCAATGTTAATCTCCTGGTACTGATATTGCTCCACAGTTGTGTAAAATACAACCATTGGGTAAAGGGTACACAGGACTATTCTGAACAGTTTTTGCAACTTTGTGTGAATGTACAATTATTTTCAAAATAATATGCTAAAAAGAAAACAAACACTTTGCTAGAGAAAAGGCAAAGAAATAAGACTCCTGACTGAGGTCAGAATGAATTAGAAACTGAAACAAACAAGCTGTCTTGTCCTCCTGAACACAGCAGCTCCTGGCAGAGACCTCTGGCTGCAGCCACCAGGGAAACGACAAACATAGAGTTTGGGGAATGAATAACCAAACAGGGTAGACCTGTGAAGATCCAGAGTGGAGAATCTGCAAGGAGAGGGACAGGCTTGGTGTATTACAGGTTGTCAGAGGAGGCCCTGGAGTCAAAGGCAGAAAGAACAGGAGAAACAGGGATTAGGAGCTGCCAGCAGTCATGTCTTCTGGAACCAGCCGGGCTTAGGAGTTCTTGTCAATGAGGACTTGCAATCCATGGCTCTGAAGCCCCTTTCTGTTTGGTGAAGCCTGATGATGAGGGAGCTCAACCCTTTAGGCTGACAAAGGAGGAGAGAGAGATTGAAAATCTACACTGGAAATGTATAAATAATACAAATGTAGCCATATGCACTCAGAAGGCATAATTGAGGCCAATTAGTGAATTAAAAAAAATAAAAGTTTAAAAATTTCAGTAGACTCTAAGGGTCATGGAATAGAAATTTATGATTTTAATTATAACCTTGCAGTGACATTGAAAGAGAATAAATTATATGTACTACACTCCAAAGAAAAGAGCAAACATATTAGAAAAGTTTTCATTAAAGCTACTACAAATTGGGAGAAAAAGCTATGTTGATAAAATACTCCTTTTGGCTATAAAAAAATCACTTATATGAAATAGCTAATTACACAATAATGTTTCATAAGTGAAACAGTAATGCATCTTATTTTACCATCTGCATCTATGTCCTCCTTCACTCAAAAGCTGTTAGCTGGGTCTGCTAGTTTAACTGTGCTTTAGAATGTGTTGGGGAAATAAAAGGACTTAGCTAAAAATCACATTCCACTGTACAAATATTTAAGTTTGGGGCACTTCTGTTATGGTGAGGATGGAGGGGTCAATATGAAAGGAAAATTAGAGGAAGTTAGGTTAACTAGAGCCAAGAATTGTGACAAAACGTTTGTTAGGTCAACCACAGACGGGGCCAGCCTGCTGTCCTACCTGCGCCTCTGCAGAGCTCAGCTCAGTATCTGCAAGTTGGTGAGATATACCTCAAAGAGGACAAAAGATCTTTCTCTTTGATGCAGGAAAAAGTGTGTGTATGTGTGAACACATGAGCAATTCAGATGGCAAACTCTGAATACTGTTGGAACTTTATGAGTCCATTTTGTTTGTGATGACAGAGAAAACAGTACTTAAAAAAAGATAGCTACGAATATAGCCAAGAGCACATCGATGTGGCTCGAAATTTTCATTAATGAATAATGGGAATAAAAATATATGACTCATTAATCAAATACTAAGTTGGCTAATAATTGATAGAACAGAGATTTTTTTAAAAAATAAGAAAACAGGGGGCTGGGATTGTGACTCAGTGACAGAACACTTACCTCGCATGCATGAGGCACTGGGTTCAATCCTCAGCACCACATAAAAATAAATAAATAAAATAAAGATATTGTGTCCATCTACAACTAAATAAAATATTTTTTAAAAAAAGAAAACAGAATTGCTACATTTCCTTATAAATTCAGACACACCAGACTAGAATCTTTCCAGTGTAGTGTGCTAGGATATAAAGTCACACACCTTGCACACTGAAGTCTGCCAACAGTGAATTTGGGCATTAGGACCCAAAAGCATACCCTTGCTCTATGCTAAAAACATCTGCTTTTTCTCAAATGTAATTGAGGACTATAATGAAACCTGTGCAGTGACCCACATTGTTTCATTGCTCTGAAAAAGGTACTGTTTTATCTAATGGAGGCAAGAAATCAAAACTTGACCTAGAAGAGGAAGAAAGAAAAATGAAGAGTAAGTCGGGGAAATAATCCATGAACCAAGTATTTCTGTTATAGTAATTTACTCAGTAAATTTAAAAGTACATACCAAAAGTATGTAGTCTCAAATTTATCATTTTGAAGAGCTTGTAAAGTCAGGCAAGGAAAGAGAGAGTTATGGGCCCATGTATGTCAATTTTAGACTAAACGGTGTCTAACAGATTCATATGCTGTTAACATGGAGAAGCCAGAAGGGGTGTCAAGAGAATAATTAGAAAATGAGAAGGCATGTCACATTATACTTTGGATAGGAGAATTACTGGATCAGAAAGGTATTATTTTTTCCAAACTCAATTGCAAGATTTAACAAAATTCTAAGGTTCATCTCAAATGAATTTTCTGAAAATGAAAAATATTTTTTAAAATTTTTTTTAGTTGACAATGGACTTTATTTATTTATATGAAGCGCTGAGTATCAAACTCAGTGCCTCACACATGCTAGGCAAGTACTCTACCACTGAGCCACAACCCTAGCCCAGATGGAAAATATTTCAAAGCTTTCATAGGAAGAATTTTTTAAAAAGTAATAAAATTCTCAAAATTATTTTCAAAAGGAAAATAAAATATAAGGGACTTTTCCTACCATTTATCAAATGAAATAAAATTCAGTCTAATAATAAATTAATAATAAATAATAAGAGGAGATGTCACAAACCAGGAGAATTCCAATTAAAGAATGTGGAGAAAGGAAGGAAGGAAATGGAAAAGTGATCAGAAAAATCCACAGAAATAGTTGCTATAGGTAGAATCTCCCAATGAATGCTAAAATCAGAGGGCGAAACTTAAGGAGAAACAATATATTTACATAACCTCAAAGCAGCTACCCCAAATATTTATTAATTTTTAAGTTCACTTTAATTTATGTTCATGAATTTGGAGCTAAATTACCTTTCCCTTGCATGTGGGCTGGGCTAAGTGACTCACTTCTAAGAACATAACATGGATAAGGGACAGTAACTTCTGAGTGGGGAAACCTGGATGACAACACCTTAACCAGTAGTTAAATCATGGTAACAGATGTGCCCCTATGATGAGGAGCACCTCACTCCCATGGTACTCATCCCCAAGTCCATAGGTCCAACCTAACCATGAGAAAACATCAGACAAGCCCAAACTGAGGGATGTTTTAAAATATAACTGATGAGTAATGTGCAAGAGTGTTCCAAGGTCATGAACTTAAGGAAAGATCAAGAACTATCCAAGACTGGAGGAGTTCAAGGAGATGTGATGACTAAACATAACATCGGGTCCTGCATGGGATTCTGGAACAGGAAAAGGAAATTGGAAGAAAAGTCAGAAAAGTACCAAAGTCTCTAGTTTATAGTATTTTACAAATGTAAATTTCTTAGTCTTGATAAATGTATTATGGTCATGTAAACTTTTCACATTTGGGGAACTTAAGTACAGAGAATACCAAAAATCTCCTGCGATTCTTTTAAATAAGCCTATAATTATTTGAACATAAAAAGTTTTAAAATTACATTGAACAAGATCAACAACAGAAAGGTTGATATTTGCATGAAAGAGAATGTACAAATGGACAGTAGATATCCATGATTAACACATAATAAAAGAAGAACTTTAAATCAACAGGGCAGAAATAGATAATCCAAAAATCATCAAGAAATATTGGCTAGATATTAAAAAAAAGACCCTTACTTCATGCCATATAGCGACAAAAAATTCCAATGGAATTTTCTAGTCAAAAAGAAATTATGGACAAAAACTATGAATTGTGACACACACAATATGGAACATAACACAACCAGTTAGAGCAGCAAATTAAAGCTTTATAAGTGGGGGATCAGTAGGGTTTGGGAAGGTATTCATGAAAAGCAAAATATAGAAAAGCACATAAAATGTGCTCTGATTTTTCATAACAGGAACAATAAAAACCATGTGACTGTGTGCACTTGTGTGTGCCTAAAAATGTATGGAGCTATAGTAACTTCACAGTAAAAAAGAAAAGAGACATACTAGGTTATTAACATGTTGTAGATAAAGAGACAAAAAGAAAAGATGAAGGAAGCAACAAAAGGAAAGGGAGAAACAAACTTTTTAAAAAAGCATGATCATATTTATGTGAAGCCAGATGTGGTGGTGCACACCTACAATCTCAGCAGCTGGCGAAGCTGAGACAAGAGGATCGAAAGTTCAAAGCCAGCCTTAGCAACTTAGTGAGACCCTGTCTCAAAATAAAGAAAGGGCTAGGGATGTGGCTCAGTGGCTAAGAGCCCCTGGGTTCAATCCCTGCTAACAAAGAAAAAGAAAAAGAAAGAGAAAGAGAAAAAGAAAAAGAAAAAAAAAGTGTGAATACATGTTAAAGAAATTAAATTTAAGAATTAAACATAACAAAAATCAGATTCAGGTAACTGTATAATCACTAACTGTACATTTACCTTTATTAATATAGAAACTGTGATATAAATAACAAAGGAAGAGATTAGTAAACTTGACTACATAACATTTATTTTGTTTTATTTTAAAAAAACTGAAAGACAAAATGGCAAAAATGTGTAAGATAGAAAATTCATTTAAAAACTAAAAGTGAATAATATAGGTGTGAAAAATGCTCAACATTATTAATAATCAAAATAAAGAAACCAAAACCAATGGAAACTATCACTGTTATCAAACCAGAGGTGCATAAAGCAATCCAAGTGCCAGGAGACGTCGTCAGCTTGGACCATGGTGGTCTTGAAGAGCCTGTGAGGAGCAGCTGCAGCTGGACATTGATTGAAGGGAGGGTCTAGGGAGGGGGCGTTCCTGGACTGGGTGTAGGAGGGAGGAGTGGAAATGAAAGGAGCCAGGGAGGATACAGGAGGAAGCTCTAGCCCCAGGAGCTCCACCTGCAGCAAAGGAGAGCAACTGGCAAACAGGAAAAGGGCTCCAAAGCCCCAGGCTGAAACCTTCTTTCACTTCTCCATTTCCAACCAGCTTCTTCCACTTTCTCTGGTCCTTTGTGGACGCTGGAGTCTAAGCTCTTTAGCATCCCATCATCTATCCTCCTTCTTGTTGCTAGCATGGACAGACCTAATCTCCCTTTCTTTGTACAGAACTATTTTCTATTCCTTAATCACTTTTTCTCTTCTTCAATACCTCACATGAAGCTGGACTTACAACACTAAGCAAATCAAGAGAGCCAAACTGCACAAAATGCAGCCCTCCTCGCAGGCCGGAGAAGCTCCAAGAACACTCTTGAGTTTTAAAGCCAAAAATTGTGGGGCTAGGGATGTAGCTCAGTGGCACAGCGCTTGCCTAGCATGCATGAGGCACTGTGTTCAATCCCTACACCACATAAAAATAAACAAATAAAGGCATTCTGTTCATCTCTAAGTACAAAAAATTAAAAAAACAAAAAGCCAAAGGTTACAAATTCTCTTTCTTAGCACTCATGATGTCTATGTGTGCATCTGATCATGAATCATGACCTTCCCAGAAACACATTTTATGAGAGCTAAAGTTTAGATTTATGCCCTCACTGATATTATTCTAAGCATAATCAGTCAATTTCACAGATTTTACTACTTGACTCCAGGAAGAATACAAATGGGTACATGCCCACTTTTGCAACTTCATCATGCAACTACGCAACACAGGGAGAACATCAACGCCTTTCCAGACGGATGCTTCAAAAGGGCACATTCGAAGTCAGGTCTCAGTCCTCAATCTAAGGCAATGGGTTACAGCTTACCAGTGTCACTTTCTAATTTAATGTAATTAACTTTTCATGATAAATAAGAGAAGGAAAGTCAGTTACAAGACAGACATTCAACAACAGAACACAGTGAGGGAGAAAAGAGAAATTTCCGCTAGTGCAACCTCCTCCTTTTGCTCTTTAAAGCTACCAGTGCCCTTAGGTCTATTTCTGAAGCAGTTCTGTGCACTTTGTACCTAGCTCCTTGCGTGCCCCTCTCTGTCGTAAACGCACACGATGATCTATAAGGCTGGAGTTAGGATCCCTCTCAGTACTGCAGGAGGTACTGAAAGCCGGGTTTCTGGTGGCATCAATGTTAAAGACATGCATCCACATATCTGTGGGAGAACAAGTCACAGCCATAGACACTATCGCATCTGAGTGTGGTGCAGGACAAAGATCTGAATTTCACTCATAAACTCCACCTAGTGGAGGGGGCAGTTGGGGTGTTGAAAGATTTTGGAGTCAGTCAGTTTTGCACTAACCTTGGAAAAGCTACTTGAGCTCACCAAGGGCCCAACGTTCCATCTATGGAAAGGAAAATGATGCCTAAAGGGCAGCTATGAGCAGGAGGGAAGCTGGCACCTGCACAGCTTCCAGTGGAGAGCCTGGCAGAGTTTGTTACTAACAGCATGGTCATAACAGCAGCCACCATAGCTGTCATTACTTTTATAATAGACCATTAATCTTTTCTTTTTTATGTTTTTATTAGTGCATTATGGTTATACGTCATTTTGGGGTTCATTTTGACATAATCATATATCATACAATATAATTTGCTCTACTTCAGTCCCCATTACTTCCTTTTTCCATCCTTTCCTCCTGCTCTGTTCTTCTTCTACTCTACTACCCTCCCTTCTATTTATTTATAATTTTTAATTGGTGCTTTGTAGACATGAAGGTGAAATTCACTGTGGTACGTTTATATAGGTATATAGCATAATTTGATCAACTTCCTTTTGCTGTTCCTCCCTTTCCTATCCCTTCTTCCTTCCCCTCTATCCTCTTTGCTCCATTGATCTCCCTTCTGTTTTCATGGGATTCCCCTTTTTTTATTTTTCTCTTTATTTTGGTCTAGCTTCTATATGTGAGAGAAAACATTTTACCCTTGACTTTTTGAATCTGACCTATTTATTATTATTTACATGATGTTCTCCGGTTTCATCCATTTCCCAGCAAACATCATAATTTCATTAATCTAGTTGAGTAAAATTTCATTGTGTATATATACCATGTTTTCTTTATCCATTCACCTCTTGAGGGGAACCAGGGTAGTTCTATAACTGGGCTATTGTGAATTGGGCTGCTAAATATTGATGTGGCTGTACCACCACAGTATACTGGTTTTAGTTCTTTAGGATAAATACCCAAAAGTAGATCATATGGTGATTTTGTAGAATCTCCACAATGAGTTCCAAAGTCCAATTTGCAGTTCTACCAACAATGTTTGAGTGTACCTTTTCTCCCTAATTCTCATGAGCATTAACTATTATTTATATTCTTGATGATTGCAATTATAACCAGAGTAAAATGAAATCTCAATGTAGTTTTTATTTGCATTTCCCTGCCAGGGATGTTGAGCATTTTTTTCAGACATTTGGTAGCCATTTGTATTTCTTAGAAGTGTCTGTTTAGTTCTTTTGCCCATTTATTGATTGGGTATTTTTTTTCTTGGTGGTGTTTTTTGAGTTCTTTATATATTCTGGATATTAATCCCCTGTCTCAAAGCAGCTGGCAAAGATCTTTTCCCACTTTTTAGGATCTCTCTTCACACTCTCATTTCTTTTGCTGCGTAGAAGCTTTCTATTTGGATACCATCCCACTTAGTTCCTGGCATGTCCAATGTAAGTTTTTGGCATCCTTCTTGAGTATCAGATAACTATCTATGTGGATTTTTCTGTGTCTTCTGTTCTATTCCTTTGGTCTTCATGTCTCTATCATTGCTAATATCATGCTGTTTTTGTTACTATAGCTCTAGTATAATTTGAGATCAGGTATTATGATGCCTTCAGAATCACTCTTCTTGTGCAAGATAGCTTTGACTATTTTGGGCCTTTTGTTCTTCCAAACAAATTTTAGGGCTCTTTTTTCTACTTTTGTGAAGAATGTCCTTAGTATTTGCAGTGGGGGGAGGTTGTATTAAATCTGTATTAATATTTTTGATAGTATGACCATTCTGACAGTATTAATTCTGCCTATCTAAGAACATGGGAGGTCTTTCCATCTTCTAACGTCTTCTTTACTTTCTTTTTTCAGTGTTCGATAGTTTTCATTGTACAGATATTTTACGTTTTCAGTTAAATTTATGCCCATTTTTTTGAGGTTATTGTAAGTGAGAAAGTTTTCCTGATTTCTTTCTCAGTAGATTGATTATTGGCATATAGACAAGTGACTGATTTATGTATGATGATCTGGCATACTACTAATTTGCTGAATTTGTTTATCAGCTCCAAAAGTATTCTGGTAGACTGTTTTGGGAGTCTTCTAGATACAATATCATGTCATTAGTAAACAGATAATTTAGCTACTTTTCCTATTTGTATCCCTTTAATCTCCTGTTTTTCCCTGATTGCTCTCGCTACTTTCAATAACTATGTTGAATAGGAGTGGTGAAAGTGGACATCCTTATCTTGTTTATGATTTTAGAAGAAATGCTTTCAGTTTTTCTCCATTTGATGTCAGCCTTGGGTTTGTCATGTATAGCTTTAACAATGTGGAGAGCCGGGCGCAGTGGTGCACACCTGTAATCCCAGCACTTTGGGAGGCTGAGACAGGAGAATTGCGAGTTCAAAGCCAGCCTCAGCAAAGGCAAGGCACTAAGCAACTCAGTGAGATCCTGTCTCTACACACACATACACACACACACACACACACACACACACACACACACACACAAAAGCCACAAAATAGGGCTGGGGATATGATTCAGCACTGGAGTACCCCTGAGTTCAATCCCTGGTACAAAAACAAAAAACAAAAAACAAAACCAAAAAAAATCCAAAACAATGTTGAGGTAAGTAAGTTCCTTTTATTCCTAGTTTCTTCAGAGTTTTTAACAAGAATGGGTGCTAGATTTTTTTAAATGCTTTTTCTGCATCTATTGAGATGACTCATTGATCTTTTCTTAAAAGCCAAGTTTAGGGTCTCAGAATTCACACAGAGCATCATACATATCTAAAGCAGAGGTTTTCAGGCTTAACCAAATGGAAGAGAAGGATGATGTCTGACCTCCAAAATGCAGAGGTGCACACATTCAAAAATGAATCTTTTTCTACATATGTCTTCAATTTTTTCTGTCTTTAAAGAATCATTTCAAAATTTAAAAGATAAACAGCTCAAGTGGGAATGTTTAACATCTAGTTCAGGTGAGTGTCTACATCTGGAGAAATGGGAATGTGGGAAGGGCCTTCTCCCACACTGGTGATGTTATACATCCTTGACCTGCAAGCTGGATATGTGAGCATTCATGACATTCTCCTTTATAATCCTTTTGTACATCTGAGATATTTCCCAATAGTTTTTCAAGAAGGTGAAATCATAAAATGTAAAATGAACTCAAGGAGCACACTGGAGAAATTTTTACAAATGTATTTATTAAAAGAAAAACAAATTTGGCCTGTGCTAAGTCCAAGAGCTCCATTCTCATGCTTGCTGCAGCCAAACACTGGTGTAAGGGGGTTGAAGAGGCCCTTGGGACAAGAGGACTTCAGGAGGGGAGGGCTGTCCTACTCTCCATGAGCAGGGCATGGTTTCCCTGCTTTCCACAGGGAGGGGGTCCTAAGCAAGCTAGGACCAGCTAAATTTTCTAACATGACTGCAATTGTGCAAAAACACTGCTACCCACCCCCACTTCAGCCACCCCCACTGCTACCCACCCCCACTCCCTATGTGATTCCAGAATCGCCACCCTGCACTGCAGTCACTAAAGAATCTGGTATTCGAAATGTTGGCACTCCATTTATACTTTCAACCTGCTTCCAACAGCCTAGTAAGTGGCAGAGGAGTTAAAGGTTAAAAGAGATACAGTTTACAGCTTGCCAAATCCAAAGAAAGAACAAGATTGCTTAGTTGTTGACAATAGGTATAAAACTGACCAAGAAGGATGTGAAAGCTGTGAAGGGCAGAGGCTCAGGGTCTACTTGGAAGTTTGCATTAAGAAAGATCCTTGAAGACCATCTAAGGCATGCACACAGAAGCCTTCCATGAGCTAAAAGCGACCATCATTGTTCAATGGAATATTCAGTGTGAGACATGTCAAACACTGGGCAGGCTTTCCTTTGTAGGGCCTAAGATCTTCAAATACAGAGCTTTTCTCCCCATGCAGAACACCTATATGCAGCTGATTTTGCTATTAATGATTCTTTTTTCAAAGAGGAATACAACAAAATTTAAAGCAAAGCAAATGAATCATTTATAAGATCCTTTAATATTGGAGGGTGGCCTTAAATTTAGAAATATATTATTTGTCTTTTATGGAAACAGACCAAAATTATAACCTTTACATAAAAATAAAGCTTTTTTTCAAAGGATCATTGGGAAGATACTTTTCATAACACACATCACTTTTCTTAATGGTACTCATTTTGTCATTGTCCCATTTGTAGGATTTTGGAATCCTTTGACCTTTGTTCTATTATCTCCTACACAATTCTCAGTATTGTTGTGAAATGAATCCTTTCCTTCTCCTTAAATGAAAGGCTTGTGTAATTACAACCTTAACATTTCATTGTTCCAAGGCAAGACTACATTCTTTCATTAAGCTTTCTATGTTAAACGCTAGGCTTGAATTTACCCTGGAAGAGGTCTTAGTGGATGTAGTCTAAGCAGAAGCCATCAACAGTCCTGCTGTTAAGTAAACAAGCTCAAGAATGACATGTACAGAGGACTAAAAGAGACAGGTGAATGGGTGGGTGGGTGGATGACTGGCTGGCTGACTGGACCAACAGAAGCTGGGTGGATGGATGGATGGATCAATGAAAAGATGCATGGGTGCAAGGGTGGAGGAGTAGATGGATGGGTGGGTGGACAGGAAGTAGAAAAGAAGACATAATTTGGGCACTAGGTGAAGGATGATCAGTTGGGCAGTGGAGAAGAAAGTACAGCATAAAGGCCTGATTTTTGTAATTTATTTCTTCATCAACTATGATGGGCCAGTCCTTTGTTGGGCTGGCTTGTACAGGGGAGCAGTAAAGATAAACTGATTAAGACACAATGCATGCCCTCAACAACATGCTCCTTAGTAAAGAAAATGAAAAAATTGATTCTCTGATGGCCACTAGAAATGATTGAAGAGAAAGGGAATGGGAAAATGAGAAGGGCAAATCAATAGCACACACAGCTGTGCCTGGTTCAAGGGTGAAGGAATCACCATTGCACAGGCAGCTACAGATAAGATCTGGCCATTAATGACACAGGATTGGACACCCAGGATGGTGTGGAGCCAGATTATTCTAAGAGGCCTAGTTCAAGGTCCATGCAAGTTTCAAAGCAATGCTAGGACTCTTGGAGCTTTGCTCCATGTCTGCCAAAGGATCCAGACTTTGTCTGCATCCTGAAATGTACCTGGACTAAGGGCTAGTTCACAGCTATGCCCTTCAGACAGAAAGCTGCTGGCTTCTGTAGCTGAGGGGTCCTTCATATGAAGGGTCCTTCCCCAACCCTTGCCCACACTGGGGAGTGATCAGAGTATCACACTCAGCCTCAGAGCAAATGCTGAAATAACAAAGGCCAGGTGGGAACCACATTAGTGTCTCATCACTCTGGAGCACAGGATGTGAAATGAGGTGCTATTTTGAGCTGATGACACAAGGGCTTGGGAGATACTCAGAATGGCCAGCTGTCATGTGGCCCATCATTCCTCATGACCACACCAGGATGACCTGGTGCATATGATGCGGTTTCTGCACTAGTATCCTTGTAAAATCTGGAACTTTGATATTTAAATCACTCAAAATGGTTCCACAGGGTTAAATGTGCTCCAGGACTTCTACTCTTGCATACGTTACACCCAGTGAATTGATATAGCAACAGTGTGCTCCTGCTCACCTAAACTCTGGCTTGCCTGCTATCTCAGACCTTTTGTTTAAACAGCACTTACGTGTTTACTACACACAAACATTATCCTAAGGGCTTTGCAAATAATAATCTTTATAATACGTTAGTAGCTAGGCAGTTATTAGACCCATTTGACAGATGAGGAATCAGGGCACTGAAAGGCTAAATAATTTGCCCAAGTTCACACAGCAAATGAAGGGTAAGGCTATGATTCAATCCAATCAGAGGGCTATAAAGTCAAAGTACCTCTGACCACTCTCAAGGAAATTTCAATATACTTGAACTTTTATCCAAAAATTCAGCCCCACCTCACCCAGCCCCAGCCCAAGTCCACTCCCCAAAGACAGTAACTTTCACAACTTTTGACCACTGGATTAGGTATTTGCCTCTGCATGGCCTATTTGCCCATCCTAACACACCCTACACTCTGCAAACTAGATTGATGGAGTACTCTGCCAATGGAGTCCCTGATAGGAACTGCCAATGAGAGCCCACAGAGACTGGAGAGGGAAGGGCTTCTTCCCTGAAACCTGCTGTGGGCAGTGGCAGAGTGCCCTACAGGGACACTTTGCTTCAGGAGCAGTGGCTCTGTAGCCTCTGGCTTCTGCATTTCCAGATATAGTCCACTGTGCCCTCGCATCCCCAAGCAACAGCCAGGTGGCGCCACCTCCTCAAGACTGCTGAGCCAGGCTCTGAGGGGCAGTCTCTCCAGTCTCTGCCCTCACCCTAGAGATGGCAACTGCTCCCTGCAGTTATCTGCTCCGGCTCTTTCAGTTCTCATCACCTAGGAAGCCAATGCATGTGTTCAATTCCTCTATGAAATACCTACTATGGTTCTGTTTTCCTGATTAGTACACATAAATAATCTCAAAGTGTTCTCTCTGAACCCATCCAGCTTCTCCAGAGACAGGGCCCTGGTTTGTGAGCTGAGATATAAACATCTAACTACTGGCATTTGGAGAGCAGGGCAGAACTAGGCTGGTGGTTCCACCGTCCAGCACACAGACCTCACTTCTCAGCTCTCCAGTCCTCAGCCGACCCCAGCTAGGCCTAGTATTCCCAGACCAAGTGTCTCTCTAGGTCGACTTTTTTGCAGAATGAAGAATTGGACCGAGGAATGGGGACTGTCAGTGGAAACAGTGCAGAGGAGGCTGGCTTGCTGCACATTCACTTCCTCCCGCCCCGGCCCCGGCCCTCCATAGCACTGTGCAGGGCCTTCCCGGTTGGCCTAGCACATTCATCTGCAGCCTCTGTGACTTAACTGCCTCAGTTCCACCACTTAACTCTTATGCGTCCAAAGGCTGTCTACCCTGCAAGGGTCTGCTGAACTGTCTCAGAGACTGCCAGTTGTCTCCCCTTTGATCCCCTTGTCCTTGCAGTTCATATATCCTTATTCTCTTACTGTCATTTCCATGGAGTTTCAATAGGAAGAGAAGAAAGCGTGAAGTTAATGTTCCATGTTCAATCAGAAGTTAGATGATCCATTTTTCAATCTGTTAACACTTTCCTTTTTTAATTTAAAAAGTATATACAAAGGACCTCACCAATATTTCTAAAGTAACCTAACACTGCCCTTCAGATCACGGATGTACCCAATGAAGTACCACTGATGAAGGGAGGGGCTGTCTCAAAGCTGCAGCCCCAGCCACCTTCCCCAGGACTGCGCCCCTCCACCCAGATCAGAAGCAGGAAGCTGGCTCTGCACCTGAAGATGTACCCACAGAAGTACCACTGATGAAGCTGATTTTAAAGGGATTGCCTAGAACACTCATTTACAATATGTGAAGTAGCACAAAAGTAGCTGCTACCAATAGAATTAATTTACCCAGTTATCAGACTTTCCTGGGGCCATTCACTTCCATTCCTTCAGGATCTATCCCTGAGAAGAACCCAGTAATACAACATCTACTATATGGTCAAGCTCTGGTCCCCCAGAAAAGGCCTAGTTAGCCATGGCACTTGTGCCAGCCAAGGACAACCCATGCTCGGGGAGCAGAGGGGGCATCCCAGCAAACAGTTCAGCTACACCTCTCAACCGCACTCCCTGCCAAGCCTCCTTCCCAGGTATGCACAGGAGGCCCACACAGCCTGATCTGACTGAGGTCTGGGCTCTTCTTCCTCCTCTGTCTCTGGGAGATGCCATGTCAAGGGATGCTATTTAAAGTATCTCTGGGAAGCAGTGTTGGTGATCCCATGTACAAATATACAAAAGTATAGGAAGAATGGCATTAGGACAGTGCAGCCCACAAAATTCCACACAAGAACATTAGCAAACATGATTCCTCTGCCTACTGGAGCTAAATGCATTTCAAACCAGAGTGGGTGGTAGATGTCATAGAAAGGCTTGCTCGGCTTTACCTTGTCACCCTTGGGGTAGAACACCTGGCCTGGCAGGACTAGAAAGCTCAAGAGGATCTTGCTCGACTTCCTCCTAGATTTTCATATGTCTGAGGCTCACATGGCAGTGCTGGAGGGGAAGGGAGGAAAGGCGTTCCTACTGTTTCCCCTGACAAGTGCGGAGCAGCAGAGCATGCTCCTAGAGTTGCTGGCACCTGCGTGTTCCCTCCACCTGGCTCCAGGTGCACAGCCAGCTTCCTGCTTCTGATCTCAGTGGAGGGGCACAGTCTTGGGGATGGTGTCTGGGGCTGCAGCTTTGAGACAGCCCCTCCCCAGAATGTGCCAGTTGTGTGGCACCAACCTGAGCTTCTCTCCCAAGCTCACTTAGTGCCTGCCCCACCCCTAATCCTCCCGAAGGAATTAAGCATGGAACTCTTGTGACCAATTCCCTTCTCCTCAGACTATTGAGAGCGGATTCTGTGCCACACATCTGACCCTGACTGCAACACAAAGACCCAGGCAGTCCCGAGGTAGAAGGGCCCCAACCAAACGACCTCTTATGCTTAAAAGTGCTTTTATGCAGTACTTCACAAAGCCCATGAGGGACAGCGGAGTACGGACGTGGTACATTTCTGCCACGTAGGTCAACTTCAGAGAGGTTTTAAAAGTGCATCTCAGAGTTAACTGTGTTACAGCGAACTGGCCAATATGAAATAAGAGAGGACAGCTCTCACTTAGGCCTGCTGGAAAAGCACACTGGAGCCAGCATGGAAAGGAAGAGTTCTCACTATTCCTAAAAAGGTACTGTGGAATCCCTGAGATATAGAATTTGGAAGAGCTTTTCTGTGTTTTTCGGGAACTGTACTCAGCCTCTCCTTCTCTGAGCCTGTCTCTAGGCTGTGCTGAGGCGCCCAGGCCCCAGCACTGACACTTGCCTTTGCTGCTATGTCCCCTCGCCTCTGCCTCTCTGCAAATAACATTTCCTTTGTGCTTCCCCCAGTTACTCAGAATTTGTCTTTATTTATGAAAAGGAATTTTGTCAATTATTATCACTACTCAAACAATGTCCGAAACTGAAAATTAAGTGGGAAAAAGAGACTCGAGGCAGCTCTCTACTGTAGGGAAGTTCTCCTTACATGAGTTTTGATTTTAGTGAATTCAAGAGTAAGTCCTTCCTGGAATGAAAGGATTTAATGATAATGAATATAGTCTCAAGAAAAGTCACATTTCCTATTTGCAACCTGAAAACCAAAACAATGTTTATGTTAACTACCATTAAGGTGAGAGGGAAAATATGGCCATCAATTTGAGCAAAAAGGGAGGACAATGTTTATTCTTTATTTCCTCTACTTTTTCTACTACTTTAAAAATAAGACATATTAAAAAAAAAAGACACATGGAGTTCCAATAATACTTTAATATGGATCAGAGTGTTCCTGGGGGGTGGGAGGAGGGGAGTCACAGGCAGCTGCAGGCAACTAGCTGCAGAGCAGCTTGCTGGTGGTGTGTGCTCCAAAAAGTTGTTTTAAAAAGGAAGAGAAATATGTAAATTTGCCTGGGAACAGCTGAGCACACCTCTTCTCTCTCTCCAGCCTTGGCACAAACACCCATTTCATCAGATATAAAGAGAAAGACCAGGGAACGTATTTGTGTATAAGAATGTGTTTTTATCAGGGTAAGCAGGCTATGCCATATTTCAGTCCATCCACTGAAACCTGAAAATAACTGTGTAATTCAGAAGACACACAGTGGTGGCCCTCATGTTTATCTATAGCCTTCATCTGGAGAGGCGTCCAGGGCACTAATCATCTCTGCCTCCCTCCATGAGTTTCATGTGCATGGCTGTCCTGAGGCCAGGATTAAGACCCTGAACTCCAAACTCTCTGGTATGTTTGAGGTGAGGAAGAGAGGAAGAGCTACAGATGCCTCTTCAGTGGTCTGTTTCAATTAACACCACCTATTTCTCTAATGGAGAGTCAGCATTCACCAGAAAACTCTGTTTAACCCTGCAACAAGTGGAAAATGCCAATTATTGATTAAGCAGGAAGATGGAAGCTACTGAAGACTGTGCTATAAATCAGTCTGGATACTCTTCTGTCAAGAATATAAATGCTATTTACTAGAAGGAAGGGAAGAAGAGAGAGCAAGAGGCAGAAATCGACAGACAAGCAGAACCAAAAGAAAAACTGGGAGTGTTTAAAGAGAACCCACCCACCCTCTGCTTCACTGCAGTAACAGCTGCTCTTTTTTTGGAAGAGCCCATGTTTTGTGTTGTATAAACGACCACATCTGTATTGTTTCACAGATCCACATAACAAGATCCATAACCTCATAAAAGTAAGCAATTCACCCAAACTCTGTTTATTTGAAATAAATACCGTATTTGCTCAAGGGTTATTTATTTCACTATTTTACAGGGCAAAAATAAGATAAGCCTATGGCTGTCTAGCAGGATTGAGATGTAACTGGCAGCTGGTGAAGTAACTCTGGTCAGCAGCATCTGACCTGCAGCGCCTAGGACGTTTCTGAGGCGCTGTCTCTTCCTCCACACAGGACTCGGACCCAGAGCTTGGAAGGGGCTTGTCGCTCTGCGCAACTGTAGATTGCAAAGTAAATGCTTATATTTATCAGGCAATTTCCCACATTTTGTTTTCTTTCTCCTTTCCTTCTTATAGACAATTACGTATGAGAGATTTACATCAATAACCTTAGAAAAGAATTAATTTTTATTGTTTTCCTTCATCTTCTTTCCTGTTTTCAACTTTTTTGAGCATACTGGCCTACGCTGCTTAATTATATGATTTTATTTTCAAGATTTGATTCAGTCACAGATATGTCTTATTTTAAATGGCATTAGAGGAAAAGAGAAACAGTATCAGGAT
The DNA here is from genome assembly GCA_028644305.1 of Xerus rutilus. Lineage (NCBI taxonomy): Eukaryota > Metazoa > Chordata > Mammalia > Rodentia > Sciuridae > Xerus > Xerus rutilus. The sequence goes on along the minus strand of CM053415.1, from coordinate 10,501,203 downwards.
CATCAGCATCCAAATATAAAAACTGTTTTCAATTATGGATGTTTAAGTACAATCAGGTCAGAGTTGGCTAACTTCGTCCTTGATTTTAAACATATAGGTCAATGTTTTTTGCCACATTGAAAAGAGCATGACCTCACAAACAAAAATCAACTACTGTTCAGTGTCTCCCATCTGTCTTCTGATTCATTTGTAATTCTGGCAGAAGCAACATGTTAGACAGAGCTGCCTGGCCCTCGCCCACTCAAGAATGGGGATTTATTACAGTCCATTTTAAAACTACTTCAGCCCTAATGTAATTGCTTGCTGAAGCTTAGGAGGGACAACCTGGCCAACTCCAATTCTGTCTTCATTCTTTTCAGAATTTCTTGGACCAGATGGTATACCTAGTCCTAAAGATAGTATGTTTATTTTTTCATATCAATCAATTTAAAATAATATAATTAGAAAAGAAACTCTGCAGAATTCTTAGCCAAATGATAAAAAAGGAACATCCATAATTTAATACTGTCTTTGTTAATTTCATTTTACTCTAAGGCATTCAATTAAAGTGTCATGCAATAAAAGCTGCTGCTACAATGGAATCCCAAATCCTATTAAGTGTCAAGGATGTTAAACCCACAAAACTAACAGATTCTTTAGTCTGAAACCATTTAGGTACTTTATAGTGCTGCCAGCTAGCCTCCCACCTGAATGGAGTTTTACTGGAAAGGCGGTCTATAATGTGTAATCACTGAAGCACTTTGAAATAATCGACCCCACAGGGCCCTTCAACCTTATTCAGTTTACATTAAATAATTATGAACCCATCATTTTGTTTAAGCTTATGTTTAAAGTCAGCCATTCCACCAAGTCTACTCTGTTAAGATTAAATACATTTTAGTTTCTGGATCATTGTAGACTCATGTTTGATCTGAACATACTTCAACCTACTAGAAACACGCGAGGCACTTGACTACAATGAAATACTAAATATACACTCGTGTTATCCATGCATAAACATAGATGTGTGAATGTGGTCTGCTCAGATGTGCCGAAATTACTATTAGAAGAAACAAAAACATTCTTTGGACATATTTTTCGGGAATAAAAAGATAAAAACATGAACTTTAACCCAGACTGTTAAAGAACCACACAATGAGAAATGGGGCTTCTCGAGGAAGTTTTTTGTTCAAAACCAAAACACTTAACAAAAGTATTACTTTAAAAATCGAAGCCAGGATGGCCTTTTCTAAGATGTAATATCACCTAACTTTTTCATGCTAACACATTTTCTTTAGGAAAATGCTATTAAAATATGAGCTAATGTTAGTAAATAAAATTCCAGCTTCAGATTAACCTCTTTTGTTCACAGGGAAAACAAAAATTTGTGTATTGGTAGGAAGGCTCTCCTCACCCATGCCACTTGGCTGTTGCTGAGATGTTGGTCCTGCTTGTGTGGAAATGCTGGCAACACTGGATTGCTATGAGCAAAAAAACATTTATTTTGCTTGAAAGGAAGACAAGAGAATACTCAAAAAAGACTTCCAGCTACTTATGCAAAATAACACTATGTTAGGAAATGTCAGCCACTGTGTAACAATGTCCATCATTCCCTGGGGCTCCTTTCTCAACAAGGAGCTGCTGTTTTCACTACTTAAAATTAGAGGAGAAATAAAGGCCACATCTTCTCTCATAATTGTAATATAGTTTTAGCAATGCTTTAAGGACAATTTTCTGGAAAGTCTCTTAGCTTGTGATAACTATTGAAAAATAATATTTATGTACATTGTGGTGTGGCATGGAAAGTTTTGAACTGGTGAACAGTTAAAAATATTTGAATGCCCACTCTAGCCTTGAGGCTAAAAATACCAGTAGTTATGAGGGGACACGGTGACAGAGGTCTCAGGCCCATCTGAAGCCCATGTCTAGCTTGCCAGGAGGCACACCAGCTGTATAAGCATGAGAGATGAGCCTAGTCCTGGTTGTAGCCCAACTGTGGCTTGGCTAATCCACACCAAAGACTTCCTCGTCTGTAAAATGACAATCACATCACCTGCCATGACTGTCTCACAAGGTGAAGATCAAACTGGATTATGTGAGTAAATACTTTGCCAGCCATAAAGTCTTATTCAAACATTAGGCTATTTGTAAAAAGGCTTAGTGATATCTATTAAGCAGCATACTTAAAAGGGCAAATTAGTGCACAGCCACCTGAATACAAAAGGTGAGACAAAAGCTGCTTTAAGTTCAAACTTGTGTTTTATTCAGGTCTGCAGTTAAAACATTCATTTTATATCTTAAGCACCTTTCTCATAATAAAGTTTGCAGCCCTACAGTAACATCTTTATCTCATCCTATGTAAGTGCCAAGGGGATAGACAGTAATCAGAAAGGGTGCATTATGTAATAGATTTTAGAGAAAAAATACCATCTTGATTAGCAATGAGGAAGCAGGTGTCTGAGGCTTTGAGAAAGCAAAGATGAAAATGAGCCGGTGGCATATGGGGAGTGGAAAGAGATCCCTCTTGGTAGATCATAGTCCACAGAGGTATGCACAGCTCCCTGGGAGACATTGCTCTACATGTTACCATGGAGATTTTGAGAAGTTTCAGTATATGGTGTTTTTTGCAAGATTACTGCTTGATGTCTTAGGTTGCTGTAGCAAAATCCAGGTCAATTTCTGTTAAATGTCCTTTCTGGATTTATTCTTGTCCAGGAAAGAATTTTTTTTTGATACACAATTTAAGGATCTGCTTTATTTCTTTAAGAAAAACAAAAACAAAAACAAAAAATCCCCTCTATGCCAGGAGTTGTTTTCTAGATCATGTACTGGAGGTAATGATTGACAACTATCACACACAGTGGTGGCATGCTTAACACACATCCATTCGTACAGTGCTTTATACACATCTGCACACTACTTCCAGTTCAATCGTACAACAAACCCATGGGGTGGGTTAGGAAAGTGTACAACAGAAATATAATATACAACAATGAGATCTGACTGGGTGCATTATATTGAGCTAGAAATGTCAAATGAGATTGAGAAACCTGCACAATTTGTTCAGGTGATAGCAATAGAGGCTTTAAATTACCCAAACATAAATCTGACAGAATATCCTTTCAGTGTGTGACTGGGAAGCAGAATGTGGGCACAGTGCATATGAAAACTAAATGTCTCTACAGCATTTCAAGGAACTCTGCATAGGCACCTATTACTGTCCTTTGCACACTGAAATGAAACCATGTGCTTACAAGTTTCTCTCTTCTGAAGACAGAGAGGTCCTCCAAAGCAATACTATCATTCATTCACTCACCCATTCTTGCTCACGTAGTCATTCACCAAACATCTACTGAGCACACACTACATGCGTGTTACTATCATATTCATGACCCAAATGCCTGTCACTTGGCCTGATGCACAGTAAGTGATGAATAAGAATGCCATGGACACCCAAGGTGGGAAATACTACCTGTGCCTACGATAACAAATAGGGACTGGAGGAGGAGTCACTTGCTCGGTGAATCTATGCAAACTGGACCAAACAAGTTATAGGAGAGGGGGAGTCAAAGACATTAATCAAATAATTATTTCATTTAAGGAGGCAATAATTGAGTAAAAAATATTATGTAAGGCTGAGAACTGCCTGAAGTCACCAGCATGAATGGCCAGGACAAACACAGAGGTGTGAGGATGGAGAATGCCAGACCAGAGAAAGAGCCCAGTCTTCAGGCAGTAAAAGAAAGGCTTTGGTGAAATGCGAGGGGTGACTAGCAAGGCCACAAACATGTTCAGTATTAGCTTGAACCATGTACAGTCGCCAGCACTGAATTGCTTCTGAGCTACAAAACGGCAATTGCATAGGGCTCAACTTCACAGAAGCCAGGAAGACCTAGAAAGGTAAAAACACTGAAGCAAGCCTGCCGGCGCTCATGAAAACAAACACCTTGAACTGTTTCTAAGCCTCTAATTTGACCTGTATTTACTGAAAACCAGAATTCAGACCAATGACCCAGGTAAATCCAAAATAAGTAGTTGAACTTCTGTGAAGATGATGTTTTCCTGAACAGGACGGGAAGTATATGGACAGGACTGCTGAAGAGTTGACCATGTCAACCAACATCTGGGCATGACCCTTCACCCACATGGGTCACCACAAAAGACCTTCCACAGAAGCAAAAGGTTTCCCAGCACTGAAGGAAGAATGAGATACTTCAACAATTCTGTTTAAAAACAATCACATCATGGTTTGTTGGATCAGAAAACAAGTGTTATCTGGATGCTAATACCACAAATTAACTAAGCAAGGCAGAATTCAAAAGAAAATCATAAAACCTAGGAAAATAGCTCCAAATATTATGACTTTTTTAGCTTATAAAAATGATACAAGAATGATTCTGGGATGATGTTAGATTAGGAGGCACCAAGAATCTGCCTTCTCACCCAAGCCATGATTTCATGGGCAGAATCTATCCAAAAACTGTTTGGCACTCTGGGGGCTAGTGAAGGGTTGCAACTTCCAGGGGAAAGCTCGGATGGTAAATGGCAGCAAATCTCAGTCCATTTCAGCTCTCGGTATAGCCGTGACCAGGCACCCCTCACCCCCATAGCAGGCAGCTTACACAGGTTCCCTCAACACTTGCACACAAATGAGAAATGGGAGGCAAAAAAGATGATGTCCTTCAAAAACCCGAGCTCTGGGCTCTAATCACTGATTGCTACTTTAGACCACAGAAGTGCAGACCAATAGGCCAGTGGCCTCAGTTGTGGTGCTCCCCCATCTGCGGTCCCTTTCCCCTCCAGCTGAATAGATCACTACAGGACCTCAAGGTCCCACACCCTCTCCCCTTCATTTATGTCTTTCCCCTTTTGGGAGCCACACATTAAAAATCAGTATATTCGACTATATATATGGGGAAAACTAGGAAGTGACTGTGTGCACACTGGTAAAAAGGAAGACTTGGTAAAGACCTAAGAAGATTTTAAGTGTTTATATCCTAGGCTGAGCCTCAGCACAGACACAGCCTACATCAACAAAGCAAAACAGAAACAATCCTTGGATGGGGGTCTTATTCTAGATTACCACATTATCAGATTCAAATGTTCACTGTCAATAAAACATCATAGGGCATACAAAGAGACAAGGACATGTGGTCTGTTTGCTTATTTATTTGCTGAGAATGGATCTCATTATTGCTGGGCTGGCCTCTGACTTGTGGGCTCAGGCAATCCTCCAACTTCAGCCTCCAGAGTAACTGGATTACCACCATACCCAACTCCATGTGGAACATAAAAAAAAAAAAATTAACCAAAGGAAACTGTTCTTGCTGGTGAATTTACTACACAAGAACATATAATCACTGGAAACTTCCCCAATTTGATAAAAGACATGGACATAAACATTCAAGAAGCTCAACAAACTCCATATAGGATGAATTCAAAGACAGTCACATTGAGAAATGTTTAGAAGGCAGTGAGATAATGCCTTTAAAGTGAAAAAACAAAGAAATAAAAAACAAACTTGCAACCAAGAATCCTATATTTGAATGAGGAATTAATATATTCCCAGATAGATTAAATAAAAAAATTTAAAAAAGGATGAGAGTGTTCTTTACTTGTAGGCCTTCTCCACAAGAATTGCTATAGGGTGACCTGCAGGTTGAAATGAAAGGGTACAAGACAGAAATTTAGAGTCATATGAAGAAGTAAGATCTCCACAAAGGTAAATATGGGGGCAATTATAAAAGCCAGTATTATTGTAACTTTGGTTTATAACCCACATCTTGTTTTCTATATCATTAAAGAGGCTAATATATCCCTAAAATCATTAGTTCATGCATTTGGATACACAATGCATAAAGATGTGATTTTTGTAGCATTGACCACTAGAAGCAGTAGAGGGAGAATAGATATAAAGAAACAGTGCTTTGTATGATAGGTTAAACTGATATAAATTCAAATTAGAGTGTATACCTTGAAATTATTAAATATAATCCCCATGGTTAACTACAGAGAAAACAGAGGTGTAAACAAAAGAAAATGAGAAAAATTAAAACATTCCACTACAAAAAATCGACTAAACACAAAAGAAAACAGAAATAAAGGAAACAAGGGACAAAAAAAAAGCTATAAGGCATAAAGGAAATAAATGGCAAAATGACAGAAGCAAGCCCCTTTTTTCAGTGATCCTTAAAAAGAAAGGAAATTCTGATATATGGTACAGTATGGATGAACCTTGAGAACATTATGCTAAGTGAAAGAAGCCAGTCACAAAAAGAAATGCCATATGATCCCATTTATATGAGATCCTTAGAGTAGTTACAATTATAGAGATAAAAAGCAGAAGGTAGTATCCCAGGGCTTAGGAAAGGGAGGCCTGGGGAGCTATTATTTAATTGATGTAGATTTTCAATTGTAAGATAAAGAGAGTTCTGGAGAGGGATTGTGGTAGTGACTATATAATAACATGAATGTACTCAGTGGCACTAAACTGTATGTTCAAAAATGGTTAAGATGGTAAAGTTTATGCTATATGTACTTTACCACCATGAAAAAATTGGGAAAGAAGATATGGATAGATACCAATTTCTGAGAAGATTGAGCATATTGCTTTCGATGATGGGTGACATTGAAAAACCAAATCCATCCTACCAAGCAATGAGAAATGCCATAGATGTCAGTCTCTGCAATCAACGCATGGACAAGCTAAAGGCATTCAGAACCCCAAGAGACAAACCCTCACACACGTGGGCAACAAGGAGGCCAAGGTAAATGCATTACAAAAATGATCCCAATTCTTCACCCTTTTCTGTATGTATGCTTTTTTTTTTTGCACCAGGGATTGAACTCAGGGGTATTCAACCACTGAGCCACACTCCCAGCCCTATTTTGTGTTTTATTTAGAGACAGGGTCTCACTGAGTTGCTTAGTGCCTCGCCATTGCTGAGGCTGGCTTTGAACTTGCAATTCTCCTGTCTCAGCCTCCCAAAGTGCTGGGATTACAGGCGTGCACCACCATGCCCATCTTGTGTGTATGCTTTTAATGACTCTGAAGTACCTCTCATTGAGGAGAGTCAATTTTTCCTCCCCATGAATCAAGGCTGGCCCTGCCACTTGCTTTGGCTGACAGTGCAGCTGTGATGGCCTACCAGTTCCAAGTCAAGGCCTGAGAGGCTATATGCACACCCACATCCTCTTGGACCCTGCAACTGCCACACACTACAAGTCCAGGCTGGCTTGCTGAAGGATCAGGGACCCCACAGAGGATAGCACGGATGTCCAGGTCAAGGCCATCTTAGATTGGTCTCTTGGCAGTTGACCTCCAAACATGAAAGAGAGCCCAGTCTAGGCCAGCAGAGCCACTAAGCACATCACATGAAGGAGCACAGCCACGACTGGAAAGGCACCCACTGCCACAGACTCATGGCAGTAAAATGCTTTCTGTAAACAAGTAGGAGACCGCTTAGGCCTCCAGGACTAGAGGAAGTTACTGGCAGAACATCTTACCAGCCTCCTCCACAGCTACCAGAAGAAAGTGAGCCAGGACCCCCGGATTTCCCAGTCCCTATCTCAGCACTAAAATGCAGGCTGCCAGGCTTGTCCCACCAGAATCCAACAGCCACAGAGGGTAAGCCAGTGGCTTAGGTGAAGGCATCAATTAGGAGCCATGGAGAATAAGCAGCCAGAAGAAGGTCCTTCCTTCCCACCAGGCCTGGGACAGCCCTGCTCACCAAGCCACACCGGGCAGCGGGGTAGCAAGGGTGACCATGCCAGGGCACCCAGGTGGGAAGCCTTGTTGTTCCACTCATACATTGCCAGTGTGAAGTAAAATGTGACAGGCACTGAAAAGCCGTGTGGCAGTTACTTGTAAAACTGAAAATGCAGCTACAACTGTACTCCTGTTGTTCACCCCCGAGAAATGAAAATGTGTCCTTGCAAAAACCTGTATGTGAATGTTCACAGCAGCTTTATGTGTAATAGCCCCAAACTATAAATAACCCAATGTCCTGCAAAGGTGAATAAGAAAACTGACATATCTACCTGATGGAAATTACTTGGCAACAAATATGAACTATAAATATACACAAAAATTGGGGGGACCTCAAGGGAATTGTATTGAGAGAGAAAAGAATTCAAAAGGTTACATGCTGTATGATTCTACTTACCTAATGTTCCTGAAATGACATAATTATAAAAATGGGGAACAGGTGGTTGTGGGGGTTGGGGACCTGAGGGGGGGTTAAAGGCTGTGAGTGTAGTGACAAGAGGGCAGCAGCAGGGGTCCCTGTGGTGAAAGAGCCATTCTATACTTGACTATGGTAAGGACACACGAATTTGGACATGTGACAAAGTTACTTAGATATAAATACACACACACACACACACACACACGCAAATGACAAATACAAGCAGGACCAGGAGAATCTGTGTAAAATTGGTAAACAGTATCAACATCAACATCTACAGGACTGTTTTGCAAGATGTCCAGAAATTGGCCAAAGGGTACAGGGGATTATTATATTATCCTATTTCTTACATGTGATTCTACAGTTGTTTTAAAATAAAGTGTCTTGAAAAGCTTGACTGATCAAAACTCAGTGGAGGTGGGCATGATGGCACATACCTGTAATCCTAGAAGCTTGGAAGGCTGAGGCAGGAGGAGTTCAAAGCCAGCCTCAGCAACTTAGCAAGTCCCTAAGCAGCAAAGTGAGACCCTGTCTCAAAAAATAATATATAAAAAGGGCTGAGGATGTGGCTCAGTAGTCGAGCACCCCTGTGCTCAATCCCCAGTACTCTCCCACACTCCCCAAAAACCAAACTCAGTGGAAACCACTAATGTGGTGCCAAGAGAAAGCAGCATCATTGCCACCATCTTGCAGATGTCACTGACACACATAGCTTGGTCAGGACACAACAAGACCATTAGGAGTCCAGAAGATGGAAAGCACTGATGACTATCTCTAGTCAATTTTTTGGTTTTCTTACCTACAGCTATACACCAGGGCTTTAGGTCTTACTGCAAATACAAAGTGTGAAAACTCCTGTCAGGATATGAAAATGTGCCTATGAAATATTCCAGGGACCTGGGGGCACTGGAATTTTCATGTTAGACATTTCAAATGTAAGGCACCTGCCTACATGATCCCTTCAAATGATTAGACACAGCCTCAGAAACTGCTGAGCCAAGCCACACTGAGGGGTTAAAAAAAGTTTTCTCTATTTAATGAAATACTCTTTGAGGCTGCTGATTTTTATTTAGTTTCTTTAAAGTTTAAGGTTCAGCATGATAATGACATATTTCATCCGCAGGCTAAATCTGCTATATGCATGCATTACAATATTGCCCCTGAGTTTTGGGGGCTTTTGTTCTCTGCCTTATGCAAGATAAGTCCATGCTCTTACATATCCTTCAAATCAACAGTTTTTCTGTTGAAACCCACACGGTGGAGAAGAGGAATTTTTGCTATTACATTCACAGCTTCTTTAAAGAGAACAGTAAATGCAGTTTAAAGGCTGGTAAATTAACAACCCGAAGAATAAATGGGGCATGAATGACCATCAGCATGACATCAAGATCCTGGAGTGGCATCATGCTCTCCATCTTACTTGCCATGTGACCTTAGAAAAATCAGTGCACTTCTGATATTCACATGTGCGAACAGGGGTGATCCTAATGGTATCTACCTGTCAGAGGTGTAAGGATTAAAAATGGGAAGGCAATGGAACTGTCTTAAGATAGTAACTGGCTCAAAGCAAATGTTCAATAATCACCTCTCCTTGCTCTATACGATGTCATTTTATAACAGTGCCCTGGAAAAAGGACAACTATTACTTTGCTGTGCTATGTGTTTTTGTTTTCTTCTAGATGATTCCAAAGGTTTTGTTTGATTGTTAAATGGCTAGAACAACATATCATAATAAAATAATTAAGAACACAGATTTGGGACTGACTGCTGAGGTTCAGAGCCCCGTTTCTCCTCCTAACCACTCATCTAGCACAGTGCCTGTCCCCTCCACTGCAGTGACAAGAGTGATAGTGCCTCACTCTCAGGATTGTTGGGAGGATGGAAGGAGTTGGTATACGTAAAGTATTTGGACCAGCACAGCACATGGAATACAGTAATACTATGTTAGTATTGGCTATCAGGAATTTCATTTTATGTTAAAATAAGTGATTGCAATAAAAATAATAGAAAATGAAAAAGAGATAATGCCTTACTATTCTCACAGTGAACGGCTGCCTACCCCAGCAGGCTCTCAGCACCACTGGCACTATGTTTGCTGTATTTTAATATGCTTTTAGGCTGATCTTGTTCTCCTTCCCCTCAGCAATAGCTTCAGACCTCTGCTCAGGCCCCTGCTCAGACCTCAGAGAAGCTCACAGAATCCAGTCCCAGGTCTGAGGCCTAGGTAGGAGTATGCGCCCGCCAGTCCTACCTGTCTCCTTTCTCACTACCCAACAGAGGTCCTCCTTCTTTCATGTTGTGTCCATTAGCCATACCCCACATGCATGGTCTACTGTCCTTGAAAAAGAAGCCTCCCTTGCTCCCCATTCCATTCCATTCCATTCAAACTTCCCCCAAGTGGGTACATACTATCTCTACCTCCTTTCTATCATTTACTCATATGACTTGCCCTACTAAGATTACTAATGGGTACTAAACTCAGTGCTCCATCTGACATCACTACTTCTTTTTTGTGGAATTTAAATCCAACCACTTTTGGGTATGTTATAGAAGCAATTATATGAGCTTGTTCTAGGTAGTAATAATTACTTATTCATATTTTAAATACTCATGTATCTACACATAATAGTCAACATATACTTGTTGAAAACAAAACTAATTCCAAAAACTTCATCAAAGGAAACTATTCTTAATCTCACCATTTATGAACATTTTTGAAGTCATAAGAGCTAGTAATATTAACTTTATATTTAGTATTTCTAAGGTCATAACAGTAAATAACAAGCAAAAGTTATTTTTAATTGCTTACTAAAAGCTTACTAACCAATCCAAGTATCTAACATTATACTATTCCATTTAATAATCAAACAATCTTACTAAGGAAGTATAAGGATGGTGTTAGGTAGGCATGGTTACCCTATTTCATAGATGAGGTTACTAGAGAAGTAAACTGTTTGGTAGTGCCAGGTTAAAAATCAAGGTAGTCTAATATCAGAGACCTCACTTCTAGCTGCTATTCTGCTTATTTCCCAAGGTGAAAATAAGATAATATGCTTTGCAATTAATGATGTTTGGATCATTTTCTTGAAATATAAGAACTTCTTGAGCCATGAGTTTAGAAAGTGTTCAGACTATGAAAAATGGACAACTAGTTTGCTTATTTAATATTAACTAATGCAAATGAGATACCAAGGAGATAAATATGATCATATACAATAAGAATAACATCCTCTATAAATCAATATAAAATATGTACATAATTCAAGATGCCAGTCCTCAAACATGAAGCTGCTACCCATCACTGAAAATTTCAGCCAACTGGGCAGATATGTCATCTCCTGGGAAAATGCCATTTTTTAAATAAATGATACACTTATTAAAACATGTTCTTATCATAATATTATGACTACTAGGCTCTGTAATTCACTGAAGATGATAAGGTAGCTGAGAGAATAAAAACTTTAAAACATGACCCAAGGAAAGGGTCTTAGTCCTATTGGACTCAATCACTCTTCACATCTTAAGCTGCAAATACTTAATAATGCCTCCTTACTCTCCCAAAGTGCAATATATACATAAAATAACTAGTATTCACATGTAATTCTTAAAAATCAATACAATACTCTAACAAGATATAAAGGACAAATAAAAGAAAGTCATTTATAATGACTATGCATTTCCATATGTAAATTCTTAAGCTCACTTCACTAGAAGCATAATGAAGCTGTTAGACTCTTGCACCTTCTTATAATAAATATGTCTGGATGTGGAAATATAAGAAGATTAAAAGCCATTTCCCCTGCAAGTACAGAAAGATGAAAGAGCACAGGTATAGGCAGATACAGAACAAGAACAGTATTAGAAGAAAAAAGAACAAAGCATTACTGCACACAACCTCACTGCCAAAGCTCATAAGCACAACACTGAGCAAAAGCAGCCGAACAAGGACGCACACACTTCATCCTTAATGCTGCTCTTGGGGAGCATTGGATGATGAGCACTCTTTATATCCTAATCTATGATGGGTATATGTAACCTAAAAGTTTACTGACTGTGGGTATTTTCATGCAATGGACTATTATTTATTGATTAAAAAGGAACCACTGAATAGCGAAAAACAGGGAGGAATATGAAAAATGTTGAGTTAAGCCTTAGACAAAAGCCCCATGAACATTCTGTAGGATCTGTTTAGGTAAAGCTCCAGTATAGGCTAAGGTAGAGTCCTCCAAATCCAGTATGGGTTAATCCAGTGTTCACCCAAATTTTGATATCAGTATTCTCATACAGTCTAAATATTAAAATTATTTAATTACTAAAATACAGAATGGCTCCTATTAAAAAATATTGAAATTATTTAATATTAAATACTGAAATTATTTAGAACCACCCCAAAGCTTTCATTTGTGTTTGCTTTATCTATTTACATTTACCATATTAAATTTTAAACTGACACACTTAAAAATATCCATGTGTTAAAGTGACAATAAACTTTATATTATCATATGTAAAATACTTAATAAAAATAATTATATTTTCAAAAAAGTTAAAAGAAAGGTTCTTTTATTTTTGAGAGCCTCTTTAATGTATGGCTCAACACAAGACAGCTGTATTTTAATATCTGTTTCTACACTTAATTTACATAGTAAAATACATATTCATTATGATTTACTCTCTTTGATTTCTTCTTTATTTATATTGCATCTAGGACATTATTTTGCTTTTTAAAAATTATGTACAGGCTGGTTATTTTAATCTTGAATTTCACTGCAAGAGAGTAAAGGGGTCGTGATTAAATATTTGATGTAAAAAGGAAGGGTACTGTGTCCAGCAGAACTGAAGAAACTCTCTTAGGTAACATTATGAAGTCTCAATTCTTTCCTTAGCTCAGGGATATAGGGGAACTTTCTGGGGTAAGTTCTACCTTGAGGGGGCTCACTAGGTACAAATATGTGCATTTGTAAACACTAATTCAATTTTGGTAATTATGTAATTTATTGTGTGCAGATGTCACATCAACAAAAGTAAACAGATACTGACCACTAATGATAAGCATATGAAGTGTTTAGGGATGAGTGTTCTGATTTCTGCAACTTACCTGAAAAGCATCAAAGAATAAAATGTACTGGGGCAAGAATGAAGGGACGGGGAGATGCACATACATATGATAAAGCAAATATAGAGAAGTGTGAACTGCAGAATCTAGGTAGTTGGCATAGGGGTGCTCATTTTACATTTCTTCCAGCTTTTCTCCATGTCTGATAATGTTCATAACAAAATGTTTTATAAATTCATTGAATTACACACATAAGATTTGTGTTATGTTATACTTCCACTTAAAAAGATGAAAATACTAACCAATGAAAAATACTAAGGTTTAGCTAAATAACTACAGACTAGGCTTACTTGTAAGTGACAGAAAAAAGAGGAATTAATTTTACAAATTTTTTTAGTTCTCAATGGACCTTTATTTATTTATATGTGGTGCTGAGAATCGAACCCAGTGCCTCACACAGGATAGGCAAGCGCTCTACCACTGAGCTACACCACCAGCCCAGGTATTAATCTTTACTAAAATAAAGTTCCAAGATAAATTATACACTGTTAAAGTGAAGAAAAAGAAATATGACATTCTCAGAAATAATGAGGCTTATTTTTAAATGCAGTGTCAAAACAATGTCCTATGTTGACACAGGATATGGTTCTGGCAAAAGGTCCCAGAAAATGTATCTCATATCTTGAATCCTATCACATGCCAAGTGATAGATCCAGTCTGACACATAAGGGGGAAAGAACTAAGAGGATGTAATAGTTACAATGTAGACTGCTAGGCACAGTATCAGAATATGACCCAAAAGCTATAGGCAACCACCAGAGTCAATAATTTAAGTGTGATTTCATAGCATACTCCATATTGCAATACTATTAAAATAAAAAATGTAAGGTCAGATCGGCGGTAAAGACCATGACCACTAGCTGAAGGGGTGTAAGCAAGGCTTTTCTGGGGTCTGCCAGTGTGGGCCGGGGAAGGCGCGCCCAAGACTGGGAGAAGCCACTTTTATGGGTCGGTTGAGGGATACGGATTCTCATGAAGAAGCATCTCTTCTAGGCTGGCTGAGGCCCAGTGACAGGTATGGGCTGATTTCAGAGGTCAGCATGTTCACTGATGATTGGTTGACATCAGAGTGGTGAGCAGTCCACCGCTGGGCCCGCTCGAGAAGTCTTGGCGTGCGCGGGTAACTTCAGATGCCCAGCCCTCCCTTGTCTAGCCGCCATCTTTTGCCCAACAAAAATATATACAGAAAGTGATAATGCTATTTAAAAATTTTACAAATAAAATTCAGTAATCTCTTCACATGGCATGTTCATCTACTAATTAAGCAATATTTGCTTCTGAGTCCATTACTAGAACCTGAATCCCCTCTGCTACCTATTTGCTTGTCTCAGCTGCAAATGAAGACAGGAGTGTCATGCTCACAGCTTAAACACCACGAGCGCATTGCAGAAACAGAGAATGGCTCCTGGTAAAGTTCCCTCAATTTACTCAGTGATTGTGTTTGCAGAAAATTTCACTGTATGTTAAAATACTATAGAAAATATTCTGTGTATTTCAAAAAACAGAGTGCTAGGATAATGTCATGATAAACAGGTTTTTTGTTGTTTTGTTTTGTTACCTACAGAAACTTCTAGGGGATGCATGAGTGCACTGGCATTCTTCATCTCGAAGACTGTCCTGAGCACTGCAGGATTTCTAGTCTGGATCCTGTTCCTTCAATGACCACTGCCATTAGGACTACAAAAGAACAGTCTTGTAAATGTTCTAGTTGTCCTACAGGAAGCAGCCTCCCTCTGTTAAGATGAAAGAATGTTTCAGGAGCATTTAGATTTTAACAGCAGACATATATTCCCCCAAACAGAATCAGTAGCCTGTCATTTGTTCATTCCTAAATCATTTAATGCAAAGGTATTTTCAACTTCTTTATATAATTTGTGGTTAAACTGTGGTTAAGATCACTCAACCCCACAAAGACAGGCTCAGAAACACAGCTATCTGCTGATCTTTTGTGTCTATATTTCATTATAAAGAAAGCATTTCAAACAGCAGCTAAAGATTTGTCTTACAGAAACAATATTTGCTACTTTTGCCTAAGGCTAGATTTAAACCACTGTGTCCAAAATGAAAACTCAAACACTCTGCTTTTCAAAATCTATGCAAATACAAAAGCATCATACTTGTTTTCACACAGCATTCTTATGATTTTTATCAATTTTCAGATCATCCAACTTTACTGTTTCAGTCCTGCCTGACTTCATAACTTTAATGTCCTCATTTCCATTTGTCAGCCACTGCAACACTGATGTTTCTGTTCTATTGAGGCTTCTGTCCTCAAACTTCTCAGCCATTCCCATGTGCTCTGCTCCCAGCACCTGAGATGCTTCCTGCCTTCTCTCCTCCTAGCTCTTCTGTATTCCTTCATCATCCTTGTGCCATGACTGGGCCTTTTTTTTTTTTAAGGCAAGAAAAGACAGAATGGCACATAAATAATTTGTTTAGATGAACTGACATCAAACAACTAAGTAGATTGGAAGTATAGAACAAAATAAAAATGTGCCTGATCAAAAGAATAACTGTTGAATTTTTCAAAGAAATTGAAGGACAAAAATCAGTCAACTAAAAAAGTGATATGATTTGGCATCACCATGCTCATAGGGAAAAATCTTGCATTCTATGCTTGTAGTGACAAAAATTAAACATATACTTACAACATTTAAAGTATTTCTAGGTATCTAAGCAAGTGAGTTTAAAATAAGTGTATGAAATAAATGTATAGGCAAATGTTTATACCAGCCTTATTCATAATCATCCCAACATCCAAAACACCCTTCAACAGATGAGTGGGTAAACAAACTGCGACACATCCAGACAATGAACTACAACTCAATTTTAATGGAAATAAACTGGATTCATACAACACATAGATAAATCTTAAATGCAGTTTGCCAAGTGATAGATCTGAAAGATTAACAATGCATGGTCCTATTTATATGACCTATTGAAACAGGCAAACTGTAGGATCAGAAAAAGATCATTGATTTCCAGTTTAGGTGGGAAAGACTGACCACTAAGAGGGAACTTGCAGAGGTCTGCAGTGATGGATACTGGTCTGCAGTGATCTCTGGTGAATCCCACAGAACTGCACACCCAAAAGAGTGAACTTTATTGTATGCAAACTAAAAACAAATATACAAAATCAACTAGAATACTGGGGGAATCCCAAGATGGAATGTTGATTGTGAACAGCTGTGGATGAACACTGATAATTCACAGGGAGTGAACATAAGGAGCTGACCCAGCTAACTTTGGAAGATGGTATTTTACACAGCTGAAGAAAAAAAGAAAAGAAATGAAAAAGGAGCCATATATAAACACTGTATCCTAGTTGGTAAATTTATTTCTCACAGGAATATGAATTAGCAATTCTAAAAGTAGCTGACATATATGGTACAGCTAAACAAGTCAATAACTTATAGATAACAGGATTCAGATTTATCAGTCAGAGAAAGGAATTGCAAATAAGCAAAACAGGATAAAGCCTGTAATGCAGGATTAGAGTGAGAGATACCTATGTCAACTCATGGCTATTTAAATATATAGAGACCATGTACAGCCAGAGGAATGAGAGGTTGTACTCCATTTGTGTCCCGTGTGTCAAAATGCATTCTATTGTAAAATAAATAATTTATTTTAAAAAATTGACAGCTAGGTAGATAGGTTGAAGAGCTATGAAAAACAGACTGTGGAAGCAGATGGACTAAAACAGGTACTTCAGGACCTTAAATTGTGACTTTTAGGCTTTACTGAAAATGTGTTGATTATGAAAAGACAGAAAGCTATCAATAATACATACATACATACATATAGAGATAGAGATATATAGAGACTTATGTGTCCATGGGTTAGAAAATACATAGACATTTGCTAGCTCTCTCCACTGAGAGGCCTAGAAGTGGTGACAATCCAGTTGCAAAAGCATAATCAGCATCCAGATCTTAGTTTCTAACCCCATTTTCCACTAACAGAAGCCAGGGATTCTCAAAAAAATGGCTGAACTGGGGCTGGTGCAGGTGATGTGTGGAAAAAGCTTGGAGCGCCTCACGATGCCAGACAGGAAGGAAATACCAGGTAAAGGAAGAAGATGAGAGTGTGTCAGACAGACAATGGAGCCAGCCTAAGAAAGCCCCCATGGCTAAAGCTGTAACAACTTGAGCTACAAATTTAAAGGAGAAGATTAAAACCCAATAATAAAATAAATATCCACATGTCCACAATATAATGAATTATTGAATTGTAACCCAAAGCATGGTCCCTGTCCCCAATGCTACTCAATGCCACTTTAATAATGAGGACATGGTTTTCAGAAAAAGGAAAAAGAAGGTTTATTGCTTTGCTAGTAAAGGAGAAACACAGGGGACTCTTGTCCCAAATCTGTGACTCTCTGGATCAGGAGGGACAGGGGGGTTTTAAAGGGTTTCATTCCAGGTGTGCTCTGGTAGGGGGTCCCAGGGCACCCTGATGGCCTGTTAGGATTCACTTGTTAATTTGGGAGATTTTTCCTTCCAGGATCCTCAGCAGGCATCTCCTTCCTGTAGTGGTTGTGTTCAAGGGCAGTTAATCAGGGGAAGAAAAGATAACACTATCTCCAAATCTTGTTAGGGAGGGGGAAAGGGTAGAAGAAAAAACACTAAAACAAACAAACAAAAACTTAGAGAAATGAGGGCTATATTCAGAAGGTGAAGGGACCACTGTTACAGAATAAATAAATAAGTGGGAAGAAAGGACAAATCCTTCCTACAGAAGAATTCCAAAACAAGTAAATGTAAGCTGGGTATGATGGCACATATCTCTTATTTCAGTGACTCAGAAGGCTGAGGCAGGAGGATCACAAGTTCCAGGCCACTTTAGTATCTTAGCAAGACCCTGTCTCAAAATAAAAAACATAAAGGGCTGAGAATGTAGCTTAGTGACAGAGCATCCCTGGGTTCAATCTTCAGTGCCAAAAAAAAAAAAAAAAAAAAGAAGAAGAAAGAGAAAGAAAAGAAAGTAAATGAAGGAAAGAGGGAGACCAGAAAATCCCCCCTGGAATGGCACCATAATGCCTGATGAAACCAAGATCCACTGATGAATGCTAACATTTGTGGGCAAAGGTTTAGGAGAAACAGGTATTTGCTTAGCTTCAACATATCTGTTCCAGAATATTTGCTGAATACTGTGCTTGTTTTAACATATGCCCACAAATTATTTGAAACTTTTTGAAGTGGAGCTTAATTACCTCCCCTTTGAAGGTGGGCTTCTAAGAACTGTTTGATAATGAAAGATACATATTTGGTCTTTGTCTCCAGTGCCTGGCACAAGTCTTTAAGGCAACTCTTTTTGTTTGTTTGTTTTGTTTTTTGTTTTTCTTGGTACTGGGGATTGAACTCAGGGGCACTCAACCACTGAGCCACATCCCCAGGTCTGTTTTGTGTTTTATGTAGAGACAGGATCTCACTGAGTTGCTTAGCGTCTTGCTGTTGCTGAGGCTGGCTTTGAACTCCTGTCTCAGCCTCCCAAAGTGCTGGGATTATAGGCATGCACCACTGTGCCCGGCTTAAGGCAACTCTTGGTGGGCTCCTAAATACCTTTGGAATGGGGGCAAGACCAAACCTTGACTAGAAACTTATCATTTCCAGGGAGGAAAGAGGGGCTGGAGATTGGGTTCAATCCCTAATGGCCAATAATGTAATCAATCATAGCTACAGAATGAAATCTCCATAAAACCCCTAAGCAACGGGATTCAGCACATGGTGGGCACATTGAGGTGCTAGGAGGGTGGCATGCCCAAAGAGGAAAGGGAAGCTCTCCCCATTCCTCCATATCTTGCTCTGTGAGCATCTCTTCCCCCCTAAGTTCCTGAATTGCATCCTTTCTGGTAATAGCAAATAAATTCCTTTCTAAGTTCTGTGAGACATTCTAGTAACTTCTTAAACCTGAGGATGGGGTTGCAGGAACCCCCCAATCACAGTCAGTTGGTCAGAAGCACAGGTGGAAACTGGGACCTGCAGCCAGTACCTAACATGGAGTTAGTCTTGAGCCCTCACTCTCAGGGTCTCTGCTAACTCAGGATGGTGTCAGGACTGCCTTGAACTGTCAAACACCCAGCTGGTGTTAGAGAGTTGGAGAATCAGTATGGAAAACACCATGTATTTCATTGGTGTGAGAAAGAGACTTTCAAGAATGGGGTATTAGGAAAAAAAATAACTTTATATGGGAAAAATCTGATTACATCCCCCCTTGGATAGGTGATCAAATTCATGTAACCAAGAGTAAGTCATGCTGACACCATGTACCTCATGTGATGTCACTGAAAGGGCACTGCACCTCTCTGGGGCTCTTTCCTAAATCTCCCCAACCCCAGGCTAAGCATGAAGAAACATTTGACAAACCCAAGTGGAGGAACATTCCTAACCAATGCTCTTCAAAAGTGCCAAGGTCATGGAAACAAGAAAAGACTGAAAATCTATAACAGATTGGAGGAAACTAAGAAGATGTGATGACTAAATGCAGCATGGGTTCCTGGGTTGGATCCTGAAAAAGGATGTTAGAGAAAAAAAAGGTGAAAGACAAATATGAGGTTTAGTTGTTTTCTTTTTAAAGGGGAATAAACAGTTGATATTATCAATACACATATAATAATGCAGGTGTCATATATAGAACGTTACAGGAAAGAAGCCAACCTGAAAGAGCTCCACACTGTGTGTCACACTTAAATGACATTTTGGAAAAGGCAAAACTATAAGGACAGAAAACAGGTATGAATCAAAGGAAGAACCCAAGGAACCAGAGGAAGCCTTATGTGCGTCCCAAATCCATAGCAAATGATGTCCCCCAGCTAGTGAGCAGCCATTGGCCTCCCCAGCCAGCAGCTTCTGTTAGTGGACATGAACAAAGAGGTTCCCATTCTCTGCCTGCCTTTGAGTGTCCCCTAGTGAGGGACAGTGTCTGATTCCCACTCTCCCCCCTCCTCCCCTCACACACTCTAGCAGCTCTGAATCAATAGCCTGTTTGTTTCTCTTTGGTCTTGGTGTAATTCCACCAAAGCAAACCCACTTTAAAAAACAAAGCCTTATCAGAAATTAGATAAAGCAGTGCCCAAGTGCTGTGTATTCAGCAATGTCAGAAACTCAGGAGTAACAAACAAAGTGAGAAAGGAAGCTGGCCAGACTCCCCAAGCAATGATTCCCTTTCAAAATCACCAAGCCCTCCTCTCTTGGTCCCCCTAACCAAGGCCACCATTATCTCCACATGAGCTGTTGGGTGAAACAGGTGCTATCTTGTCAACCCAGACCCAATTTCACCCTCTGAATTATTCCCTGCATACTGTTTCACTGGCAAGGGACTTTGCAGTCACAATGGCAGCAATCCAGAAGAACTTCCGGGAAGGAGGAGCTTAGGGAATGCAGGTGAAGAGGAGGCCCAGAAAGGGCCAGCTTCCGAGTAACAGTTAACTGTTCCTGAAAGGATACAATGCTAGTAATGGAATGCCTGCAACGACCCATGAAAGATTTCATGCCACAATAATTTAACATTTTAATGTTCCCTATAAAAGAGTTTTCTTTCTCACCACCTGTAACAGTTTGCCAAGCTATTTGAATTTCAGAGGAAATATTAATATGAGCTAAATTAGCCAATGTAAAATTAAATTATTCTGACAGAACAACAGCAAGCAAATTTTGCTAAAGGAAGCAATAAATTAAGAAACCTTCTTAAAAATGCAATATTCAATTATAACTCAAATAAATCCCTAGGGTAGGAACCAAGACAATGGTATTAAAATGTAATATAAATTTCTGAGAAAAAGAATTGCAGTATAGTGGAATAAAAACCTCTCCAAGAGCCAACTTCATTAGCGGCACATCAAAGACTCCTGGAGTGAGTGGAAAATCTGAAACATCTTCCACAAGCAACTTCCCTTGGCCTGATCATTTACCTTCCTGGTCTGGGAAAAAGCCCTGAATGGCCAGCCAAAAGAAGTTCTTAGAAATATCAATTCCTCTTCAAATCATTAATTATTTTTTCATTTTACTTTTCTTCAAAATTATATTTTGTAGATGATGCTTAATTCTCACAGGCGTTTTTTTTTTTTTTATCATCAAATATATTAACAAGAAGAAAGTAAGTATAGCAGATGCTGGAGTGTCCAGTCCTGTTTATCCTAGAGACTTTTTGTAGACTACTCCATGTACAAAGCCTCCTTTCCGACCCCGCAGTGTCACCTCATGTATCTCACTGAGGAGAAAATACACTACGCCCACATATCTCAACACCTCCCCTTGATTCACAGGTCTGTGGAATGGACAGGACAGGATGGACCTGGTTGCTGGCTGGTCACTGTAAGGGTACCGACCGGTCATATGCAACACACCTCATGCAGCCAGGAGATCTTTATTCACGGGGGTGGGCGCCCAGGAGGAGGAAGGAGGAAAAAGGGAAGAGGGGACGCGGGCATGGAATTTATAGGGCCTGCTACGAATGTGTGGTGGGCTATGGATTGGCCACTTCAAAACTGGTGCAAAAGATAAGCATTCGCGGGGCTGGGGCTGTAGCTCAGTGGTAGAGCGTTTGCCTCGCATGTGTGAGTCACTGGGTTCAATCCTCAGCAGCACATATAAATAAGTAAATAAAATAAAGATATTGCTTCCATCTACAACTAAAAAAAAATTAAAAAAAAAATAAGCATTCGCAGTGATCATCTTTGATATAGCTGCAAAAGTAACCTGAGCGGCCAGGCTTTGTTCTCTCTGGCTGAGAAATTCAGGAGAGGAACCGCCTGGGGCAGGGACTACCTTAGGCTCTTAGGGAAAGGATGCTAAAACTGGGTACAAGAGGGCTGTTTTCTACCTTACAGTCACACTCAACACCCCAAGCCTTCTAGGAGAGTCAAGAGACTTCCCATCAGCTGGGCCTGGTGGCACAAGCCTGTAATCCCAGCACTTAGGGAGGTTGAGACAGGAGAATCTCGAGTTCAAAGCCAGCCTCAGCAACGGCGAGGCGTGTGGCTCAGTGGTCGAGTACCCAAGTTCAATCTCCAGTACCAAAAAAAAAAAGAGAATTCCTATCTTGGGGTGACTGCCTGGCACTTCTCTTCATGATTCTGATGTAAGCTCAGAATCTATCTGCTCCTGCTGCATAGGCTCATTAAATGGCACTAAGTCTTCAGCTTAGCAAATCTGCCTTTTTTGCCTAAGACTGATAGTGATGTGTTTTGTTCCTCACTGATGACATTTTACTAAAAGGAATTATGTTTCAACATCAAGTTTCTGTGGGAATGCAGAAATCAAGTTCACACAATGAGTTTCAATTAAAAAAATTCTATAAATTCATGTTGAAAAATAGTAATGAAATTTAAATTTGATAATATCATAACAAGCTTATCCATTACCATATCTGAAATATTGTATATCCCCTCAATTCTCTAAGTTTTTGATCACGACCTCAGATATCTTACTGATCTGACAGCAGTGGACTTGAAAGATTTCCTGGCAGTTCAGTGCCTCTCCTTGTATTTGGTTAGATAAGTAGTAGCTTAATGTTGTCTAGCCTTTATCTTTCAGGGAGAAAAGACAGTAACTAGAGAAAGATGGAATTTGATACTGAGATAATAATAAAACCTAGAAAGAAGAAAGTCCAATATATTTATTATAGATTTGTTATAAATTTTGTGGGAATTTTCAAGGATGAGGAAAGATAATAGACTTACAATTTATTTACAGATAATGAAGGAGCATTTTTCACACATTGTTTCCCAATAATAAGATTCTTGCCTTAGAAGATCAGTCTTATGATTCATAATAATAAAAATACAAAGAAAGAAATGGATTCATAGAGATTTTAGAAATGGGGATTAAAAGATAAGGAGAAGAAAAGATCATACTGTATAGTCCCAGATGATATTGATCAATGAATGAATACCAAAATCAAAAAATCAAAAAGGCAATTTCTATAAATGTTGTTTTTGAAGGTATCTTCTGGCCTTTTTTTATTTCTTAAGCACAGAACCATACTTTGACCAAGAGTTTAAAACTCTCAAAGCCGTGTAATGAAGTTTCCCCCAAATCCTTATTTCCTCATTTTATTTCCATTTAATTCTATTAAAATCATAAAGTCAGATGATATTAAAAATACTAGGTGGGATCTCTTACAGAATAGTAATTATGTATCAAAGTGAAGGCACCAAAACTGTGATGTCCAGGAAATGATTTAAATGGGGAAAAATCAAAAGAAAAAGATCTTTGAAGTCCTAAACATGCATTACGATAAAAATAATTGATCTAATGAATTCATCACATAGACTGCAGTCCTTAATAGCAGTGAATAAAAACTTCTGGAAGACAGTTAACAGAATCAGTTTTGGGCTCAACTATCAGACTGGACCAGATAGAAACAAAACTGCAATGTAAATTCAACCATATAGGCAGTGACTGGGGAAGCTTGTTGGTTAGCTTTCTCCCAAAAAGAATCAGAGTGGAGACCACATTTTTGGTAGGTAGACTTCTAAACTTTATCCTAGGCCCATCTGTGTACTTCCTTGTAAAATCCAGTTTTAACAAAACACCCCCTGTAGTTTTATATCGTGCCTCATGGGTCTGCTCGACAAGTTGGGGTCTCACAGGACAAAGGGTACCGAGGAGTCCTTAGGAAGGATGGAATGGGGTCCTGTGGGACGAGGTTTTGGGGTGACGGTCTGCGGAGTCACTCCACCCAGACTCCGGGAGTTGGTAAGACTGCTCCGCCAGAGTGAGAGGCAGAGCCCATTTATTTCAGGAAGTGCAACAGTTTATATATGGTCCTGGAACCAATCATGGCCCTGAAGTTACAAACAATGGGGTACCGCTGTCAGGCAGTGCAGTGCATCAGCAGAGAAGGGGGAAAGAGGGATGGGAGGGGTTGGAGGTCAGATAGTGCTCCTACACCCCCCCATCTCAGTTTGGCCAGGAGTCTCCATCCTCATCATCTGATAACCCTCAACATCAGACTGAGTTCCTCATCCTCTACCATCCCCCTGGTGATATCCACTTACCATGGCCAATTTTCAGCAAGAATCCTCTTAGGTCAGTATAGCCATCATCCCCCTCCCCATGATGCTTCCTTTTAGTAATCTGCCATCCATAGATCCCTAGTCTCCTTGGCTATAAATTTCCACTTGCCCATATGCATGAGGGGCTGACCCAGTCTTGTTCCTTGCTGCAAGTCCCACCCCTGTTACGATGATCCTCAGTGGAGTCCTTCTTATTCTGCTTTACAAATGCCACTGAATCATTTTTTCTTGGACATTACCTATAGAAAGCAACACATATAAAATACAGATTCAAATACTTTATAGCCTGTTGATCTGGCACATGGTAGATGTTGAAATCAAGTGGGTGAGCTCATACCTTACTCTTCTACAATGCAATTGACACCTCTTTCATAGTCTTGTTGTCCAACCAGTCACTTTTCTGCTTGAATCAGTTACCTTCTTTTTAGAGATATCTGGGAGATCTAACTCTTCAGTTCTCCTTTGCAATAACAAATGATAATATGAAGTAGTTTTTAATTGAAGCAGTCAAAATAGCCATACATTCAGAGAGAAAAACATTTTTTGCTAATTTTGTTCAATAAATTAGGTCAATTTTCTGCTAGGCAAATAAATCACTTCTTGGTTCCTAAACACATGTTTTACCCTAGTCTATAAAGCCTGTGTGAGCTCTATATTAAAGAGAGTAAAAAAATGTCTGTATGCTAACAAGAACTGAAATGCAACCAATTTATGTTGGTTGTACAGCTAGGAAAGATGGGTCTTTGTTTTCATCTCTGTATCTTCTTTATAGTACTAACTTAATCTACATAACTTTCTGTTGCTGCTATTTCACACCAGGATAGTTCTTATCTTGGTAGTTGCAGGGTCCATTCCTACAATTAGAAGGCAGAAGAACAGAATGCTGGAACTCTAGCCCAATGCATAAGCCAGGAGGAACTTCAACCCCCGGGCCCTGGTACATCTCAGGAGAAAAGAGGATACTTTGTTTCCTTTGGCACCAGGATTGAACCCTGAGCAACTGATGCAGGGGTATTATGGTTTGGATGTGAGGTGTCTCCCAAATGCTCATGTGTGAGACAATGCAAGAAGGTTTAGAGGAGAAATGATTGGGTTATGACACCTTAACCCAATCAATGAATTAATCCCCTGGGAGTAACTGAGTGGTGACTGAAGGCAGGTAGAATATAGCTGGAGGAGGTGGGTCACTGAGGGTATGCCTTTGGGGTATATATTTTATATCTGGAGAGTGGAGTCTCTCTCTGCTTCCTGATAATATGTGAGCTGTTTCCCACCTCCACACTCTTCTGCCATGATGCTCAGTCTCACCTCGAGCCCTGAGGAATGGAGCTGGCTGTCTATGGACCGAGACCTCTGAAACTGTGAGCCCTCAAATTTTTCCTTCCCTACAATTGTTCTAGTCAGGTCTTTTAGTCACAGCAGTAAAAAACCTGACTAAAACAAGGATAAAAGGCTGAATAGCACCATGGCCACTTCTGCCTTATATCACAACTTTAATTTCTTCTTTCATTTCATATTAGGAGGTGATGTTCTCCTTCACCTTCTTTAATGTACTCTATAGAATCAATCAATCAGTCAATCATTCAATAAAATAAAACCTGTTGTTTGGACTTGACAAACCAGGTATCTTGAACAATGATGATGCTATGAATAATACTGAAAATAAAAGCATACAGCAGCTGGGTGCAGTGGCAGACACTTGTAATCCCAGCAGCTCAGGAGGCTGAGACAGGAGGATCTCAAGTTCAAAGCCAACCTGAACAAAAGCAAGGCACTAAGCAACTCAATGAGACCCTGTCTCTAAATAAAATACAAAATAGGGCTGAGGATGTGGCTCAGTGGTCAAGTGCCTCTGAGTTCAATGCCCAGTACCCACTCTCTTTGGAAACAAACAAACACACACACACATACAGCAACTGAGATCCTGGGCTTATGTATAATAAATATACTGTTGTACCGAGTACTTTCAAATTTGTTTTTGCTGCCAGTCAAATAAAACAGAGATGAGATTTAATTTACCCTGTGATTTTCCTATGGTAAACAAAACAGAACTTTTACAGATCAATACATGAAGCATAAAGAAACTGAACACGTATTACAATTTCTAAAGCAACTGCCCAAGGTTAGCTGGTTTCAATTTCTCTTCCACATCTATATGATTGAATAATATATATCAACCAAACTTTGAAGTTTAAGAGTCCTTAATGGGAAAGTGTATATTGAGGAGACCTCAGAGGACAACTGCCAATATCAGCCTACACCACCTGCCCTGTGGTAGATATTTCTCAATAGCATTTCATAAGTGCTTTGTAATATACAGACTACTAATTTAAGCCTCCCAAGATAAACAGAATCTATTTTTCCCAAATTCTATGTATCTTTTCTTAGAAAAAGGTAAGAGAATTTGGAAAGCAAAAAAGATTACAAAAGTACCCTTCATTCTGCCACACAGAAAACCATGGTAATAACAACTTGGAGTAGTTTTCTTCAGTGTCTGCATGCACATAGATACATTGTTTATTTTTCAAAATTGAGGTTAAACTGTATGCACTATATGTATCTTTTATCATTTAATATCATTAAATGAAATATTACATTATAAAAATTGTATCATTTAATATTAGTGATGTGACTAAAATCATGACAATCAAATAATCATTGATATATAACATAATAATGGACTATATGCTAATATAATACCATTAAAATTATATTATTTAACATTGTATTATTAAATTTCCTTTGAAAACATTATTTTTCACACCAGTTTCCTTGTTAAAACTTTAAATCCATCTAAAAGATGCCATAATCCTCTACACCTCCTCTCCTGTGCTGCTCCACATTCTAGCCTCCTGTCCTGGGACTGCAGCCCTCCCCACACCTGTAGCCTGGCTCCTGCTCCTCCTTACTCCCTCAGGAACCCCCATACCCAGGCTGGGCTCAATCCTACAATGACAGACTCTTAGCTACCTAGTTCTTCCTCTTAGACACTAGTGATTGTTTTCATTTTATCCATTATTTATTTAATGTTCATCTTCCTGTTTTCATCACTACTGTATTCCCAGCAGCTAGCTTAATGTCTCACATAGAGAAGGCTTACAATAGAATGTTAAATAAAATATTAATTATAACTAAATAAAATCTTACTGAATAAAATCCGTAGTATGTCTGATCACTTCCCTGAATAAATTCTTATAACTGTCAAGGTTGGGAATGTAGCTCAGTAGTAGAGCAGGTACTTTGTATGCACAAGGCCCTGGGCTGAGTTCCCATGTATTAGCTTTCCATTGCTGTGACAACATACCTGAGAAAATCAACTTAAAGGAGGAAAGGGTTTTTATTTTATTTTATTTTTTATTGGCTTAGGGTTTCAGAGGTTTTGGTCCATGGTCACTTATTAGCCCCATCACTTTAGGCCTGTGGTGAGGCAGAGCATCATGGCAGGGAATGTGTGCTACAGCAAAGCTGCTTATCTTATAGTGGCCAAGAAGCAGAGGCAGAGAGAGAAGTTCTGGGTTCCAATACAGCCTTCAAGGGCATTCCACTGGCCTAACTTCTTCCTATGTGGCTCCACTTCTTAGAGCCGCATCCCAAGTGGTGACTAAGTCTTTAATTCAGGAGCCTTTGCAAGACATTTATGATCCAAATATAAAACTATAGGGGCAAAACTAAAAAAAATATAACTACCAAAATTTATATACATTTTAAATGTCTTCAGTAAATACTGCCATGTATCCCTCCAGACAACAGCATAGCAAGCTTTTTACACCATCCTTAAAAGTATACGTAGGAGTAGTTATTATTAAATGATTTTTTTCTACATAGTTGTCTATTTGATTGAAAAATATGTTGTTGATTTTTCAAATGCATTTTTAGGAGCTGGTGATGTAGCTCATGGTACAGCACTTACCTACCATGTGCACCACCCTGGGTTCAACCATCAACACCACAAAAAAAAGAAAAAAGAAAAAAGAAAAAAAAGGCACATTTAATTACAAATGAACATTTTTTTCCACATATACCTTCTAATGATACTTCTTCTGGGATACACTGATCACCAAATTTACTATTAGTATTTCTGCATTTTCTTTCCTACTTTATATATTACATCATTTTAAATAGCCATGTGCTTCAATATTTATTAAAAGTCTCTGTCATTCCACTTCTGTTGCATTTAAAAGGCAACACAGACTGATTTATCTTGCTGTTAGTACACCTTGTGATTTCTTGTTGAAAACCAGGATTGATGTCTTGGCTATCAGAAACTAACATACTTAGGCTTTCAGAATGAGGTCATATGCTCCTCTGGCTAGGTGCTGGGCTGTGTGTAATGTTTGCTATAGTTGTAGGTGCCTGAAGCTTTAGTGTCCCTAGTTTTTTCTCCCTTCCCTACTGTCTTTGGGTTTCCCCAAGAACTCCTTAAATAGAGTCTGTCTTGTAACTCTCAGTTGCTATTCACTGTTACTGCACTGGACCTCTGCTGCTATGGTGGGAAGGCACTTAGGAAGAGTTCTCTATCCTCTATTACATCTCCTCTTTTGGTGGGTTTGAGTCCTTGGGCTGAGACCATGAGAAGTACTTCTGAGCTAGTTTTTTCTTCTTCCCTGCATGACACAGGAAGCCTGGAGGAAACTGGAACTGGCCAATTGTTCTGCTCCAGATGAGATAATGCTTATCTTGGAAGGCTGGCCTTGTCCCAGGAATGCTGTGGGTGTGTTTCAAAATGGTCACTTCTCCTCTTTTCTGTCTGGACAATGAGGGAATTTCTCTCTCATTTTTATACTGAGAACCTGAAGGGATTCCACAAGATAAAGCCTACAAACGCACGGGAGCCTGCCTAAGTCTTGGCCCCCAAAGTTGTAAATCTCAAGCCAGTCACATTTTGTCTACAGAAATTCATTAAAAACACCCCATCAGGGGCTGGGGTTGTGGCTCAGTGGTAGAGCACTTGCCTAGCATGTGTGAGGCACTGGGTTCAATCCTCAGCACCACATAAAAATAAATAAACAAAATAAAGGTATTGTGTCCATCTAAAACTAAATATATTTATTGGGAAAAAAAATTACCCCATCAAAGTCTCTTCCAGCTACTGGCCCCAGCCGCTCCTGATCTTCTCCAGCTACTCTTAGCAGTGGCTCTGCACATTGACTTGCTTCTACAGCTCTTGGACAGGCCACTTGCGCTGTGCTCTCCATTCTCTGGTAGATCTTTATTGATGCTCTTTGTTTTCTCTTGTGTGTTCAAACTGCCATTTGGAGTCATCTGCTTTCAGTCTGAAGAACTTCTTGTAGTATTTCTTATAAGGACAGTCTGCTAGAAACAATTTCTCTGATCGTTTATCTGGGAAAGTCTTTATTTTACCTTTGTTTCTCAAAGACAGATGCTTTGTCAGATGCAGGATTCTTGGTTGACAGTTTGTTTTGCTCTGAGCAGTTTGAAAGGTTGTTCTCCTTCTGTCTGGTCTTATTTGCTTCTGCTGAGAGGTCAACTGCTAATCTTAGTGGGATTCTCTTGGAAGCAACAAGCCATTTGTCTCTAGTTGTTTCCAAGATTTTCTCTTTATCTTTGACTTCCAGGTTTCTTACTATGACTTTTCTGCTGTGGGTCTCCTTGCATTTATCCTTTTTGGAGCTCACTGAGCACCCTGAATGGGTTGGTTACTGCTTTTAAATAAATTTGGAATGCTTTAAAAGACATCATTTGTTTGAATATGCTTCCTTCTCCTTTCTCCCTCTCCTCTCCTTCTGGAACTCCCATTAGCACATGCTGTTATGTTTAATAGATCTCACATTCCTCTTTCTTCATTCTTTATTTTCTCTGTTCTTCAGCTTGCATAATCTCTACTCACAGATTTTCAAATTTGCTTATTCTTTCTTCTGCAAGTTCAAATCCACTGTTGAATCCCTCTAATGGACTGTTTTTATTTTCAATTACTGTACTTTTCAACTTCAGAATTTCCATTTGGTTCTTTTTGTGATTTGTATCTTTGTTTATATTCTCTATTTGATGTAACATTATTATCATATGCTCCTTTACTTTTTTAATCACTTTTTTATTAGTTCTCTGAATATGCTTTATTGGCTTCTTTGAAGCCCTTCCTGAAGAATCTGGATATCCGGT
Source organism: Xerus rutilus (assembly GCA_028644305.1). Classification (NCBI taxonomy): domain Eukaryota; kingdom Metazoa; phylum Chordata; class Mammalia; order Rodentia; family Sciuridae; genus Xerus; species Xerus rutilus. The sequence continues at coordinate 10,470,785 of CM053415.1, read as the reverse complement.
CACTCTTTGTTGCCTGCTGTGTTTCCAGATTCTGAGTGATAGTTTCCTACTACTTTACCTGCCTCAATTTTCTTTTGGAAACTGGATATTTCAGAAAATATAATGTAGCAACTCTGGGTGTTGTTCCCCAACCCTACCACTGTGGAGCTTATTATTTGCTTATTTACTCAGTGGCTGGTGGAGTATTCCTAACAGGAAGCTTCTGGTGTTGCTGCTCAGGACAAGCAGCTTTGGACATGCCCACAGACAGCCAGGGGTGATAGTTTTTAGGCAGGGTGATCTGCCTTTCTTCCACTGTAACCAGGTATCAAATTCTACTAATTACCTGTTGTCTGCTCTATTGTTTCCAGTAAAGCCCTGAGGTAAAACTTGCTCCACAAACTAATTCAAATTCTAACTACTTTGAAGGATGGTTCCTAAAGCTAGTGTAGGACTTTTGTTCTGATCTAAGTGATATGGGTGTGGGGACAATCTCTCTGTCTCATACACACAAGCTTGCACCTCTATGTGTGGAAAAATATCTCAAGGGCAGTTGGGGCCCTCAAGTTCTCACAAAGCCCAGCCACTCTCCAGTACAGAAACAAGGCTGGGTGGGTAAAGTAACCTTCCCTCTCTGCTGTATTCCTGGCAACTTGGATTTAGCAACAGGCAGCCCTCCTGGGAGAAAGCCCTTAGGCCCATCCTGTCTTGGCCCCAGCAGTCTGCAGTGGGGGGTCACTACCTGGCTATGCTGGGAGGAAGAGCAGGAAGCAGTCTTGATTAACTTGCTTTAATCTTCACAGACTCTCATCTTTCTTATTGAATTATTGTAGGTTTTCTTGAATTGATGTCCCATTTTGGGGTATTTATACTTAGAACCATTTCCAGAGGTTTTAATTTTTTTAAAACATAATTTTCACCAGTTCCACTAAGGAATAGGTCATGCTAAAAGTTGATATCCTCTGATTTTTTAATAGTTATTTCTCAACAAGTCACTTGAAAGACCCAAGCTAAATAAACTCCATGGCAGGCTTCAGACCCTCCAGAAAGACTAGTAGGCCTAGTTTAGATCCCAGGAAAAGCCACACATTGCTCAAGGCTAAAGCCACTCTCCAACTACCCTCAGATCAGATAATCAAAGAGGTTAAAAATCACATACTTGGCATTCCTGAGGTCTGAGTCTTTCTGAACCTCACATGGGTCACTTAAACTCACCTTGTCATTTTCAAAAAATTCCCGAAAGCCATGATTGGGTCCGGCCAAATGTTATGGACACCCCTCAAACTCTGAATGGTCACTATTGTCACCATAGGTGCTGTACGATTATAATTGGTGCTTGTGTAATGATGTGATGCATATGTCATACCCACTGACACCACCGGTCCCCTCTCCCTATAAAAACCTGCTCAGCCATTGTTCGGGGCTCTCTGCACCCAGTGCTTCAGTGGAGTCTGAGAGACCGAGCTTAAGCCCGAATACACACGTGCCTCGGTCTCCCTGGTGCTCTTTGAGGACTCCATGATCTGGGCATAACATCACTCTACTGATTTATCAATGGTAATAATATTAATAAGAAAAACAATCCATTAGTTTGAGGTTAAAATACATGAAAGTGACAATATGTACTCATTTACATCCCCTAAACAGCTATTTCCTACGGTTTTACTCACTCCATGTTGAGTGCGGAATGTTACACTTGTTAATCCACAACTCAGTGATGTAGCTACTATTACTGTCCCTGCTTTACAGGTGAGGCAACATTTACAAAGAGGTTAAATGATTTACCAAGTGACTGAGAGCTCACTCAGGTGGAGGAGATGGGATCCAAACCCATATACCACGCTCTAGAGTGGCTGTTCTTAATTACCACAATGCAAGATGCTCAAGTTAATAGTGTTTCAACCAATAACATTAGACTTTTCTTGAGATGAAAACATATCATTTGCAAACAAAAACATGGGTTTCTTTCCTTCTCTTTTTTTCCTTTCCAATAGTGTTACTACTATTCACCATGACTAATTGTATTGGCTAGAAATCCTGAAACACGTTACACAGCACTGGGGATGGGACAGTCATCAAGTCATCTATCACCTCTATGCTGATGGATCAGCTGTCTCGAGACTGGAGGTGATCAAATGACTATGCCTGGGATCTAGCTGTATTGAACTATTCACATACACACATGAGGACATGTTAAAACTGGTGCAACTCCACAGTGTGTGGTCTAGAAACAGCACTGCATGAACATCAGTTTTTTGAACTTGACATGGTGCTACAGTGATACAAGATGCCACCACTGGGAGAACCTGGGTGAAGGTGCCATGGGACTCTATTATTTTTGCAACATGAGAGTCTACATTTCAAAATAAATAGTAGCAGCAAAAGCATGTACCTACATCTAATTCTGGATATTAATAGTAATGCTCCAGGATTTCACTTCTAAGCACAATGCTAGTTTAAAATATATATTATTTATGTACCTAAAGAATAGTAGTCTCACAATATAGAGAAACTGAGCTGACAGACTTTAAAATACCACAGAATCTACCTAAGTTAATTTTATATAATTCATAAAGAATAAAATATTCTAAAGATAACATTCACCAAGAGTGTGGAACTTTGGTGCAAAAAGGATTGATAAGTTGTAAATTTTTCACCTCCAAGGCAACAATAAAGCCAACAGATGTCACAATCAGAAGGCTCACTTAACTTTATACCTACAGCTACACTCCTGTCACTGGCTGCTATAAAGCACAGGAGATTTTACCTTCCCGGGGGAGAAACAGCCAACCACAGAAAGACACAGACATCATTTTGGTTAGACTACATTATTTCGGCTAGCAGATACACTGATGCTTTGTGTACATCTAGCTGATGAAGTCTATGGCCCAAATGAGACTTATATTGTAATGGGACAGCCACTAAAGACAAAGGCAAATATATACATAAGGAAGGGTGTGTTGTGATAAGTGCTGTGAAGGAAATCAAAGCAGAGCAAGGGGGCTCAGCATGACTAACGAAATGGGAGAGGGTATTCTCCTTTCCCAGGAAATGAACTGGATCAAGGAATGGACCAGGCCTCCAAAAAATCAGGAACACCACTTAAGCAGATAAATAGTAGGAGGGAACCTAAAGCAGGAACAAATTGGGAAGCTGTTAATAAACAAGGTGAGAGATGGCAGTTATGACAGATGCTCAGTAGGACCGCTCTCGATGCAAGTAACAGAATGTTTGAGTAAAGGCTTCTAATCAATACTGTTTTATTAGTCACACAGACTGAATCTGGAGGAAGTGACTGCATGTCAAGGCATTTCTTACAGGTAGTTGCTGCCCCATGGCTGCCAGTGCTCCAGGCAATGCACCTTCATGTGATAATATCCAGGCGGGATTCTTCTAACCAGACCACTCTGTGCGCCTCTTCACATTTGGGTTCCATAAGCACAATGGAGGCTATAATCTCCCAAGTGCTCCTCCTGTGGGATCTACTTACAATGGCCAGTACACACCAAGCAGTAAGCACAGTACTGACACAGATTAATTGTTCCTTAAATGTTACCTACCACAATTTTCACTGAAGTTACTTTCAGGCATTAGGCTATTGTGATCCCACATACTTGTTCTAGTAAAGTAAAATGAGACTGAGGCAGGACTGTGCTTGAAGGAGCCTCCCGTCTTCTGTGGGGTTGCTTGTCCTTTCTGTGATTAAAAGTCCATTCTGCTTTGCTCATCCCAGCCGTGTACACTGAAGGCCACACAAGAGGACGGGTGAGGGGACTGTGGCAGGGAGGAAGGTTGAAGGTTTAAGGTTCAAAGACCAATGCTGACTACTGAGAGGAGCACTCCAGGCCAGAGGGCACAGCTACAGAGGCTGTCTCAAAGCTACCCAAATGGTCAAAACGTTTTCCAGTTCCAAAGTCCTATTACCACCTCCAGACACAAACCTAAAAGAGGAGCTCTTTTATACAAGCCCTCACAAGAGTCCCCCCACAGCCTCTACCAGGAGGCCTTCCAACAGGTGGGTCTGCTTCAGTACTTCTCTCCCCCTGAGGTACTGAGGCCTATCACATTTCTGAACACAGTCTTTCCTGATACACAACATGTGCACTGATATGGAGAAATTCTGTACAACCAAGTCTGTGCCCATCAGTAAGCAGGAGTCACATCATTCCCAAGTATCAATACATGCTTACAAATGTTGAAGAGGAGTCATCTTAAAATATTCTATTTGCTAGCATTTTTTCCTTGCAACAAATTTCCTCCTCCTAATGTATTTCTCCAAGGATCTCTTCTCCATTAACTGATCCCTCTGCCAAAAGAGCACTGACATTGTAGGGGAGGAAAAAAGATTTCATCAGACTCTGGCTGAGTCTGCAAAACAAACTAACAAGCATATGGCAGAAGATTTTTTTTTTTTAAAAAAAGAACATACAATTTTATTTGATATTAAAAGTTTTACCTAGAAAGAGTTGGGGGGGGGCTTCATAGGAAGATTAGAAAGCCCCAAGGAAACAGCTATGCTTGGAAGATTTTTATATCAGTTGGAAAAAAGGTGAAGTTTTTAAAAAGAGATGACAAGAAGAAAGACACCGAGTTTCTAGAGTGGGAAGCTGTGGGAAGGCAGCTGTGAATTGCAACTAATGGTAGCTGAGGCCCAGTCCCAGGGGTTAGTGTACTCAGCATCTCTGTGGTGTTGGTAGACTTAGTGCCACCCTGTCCCCAGTAACAAGGCTGATAGTCATGTCCGGGAATTCTTCCCAAAGGAAGTGAGGAATACCTCATAGGGACACTTGTGATGTTTTTAGCAGCTGGAGAGAGCAAAAAGTTTATCCCATGTACTTCTCAATGGCTTTCAATTCAGAATCATCCATTTCCCAGCATGGTGCATTCTGATCTCTTGCAACCCTTTATGCCTTAAACTTTGACAGAAGTACAGAAGGCTCAGGAAATAGGGGAAGAGAGAAGAAAAGGAATGGAAAAAGAAAAGGAAGGACAGAAAAATGAATATAATCAGTATATGAAGACAAAATTAAAACTGCTCATCAATTAATGTTTTGTCCTTTCTATTTCAAGCATTCTGAAATCAATAAAAACAACATACATGTGCAGTATAGTACTAGCTCACAAGCTACAGATAAGAAAACACACAGGGCATAGGGATTATAGTTCAGAGAGTGTGTGAGAGTGTATGTATGCACCTTTGGAGAAAGCATTTATTTCTTGTTCTTTGGTTTACATGGTATAAATTGGGCATTCTTTTTTTTTATAAATTATACTCCATGTATGTATACCTTTATATTATTTATTTATTTTTATGTGGTGCTGAGGATCGAACCCAGTGCCTCATATATGCTAGGCAAGTGCTCTACCACTGAGCCACAACCTCAGTCCCCAAACTAAGCATTCTTAATCTGACAATCTAAAATACTCTGAAATCTTAAGCTTTTTAAATACAACATGACACTCAAAAAATTTCATGTTTTAACAGGGTATAGTAATGCACACCTCTAATCCCATCTATCTGAAAGGCTGAGGAAGGAGGATCTCAACTTTTAGGCCAGCCTGGACAATTTGGTGAGACCCTATCTTCAAATAAAATAAAAAGGGCTGGGGGATGTAGGTTAGTGGTAGAGCACTTCAGGTTCAATCCCCAAACCCCCCCCCCAAACCTCCAGATTTTAAAGCATTTTATATTTCATATTTTTAGATTAAGGATGGCCAATCTATAAAGTCTATCCAAATAATTCAAAATCCAAACAACTCTGAAACCTGAAATTCTCCCCATCCCAAACATTTCAGAGAAGAGATGCTAAACCTGTGGTAAAATTAAAGTAATCAAGCATGTCCTGCCCAACAGTTCCTATTTTTTCTTTGGTAATTCATGAGATATGAAGACATGGGAAAATGGGGTTATAAATGTAAATGGCAGGCTCCTAGCTTAAAATTTTTGTGTAATTTACATAAATCTGCATGCTGAGTTCAAAAGGCACAAATCCATAATATTAAAGTAAATTAGGGCAAGTTGCTATTTAATATAAATCCAATATTCAAGAACAACACAGATAAAATACAGAGCAGTTTTAAAAAACAATTGTTTTAATCATTTCCTGATTAGAATAACTAAAATAAGCTCCACACGTTTATAGTACTGCAAGTAGGGTGCACACACCCATGCAGACCACTGCAGGGAGCAGGGTAAAGACAGGATTATCCCTGGAAGCCGAGAAGAAGGAGCTGGAGATCAGGGCTCAGGGCTCCAGCAAGGCAGGCAGCTGTAGTGTCTTTTTTTTTTTTTTTAATTTAGTTAGTTATTTTTTAATTAATTTATTTAAATGCATTTCAAGTCAGAGTACATATACAGAGCTCAATTTTTCCATTTCTCTGTTTGCCAACCAGATAGAGTCACACCATTTGTGTCTTCATATATGCACCAAGGGTAGTGATGGCCATCTCAATCAACCTTCTTTACTACACCCATTCCCCTTTCCCTCTCCCCACCTCACTCCTCCCCCATCCAGAGTTCCTCCATTTCTCCTATGTTTCCCATTCCCACCCCCCTTATGAATCAGCATCCACTAATCAGAGAGAACATTCGGCATTTGGATTTTTTGGATTGGCTTACTTCACTTAGCATAATGTTCTCCAATTCCATCCATTTACCTGCAAATGCCATAGTTTTATTCTCTTTTATTGATGAATAATATTCCATTGTGTATATGTACCACAGTTTCTTTATCCATTTATCTATTGAAGGACATCTGGGTTGCTTCCACAGTTTTGCAATTGTGAACTGTGCTGCTATAAACATTGAGGTGGCTGTGTTACTGTGGTATGCTGTTTTTAAGTCTTTAGGGTATAGGCCAAGGAGAGGAATAGCTGAATCAAATGGTGGTTCCATTCCAAGTTTTTTAAGAAATCTCCATACTGCTTTCCAGATTGGTTGCACCAGTTTGCAGTCCCACCAGCAATGTTTGAGTGTGCCTTTTTCACCGCATCCTCGCCAGCACTTATTGTTGCTGGTATTTTGGATAGCTGCCATTGTGACTGGGGTGAGATGAAATCTGAGAGCAGTTTTGATTTGCATTTCTCTGATGGCTAGAAACGTTGAACATTTCTTCATATATTTGTTTATTGATTGTATATCATCTTCTGAGAGGTTTCTATTCAGCTCCTTAGCCCATTTATTGATTGGGTTGTTTGCTTTTTTGGTGTTAAGTTTTTTGAGTTCTTTATATATCCTGGAGATCAGTGCTCTATCTGATGTGCATGTGGCAAAAATTTGCTCCCAGAATGTAGGCTTTCTGTTCACCTCATTGATAGTTTCTTTTGCTGAGAAGAAGCTTTTTAGTTTAAGTCCATCCCATTTATTGATTCTTGCTTTTATTTCTCGTGCTATAGGAGTCTTGTTAAGGAATTCGGGGCCTAATCCAATGTGTTGAAGATTTGGACCTACTTTCTCCTCAATTAGACACA